>CM024688.1:1561724-2161724 GCA_014182735.1 Corymbia maculata | reverse complement strand
ATCAACAGGTACAATCTCTTTAGGAGAGAGTACTCGAGAAGAGAGGAGAATAGCAGAAAAGAAGTATATCGAGGTCCTATAAGTTAACTTGAGTCCCTGAAGACTGGCCTCTGCATGACCCTGCTAAAGTCAATCAAATCCCTTGTCAATTATAAACTTGTTATTAGGGTAAGAGTAGAGAGGCAGTCGAAGATAACCATTTTCAAAAGACTAATATGAACGTCGACTCTAAAACATTGTTGATTGCAGCAAGGAAATACTATGCCAGCAGCAGTGTTTACATTGAAAAGAGAGGATAGCACAGAGAAAATGGGGAAATCAAAAGGAAATAAGCACCTTTACTTCCCAGTAGTGTACCAGAATAATGTGCGAGAGCTCCCTGTAACAGTAAGCAAAAACAGGGAACAAGAGAAAACTGCAGTCAGACATTTTACTTTCCCCTGGATTTTTTCCAATGATTTTTCCAATTGAAACATCTCATTTACCAAGAAGAGAAAGCTATTTTTTTTTTAAAACGATTGTCCAAACAAAGCATTATGCAATACCAAACTAACTAAAGTGATTAACTTAAAGGCAAATTTTTTAACTTTAAACCATGTGCCTGATAAATATTTATAATGAATAGCCTTTTTACGCCAATAACCTTATTCTCTGAAGATTATCTATTAAGACCACACAGAAAACTCACTGTTCAATCATCCAATAGGAGCGTCGCTGAAAATTTTTATTATGTTCTCCATATGCACAATAGCAATGCAACACGTCGCTTCCCACCTGAAATGATCATACTTCATAGCATAAGAAGACCTTCATGTACAGCTACAAAGTCAGATATCCTTACCTTGAGTCTCTGATGAGCCTCCTCCACTGTCTTCCCATCTCTTTTCTTCCTCCAATTATGCCCATCTTTTCTGAAGTGTCTGAGTACCTTCCTATCAAAAACATATAGAGAACCACCTGCATACAAAACGAATGACCATGTGAGGCATGCTTTGAGAGAGTCTACCTTATAAAGCCTATCTCTCATCTGACATGGTCGTTCCCCAGGACATTACAAGGGACAGGTGTTAGAAGTTTTTCATTTCACACAACAAAGAAAGAAGATTAGTACTTTATAATGTTGGCATTGGTCAAAAAAGACATCAAGTACAAAAGGAGAGAGAAAGTAAGCAAAAGCAAATAATAAATCAGTACTTTAAAACACCAAACCTGGGAAAAAAACAGGAAATACAATTCCCTCTATTATTCAGACAGAAGCAGCTACAGACACTGATAATATACAGGAAAAAAACAGGGAACACCATGAAGCAGAACTGAGGATTAACTGTCTAAAAAGACCAAGCAAGCAATAATCAGCTCTGAATGGATCTTTAAGATGAGAAAATACTTCAGTCAATCGCCAAAAATGAAAAGTAGATACTGCCTGCATTCAATGTGATGTGAGTGATTGCCTGCACCTCCTTTAATGACATCTCAATCTAACCACATTAAACCTTGAGAAAAAAAATGAGAACCAAAAAGGCATAGCTCATATCACCAACAATATACAACAAAAGTAAATATTACTGTAAAGTCCGACATTGTGAACTTGTTAGCTGCAATTTGATATTACAGAAAAAGCAAAAACTTATTAACACAGTATCCAGGGGTTCCAGAGTTGTTGCTTATTATCAATTCATTTGGAGTATGCAGGCATGTAATTTACAAAGTGAAAGAAAAAATGAAAAAGTAATCCAACGCAAATCAGTAGGATGTAGAGATCTTGCTCTTCACCAAAAATCAGCTTCTACATAGAATTATTAATGCTATCTACAATTATTACTTCATACAGAAAGCACACTCACTTAGAAGTACAAGATTTAGAAGAAAAGATAAAGGTTACATGGTGAATCTGAAAGCAATAAGCCTAACCATAAAATTACCCAATTCATAGCGAAAACAACATACTTGAAGGCATCATTGCAGGCTCGTGTGCAATTTGAAACTTTTTGTAGTTTTTAAGAATTTCACAAATTTCAGCTGGGCGTAACCACCGATGTTGTGCGTCCTGAAGTATTTGCCCAATACCTGCATTCAATCATATTCCAATCTGTAAAATTATTTCGGATTGCTGAAGAATTTCATTTATCTTCAGCAATTAAATATAAAAAAATTGACATATTTCTATTTACTGGTAAAATTGAAGTTGAGATGCCTGTGATTAAATTTTCCACAGGATTATAAAATTAAATACTCAACAAGGGATGGCTGACTTGTTTTTCCTTTTAGCTGCAGTCAAATGAGTCAACTAATGTTGACAGGAAGCATCCAAATAACAATGAAAAAAACGAACCTCGTCCTAAACCTCTTCAATGTGAGGCCATGCTAGCGCATTATTATTAGACAACTGAGAATGCAAAATACCTCCCTAAAATGATGGTAGTTCCAAGAACAATTCTCTTAAAGAAATCAACTAGATGCAGACTGGTTGGCAAGCACCCAGTAGAAGTGCATGATGCAGGTGGGGCTCGTTCCTTTTTTTGTGTCACTTCTTTCCAATGGGGGCATCGCAAATCCCTAAAAAGTACATTTTGATTCCAAGATCTATCTTGGCCAGTACAATGCTCCAAGAAATTGTAGTCAGGAAACAAAAGCAAATGTTCATTGTTTTGTTGCCCCTAGACAGGGACGTGTATGAAAAGGGAATCCTTGTTGTGAGAGAAACCATGGATGACTCTTGATTTACACCTTACGTGGAGTTTATTGACTGCTCAAAATTGTTGTACAAGTGCAAGTGCATTTCAGTGACCACGTCCAGCACCCAGAAAGTAATGTGATGAACTGTGTTGCAAAGAGAATGAAATATGGGAATAAATCTAGTGAGAGTATGGATTTTGTTTTAAAGAACATGTAGTCCAAGCTGTAGCACTAAATGTAAAAATTTCAGATGATGCACAAGGCCTGCCCTGAAAATCATTGATCAGTTTATAGTTCTAAGACTTCATCTTTCATTGAGGATGAGCTCATCTTTTGCAACACCATCTAAACCACATCACCTCCCGAATTCACCAACAGTTGCATGTGTCTAATTAACCTACATCGCCTCTTGGCATTGCCCAGCAATCTAAAGTGACCTGTCACAAAGAATGGAAGCTGACTGCGAGTAGCTTGTGAATGATTCTTGAGATTATTTTTCATTACATCATATCCAAGAATCAAGCATTAAAAAGGATACCTTGCCTACAATGAATTATAGTAATTTTCAAAACACGTAAGATGAGGATTTGTCAAGGGTATATAATCCCTCGTAAAGTAGAAAGGTACTGGAGACAAAAAGCAGGACACCAGAGCACCCAGTAGAGCTCAATTCAGCTCTGAAAGTCACAGCTTTTCATTAACATGCAAAGAACAACAACTACAACGATAGCCCTCCACAATAATAAACTCCAATTCAAGCTACTGTTACTTCAGCTAAATAAAGACGCACACGCATCGCAGAAATAAAAAATTCTCGACATCTTCATCGAGAAAGTTATGACGAAAAACCGGAAACCAATAATTACTCGCAGCAATGTGATCGATATCGAACGTGGAGAAAGGCCTACCCAGTGGACCACGAAGCACGTTTCCCCTCGAGTCAGCCATGAATCAGCAAAAGAATGGAGCTCTCAGTCTTTGCGACCTAGGACCCGGACGACCTCGAAGCATGAAAAATATTGCGATCGAAGAGAAGAATTTGATGGATAGGGTGAACTTTGTTGCGGGTGAAGTAGAAGAATATATTCTTTTGGAAGGTTTTGGCTTTCGATCGGAAAATAGCGAGGAACGCCGCCCCGTTTGAACTGAGAAAGTCGCTGGTCGCCGTGCGAGCGTTTTGAAGGGGACGCTGGTCAATCTCTCCCCGACTACCGAACCAAAAAAAAAAAAAAAATCTCTCCTCGACTAGAATACAGGGTCGGGTACGGCGTAATTATAATATCTACAGATAATATTAAGAGGTGATGACGTCTAGAGAAGAGGAACGACACCGATCTTATTAATAGCTTTTATCAAATGACAACCTATCGTCTCACAATACTCATCTTATAACAAATTTCATGATAATCTTATCTTTTCGGACATCTTATTTGCATTATCATGAACTTGTCTCTAAACTAGAAATATATAATCATTCGCTCATATAATTTAAAACTTCTAAAAAAAAATTTAAAATTATCCAAAGATAGTTAATATCTGCTTGAATGCTCATGAATAACTTTATTTTAAGCTCCACAGCAAATTTTTACATCATGCACAAAATTTTCAAAATTATACATTCCCATATCTACGAGGTAGTTTTGTCTTCATAAAAAAATGGGGAGATTATTTTAAAATATCCCTATGTAATTTTGATGATTAAAAAAATTATCTTTGGTATAATATCTATTATAGTGTATGTAGATGTTCCTGGTGATGTTTGAAAGACTATGACGATATTCATGATAGCTAAATAGCTTAGTGAAGGCTAATTACAGTGATGTAGATTTCAATAGAAGTTGAACAACTCGAACTTGACAAAGTGCTCATAAGGACTTGGAAGGACCATGGTCAATCTGTAAAGTCTTTGGAAGCTAATATGCTTAGTAGTATCATTGGAAGTGGAAGCGCAAGTCATTTTTAATAGTTTATAAGTGGACATCATCTACAAAGCGTGAGACGTCCTCAATTTCGTCTCATTTTCGATTATATGAAAGGTTATTTAATCAATGCATTATTAGTTACAATTACTCTAAATTGGCAATTCATGAGTTAACTAACTATTCAGAAAGGCAATTAAGAATTAATATTCAGGGATAAACCACTCGACCATAAGGATCAAGAGGGACGATACTACGTTGTTACGAGCTACTTAGCAAATGGAAAAAAATCAATTTGACAGAAGTACATGGTCAGATTGCGAGTAATTCTACATAGTTACGATACTAACTACAAACGACGTTAAACTAATTCTTTTTGGCTTTGTATTTAGGATGAGCAATCAATCTTTCATGATTACATGACAACTGATGGTTGCCTTGATTTGAAGAGGGATAAATGTGGATTGAAAAATTATCAATTATAAGTCAAATGTATGAAAATTTTCTAAACACCACTTGATTGTTTAGATCATACTAAAGTTTTAATTGATCGATTTCAAGCACGAATTTTAATCCAATTTCATATATCAAACTTTTAATGACTTTAAGACTAACATATTGAACATCGCCTCATTAATTCTCATATTTATTGGTAAACCCGAAAATTTTGAAAAATGGATTAATGAGCTGAGGATTAGGGCCGAAAAAGGAGTCAGACCAAATGAAGGCCCAATGGGCCTCACGCCCACATTGAATTTTCCCACTTGGGCTCAAGCAAGCCCAAGCCCAAGTTGGTCTCAACCAAGCCCACTAAAATTTGGCCAACCCTATTCAAGCCCATTTCCATTAAATTGGGCCCAAATTCGATTTATGAGAGCCTATATAAATTTCTGGCCCACATACACGTATATTATATTATACTTGGTGAATTTACTAAAATGCCCCTTCTAGAAGGTCTTGACTTGTTGAGGAAGTTAAAGGGAAACTTGTAGGAAAGGTCAAGGGAAATGACCAAGAGATGAAACTTTTTGGAGAACTTGGCTTAAGAGAGTTAATGCTCTCTCTCTCTCCTTCACTTCCCTCCAACCATCTCTCTCCTCAATTTCTCCCTCTTTTTCCTCTCTTTTGTTCACTCTTTCTCTTGCCATTTCCCTCTCGCCACTCACCACTCCCTTGCCATTGCCGCTTTGCCACCATCCGAACCACCGTGCACCTGCCATCTCACCATCCGTCCATGACCGTCTCACCATCGCTCGTGACTACCTCTCTCTCTCCTTCACAAACACCTCACCAAACACCACTGTGAGCCATCGCAAGACCCTTTTTTTTTTCTACATGCCTTCTCGTCATTCCAGACCTAGCCGCAAGTAGCTCACGTCGCCGCAATCATCCCTATGTCGTCGGAATTATTATCAGTGAGTTAACTTCATAATCCCTTAATTAGGGTGTTAAACTTGATTAGGGATAATTTATGTTATAGATAATCTTGATTATGTAGCTCAGACCGCCGCAATCATCCCTATGTCATCAGAATCGTTATGGATGAGTTAACCTCATAATCCCTTGATTAGGGTGTTAAACTTGATTAGGGGTAGTTTATGTTATAGATAATCTTGATTATGTAGTTAATCTTGATTATATGGATAACCATACTTAGGGGTGGATTAATTGTAGTTAACCTTGATTAATATTAATTAATTACGGTTTAGCCGATAAGTTATTGCGATAAGTGATAGGCAAAATGATAGGTTATCATGATAAGTGATAGGTAATAGTGATAGGCTATCAAGAATTGATAAGTTGACAATAATGGCCTATCGAGGAAAAAGTAATAATCTATCGTTGAAGGGATGAGAAGCTATCATAAATTGGACAATAAACTATCACCAAAAAGGTGATAAACTATCGAATTTTTAATGATAAGCCATCACGATTTATGCGATAAGTTATTAGGAAAAGTTGATAAGTTATCACAATAGGATGATAAGTAAAGAATATATGCATGTTTTGCTTGAATTATATGTTGAATTATGCACGTTCTATATTATTTGTGGCATGCTTTGCCATGAAAAATACCTGCCTAAAGTTAAACCTTTATTATTAATTTTTAAAGAGATTTTTATGGACATATAAATGGTAAACCCTGAGGTGTCGGGCAAAGAGGTTGTAAAATGAAAGCATGCAATGATTGATGAGTCAATTGTATGTACGTCATCACATGCGATTATTGAACTGCACTTTTATGTATAAAAGTTGCAGTATTTTATTATTGTGAGCACGACTACCTCTATATTGGCTATCTATTGAGAAATGAAATTGGCTTGAGTAGTCGAGGTGCTTGCGTGATCACCTAATGAGAACTCATTATCCCATTCCAAGAGGGGTGTGCCATTCATGACTGTGATAAAACCCCCGCTTAATTGCAAGTGTGCCTTAAGGTTACGCATGATAACTATTTTATTTCTATTTCATAACTATTTTTCTATTCCATACCTATTTTTGAAATAAAATCCGTTTGGTAAAACAATTTCAGTTATCTATTTCTAAAACAAATTTTTTATTCCAGAAATAGGTTGGAATAGAAGTCGGAAACAAAATTTTTTTTACTTTTCTATTTCTAGAATGGAAATAAAAAATTATTTATCTCTTTTTATTCTCAACCAAAGACTCTCTCAACCCTAATAAAAAAGTATTCATGTCTCATTCTACGAAATTGTTTTACCAAACCCTAATTTCACGTCTCCTTCTACGTCTCCTTCTTCAACCAAAGGACTCTCCTCCTGTAGCATCAAGGTCGACGCCTCCCTCAAATCCTCGCTCACCTCGATGCTGTTGTCGACTCCGACGACATCCCCCTCACTGTCTCCATCCTTGTCATCCTCCTCGCCAATGTTGGCTCTGTTTGCTCATCAAGCCCTAAGCTTAGCTCGACGCCTCCCTCAAATCAACACTTAGCTTGACACCTCCCTCAAATTGATGCCGTTGTCAACTTCGACGATGTCCCCTTCACTATCTCCATCCCCCTGCCATCCCTCTCCTCCTCATCGGCGTCGGCTCTATCTCATCAAGCCCTAACCTCACCTTGACGTCTCTCTTAGATCAACACCTTAGTTCAACAACGTCCCCATTGCCATCAATTCCGTCCTCCTTGTCGATGTCGATTCCATCTCCTAGTCAACCTTCACTTCATAAGGACCTCATCGCCGTCGACTCCATCCTCTCACTTGTGTTGCACTTAATTCGTGTTTTGGAGGTAATTTTGTTTGAATTATTTCATGGCACGATATAATGTGATGGTGATGGTGATTTTGGGATTTTGAAGGGCTTGACTACAATTACATTTGTGTTTATTTGTTGAGAGAGGATAAAATCAATGTTGGTGAGTCCTTCCTCAGCTATTCCCTTTGTTTTTTTGTTCTTTTCCCCTGTTTTTTGGTTCTTTCCCCTATTTTCCTTTGTTTAAGTAGCACTAATTCCCTTTAAGACTCCACTAGCCTATATTTATACTGGATTGTAGGTGGTATATTTGTGCGTTTCATGATCTTGTCTTTCCTAAAGCATTGGTGAACTTTTAGCAACAGTGTTTTTTGAGTTATTTTATACGTTTGTGGTGAATGCTCTTACATATATTTTTGACCAGTCTTCAACTTCTACTGCATTGGAATGTATCTATTTGCCATTATATTTCATTGCAGATATTCCAGAGATTTACAATGTTTTGTTTCACTTTATGTTTGCAATCATGCTATTCTCATCTATCTTAGTTGTGCAGTTCCTGGGGTTGCAGATCATTGGTAAGCACAATAATCCTTTTTAATCTACTCAAAGCATTTTAAACCATAGGAAGTGCATGTTCAGAATTGGACTCAAATTAATGTTTAGTCATTGCAGTCCTACTAAGCAATCTTAAGGAATTGAAGTTCCTTCTTTGCTATGACTCCTTCCTTCCATTTCTCTAGGAAATTCTGGGGTTAGAACACTAGGAGTGCCGCAATTTTTATACGACCCTTATTTTGAAGCCAAAGCTTTTTTTTCACTCACTTAAGTACCACAAGTTTAAAAAAACGTTTACTTGGGTGCCACTCCGTCGAAAAAGCTGACGTGGCCACCGAAAAGTTGACGTGGCACTAGAAAATAATATTTTAACATTTTTAATTATTATTTTTTTGCTTTTTTTTAGGGTCGGCAAGGGCCATCGTTGACCCTCGCTGGCCGTGGAACCCTTGCACAAATTGGGCGAGGGCCCACTCACCATCGGCCGCAAAGGCCTTGGGTGAGGTCGTCGTAGCCTCCTCGCGGTTGCCGAGGGCCGTTGCAGCCTTGCCCAAGGCCTTTGCGGGCCAGATCTGGGCAAGGGCCGCCTAGCCTTCCTCGTAGCTGCGGCGGGTGAGGCTGTTGACAGCCTCGCCGACCTCACCCAAGGTCTTCATGGCCGACGTCGAGGGGGCCCTCGCCCAATCTGGGCAAGGGTTTCACGGCCGGTGAGGGTCAACGGTGGCCCTCTCCGGCCTTAAAAAAAAATTCAAAAAAAGCAAAAAAATTCAAAAAATTCAAAAAAAAATTGAAAAAAATTAATTAAGATATTAAAATATTGTTTTCCGGTACCACGTCGCTTTTCGGTAGGCAAATCGAAAGTGGCACTCAAGTGAATGTTTTTTCAAATTTGTGGCACTAAAGTGAGCGAAAAAAAAATTTTGACACCAAAGTGAGCGCCATACGAAAATTGTGGCACTCCTAATGTTCTAACCCCGAAATTCTAGCATCAATGATTCGTGTTTGAAGGTGAAAATTTGGAGCTTGTTTTTTACATATGGCAATAGAATGATACATTCAATTCAATATGAAAATTCATTTTGCAATAATATTACTTCCTTTGCTAGAGGATCATGTGTTCTTTCATTGGATAGCTAATTATGATGTTCAAATAATTTTCATATTTTATTTATGTTAATTTTTGCATTCTGTTGTTTGATTACTTGTAATCTCTGACATGTACCTTGCTAATCTTTCTTGAAGAGCTAAGATAAACTCAGCATTAGATTGGCACCATTCCAATATTCGACGGGGAGCAAGTGAAAATGCTTTACTTTTTTTTTTTTACCCTTCTAAATTTCAATCTGAATAACATAGATTGGTGCCTTTTAGTTAAGTTTTTCAATCTATTTGCAGTGAAAAAGTGTACACTAATGCCATCTGATCATATTTCATCAATTTAGTTCATCAGATGGTTTTGATGGTTAGCAATATAATTTTTTCTAAAGAAAGGTAGCATCCTTGGACTTTTGCTAGAGTACGAAGGTTGTCAAAGTATTTGCCTAAGAAAACTACCTTTTTCCGATGAATAGGAGTTGAGCTAGCGTTAGATTGCTCTGATTTAGAATGTAATGATGCCTCTGAATTTTGGTGATCTTGTAAAGCCATCTAAAGGTAGAATATTTGATATATAATATTTCTGACTTTGTTTTACTTGTGCGGTGGCTCTTTGCATATTGTGCAAACTTTGGGCTTGGTGATTGTTGACACCTAAATTTTAGTGATTTGTTTTAGTATTTATTAATTGCATTGGAAAATTATGGTTTAATTTTTAATCCCTTAACAAAAAATTTTCATTAAAATTGCATTGCATATAGACATTAGGAGCATTTGCGTCACTAGTTTAAAAATTTATAAAAAAAATTAATTAATTAAAAATTTTCGAATTTAAAAAAGTATAATAAAAAAAAGAAAAAGAAAAAGAGGGGCAGTCGGGTCGGGTTCGGACCAACCTTGGGCCGGCCCCTTCCTCTTTTGCCTTCTCTTTTGGCGCCTTCTGCCTTTTGTTTCGGCTCGACCAACTCGTGTCCTCCTTCTTCCCTTCTTCCACGCATGAAAAGCAGGAGCAAAAAGTTAGTAGAAGCAGCAGCAAGTTAGCAAGTTAGCAAGTCAGTAGCAAGTTAGTAGCAAAAAGTGAGCAGGAGCAGCAGCAAGAAGCAGAAAGGCAGAGCAAGTTGCTGTAGGTCTGACAGAGAAGACAAGGCAGGACCCGAGAGAAAAAAAAGAGGGGAAAGAAAGAGGAGCAAAAAAGGAGGAAGAGAGAGCCAAGTGAAAGGGGGGAGGGTCTAAAAGAAAACCAGATCTGAGAGCGGGGGTTGGAAGCTGAACCCAGGAGAGAAAAACGAGAGAGAGGCCGACGGTCCGAAGAACAACGAAAAGAGAAACGAGCTCGAGAAGGAGAAGGAGCGGCACGAGGGGCTGCTTCTTCAGGAGTGTCTTCCTCAGTTGGTTTCGGGCAGATCTGAGAGGGAAACCGAGAGAGAGCAAAGATAGACTGAAAAGAGAGGAAAAGGCCGAGACAGAGGGGAGGCTCGAGTGATCAAGAGAGTGCCCGCCGCGTCTCAAACACGACCGACGAGCCCCCGACGCAACTTCTTCCACTTCGCCGAAGCTCTTAGAGCCGAGAGAAAGGTTCCGAGAAGGAGGGGGAGTTCGAGAGGGGAGCTCCGGACGATGAAGAAAGGGACCCTTAGCCGCGCACCGACCCGTTTGACGACCTCCCCGGCGACGTCCTCAGGCTGACCAGGTAAGTTCGGCTCCACCCTTGCCCCGTTTTAGCCGCACCGGGCCGGAGCTCGCGGCCGTCCGGCTCGCACAAGCTCCGGCCCTCGTCGCCCTTACATTTCGTTCCTATAACCTTTGTATATCGTGTTCGAGACCCCCCAAGGCATGTTCAAGGCTCGGTTGAGCCGGAAACCTTAGGATTCGGCAGCGCACCCCAACTGTTCAACAAAATGCCTCAGAGAGATCCGAAAAGTCAGTCCTCGTTCTAGCTTAGAATCGGTCCGTGCTTGCATACGTAGCTGCTGAATCGTGTTTTTTGTTTGCGTGGTCATTGTGTTTTGGCATGGTCTTCGCATAATAATCGTGCGTCGTCGGAAGAGCGAGGGTTTTCTTTGTTCCGGTGAACGGATTATCGGTCGCCGAAATAGGTGGCCGCATTTAGTCGAACGCCGGTCGGATTGAGTGACTAACGCGTGGAGACGGTTCACCAATTGCAGGAAGAAGTATATTTCGATAAAAATAAAAATAAAGAAAAGAAAGAAAGAAGAAGTTGCAGAAGAGAAGATGGGGAAGCGTCGGGCGTGCATGGGGTGCATGGGGGGAAGAAATCTGGGAAGAAAACCAAAATAAAAAAAAATAAAACAGAAAAGGCTAAAAAAAACATTAAAAAAAAAAGAGATGGGCTTCGCCTTGGGCTAGGGCACGTTGGGTTGAACTTGTCACGGGCCGGGTTCTTTAGCTGGGCTAGAAAAGTAGAAATAAAATTGGGCTTTTGTTTAGAAAAGAAGAAGAAGAAGAATTGTTCATGGGCCTTCCTCGTGGATTTAGGGCCGGCCCGTTTCCTTTTAACCAACCAGGACCAATAGGGTCCGGGTCAGCTCAGTAGGGCTGGGTCTTTTGACCCGGTCCGAATTATCTTTTCAATAATAAAAAATATAAAAAAATTCAAAAATCATAAAAAACATTAAAAAATCATTAAAAATTTCGAGATTTCAGAAATTTCATGGAAAATTCAGAAACCTGAAAATTTATAAAAAATTTCAAAAAAAAATTATTAGTTTATTTATAAAAAATATTCGAAAAATATTAAAATATTGAAAATTGCAAAAAATTTCAAAAATCCCAAAATTCCAAGTTTGCTTTAGAGTTCCCTAAAAAGCTCTAAAATAATTCTTGGATAATTTTATTTAAAAACGGTGTCGAGAGAATCATCGGCCTAAGATTGTACTTAAAATTGAACAAGTCTTCACGACTTCGCCTTAGAGTTTTAATCCTCGGATACAATTACTCTTGATAGTACACTTAGGATGCGATAATTATGGTTTCCCCCTTAGTTTAATTAGGATTGTTATTTATTTATCTCTTAATGCTTGTGTTTATTTTCGCCTGTAATTTATTTAATGCTTTCTTTAATTGTTGATTGCTATTTTGATGATTGCGCGCCCGCATGATCACCTCACATGTTAGTGATTAAGTCTAAAATCAATCCAAATTGCCTAGCTAAAATCTTTTTGAAATGAACAAGATTAGGTACCAAAAAGGCGCTAATTAGTTAATTAGTGTAATCAAGTCCCCGACCCTAGAATCTCTGGTTACGTAGAAAGTGAGGCCCACTTCCATGCCTCGCTTGGTTTCTAGCCGACCCTAATAGGCTAGTGGCGACTCTTCATTTGAAGATTTTCATGAACACCTAATGTCGCGCAGGGTATGGACTTAGGAGAGCCCATGTCTAATGAGGGTCATGGACCCACCCTTTGGACAATACCTCTAAACCTATTTATTTATATATTTTCTTTCCCCCATTGGGATGGAAAAAATAGGTCGCGACAGCAATAGGTCGCGACAGTGATAGGATAGGAAATTTGTTTCAACGTGGTTATATTTCCAATCCGACTGTGTGAATTAATCTATCAACTTTTGATTTTCAACATTTATGTGTTAATTCTTTTCCTCTAGCAATGGAATTTTTATTTTTAAGGGTGGTTAAAGAAATTCTTACATAGTGAATTATATAGACTAAGAAGCAATGATATTAGGTTCGAAGAGTTTATAAAATACTTTAAGGAGATTTTTTTTTTGACTCTTTAATTTTTTCTATATGGATTTTTCTTTTTTGGTTCTCTTTGTTTCCTCTATAGCGGTCCGAATAATGTATCTATTGGCACCATTTGCTTTATCATGTATGACTCTATTTGTGTTTAACTAGGTCATAAGTTCCTTCTATAAAAAGACTTGCTTGAACTTAGTTCCATCTGAATAATCTATTTATGTGGCCCGTAATGTGTCATTTATGCATTGCAGTATCTAAAAGAGAAATATCCTCATCACCGCCCACTTTTGCCTAGTGATTTGGAGAAAAGAGCAATCGATTATCAAGTAAAAAATTTATTATTTTTAGAGGATTCTCTCTTTTATTGGCTTTTTGTTGCATGTGAATCTTAAATGTGATTACTTAGTTAATGACATGCATAAACCTTCTGTCGAAATCTATGTAGGCATACAACTTTGCTAAAACTTCCAATTCCAACATTAAAGGTTGACTGTGAGTGTGAACTCAGCCTCCATCTTTCTTTTTACCCTAAAAAAAAATACGCCAACTTTGCTAGAACTTCCAATTCCTTTTCCTTGCAATATATGGTTGCTTGTACAACTACATGAAGATGTTTCCTTTTAATTTCTTCATGCATTTTTTTTTATTAATAGTCATAAAACATTTCATTGATGTGATCTTGACATGAAAGCTTTTTTGCTTGAACGAGTACACCAATTGATATGGCTCATTTGATGCTCAACCAGTTAAGGTTAAATGGCATCTTAAAAAGAGGTTTTTATGGCAAAGTAGATTGAGCATTTGACCAATGAACTTGTAAGTTTGTTAGTAGTAGGCAATATAGTAGTTTCAAGAAACTTTTGTTACAATCTGGATTTGGATGGAATAATGTAAGCAATATGGTTGTTGTGGCAAATCAAAGTGTATAGGAGACTCACATCAAGGTATCACTTTATTTGGATCATTTTGTTTTTATTGTGGATGTAAATTTTGATTGTGTTGCTGACATATGTCATTATTGTGAAAATTATAAGATTATAGTGAATGGGCTAGATTCAAGAATGATGGGTTTCCTCAGTATGTTGATTTGTGTACTGTATTCAATGATGCATATGCTACCAAAGAGTATGTAGCAAGAAATGTAAAAAAAATGGTAGTGTCCTCGGAGGGAGATGACAATGGTGGTGATAGTGATGGTGATGTGATAGGTGATTCAGAGGAATTAGATGAACACTTGTTGATGATAGAGCATTCACATCTAACGTGACTATTACTTCAAACCGTTAGAAGCACAAGTTAAATAGGACTCCAAATTTTAAGAGGAGGAGGAAGAGTAACACATGATGTTTCTAGCGCCTACAAAGCCATTCAAAAAATGATTAAATTCAAGATTGGTCAATCAACAAATGGTTATGTGGCCTCAGATGCCCCATCACCAGAAGACCCTTACTCCATAGGAGCCGTGGTTGTCTTCCTAAATGGCATGCCTAACTTGGAGTATGATCTTTACAACAAAGCTATGAACTGATCATCTCTTCATGCCACTTGTAGAGAAGTTTTCATCATTTCTCCATCTGAAAATAGACGTGGACTTTTAGAATCTCTTTAAAGAGATGGTGAGAAATATATTTAGCTTGATTTCACTCTATAACTTATGTATTTAAGAATCTTTATTTATTTTTATTTTTTTTATGATGCAACTATGAAAACTTTATGGCTATTGTTCATTGTTATTGGATTCCTTATTTATATATTATGTTTATGTTCTTATTTCGTGTGATGGTATAGGTAATATGGAGGAGGATGAAAGTAGTGTCTATAGTGATCAAGTATTAGCAATTGAATCAATTGAACTAGACTTTGATGATTTTGATATCGATATACCGATAGCATGGTTGTGCCTTGTTGCGATAGATATATCTATACACACGAGAGAACCTATCAGGGATAACACATTTTCAGGACCCGAATGGATGAGGGAGGTTTTTCATGGACATTCAGATAGAGTATATGAAGCTTTTAGAATGGAGATGCACGTCTTTTTCAACCTTTGTGATTTGATAAAGGCAAGAGGTTGGTTAAAAGATAGTCAATATGTAAGAGTAGATGAACAAATTGGAATCTTCTTATCTATGATTTGTCACAAAAACTCAAATAGAAATTTATGTGAGAGATTCCAACATTTGGGATAAACGATCAGCAAGTACTTATTATAGTGTTGAAAGCAGTTCTCAAACTAGCAAAAAAGATCATCATACCATCTTCCTTCAATGTTGTCCCAAATAAAATTCTTATGGATCCCAACCATAAGCTTTACTTCAAGGTAAGATTTTCGTACATTCCTTTACGCCATTAGTTTCATTTTATTGATAATCTTGTATAATACTAGTCTTTGATAAACTGACAGTGTTGCATAAGCGATATCGATAGTATCCATGTTCATACTTCTATACTTGTGTTATCCATGTTCATACTTCTATGCTTGTGTCGAAGCAAATCCCATTTAGAGGCAAAAAATGAATTACCATTCAAAATGTTGTGTGCATATTCATTTGATATGAAATTTACTTTTGTATATGCTGGTTAAGAAGGATCTACTAACAATTGTCGAGTTCTATCAGCAGCACTTGAGACTCATCGGTTGGAATTTCCTCGACCACCACTAGGTATTTATATCTCCTTTGCAAATCATGACCAATATATGAATACCTTGTTATAGGAAAATACTACGTGGTAGATTCTAGTTATGCATTAGCTCCGAGAATTCTTAATTCTTTTTAAAGGTGAACGGTATCATTTAAATGATTATAGGAGTAGAGCGAGACAACCAAGAACAGCAAGAGAGTTATTCAACTATATGCATTATTTACTAAGGAATGTCTTTGAGAGATCATTTGGGGCATTAAAAAATTGCTTCTTTATTTTAAAGCACATGCATTCATTTACAATTTGAAAGCAAGTATATATTGTAATTACATGTTGTGATATCCATAATTAAATCCGTGATCAAGACAGGAATGATAAGAACTTTGCCCTATATGGAGATCTTGAGTACCTATTTAGACCTACACAAGATGAGGTTACAGGGGATACATTGACCGATGAGGGAACTGAGATGAATATGCTTAGGAAAAGTATTGCCAATAGAATGGCAAGGGATCATAATATGCCGGAGATTCTATGAAATTGTGTTTTTGACTATTGTAATGTATTTTCATTATTTTGTATTTGAAGATTTCCTATCTTTGCTCTCGTAATGTGATGTTGTATTGGAGGACATCTTATTTTAACTTTAGTAATATGATGTTGTATCCTCTTTTGGCATGCTCCCTTCGGTCTTTTGACTAAGATCAAGTGTGAAACTTCTGAAGAGGTTGATGCTTACACAAATGTCGTTTGATTTTATTTTTTTTGGCACGTAAGAACACATATCTTAAGCACATGGAACTAAAGTAATTGAATCGGACCCAGCCATCCGAGAACCTAGGGATGGTTGCTTTGAACTGGACCCGGCCATCCGAGAACCTAGGGGTGGTTGCTTTGAACTGGACCCGGTCCGTCCAGGAACCTAGGGGTGTGCAATCAAATGGGCTCTACTCTACCCAAGAATTGAATCGGACCGCACGAAAAAATAGATTTTTGGAACTAGTTCTAAGTGAATACCTACTCGGAAACCGGACTGGACCACCTTGTTTTGGAACTGGTTTTGGAACCAGTTTTATAAACTATAAAGCTAAAACCTTTTCTTTTCTTTTCTTTTCTTTTTTTCCAAAAATTCTAACATCAGCACTCTTTCGTCTTTCCTCAAAACTCCTCATCAGTCTTCCCTTTTCCTCTAAATTTTTGTAGATGAATGGACAATGGTGTTTTATAATTTAAATTTTTTGTTATGGGTTCGAATTTTTCATTGTTTATAATTATACGTGATTATGTATTTATCTTGTAAATTGTTGTTTACGGCGATAGGAATTTCAATTATTCATTTTTACTTTAAATTGTTTTGTTACTTATACATTTATATGATTTTGCTGTAAAAAATAAAATAGGTTCTTGGTTACACCTTAGAACGGGACTGGAAAAACATGATAGGTTCTAGAACTAATTCCAAGCATATAGAGTAGGTTTAATGTTCGAAAATTGAGAACTTATTATAACATAATATGTTATAGGTTCTAGCTCTGAAACCTATCACCCTTACGGAAACCAATCACCTCTAATCTCTATCCAATGCAAACTACTACCGAACCACTTTTTTTTTTCCTAACTAACTTTCAATTTTTTTCTAATTTCTTTTATAAATTTCTCCTTTTTTTTGCTTTACTTAGTGTATTAATCAACCTTATTTGCTTTGGTTGATTAAATATTGTCGAAATTACACTCATGAAAATGGAGATATTACTAGAGACGATATGTTCTATTGTGAATAAGTGTTTTTACCACACATGAAATATTTCATCACAAATAAAATATTACTTGATTTATATATGTTTCTTTTTTTTGACACATAAAAGTAGGAGTACTTATTGGATGATTGGTGATTACAGTGTCCTCACCAAGAAGAGGGCGTTTTTCAACACTATTGAGGGCTATTCTGCCTGTCTAATTGATATATTATTGATAAGTTAACAAGATTTCGTTTCTTATTTTAATATTTCGATACTACATGCTTCAACCCCCAATCTCCCTTATATCTTTTTCTTTCCTAAGATAAGGGAATACTCTCTTTGTATTTTACCTCTGGGGGATGCCGAGCATCAAATGAAGCAATTTAAGATATTACTTATGATCGTATTAGTTGATTTAGTATATGTTTTATTTTTTTGGTCGAAATTAGTATATGTTTTATTTAAATATAAGTAACTTTTATAAAGAATAGTGGACAACCTGATCGACCGGATAAAAAATGAACGGTCAAAAGTGACGGCAAGACTTTGGGGTACTGCAAGTCAAGATTCCATTGCTTTTGGTCCGTGAGCTTGTTAGATCGGAAGCGGATCTGTAAGCTCGTTCTCTTCCTCGAGCGATCTCCCAGTCGTCCCCTGTCGGAAGAAAGACCTGGTCTTTGGCTTTTCCTTGAGCTTCTCACTCATGGATGTCTGCACTAATCTCTCGTGGCTTCCATCTACTAGATGGCCCAACGTTTACTACTACGAAGTCTTTCTCAGTTTCAGAGGAGAAGATGTTCGGAGGAACTTCATTCAATGTCTCTACGAAGCCCTCGCTGCTTCAGGGATCTATGCGTTTATCGATCATGATGGGATTGAGATCGGAGAAGAGATCATGCTCAAGATTTTCGAAGTTATCGGGCACTCGGAGATTTGCATACCCATCTTCTCCAAAGATTTTGCTTCCAGTAAGAGTTGTCTGAAGGAGGTGGAGAAAATGGTGGAGTGTGACAGGACAATCATGCCCATTTTCTACGACGCCAGCCCTTCAGTCGTCGGTGAGCAGCAGGAGAGTTACCAGCAGTCCTTCTGCAACCATGCTGCCAAAGGGGTATCGCCAGCGACTTTAAACAGCTGGAAGGAGGCTCTGCGGAATGTTTCAAGAAAACGAGGATGGGAGCTGGAGAAATTCCAACACGGGTAAATCGAAATCAAGATTTCGATGCTTCTTTTGACTTCACCAACGCTAGTGATCTAGTATGAAATTCAAAAAGTGCATTATCTGACCTGTTGTTCCTTTTCATATCTTCCTCTTTGTTTCTTTTCCCGTTTGACAGGGATCATCAACTTATAAAGGAGGTCGTTTCCACTGTCCGACGGCTGTTGAGGAAGGATGAGGTTGATGTGTCAGAACATCTGGTGGGGATGGATCACCATGTGCAAGAGATGATGACGAGACTTGGTGTTCACTATGAAAATCGACAAGTTGTTGAAGGGCAAATACTGATGGGAAGACGTGTGGTTGAGATATCGGGCCTTCCAGGAATCGGTAAGTCGACTCTTGTGAAGATTGTCTACAACAAAATCCATCATCTCTTTGAAGGTTGCAGCTTCCTTAATGATATCCATGGAAAGGTTGAAGAAAAGAGACTTCCGTCTCTCCAAGAAGATTTAATTAGTGACCTCCAAAAGAAAAGATGTCCACTCAGATCTTCTGCTGAAGGTACTGCATTTATCAAGTACAAATTTAGAAATATGAGGGTTCTCATTGCCCTTGACGATGTTAGTGATTTCGAACAAATCGATTTGTTAGCTAGAGATCCAAGTTGGTTCGGTCCAGGAAGTAGGATTATCATTGTCTCTATGAGAAGCAATCTTTTTGACAAGCAGTTGCCGGTTGAAAACTATTTGTTTCAAGAAAGTGCTCGGCTAAGTGTGCTTGGTCCTGGAAGCAGTGTTGTCAACATTTGTGATGACATCCTCATTGAAAAATACGAGCTAAAGCAAATGAATGATGCCCATGCTTTTCAACTATTCTGTAAGTATGCTTTTAGAGGAAAACCTCCTCCAGAGGATTTCTCCTCTTTGGCACGGGACATTAGTTTGGGTACTGGAGGGCTTCCTTCTGTTATTCAGGTAGTTGGTTCATCTTTATTTGGAAAGCCCCTAAAGTTTTGGGAGGAGGCATTGGATAGATTGAAGCGAGAGCCTTTCAATAAGGAAGTCAAGCGAATTCTGAAGAGGAGATATGAGGCTTTAGAGGACAATGCCCAACAGATATTCCTCGATACAGCATGTTTTTTTATGGGAAAGGACAAGACAATACCGTGCTATATGTGGGAAGCTTGTAAATATGATCCCTGTAGAGGAGTTGATGAGCTTCATAACATGTCTTTGGTAAAAACCAGAGAAAATAATGAATTGTGGATGAATAATCAACTAAAAGTCCTTGGAAGGGAGATTGTTAAGGAGGAAAATCCAAGAAAACCTTTCAAGCGTAGCAGGCTATGGAATCAGGAGGATATTGACCGAGTATTGATTAAAAGGAAGGTATATTTTGTAGACAAAGTACTTCTTTTGATTACGTAATTCTGTTTTCAGAGATGAATCTGAATGCACTGCTATCTCACGTTCTCCTTTTACCATTTTTCCACGATTGGCAGGTCGATGCAGTTGAAGCCCTTAGTGCCACATTCGACAACTCCCGTTCATCTCCTGAATGTAGATTTTTTCGTAATTTTTCAAATCTTAGATATCTTAGAATGAACCGTGCTATTATTAAAGGAATTAAGCAGAGTGCAAAGTACTCCAGAGAGGATCTTTTCCTTCCACGATTAAAGTGGCTTGAGTGGCAATGGTGCCACAAGATCTCCAGTCTACTTGCTTTAGATATGTCAGACTTGGTCATTCTTGATCTCTCTTGGAGTACCTCCTCAACTTGGCGGTGCTGGAGACAAATTATGAAGGTATGACGGAACAAGTGTGCATTTTTTTGCTTCATGTTTGACAATACCTTGTAGTAAACAAGGCTTTTATATTCTTTTGTTTTGCAGAAGGCCAAAAACTTGAAAGTTTTGATCCTAAAAGATTGTGCATGGCTTGCTGAATCTCCAGTTTCCCATGCACCCGTAAAATTAGAGAGACTAAACCTGGAACATTGTTCTACATTACCGGGTGTTGGCAGATCCATTGGCAAGCTAAGGAACTTAGTTTCTTTGAATATCAAGTTCTGCAGCTTCGTGCAAGAGTTGCCAGAAGAGATGGGTTCCTTGGAAGCTTTGAAAGAGCTTTACGTTGATGGAACTTCCATTAAAGCCTTTGATTTCCCTGAAGGTTCATATGGGAAGCTTGAAATTCTGAGTGCTTGCAATTGCAAATCCCTGTTTCTATCCAATTCAATTGGTAACTTGAAATCTCTTTCGTACCTAGCATTGGATGACACTGAACTGAGTGAGCTCCCTTGTACTATTGGATTGCTGGAGAACCTACAGACGCTATCTCTGAGAAACTGCAGGAGCTTGTGGAAATTGCCAGATTCCATCGGTAGCCTCAAGGAGCTGCAAGTTGTGGATCTTTCAGATGCAGTGGTTGACGAACTACCTACATCTGTGAAGTATCTGAGAAACTTGAAAGTACTAAAGATGCCTCGCACTTTTATAAGAGAATTTCCTGGAGGTGTTAAGAATCTAGAGAGGTTAGAAGAGATAGATTTCTCAGGCTGCAAAAGTTTGACAGGGGAATGCAACATTACAGGATTAGCCTCTCTTAGGGTCTTACTTCTAGTATATACTGATATTTCTCAGCTGATTGTGACTATTCGTGGATACTCTAATCTCCAAAACCTCAGATTAGATGACGGTGTTCTCATCTTGAAAATTGAAACTACTAAAGGGGAACGGCGTCAGTTCAACGGATGTGAGACTGCAAGAGAGTTCCAAGCGGACGGACATCACATTAGCATGCTGACGATGAGTCAGATACTGAAGCAAGGTGGCAATCAGACAGAAGCAAGAAAGTTACTGGTGGATGAGGTTTGCCTGCAAAGTAAGTTAGCGCTCCTATCCCTTTAACTCATATTTGTAACGGATCATGCATGTCAACCAGTCTTTCTGCAATAAGGGCTATTAGGGGAATAACCCAATTCACATTTTCACTTCTATTCTGAACTTTTAATTTACATTTTTCTTTCTTTGCTTGAGCCATCAAACTCACACACTATTTATTGTCTCGTGTGTGTGTCAATTCAATGAAGTTTCTGTTTGACTCGGTGAAATTTCACAGTTTGTAACTTTGATTGCTCTCAAAGACAATTTCAAGGTTGTCAGAATGAGTTTTAGTTCCTTTTGTAACAAATGGGCCATTTTTTTTAATAAGAAAGTGGAGTTAGGCCCAAGAGACCTGAGTCCATCTGTCAATTAAAGGAGTTTTAAACTTTATGTACAGAATGTTAATGAGTCCTATTGATTCTTTCTAAGTCCGAGATCTTCTTTAAAAAATGCAATTAACTCATTTCCAGAGAGAGAAAAAGTCGGCAAAATTAAAATAAAAAAGAGGATGGGACCGCGAGAGAAAAACAACCTTTGGATTCAGCAAGCCACGGACTCCTCGACATGCAGAATCAACATGTTTTGAACTACCCATTTAAAGAGAATTCATCAGTAAAGCCATATGGATTGTGTTGAATTATGAGTCGCTGCATTGGTTTTAAAAGTTGTTGAGTAGTGAAATCATGTTCCAAAGAAACTTTAGGGTGTCATGAAACCATGAAATCTTACAGAAATCAATTTGCAGTTATGGTTTGGTTGATATGAAATTTTGAATTTTGTTGCTCGTTTTTGGAACTAGATTCGTATTATTGTGTTTAGCACTGGTTTTCGCTCGTCTCCGGCAATCTTTTGGTCAGAGGCGAGTTTTCCTTTATGTATGTTGAGTTAGCTTTTAAATGACTAAGCACCCACTTGAAATAGGCCTTGATAAATTTTAAACAAATCTTCTTCATTTCGGCAAACAAGCTGCTGCAGTCTGGCGGACGACAGTGATTGTTCTACTTTGGGAGAGTTCTTCGGGAGAGTTCTTCTTCGATCGTTCATTTTGTTATGGAATAAACTTAGTGTAGTCAAGTCTTAATCAAGGTAGTTATCTTGATTTCGATATGCATTCTCACTTGATTGATATGGATTTTGGGTTTTCCCACTCGAAGTAACCTTCATTGTTTGGTTTCACATTTTCAAGTGAGTGATGCTTATATCGTTTATGATTTATGAACTTATGTCTTGCAAATGATAGGAATTAGATATGTAGTAAATTATAGAAAAAGGCACAACACAGCATGATATTTATTAAGTAAAAAGACTTTAGAGCATATTTGTTACATAAAGTTGGATCGGACTTTTACTATCCTTTTTGTTATTTTAATTGACTTAGTAAAGCATTTCTTAGAAAAGTTTGTTAGTTGATTATTGGTGAAAAGGCTTGAGAAATGCTATAAAAAATGCATTCTGCTTTATGAATTGAATTTTGGAAGGTTATATATTTTGGTTTGTGAACTCGATTTATTAAATGTCTATGGATTGGTTCTATGCATACCAACCTACACTAAGAAGAGGATAGGCCTTAACATGGGACATTAAGTATAACCATAGTTTGATATTTTTTTTTATTTTTTTATTTTTTTGGTGACCCAGGGAACCCCGCACCCCGCCGGCAGCCGGGGGAATAAACCCTGGGGGCACACGTGCTAGCCACCACACACGTGCACCGGATAAGTCACCAAGCGCCTCCACGAAGATTCGAACCCCTCCCCTTTGAGCGAAAGGGTCACAGGAGCCTATCCAGCGGAGCCACCACAGCGGGTGGTACCATAGTTTGATATTGAACAATAGATTAATTATTTTACTAGACTATTATTGTTTGTTTGATATTATTGATTGCATGAGTATTTATGAGATGTATATGACTTTGTTGAAGTGATAAAACCGATATTCTATCCTGTACATATATTGATTTGGATAAATGTGTTTCTAGTACCGTTTATGAATATGTATAATAGATTCTCATTGAGAGGTGGTTTGCTCATACCATCTATTTCAATTTTTCTTTTTTTTCAGGTTCTACAGTTACTCGAGAATAGGAGAGAGCAATATCAGCTGGGGATTTTTAAGAGGTGAATTTTGGTATAAGTAAAGGTACTTGTATTGTTGGGTTTAGTTTGTTAGTCACTGGAGATGCATATATTCTTTTAGGTGGACTTTAAAACTCTAATATTATACCTAGCTTTGCTATTTTATAAGTCAATGATAGTTATGTGTATTAGGTTGCGTAGTTCGAGTAGAATGGCCTTTGTATTGTTCTTTTTTTTAGTCAATTTAAATACTATGAATAAAAGTTTTGAATTCAACCATTCAACAAAAAACTTCAAAGGTGTAATACGTTGATGAATGTGGTCACACTTTAAAATACTAAAAATTGGAAGCTTGCTTTTTCAAATAAACTCGAAAGTGATTATCACTTGGTTTCTGTCAATAATTGATTTAATTTAACTAAATAGGAAAACTATATATTTAATTATCTAATAATAGATGGATATGCGCTAGGTCAGTCAAAAGTATTTCCTGTATGAAAGTTTGAGTTTACACGCAAAAGTAGAGAAGAAAATAACTTTCTGGCAGTAGTATTATGCTTGATTTAACTAACAAGAGAGTAGTGTATTTTATTGCGAAAATTTTAAATGCAATTCCCCCAATGTGCTAAACCTGCTGGGCAAGGGACTTATCTCATCCAGCGGTACTTATGCCAACTACTTACATGTCCGCACATTCCGTATGTGGCTCTTAAGTACGTTATGTTCTAAAGTGAAATATTTAAGCTGAATTATGCAAAATTCTTCTGATTAGCAGTCGATTCGTGTTATTCAGTACATTGTCCTTAAAAGAAAAGTGGATCTTCGAATTTTTGAGGGAAAATTTCAAAAAATGACCCCAAATCTTTTTATTTTCTTAAATAATGGCTTAAAGTAAATCTTGTTTCAAAGTCTGAAATGACTTTGATTATTTCAAATAAGGGCTTGAAGTAGCAATAATTATTTTAAATAAAGGTTTCACTTCGCCGATTGCCAATCAACTAAATTTTCTTATCGGTCAAGGTTACTTATGTTCGAATCTTCTTTTTTTTCTTCTATTTTTTTTTCTAATTCTTCTTCTTCCTCTTTGCTGGTGGTTGTTTGACCACCAGCAACGCTCCCAGAAGGCTAGGCGAAAGTTGCCCTCACTCGATCTGGCGAGGGCCACTCTCGCCGGCCATAGGCAAGGGGTGGCTTCGCTTGAGGAGGCCACCCCTCATGGCCAACTGCAAGGCCACGTGAGGGCCTACAAGCCCTCATCAATCGTGGGCGAAGCCCCCCTTGCCAGATTTGGCAAGGGTCAACCTCGCTTGTGCTTGGGTAGGCGAGGGCTCGATGATCCTCACCTTGCCTACCCAAGCGCAAGGGAGGCCGACCCTCGCCAAATCTAGCAAGGGTGGCCTTGCCTGTGGCCAACAGAGGCTTGCAAGCCCTTTTTCACAGTTGGCAAGGGCGGTTGGCCACCATTGGTGGCCCTTGCCTAGCCTTCTATGGGTGTCACCGGTGGCCGACCAGCCACCAGAGAAGATGAAGAAGAAGAACATGAAAAATAGAAGAAGAAGGGAAAATGATAAATGACAAAAAATACCCTTAATCATTGGAAAGTTATACCCTTATTTGAAATAGATATAATCACTTCAGGTCTTTATTTGATATAAAATTTACTTCATACTCTTATTTAAAATAAGATCAACTTCAAGCCATTATTCGAAAAAATGTGGGCATTTCAGATCCTTTTTTGGAATTTTTCCAATTTCTTAGTTAGCTAAAATATATATTTTTTCTAAAAATGGGTTGCATGGACATGGAGATCTTGATATTAAGTTCATTATAGTGTGACTTTTCGTTATCTTACCAGAAGAATATTAAGAAAATTAGTTAATTAGTATGAATTTGGCCATGAATAAATATTGCTAACCTTGTTTATGAAATGCTTCCTACAAATAATAGTATGTCCTTGTATTGTTTCTCAACTTATAGTTCTTGGAAGAGTGCCTTAACCCTAGCTTTCATTTGATTCAGAACTTAGAGGGCAGTAAGCAGGTTAAAGTCAAAACAAATTTCAGAGCAGAGCCAATAGCCATTCTTCCGAAATGATAGCACAAGTAATCCTTATACTCTCAATACAAATTCCTCATGCTTTCATTTTTTATTCAGATTAATCACTTGGACCGTCTACGAAAATAAATTTTGCTGATGAACACAATCTCAATTTGGCCGTTAGACGGCGTTCATAACTAGGGATCTCTGCGCTACTCACTTAAGTCGACAAATTCCCAGGACAATGTGCAATACACGTGCAATTTTCGGCTGTGGCTAGTATTCAATGGGCTTGGCCTAAATTCTTTCTCCTGGGCTTAATCCAATTAATTCTAATTAAGCTTGGAACCTCCCACTTAAATCAGTCCAATTACAATGCAATTTATACAAGCTTATTACTACTAAATGATAATGCTCCTAACTTGCAAAATAATAATATTTTTATTAAGGGATCATGGTCAATCCTTCATTTTCTATGCAATGAATGGGTTTTCATTGCTTGATTTGCTTCTCCATATCTTTGCGTGTGCCGATGAAAGCGGTGCGCAAAGTAAACTTTGCAAATAGAAGCAAGACCAACCCTTTCGTGCTGAGACGCAACGTGGTTTTTAAGTTTGGGCAAGTTTTTATCTTTTAGGCCGAGATTCAATCTAGTAAGTCTTGTGCCACTCAGCCAAAAATTGACTTATTTGGGAACCAAACACCTCTAGTTCAAATTGAAAATTGACCGAAAACAAACACTCCAATCATCTACACTCCAACACGTGAGCTGCGGGTAAAAGAACGCAGCTTGTGTAACTTGGATGTTTAGTCCCAGTTCAAGTTTCTAATAAACAAGACATTATAATTGAAATGTTTCATTGAAATGACCAAAAGAAAATGTTTCATTAAGAAAAGGATGGTCATTCATGAGGTTAATTGCTTTTCTTCAGCGACTAATATGTACAGTACGGGTAATTTTCAACAACATAAAGCATAAAATCTCTAGAGTTGATTTTCAAAGATATAAGCATTTTCCATATGGATTATTACAACAATTGTTGATGAGCAGCTTAAGAAAAGATATGAAGCCGAAACTGAAATACGTTCGAACTCAATATGGTTCATCTTTTTTATAGCAACCTAACTTATGCTAGAAAATTTATAGTCTGGACATCGTTGTCAAATCATCTAAAATTTGAACTGTTCGATTTATGTATGGTTTAATGTTAAGTGTTCTAATAAATAACTGATGCTGATTTTATTGTTTAAGAAGTTAACAGATCCAACCCATTTAAATTTTTAGACTTTTCGCCTTGATGATGAAGTATAAGGCACAATCCAACATTTCTACATGAGAATCATTCCCAAGGGCCCAAACAATCATAATATAAGGATGCATTATATCACAATAGCTCCCAATTTTGAATATGTTATAAATCACTATTCTGAACTCTGATACAGTTGCACAATAGACCTCAAACTTTGTAAAGTTAACAGTTAACTCTGGAACTTTGATTTTGCCGCAATGGCTGATTTTTCTAGTATACATAATCGTTAAATGTTATTCGAGAATGGATTAAATTATTTTTTCTTGACGAACTTAGCTGAATTATTGTCTACTTCATTAGTCATTCATCCTCTCTATCTTCTTGACTTCATTCACCATGTAGTAGAGATTATTCTAGTCAAGAAAAACAAGCCCCTTTTTAGGGAACGTTTAATTTGCTATGCAGATGGGGGAAAATAGTGAGAAAAACAAAAATCAAAGCTCAAGAGAATAATATGTTACTTCTCAAAATTTCAGTGCTATCGGGCAATGACGTCAAAGTTTGGGAAAGTAATGTACAAATAATATGTACAATACAGCTAATTTCCAACGACGCGAAGCATTCCTCTGTGGTTAATTTTCAATGACATGAGCATTTTCTCTTAATTAGTGCATGTGTATTGTTAGTTTATCATAGTTGCTATGGAAACATTACCCAGTCATTGAAATTCATGACTATGCTGAATCGATACATAGACACCACATTGAGATGAACAATAGAAATATAAGAAAGGGAATCACATTCAATTGAGAAGAGTGGGTCAACACAACTTTAAAAGTTTCCGGGGTGTAAAGTAATCAACCCTACTATTAACGACAAATGACAGCACTCAACTATATGATCCAAACTAACACTGTATTTTTTATTGCAATAAATGCCACCAACGGCTGAATTTTAGAGATTCTTACATTTTTTGTATCACATCGGGATCGACATAGAGGTTGATTAGGTTAGAGGGAAGGGGAGGCAACTCTTTAAGATTGTCGCAGTGTAGCAAATCCAGAGTCTGAAGACTTGATAAGAACTTGATTTCTGACGGAAGGCTGGATATACGAGTACCCCGAAGCCTCAGTTCTCTGAGATAACGAAGATGGACAATATCACTCGAAATGCCTCCCTCCAAACTCCTACACCATGAGGCATGTACCTCTTCCAGGTAAAACATACCTCCAATGTGCGGAAATTCTCTTAAGAAACAAGAATCCATTTTCAGCACTTCCAATCTCCAAAGGACTTTAATTGAATCGGGCAGCCTCGAAATACCCGTACCTGAAATATCCAACTCTACTAATGAGAATCTCAATTCTTCAATGGATTCCGGAAGCTTTCCAAGCCCACGACAACTCCTTAAAGACAAGCGTCTAAGCTCCCTCAAGTTTCCAATTGATCCAGGGAGTTCAGGAATTTTTGCGTTATCCAAGGCTAGCACTCTAAGAGCTTTAAGTTCACAAACTGAACCAGGAACGCGAACCAATGAGAAGCAATCGGTGGCACTAACAATTTCCAACCGAAACAATTTGCCTATCGATGCAGGAAGTTCTCGTACGGACGTGCCATCAATCAGGAGCTCTCTCAAAGCATTCATCCCATCCATTTCCACTGGCAACATGTTAAGTTCGGAGCAAAATTTCAAATTCAGGGTAATCAAGAGCTTCAGATCATTAATTGAAGGATCCAGATGAACCAATCGAGAACAACGCTCAAGGGTCAGTATCTCCAATTTTGGGTAACAAGAGAAGCTGGAGGTAACTAGTAAGTCTGCACAACCTGTAAGATTCAAGACCTTCAAATGCTCCATCTGCAAAACGAGGGAAAAAGTTCAGATGGAGTAGGATTCTCAATGTATTTAAGGGCCAACACAAGCACAACAGCAAATGAGCTATAAATCCACCTTAATTCCTTTCCAACCTCCCCAGGATTCTGTAACCTTACTCCATGAAAGATCAAGAATAACTAGGTTGCCTAAATGAATGCTGATCGCTTGAACATCTAGAGGGCAACCTTGCCAGTGAAGCCACCGAACGTTCAGTAAGGCATCTGCAAATCTTCCACCAATATCGGTGTGACCCAAGCTGAGAAATTTCGTGCTCGGTAGGATCTCAAAGCCTGCCTTAATGGTGTTAAGGTGGTCTGTTCCCTGCACGATGGACCACAAATGTCAAGTAGAAAAACATGTGGAAGTCTTCACACGATGAAATTTTTACTATGGATCATGAGGTAAAGAAAATGCTTCATGCATGCAACCTTACGAGGAAAACAAATTAGGGCCTGCATGCTACTTTTTATCCCCGACGTACCCTTTTCCTCTTCTTCGTGTCGTGTGCTATGGCAGGGATGTAGAATCTAACATGTGTTCCTGGATCATGGAAACTTTCGTAAATAACCTTCCTGGCAAAGCACCTTAGCAAGCCGTGCATGCCTATTTTATTTTCTTCCGTTTTTATTAGGGACATACAACGTAGGACCTCAATTTCATCATGAGGACGATCATAATCATGCCACATATATGAGGCGGGAGAATTGCCAAAAAAGTCCTAAACCTATTGCAATTGTGCCATTTTAGTCCTAAACCTATTTTTTTGACCGATTCAGTCCTAAACCTTTTGCGGTGTGCCGTTGAGTCCATCCGGCCAAATTTGGCCGGCCGGAGCTGACGTGGGCGCCCGGCCGCGCCGGCGAGAATTTTTTAATATTTTTGATTTTTTTTTATTATTTTCGAATTTTTTATTGTTTTTTCAATTTTTCTGTTTTTTTTCCCCTCCCCCCCCCCGCCGGCGCAGTGGCGGCCAGCGCCGCCGACGAGGCTGCCGCCCCGCGCGCGAGGGCTGCGAAGCCCTCGCCGGCGACCTCGCCCGAACACTGGGGCCGCCGGCGAGGTCGCGGCCCGGCCGCCCGGATGACTGGCGAGGCCGGCCTCGCCATGGCTTGGCCGCGGCGAAGGCGGCGTCGCCGCGGGCGGCGAGGCCATGGCGACCTTCACCCGGCCCGCCATGGCCTCGCCGGCCGCGGCGACGCCGCCGCCCGCGGCCAAGCCATGGCGAGGCGGCCTCGCCCGGATCTCGGGCGAGCCGCCTCGCCGCGGCCGGCCTCGCCCGGATCTGGCGAAGCCGCCTCGCCGCGGCCGGCCTCGCCCGGATCGGGCGAAGGCTCCTCGCCGCGGCCGGCGCCCGATCGGGCGAAGGCGCGTCGCCTCGGCCGGCTTCGCCCGGATCGGGCGAAGCCGGGGCCGCGACCCTCGCCGGCGGCCCCAGTGCGGGCGAGGTCGCGCGAGGTCGCCGGCGAGGGCTACGCGGCCCTCGCGCGGTGGGCGGTAGCCTCGTCGGCGCTGGCCGGCCACGCCGCCGGGGGGGAGGGGAGAAAAAAAAAAAAAGAAAAAAAAAGAAAAATAAAAAAAAAACAATAAAAATTCCAAAAAAATCAAAAAATATTAAAAAAATATTAAAAAATTCTCGCCGGCGCCGGCCGCGTCCCACGTCAGCTCCGGCCGGCCAAATTTGGCCGGATGGACTCAACTGGCACAATCGCAAAAGGTTTAGGACTGAATCGGTCAAAAAAATAGGTTTAGGACTAAAATGGCACAATTGCAATAGGTTTAGGACTTTTTTGGCAATTCTCCCTATATGAGGCAATCCTGCAATCCACATCTGGGAGAAAACATGCAATATCAAGGAACATCTGCTTTTGCTTTTGATCTAATGCTTCATAAATTATTCTCAGAATCTTCTGGTAATCTTCCTGAAATTGTCGCAGGAGATCTCTGAATTTAGTCCATTCTTCTTGTCCTTTACCATGCAAAAAAGAACCAAAAATTTTGACGAGTAGTGGAAGTCCCTCTGCAGCCTTGACTATTCTGTTTGCAATTTCAACATATGGGTGTAGATTATAATTCATTCCCATTGCATACTGCCAGAAAAGGTCAGAAGCTCGATCATCATCCATCGGACTAACATTGTAAGTATGAGCCAACCCTCGATCGAGAAACCCTTGAAGAACGCATCTTTGTTTTGAGGTTACAATTATTCTGCTGCCAGAACCAAACCAATCAAGCTTAGCTCCTACAAACTCCTTGAGGAGAGACACATTTTCCATATCATCAAGAACAAGGAGAACTTTCATATTCCTCAATATTTCTTTCAAAAATCGTACTCCTTTGAAAGCAGAAGCAACCTCATACTCTCTTTTCAAAATATCAAAGATCAACTTGGTTTGAAGATACTGAACACCACCAGGTTGCTGCACTGTTTCTTCAATCTCCGCAAGAAAACTGCAAGCGTCAAAGCGAAGGGATATTTGATCGTATACAATCTTTGAAAGTGTCGTCTTTCCAATGCCATCTCTCCCATGGATTCCAACAATTCGTATATCGTTTACTTCCAGCTCCAATAATTTCATTATTTTTGTTTTTTGACTGTCTTCAAGCTCCTATAAAGGTATTTAAGTTTAGGACAATGTTAGTTAGAAGAGAGTGAAGAAATGTACAGAGTTACGGTAAAGTTCCAAATGATAACTGAAACATGTGCTTTGAATGTGCCTACCAATCAATCACATGCCTTGCTAGTTGAGATTTTGTAACCGTTACATTTTGGTACGTCCATGATGGGGTATGTTCAAGAGACACCTATTGCTTATGATAGAGTGTATTTTAGAGAGGTACCATTTGAAAGGGTATGAGCGGTTATTTTTTCAAGAAAAGTATAAAAGGATAACTTTAAAAAAGTAACCACTAACAAACGAAATTGAGAAAAAGAGAATTCTCTCAATCAAAAGAAAAACATTCAAGGGTTCTATCATCTACTTTGAGAAACAATATGCATTAATGCTATGGAATATAAATACTTTCCCCGTGATTGTATTCGGACCAACATGAAGTCATATCGTCCATCGTTCATACGGGATTTAACATACGTTCCTGGGGTAATTTCTTTATTGCGCATTGAAGAGGTAAGTCGTTTCTTCTGCCGACTATTTTCATCCAACAGTAACTAATTCTTAGTTGATGGAGAAGACAGGCTGTTGAAGATAACCTCCACTGAAGTTTCTCCAACAGAATAATTCAATCCATATATCTCATTTAAGCTAAAGATAGGATGGCAAACCTGCTGTCTCTATTATGGAAAAATATAATAAGGAAAACTGGCTTACTAAGCATCAAAAAGCCTAATCTGACTAACATACCCTGTTTCTTGTCCTTTGTAGTCTGAAAAGGAAGCATAGAAGGGTGACTACCAGCCTTATTAGGGACCATCTCTGAGTCGCTACGGTGATAAGTTTAGTGGAGTTTGTATTGAGATCTCATTTAGATGTTTACGGTCTATAATGACTAAAATTTAATGCCCAAAATATAATTTGAACATTCTCATCTCACATGCCTGATCCAATATCTAGAGTCTTCTAGGATAGACATGTGCTAGAAAAGTTCAAAAATACTCTACAAAAGAAATGTAATCCTTGGGCGGCAGAGGAAGTGTCTGGAGTCCCCTAAAGCTTGTGTGGAAGAGTCCATAAAGAATATCACTCCAACATGGTAGATATGTTTGCCTTGTAAGTCGGTTTACAAAGCCCTGGCCGCCGAAATCTGCAAGGATAAAAAGAACGACAGATTTTCTAATGTTTAAGTCGTTGCAAGCCTATAAGATGGCTTGGGTCGTCCAAAACATATATTCTTGGAAGACCAAACCAACTAGGCTTCCTCCTTTCTTTTGTAATAACGATTAAATATGAAAGCTTCTTTCCCCCTAGTTCCAATGTGCTCCTTTTCCGTGAAAGTCCACTCTCATATGTCATGGCTCGAAGATACGAATGGTCCACGAGGGTTCTTGAATGACACCATAACCAATCCTTGGAATGAGCGACCCTCAACTGTTATCCCTAAGTCCTAGGGTTTTCTTGAGTCTTCTAGAAAATTCCTAAGGGTGGACGATGCGATAATTGTACACCTATGTATTTAATGCGAGCAGGTGGTAGATGGGGATACACCTATGCAATTAATGCGGATAGGTGGTAGTTGAGGAGATACGATCTCTACCGTTATATTAAGGAGAGATCTACGGATACGATTTGCTCGTACTTGTATATATAGGGGTCTCCTCCCCCTCATTTGTATCAATCTCATTCTACAAGAGTAATAGAATCTAGAGCTTCTCTCTCTAGAATTCTTGTGAGCTTGAGTAAGAAGGCTGCTTGGGAGAAATCCTAAGGCCGCACAGGTTGGAAGGGAACACTAGATCGATCGGCCCGTGACAAGTGGTATCAGAGCAAGTTTGTTCCTAGTTGCAATGGTTGATTACCGTCTTGAGGTGTTAATCACACTAGAAGCGGATCGCGAGGATCGTGAAAGAGCTGTCGAGAAGGGCAACAAGGGAAGGAAGAACCGCGTTGGTTCCGGTTCAAGGGATACTCTAGGGGATCTAGATTGTCGGATGACGAAGATAGAACTATTCGCCATTGAGATCCAAGGATCAGTTGATGACCTGACCCAGACCGTCGAAGGAGTGGAAGCCGGAAAGGAGGAGCTCAAGGCCGAGGTGCAAGAGCTCAAGACTGGCATGGGAGAGCTCCAAGGCGAGTTGCTAAGGACCCTGAGGTAGAAACTAGAACAACGGGAGGAAAGTTTAGAGACCCTTATGGCGGCCGTGCAAGCGGAGGTAGCGGAATTCAAGAGGAAGCTTGCTAAATCAAAAGCGGCATGCGTGAACGGAGTGGTCACGGTGCATGTTGGTCCACGAACAGACTCACCCAAGCCGGACAAGTTCGAGGGCTTGCGGGTGGCCAAGGATGTGGATAATTTCCTGTGGTACATGGAACGGTACTTTCAAGCCATAGGAATCAATGACGACATTACACGAGTAAACACCGTATCCATGTACTTAGTTGATAATGTATTGTTGTGGTGGCGTCGGCAGTCGGATAAAAGGAGCGGCGATCCTATCATGACATGGGACGAATTTGTCGAGGAGTTCCGACGAATGTATTACCCTTCGTACGCGGAGGGAGATGCTCGGGATGAGCTAAAACGGCTCGAGCAAAGAGGTGCAGTGCGCGACCACATCAAGCAGTTTTCGGAGTTTCTACTCAAAATCTCATCAATGAGCAATAATGACGTGTACCGCCAGTTCATGAGCAGTCTCAAGCCGTAAACCAAGCAAGAGCTCAAGCAGTGCAATGTGGGGGACCTCACGATGGCCATAACCATGGCCGAATCGCTTGTGGAGTACAAGGCACATTCTACTTCTAAGCTGGACTCTCGTCCAAAAGACAAGGCCAATGGTGGGGGAGATCAAGGGAGATACAATCACCTGAATAGAGGCAAACCACCGGCAGGCCCTTCTAAGACTCATGTGAAGTCGAGTAACAGAGGACAAAGGAAGGTACGCACGTACAAATGCTTCTTCTATGACAGTCCACACATGCATGAGATTGCCCGAACAAGGCCAAGCTAGCGACCCTTTGTAAAGAGGATGAGCCTACGGAGGAGTCGCGACTGGGCTCGTTGTGAATCATTAGTTTCCTTGAGACAAAGAAAGCTAAGGAGTCTAAAGGAATGATAGTCGTGGATGTGAGGATCGGAGATTTCACGGTGAGTGCACTCGTGGATACAGGGGCGTCCGACCTCTTCATATCCCAAGAGGCCGTGAAGAAACTCAATCTTCAGGTCGAGAAAAGAGCTGGTTGGCTCAAAACGGTGAACTCCAAAGAGGTCCCGACTAGCAGCATGGCTAGAGATGTAGAGCTTCACCTCGGTCCATGGTCGAGCAAAGAAAACATCGAGGTAATCCCCATAGACGACTATGACTTTGTGCTAGGTCTAGGATTCTTCGATAGGATCAATGCTGGTATTCTATCGTTTGCAGATCGCATTTGTATTCTCGATAAGCGGTGTCAATGCATGATTCCGATCCATCGCGCATCGGGTCGCGATCAGAAGATGTTGTTGGCCATGCAACTCTCAAGAGGAGTTCAAAAAGGTGAGGTGACCCTCATGGCAACATTGAAGGTTGAGGAAGTTGGGAACAAGGTAGAGGATGTTCCTACCGAGGTGACCCAAGTCCTCGATACGTTCCAAGACGTGATGCCATCCGAGTTGCCCAAGAAACTCCCACCTCAAAGGGAAATGGATCATCGGATCGAGCTAGTACCCAATGCTTGACCACCCGCCATGGCACCATATCGCATGGCGCCCCCCGAATTAGAAGAATTGAGGAAGCAACTCAAGGAGCTGCTCAATGCGGGGTATATTCGGCCGTCTAAAGCTCCGTTTGGTGCACCCGTTCTATTCCTAACGAAGCATGACGGATCACTCCATATGTGCATCGACTACCAGACACTGAACAAGCTCACCGTAAAGAACAAGTACTCAATCCCTCTCATTGCGGATCTTTTCGATCAACTTAGAGGAGCACAATGGTTTACTAAGCTTGATCTCCAATCAGGTTACTACCAAGTTCGGATTGCTGAAGGAGACGAGCCGAAAACCGCATGCGTGACGCGATACGAATCATATGAGTTCCTCGTCATGCCATTTGGCCTCACCAACGCTCCAACCACTTTTTGCACCATGATGAACAAGGTACTTCATCCGTTCCTTGATCGGCTCGTAGTGGTTTACCTAGATGATATTGTTATATATAACCGGATGCTCGAGGAGCACATCAAGCACTTGAGGCAGGTCTTCCAAGTCTTGCGCGAGAACGAGCTGTGTGTGAAGCGCAAAAAGTGTGCTTTCACCCAAAAGGAAGTTCCATTCTTAGAGCACATTGTCAAGGGTGGTCGAGTTTGGATGGATAGGGCCAAGATCTGAGCGATAGTCAAATGGGAGCTGCAGACCAAGGTGACGGAGTTGAGGTCGTTCCTTGGCCTCACTAACTACTATTGGCGTTTCATTCGAAACTACTCGAGTATCACAGTGCCACTCACAGACATGCTGAAGAAGGAGAAGCCATGGGAGTGGACGAACTAATGCTAAGAGGCGTTCGATTGGTTAAAACAAGCCATGACCGAGGACCCGATGTTGGTGTTGCCCGATCAACACCAAACCTTACGAGGTAGAGACTGATGCTTCCGATTATGCTATTGGTGGTGTTTTTATGCAGGATGGCCATCCAGTTGCATTCGAGTCTCGCAAGTTGAATGATACCAAGCGACAGTATACTGTTCAAGAGAAGGAGATGATCACGATGGTCCACTGCCTTCGGACGTGGAGGCACTATCTCCTGGGAGCAAAGTTTGTCCTAAGGACAGACAATGTGGCCACAAGCTACTTCTAGATGCAAAAGAAGTTGAGTCCGAAGCAAGCTCAATGGCAGGATTTCTTGGTGGAATTCGATTATGTGCTGGAGTTCAAGCCGGGGAAGTCTAACTCCATGGCGGATGCACTAAGTCGAAAGGCAGAGCTGGCAAACCTCATAAAATTGGTCGAGTTGTCCGTGGATCGACCATATTAAGGAGGGGTTCAAGCACAATCAAAGGGCTCAATGACTTCTATGGTACGCGCGAAAAGGAAAAACCCGTCAATGGTGTGAAGACGAGCTTCTCTACACCAAGGGACAACGATTGTACGTGCCACTCTATGGGAAACTGAGGAAGGAAGTACTACGAGAGTGCCACGATTCGAAATGGGCGGGACATCCAGGGATCCACCGTATGTCGGCACTTGTCGAAGAACAGTACTACTGACCTCAAATACAATATGACATCGAGGTGTATGTGAAGACTTGTCTCGTGTGCCAACAAGACAAACTCAAGCAACGGTCGTCACTAGGGCTTTTGGAGCCGCTTCCCATCCCCACTCGTCCATGGGAGAGTGTTTCCATGGACTTCATTGTCAACCTACCAAAGTCCGAAGGGTGTCGGACACTTATGGTGGTGGTCGACCGATTCTCCAAGTACGCGACGTTCGTGCCTGCAACAAAGGATTGCCCGACTGAGGATGCAGCCAAGCTCTTCTTGAAGCATGTGGTCAAGTATTGGGGAGTACCACAAACGATCGTGAGCAATCTTGATCCCCGATTCACAGGACGGCTCTGGACGGAGCTTTTCAAGCTGCTAGGATCGAAGTTAAATTTCTCCACGAGTTTGCATCCCCAAATCAACAGTCAGACAAAGTGGATCAATGCACTCTTGGAGATCTACCTTCGGCACTACGTAAGCACAACGCAAGTGAATTGGGCCAAGTTGATCGACTTAGCCCAATTCTCCTACAACTTGCAACGGAGCGAGTCTACCAACCAGAGTCCATTCGAGATCGTGACGGGACAACAATTGCAAACCCCAAGTGCGGTTGTATCGGGCTACAAGGGGAGTAGCCTTCAAGTTCGCAAAAGACTGGCAGGAGCAAGTGGACTTGGCAAGGGCATGCCTACACAAGGCATCGAAGTGCATGAAGAAATGGGCGGACCAAAAGCGTCGGCATGTAGAGTTCCAATTCGGGAACCAAGTGTTAGCCAAATTACACGTGGTTATTCGATACAAAGACGTGCACAAGGAGTTGATTCAACACTACGAGGGGCCCTTCCGTGTACTTCAACAGGTCAGGAAGGTCACATACAAGCTGGAGTTGCCACCTAAACTAAAGGCATATCCGGTTTTCCATGTAAGTATGCTCAAATCTTTCCATGTAGATGAGGAAGATTTGAACCAGGGGGAGTCGCAACGGGTACCATTGGGAGCAAAGACCTTGTATGATCGAGAAGTCGACTATATCATGGCGGACCGAGTCATACGAAAGCGGTATTGTGCGCCGAAGTGGAAGTACATGATTCGATGGAAGGGTCTTCTGGAAAGTGAAGCAAGCTAGGAACCTACAGACGCTCTTTGACAATTCAAGAAGCAACTTGAAGCATACCATGCTGAAGATGCGATAAGGACGTCGCCCGATTAGGTGGGGGAGAATGTCACGGCTCGAAGATAAGAATGGTCCATGAGGGTTCTTGAATGACGCCGTGACCAATCCTTAGAATGAGCGACCCTCAACCGTTATCCTTAAGTCCTAGGGTTTTCTTAAGTCTTCTAAAAAATTCCTAGGGGCGGGCAATGTGATAATTGTACACCTATGTATTTAATGCGAGTAGGTGGTAGATGGGGATACACCTATGTAATTAATGCAGGTAGGTGGTAGTTGGGGAGATACAATCTCCACCGTTAGATTGAGAAGAGATCTACAGATACAGTTTGCCTATACTTGTATATATAGGGATCTCCTCCCCCTCATTTGTATCTATCTCATTCTACAAGAGTAATAGAATCCAGAGCTTCTCTCTAGAGTTTCTTTCTCAGAACTCTTGTGAGCTTGAGTGGGAAGGCTGCTTGGGAGAAATCCTACGGCCGCACGGGTTCGAAAGGAACGCTAAATCGATCGGCCCGTGACACATACACCCATCTCTTGTTGTTTCTTTACCAGGTACCAACATGCATACGCACATGTACATCAACACTAAAAATTAATAGTGGCATCATAGCATTGTTTGGTTGCTATTGGGCGTTTATCCTAACACTCTCTATTAAAATCACTCACCTAATTATCTGACACCAAAACTACAAGCAATTCTACCTCACTATCAATTCCTAGTTTTGACGGAAATAACTATGATTATGGAGCATTAAAATGACTACTTTCCTAATGACCCAAGATTTATAGAACATCATGGAGAAAATCACTAATGTGACAATCCAATAATCACCGGCCATCCTACCCTTGATTGGAATGACTATATTGGAGTTTCGCACAAAGATTTGAGAACAAATTAGTGAATTGCAAAGTTTGTGAGTGAAGTGACAACTATACAATAAGTTCAAAGCCAAATGAATAATTTTTAACCTTTCAAAAGTGCTCTCAAGACATTTGTTATGCAACCCAATGAGGATATTGCAATTTTTAATATATTGATAGCCTTTGGATATGCACAATCAATGCTCAACAAATGCTTTGGGACAAGATCCATAAGAATTACATATGGGCTCTATTTATAGAGGATTGAGAGTTGAGAGACACCACAAAACCCTAATTGTCTTATATAACACTCACCTAATATCGCTAATTATGCTTCAATACACTGCCTCTGGAAGTACGTAACATGTCCAAATCTACTTAAATACGTTATTACCCCCATTTAATTAAGCGTGTCTAGTTTGACTGTGTTATAAACATGTCAACAGACACCAACCCATTTAAGACACGCTTCTTACTCGTGTATAGACAGCTTAAACAATTCATCATACGAATTGCAACTAAGTTTAATCCAAACACACTTATCCTGGTAACCTGCACGTGTCCTGGTAAACGATGTGGTTTCAGTTTGCCAGAAAAATTAAAAGCTACAAATATAATGTATTTTAAAAGTCATGTTTAAGTAAAGTCAGTTTTGATGCTTCAACTCTCCTAAACAAAAAAAAGGTAGGAAGTATGCTTGAATCCCTAATGCCGTGAACTTAACACCTAATTTGCCCTCGGTTTTGTGTAATAAAAAGAACTTTGTAGTAACATTTTTATGTGGTGGACTAAAATGACAATTGCTATACATCCAGCTATTCTACTCAAATGCAAAGTCAAACCGATAATCCAAGATATGATCTTGGATGAAATAAACAATTGATAATTATAAAGTGCAGAATTTTTCCTCGATTCTTGGTGGATTCTGTTCTAGCAAGCCTAATTAGCTACCGAAGAATTAAAGCATATGCAAGCTACTTCAGAGTTCAGAAAATGATTTGCATTCTCTTATAGTTTTTCAGTTCATGTGTTTCCTTTCTTTTTCCTATTATATTCCAACTTTACAACAACTGTATAATCATGCAAAAGTATTTTGTAACGATTTGACTTTTTATGTATATGATGCAAACACACTTTTGGTGAAACTAACTTCATCGACAGGTACAGTCTTTTGGAGAGAGTACTCGAGAAGAGAGGAAAATAGGAGCAAATAATTATACCGAGGTCCCGTGAGAGAACATGGGTCCATGAAAGCCGGCCTCTGCATGAGCCTGCTAAAGTCAATCAAATCCTTTGTCACTACATACCTGTTATTAAGGTCAAAGTAGATAGGTAGTCGAATATAACCATTTTCAAATGACTTGTATGAACATTGATTCTCTTCTCTTTGGCTTCAAGTGGACCAGCACCAGTGAATCGATCTTGAAGATCTACATTGGTTTTGAGGGGCTTAGCACCAGTGCATAGATCTCCAGGCGCGTAATCGTGCTCTATCTTCAGCTTAGGTGAAATTTCTTTAACAATTATAGTGATAAGTTCTTCTTCACTGCCACGGCAGAAAAAATCTCATTAACAAACTATTAATAAATGTGATCTGAGGACCTACCACCCAACGCACTCTATAATGAAATGACCATGTGAATGTTGTCAGGAAAATCCTTTTAGATTTTTTGAAGATGAAAATATAATTAAAGGTTATTAATGAGTTTAATGGTGGAGTAATCAGGTGATGCACAAGCCGTTATGTAAATTATGTGCTGATAGGGTGAACAAGACATTGGCCAAAAAAGTGTCTACAAGCTGGAGGTACCTAAATAGAAGGAAAACAAGCCTAAAACGGAGAGTTCAGTAAAACTTGGAAGTACCACGAATAGGTGAACAACGAGGTAGAGTTATGATTGCCAATATATTTGAATGTCACTAGACAATTGAATTTGGATATCATAGACGACTAAACTTGACATCACCAGACAACTGGACTTGGATATCACCATGCATCTAGAGTTAGATATCATTACTCATAATCAAACTCACCATCAGACTCAAAGTTACACGTAGATATGATCAGAAGCAACATCGCAGAAATTGGCAGTATTTACACGTAGATATTGTCAAAGCATTTGATGTGTTCATACTCTATTGCCAAAGCTGAATATCATTAGAGACTAAAATTTATATGGATATATATTTAGATGCAAACTACAACATCACAGCCAGCAATCTGGCTAGGATTTCCAATATATAAAGCAATGATTAACTTTCAATTTTAAGTATAGTTTTGCAATTAAATCTTTTATGCAAGACATCCAGATTGATGATAGTTGTTATATACAAGTTGCTTTTTGAAAAACTCTACTTGTGGAAACTGGAGGTTTACTTTTTTTGGGCGACCAAATCAATGAGGATTCAAATCTTATCTCTCAATGCCTCTCGTTCATTATTATACAATCTTGACCAACTGGTCAATTAGAGTGTTCCTTTGGAGACTGTCCAACAAACAGAGTGGAGCTGGATGAGTATAAAATGAGACCAACGTGCAGAAGAGTATAGAGAGGCCTAGAATCAAAGTTCAAGTGATCTTCAGACTTGAGGGGCTTTGAGAAAGTGACTCTGTGACATTGTGATCTAGTAGACTGTCAACATAAAAGAGTAAATGTAGGCTTAACTTAAGTCAAACCATTATAAATTTTGTACATAATTTCCTCTATCTCTCAACTCTCGTTCATTTCTTTTAATAGACTTTTGCGCGCCAATGAATATTATTACTTTATTGTCCATATTTAGACTCAGGCTTTTATGTTCTGGTGAAAATCGATATTCACATTCAGATTTCACTTTAGTCTAATCTTATTCAACTTGACTATTTCTACTTCCGCATTAAATTGTCAAGTATTTTCAAAATCACCCGTTCACTGCCCTCCCCCTTTCCCTCTAGGTGATATTACTAGCTCCAACAGATGTGTGAAAAGCTCACTAATCCTTAACATCAGAACATGATTTACGTGATGCAAAGATATATCAAACATACTACAATGATGTTTAGTAAATTGTATGAACGGGGGATAATTTGATTGCAGCCAGAATTTAGTCCAACCAACGGATTAAAAATATCATTCAACCACGGGTTAAATTACAGAATGATATGAACACGTTAATGAATAATTAAACTTCTAAAGATAGTTTACTGAGCAAAACTGAGATATGTTGTGTAAACATGGTCAACTCGAGATAAGGATTTGGCCTGGAAAAGAAAGAAGAGGGACTTGAAAATTTTAACCCCGTTAATTCCATCAACAATTTCCTCTCTCTCTCTCTCTTCTCTCTCAAGTTTTGTCCCCATAAAGCTTTGAAACAGGCTTCGCAACGATCATAAACACAAGCAAGTAAACAGAACAATTTCGCAGAGTCGACCAATATTTGCTTCTTCTTTTTTACTGGAAAAAGGTTGTTGAGTCCTTTTCTGACATTCTCGACAATACCTTTGTCCATCGAGCAAACAAATCCAGAAGGAAACCTACAAGAGAAGACAGATGTTAACATACCCTTTATATGAGCTTCGTTCCCATCCCTTGACTTTACCAGCCTCCGCGAGAGCTTTCTTCCACTGCTCGACTTTCTCATCGCCCAAGCTCTGTTTGTGCGTGTCCAGAGCGTTTCTGTAGAGTGATGTTACCAGCTTGACATCAGACCGTTCCACATCGTAGAAAACGGGTAGGACCTCTTTCTTCCCACCTGACCTGGACGTGTGTTCTACCATGAGTGCGAGCGAGTCAAGGCACCGAGGGCTATGAGCGTAGTGTACGGAAAAGATAGGTATATACATCTTGGAGCTGGAGACCATTCGCGTAAGCTCTTTGGGAGTAATTGCATTATCTGTGAAAACGCAAATTCCGTCAGCTCTCAAGCGGTCATAGAGGCTACCCGCGAATCTATGACCATCAAATGCTGAACTCAGGACCACATCATATGTTGGTTCAGCATCTAATTTTATCATATCTTGATTCCACCTCGCTTGTTCGACTTCAACTTTTCTCCGTTTTGTGCCAACGTATTCAGCCGTTCTTGATCCAGCCTTTAACTCTATCGTAGCTATACTCAGCTTCACCGGTTCATCTTCGCTACTTTTCCCTTTACTTTGATCCAGCCTCGCTGGTTCATCTCCGCCTTTTTTCTTATTATGGCCAGCGTATTCAGCCACACTTGATTCGGCCATCACCTCAATCTCTCGTCGTCCAGTTTCCACTCTGCCTGGGTTTTGAAAGAATAATCAAGTCAACCGGTCGGTCCTGGTTTGCCTTGCCAGTCTTTAAATCTGAACTGTTAATTTAAGAGAAAAGGAAGTTCCAAAAAGAATAATTATTTACGAGCATTCAAGAAAATTACTCATTTTATTACACTCTCAACTTACCGTTGTTCGAGGAATATTGAAATATACGATGATTATTGCCCACTTACGAATTATGGAGCGATGTAAGAGTGATTGATGAAGTGATTAAGAGTACAGTAACTTACAGCAAATTCAAGTTGTTCACAATATTCCACAAAATGTTAAAAACATTGAGAAATTCAAACTTACAAGACCCAGGAGCAAATCATTATATTAAAGATGATTACTAACTTGTCTGTACAAGGATATATAGAAAGATTATAAACATTGAGGAAGAATATCAAGTTACCGTCACTTACCACAATTTGCGGTCTTCACTCTTCTATTGATCGATTTCTGAGTGCTACAACATTCTAGTTATGAACTGTATAGTTAAGTTATAGATCATAAAGGTAAATTATTAATTGTATGTAAAGACAAGTTACAATGACTAATAAAGGCGATAAACACTACGATGATTTCAAGTATATTAAGACAACTTTTAAAACAACTCTGGATTTATGGATCCTTTTTCTTTTTTTAGGGGACCATAGAAGCAGAAGCAACCCCAAACATTAGTATGTCGTCTCCAAACACAATCCATAATTTCTTGTAAAATATTGCTTGAAAACCATCCAACCTTGATGATTTAATAGACCCCCTTTTCACGTTATCACTTGCAAAATAAGCCACGATAGATTATTATAAAAGCAAACTACCAAAGATTGGCAATTTCATAATATTTATGAGTTGGGTGATATGAGAATTAATAAAAACTGATCATTGCCAAACAGAAAAAATTTAAAATTGTCAAAAGAAGTGTATGTTAGAGAAAAATTATGAGATTAGTAAGGAAATTTTCAAAGGGAAATAAAACCCAAGATAGACACAATGGCCACGTCTAACCAGCCGATAAATACATAACATGCTCATGCCAAGCCAAACATGCTTTGAACGTCATCATTCGCTAGCTCCACAGTGCCCGAAAGGATGAAGACGAAGTGACAACCACGAGCTCTCCTCGCCCACCACCTTCCCCCTTTCCTAAAGTTTCTCTTTGTTTGTCTCCTCTTTTACTTCCACGTGTGACAAGTTCTCACGAATTTTGAGAAAAACGATGACATATTTCTATAAGGCGTGCGGCACGAGAATTAATAAAGATATCCCCTTTATCGAAGATAACTTATTTAAAATCTATGTTGGAGAATTGGTGAATTACTTATGAATTTATAAGATACTAGTCATCCAACAAGCAAAGCAATTGAAAAAAAAAATTGATTATTACACGTAGATACCTAAATTTTAGTGACCTATTTAGACATTTCATAGTATAAGAAAATTAAGGATTGAACTTGAACCCTAAACAAAAATTTCAATATTGCATGATCTTTTAATATTGCATTGTCTTGCATTTCAGCATTTAGAAATTATAAATATGTTTTAGAATAACATGTTGTCGCGACCCTCCCGAAGGAGATTAATGGATTACTAAACGCAGTGCTTAGCACAGATATTTACCTTACCTATTAGAGCCGCCACTAATCAGTTTTGGGTTGATTAGACACCCAAGTAAAATGTGGAAGTACATTTTACTTCTACGAACCAAAAATCATGAGTTCAGGGACTTGTACCTTTTCTCCTTATTTAAAAAAAAATGTTTTGCATACAACCTTTCTCGGTTTTTGTAATACTACACCATTAACGTGTAAAATATGACCAAGCAATTGAGCAAACAATAAAATAACGTCCAACAACCATGATCATGAAAAAATTATGAACCTGAACATACTTAAAAAATGATATTATCATTATTACAAGGTTTCTTAGTTTGAGTAAACTAAGAGAGATTGGCACAAACCGGAAGCAACTAAAAGGATGCGGCGACAATGAGTAGCAACAATGTAGCAACAACGAACATCGGCAAAATAGTAGCGACCAGCAACAAATCAGCAGTGAACAATAGCAACGGTCATCGAAATTTGGCGACGAACAACAATAATGGGAAGTAGCAATAATAGAGATCTTCAATGATGGCAGAGCTTTTGCAGCCGCTAGTGGAGACTCGTCTGAAGACTGAGAACTCAAGAAATGAACTACGTTGTAATGTATGTAAAGCACCACAACATTATGAAATCACGAGAAAGCTTAGTATGGTCATGAGAAAACTGATCCTCCCTTCATGCTCTTCTCCCCTCCTTTTATAATGGCCCCCAGCATTTCTTTCTACGAGCAATTTTCTGAGTTTCCTTTTCTCATTGCCTTAATTCATGGTTTGCAAATTAGTACGTGATTTTGTGGCTAGCTCAATCTTTCCTATTTTAGTCTCGAACGTCTTGATTCCTTCCTTTGTCAAATTTCCTGCCTTCCTATTCATCTGATTTTTTTGCTCTTGATTCTTAATCAGAAATTTGGATCCTCATTTACCAAAATCTGAATATCTATCAAAACAAAAATGGCTTACCAGGATTCCCACCTTTTTTGCATAGCCAATCAAATTGATCCCCTCTTATTTTCCAGTTCATTAGCTTCCTTTTATAAGTTTCCACAGCCCACACTTTCCTCAAATGTTTTCGTTTTCCATTTTGTCCGTCTTATCCCATGAATTCCTCCAAAATTTATTGGAGAGAAGATTCCTGTAGAAATTGCGACCCCTAGTATCCAATTGATTTCATTCCGAATTTTCTATCCTCACGTGTGCAATTTGTTTATCCCCTTCCTCATATTATAGGTGAGGTTCATAGTCCCTTATTAGGCTGAACATATTTTCCATAAAAAATATCAACCAAAAGTATCCTTCTTGTGATATAAAATTACGCAATGCCGGTTTTGCTTAAGGGTCAAGTCAACCTACAAATATAACCACACGTTAGACCAAAATTTTATTATCCTCACTATCTGATAGTTGGAATACTACTATTATTACTGTTAGTAATTCATCTAGGTCAAAAAGCTTGACGTTTGATGAGGTTCAAGATTTGATTATATGTGTAGACATTCGTAGGAAAGAATATGGTGAGCTTGTACTTGTTGCTTTAGTAGGTAAAAGTAGAGGAAGACTAGTACACGTGTTAACAGGAATAGTATAAACATGAACAGACGTAATCAATCTAGGATTGGTAGAGTTGTCTATTGGAATTGTGGTAGAAATGGGCATCATAAAAGAGACCATTTTAAGCTGAAAAATGAAAAGGGCAAGGGAATTAGAGTTGAGTCTACAGATGATGTTGTCGCTGTAGCTAGAAATGATTATGATGGTGTCAATTATGTCTTATTTGTCATTGAGGATTCGTCATTTGACGGATGGATAATGGATTCTGGTTGTTCATTTCACGCTACATCAAATAAAAACTAGTTTACTACTTATCAATGCATGGGTAGTGGTAAAGTCCAGTTGGGGAACAACGCTGAGTGTGATGTTGTGGGTGTCGATGATATTAAAATCAAAATGCATGATAATATTGTGAGGACATTAACCGGAGTAAGACACATTCCAGAATTGAAAAAGAACTTAATTTCCTTGGGTGCTCTAGATTCAGCTAATTGCAAGTTTTCTTCAGAATGTGGAGTTCTGAAGGTTGTTTAAGATACCCTGGTGATAATGAGAGGAATCAAGTACGGTGACTTGTATGAACTTCAAGGTACGACAATGACAGGTTTCGCCTTAGAGACGTCGGATGCATCTATTCAAAAGTCTAATGACTGCTTGAGGAAGACTTGGGTGGTTGTGCCAATGCACAAATTTGATGCTAGTGTCAGGAACATGTGGTCAAGAGCTTTGATCGAGATGGAGACTGATAAGTTGATCAAGCATGTATGGACCGACAGGAGCATGGAGTTCTGCATGGAGCTGGTAAATAAATTCTACATGAAGGAGGGTATAGTGAAACATCGTACTAGTGCCAATAAACCACAACAATTTGCAGAATTGATGAGCAGAACGTTACTAAAGACGACCCGAAAAATGGTCTCTAATGCTGGTGTTGCTAGGAGAATCCTAGCTGATGTGCTTAGTACGGTTGAATAGATCCCCATCGACTGTTATTAATTATTGGACTCCTGAAGAAGTGTGGTAAGGTAATGTTGTTGATTATTCTATGTTTAGAATGTTTGGTTACCCATGTTATTTTCGAGTGAGTGATGGTAAGCTCAATGAGAGGGCAAAGTGCATATTCCCTGGCTATGCACAAGGTGAGCGGGACAATCAGTTGTAGTGTCTAGATATAAATTCACATGTTGACAATAGAGAAGTTACATTTAACAAATCTCTTGTACTTCTAGTTAGGAGTGTTTGTCGCAGCGTTAAGACAAATTTGGACAGTATTCAGCTCGAGGTGGAGTTACAATCAAAAACTCCTAAGTTAATAGGTACTAGTGAAATCATTGACACGAATGATGCTTGTAGTGAAGTGAAGCCGATAGAGCCAATGGTTGCTGTTGCTGCTGAAATTGACAAGGTGCATGTTCAACCTTCGGTCATATATGTTTGTAATGATAGATTTGCTTTATCTACAATATAGGAGGTTATGTTGGAAAAGCCTTGTAGAGCAGTTAATTGTGCAGGTGGAGTTGGTGTCTTGATAAGATCCACAATTATGGTGAAGAACTTGAAAGCATTTTGTGGTGGTTGATCCCATTAAGGCTATGGGAGACTAGTAGCGAGATTCCCAAAATCTTGTGGGCTTCAGTTGTCCTCTTTCATTAATTGCACATCATCAAGAAAAGAGAAAAGATAGACTTGTACGTTCATCTTCTTCTCCGCCTTATTAAATGCATGCACATGGGCCATGTGCATGCATGGTCATGGAAATTTGTGACTGTTGCTCCATAAGCCTATCTTGTAGGTGCCATTTGTCTTGTAGAGAGCGACAAGTAAGCTTTCTTGAAAGCATAGAAGCTCTTGGCAAAAATGAAGATATAAGCTTTCTTGAAAGCGTAGAAGCTCTCGGCAAAAATGGAGATTATCTCATTGTAATTATATATAAGTATTTTAGTCAATTAAATTCTTGTTAGTAGAATTTATTTAATTCATTTAATGAGAATTTTACTAGGAATTGCGATGGGCTAAATACTGTGTGAGTTATTAAGTTTAATTGGAGGCTGGGAAACACTAAAAGAGTGTTTGAGTGTTCAAGTGATTGTAATCTCCATTATATCGCTCGGTTTCTATAGTAGAATTTCGTACTATTCTTTCCATGGATGTAGGTTTCGATATTCAGACCAAACCATATAAATCTGGTGTCCAATTTTTTTCCTTCCTTTCGACTAATTTTATCTAATTTGTTCGATCCATAAAAATTCAACAATTTTTCAACTTGTAGTTCTTGAACCTTAGCTTTGATTTGATTAAGAACTTAGAGGGCTTTATCTAGGCTCATAGTTAAGAATCAGTGTCAATAAATTCCAGAGGAGAGAAAATACATTTTCTTTCCTAAAAATTTCCTTGGTAGTCCCTACACTCGCGATAAGAAATACTCCCTTACTTTCATTTAATTCAATATTGTTTCTCATTGAATTAATAGGATTTCGGGTTTTTCTGTCGAACGTAACTTTCATTGTTTGGTTAAAAAAAAGACCAAAAGAAAGTACTTTAGAGAAAATTACGAGACAAGTAAAGAAATTTTCAAAGGAAAATAAAACCCGACACGATGTCCACGTCCAATCAGTTGATGGATGCATAATATGCCCATGCCAAGTCACACCGACTTTTTGACCTTCATCATTCGCTTCCCTGCTTCACGGTTCCCAAAAGGATGAGGACGAAGTAGAGCCGTGAGCTGTCCTCCCCCATCACCTTCCCTCTTTCCCAAAGTTTTTCTTTGTTTGTCCCCTCCTTTACTCCCATATACGACAAGTTCTCACGAATTTTGAGAAAAGAGATGACACGCTTCCACTCCGGCTGATAAAGGTCGCGTTTGGTATAGTTTTTCAATGGGCTTTCAGGACTAAAAGCCCATTGAAAAAATGCTGAACCGTTTGGTTCAGCTTTGAAGCCAGCTTTCAACTGAAAGTTCTGGTCTTCACAATGCTGAAACCATTTTTTTTTTCCAAAATTACCCTAACTGATTATTCATATTTCCGATTTTACCTCTAAATATTATTTTTTTTAATTAAAAAATAAGGCGGCCCTTCACCGGTCCGACGAAGGGCTACTGGCGCCGTGCGAGCTAGATCTAACGCCGACGACCGTCGGGCAACCTCCGGCGAGGGTCGCCGAAGGTCCCCCGACCTCGGGCGACCCTCGGCGAGGGTCGCTCAACCCGGGTCGAGGGCCGCCGAGAGGAGGCCGCGCGACCCGAGCGGCCGCCGCCAATCTCTCGCGCGCGCGCAGCGCCCTCGCCCGGGTCTCGCAAGGGTCGCGCAACCACCGGTGCCGTCAAGCGACCCTCGCGAGACCCGAGTGAGGGCCGTCTGCGGCCACGAGACCCGAGGCGCGCCGCCCGGGTCGCCCGAGAGGTCGCGACCTCCGGCGACCCTCGACTAGGGTCGCGCGACCCTCGTCCGAGGGTCGCCCGAGGTCGGGCGACCTCCGGCGGCCTCGGCTAGGTCGCGCGACCTCGCCTGGACGGCCGCCGCCGCCGTAGCCCTTCGCCGGACCGATGAAAGGTTTAAGTCATTTAAAAAAATAAATAATATATATATTCACACACATATTATACCCATCAAAGCCCATTGTGAAAGTTTTTTTTACCAAACGCACATTCAACTCAAAGTCCATTTGTAAAAAAAATTTACCAAATACAATTGCATTTCCCAAATAGCTTTGAGCTTTCAGCATTTGCATTGAACTGAAAGTCCTTTGTAAATGTTGTACCAAATGCATCCAAAATATTGGCTGCGAGAGACGTTCTAACGTGGCAAATAAGAAGGCGTTTCAAGTCGCGTCACGTATCTAGAGTGGGCCTAAAGTGGTCGAGCCAAATTTTTTGAAACTGGACAGCACTTCTTCTCTCTCCTCTCCTCTGCTTCCTTTCTTCTCAAAAGAAGAAAAGGGAAACGTCCTTCTCTCTCCTCGACTCAAATTTTGGATCTACGCTTCTCTCCCAGATTTGCTTTTTCGGCCCTTTGCTCCAGCGTTCATTGATAGTCCAGCGTCCGTTGCTTGCTTTGGCAATTTTTTTTCCTTTCTTTTGGTGAAAAGGGGTTGCTTTTGCTGAGTTATAGAAGGCAGACTTTGCCGCATAAGACTGCCGCATGAAAGGGCGACTCGCCTTGAATCCGTGACGGCTCGAGTGGCTCCACTAACAAATGCTTGAGAACCTCCAAGTTGCCACTCTCGACAGCTAGAGTCATCGGACATTTACCTTCCTTGTTCTTTCAATACATGGGTTGCAAGTCCTCACCTATCAAGATCTCGACCACTTCAAGGTGGCCGTTCATAACGGCCTCATGCAGCGGGTTGTTTCCTTGCCATTCCTCACTTGCACAAGATCCCGCTGCATCCTGATCTCACCAACGCCCAATGCTTGGTCGAGAAGGAGTTGGGCGGCGGGGGCCCTTCCGCCCCTGGCAGCCAAGTGAAGCGTAATGTCCCCCTCGCAATTTTCACTGGCTAAGAGATAGCCAGGAAAGTGGTGGACAATGGCTCTCGCGAACTCATCTCTCTCGAGGCCTACGGCCATATGGAGCAATGAATTTTGGGAGGTGCTTCAAATGACCCACAGACACAGACGTCGGTCGCCCTCATAACAATAACATTCTACGACTCAGATGAATTCATCCATGTCGCCTTGTTCCGTAGCAACGAGCAGGTCTTGGGTCGTCTTCTCGTCGCATGAGGAGTTTTGCTTCTATTCAATGTTTGGTTTGGAGCACAAGAATTAACCACTAGTTTTCCATATTTTTTCCTTGAATACCATGTTCGATTTGAATAAGATTTTAGTTTGGCAACTATATTTTGACATGGAATAGTTCTTTGTTTCATGTTTTCTTGTATACTTGAGTTTTTGTGGGCAAGATTCTTTTGAAAGGTAACAAATGAAGCAAAATGTACTATAAAATTACTATCATGGCTTTCTCCAACATCAATAAGAGCTTATATTCTACTATACAACATCTCTATGGGGGACACCATAAAAAACCGTTCTTGCTTCTTTTACCTTGCCAAACTTCATTAGAAAGAAAATTCGAAAAATGCAAGGGCCTCACCCTACAGCTTACATATCAGATACCCAATAAGCAAAGTAGCACAAAAAGACACTTCCTAGTGTAGAGTTTGATCGAACACCATGCATGAATATTCAAGGCAACCCAAACCACGATAAAATATTGGATGCGTCTCACGTTCTAGCATGAATATTTCAAGGCAACCCAACCGGAAATAGAACATAAGCAAAACCTCTTCTATAACTCGACAAAAGCAACCCCCTTTCACCAAAAAAATTAAAAAAAGAAAACAAATGAACAAAACAGAAGCAACGCCTACTATAAGGCTCAATTTTGTATACTCAATAACAACACCAACTTCGTCCTCTCCTTCGCCACCGCCTTTGCCTTTGCCGTCCCCTCCCTCGTTCGTTGATAGCACCAGCAGCCATGGCTTGACATTCGTGATGCCACCGTCCTCGACTTCTTGACAGCCTCTTTAATGCCGAAGCAACCGAGATTCATTGAACTACATATCCGCCGTCAAAAGAGCACAGAAGCAACAACGAGCGCCGGAGCAAAGTGCCTGAGAAGCAAAATTTGAGAGCGAAGGGTAGATCCAAAATTTGAATCGAGCAGAGGGAGAGAGAACGTCTTCGCTTTCTCCTCCCTCCGCATGCTCTCTCTCGTCTGCAAGTCTTCTCTCTCCTCTCTTTCGCCTGCTCCTCTCTCTTCATTAAATGCCATGTCCTTTGCCTCCCTCTCTCTCTCCATTTGCCGCCCGCGCTCTCCCTCTCTCTTTCAAAATTGTCTCTCTTTCTCTCTTTTCATTTAATGGGACGCCTTCTTCTCTTCCATCAAGCACCACCAAAATCTTTCCCTCGTCTCCCGCGAATGACAGCTTTCATTTCTCCGCTCCTTTTTTAAAATCGCTGCAATCATCGTCTTCTCATCCTCTTCACTTTGCTCCTACTGCTTCGACACCACTATGCTTTGAGCTTTAGTGGCCCTCGAGGCCGTCGTCCTCCTGCCCCTGGCCCTCTCCTCCGCCACTGCGAAGGTCTCCACCCACGTGGCCTGCAACACGAGCGTCCGAATCGCCCCTGACTAGCTCAACATCCACCTGGTCCCCCACTCCCACAGTGACATCGGTTGGCTGAAGACCATTCGTCAAGCGGCTGGTCCCCCACACTCGCTTCACTCTTCGCACTCATTGCTGCTCTGTTCGTCAAGCGGCCATTCCCTTGCCGTCGCCGACAAAGCACCTTAAGGCCACCCCTGTTCCGGCGCTCGCTCGCTTCTCTCTCCACACTCGTTGCTACTCTAGCATGTCAACTCACATTAGGATCCTTTCGAGCATTCAATGGTCGCCTTCAATTTTTAAGAATCATCTCCTAGTTTCTTGTCGATACAGAATAAATTTGTAATGTTTGGATTGGGTCTTAGCTCTCTCAGGGGCGAGTGAACTGTGAAAGATTCCAAACTGAGCAATGCACAGTGACTAAATAGAGCGAGAATGGTTGAAATTGCATTTCACATTTAGTCAATGAATAGAACAAAGAAAGAGCCTCTTGATCGAAGGGCAATCTCGCACTTTTTTTTTTTTATTACCTGCTTTTTATTAGCATTCCATCACGTGCACAAGAAAACTCATGGCCAAACGAAACTAGGTTCCCTCATGTGGTTCGTTTGCATCCATACTCCCCCCAACTCTCGTTTGCAGCAGTTTATTATTGCTTTCGCATCTAATTTTATAGCAGGAAGAATTTTGGGGAGAAATTAAAAACTTTTCGTAGCAGAATCTGTTTTAAACTCAACTGGAGCCAGATTTGCTTTTTTTGAAAGTACAATCTCCTTTTGGAGCTTGGGGATTTTCCCTTTCAAAATTTCATAACCGCCGTGAGCTTCAAAATGAGTCCGAGGAACTACTGGCTTATGGTGATTCTGTAGTGTTTTTCATTTGGGTTCTTCATTCAGGAATTGCATCAAATGGAGAACATGATGCTGAAGGAAAAACTCAATCGTTGCCTGTAATTTATCATCTCGTGCTAATCATCATGGGGACTTGATTTATATTATATTACTCAATGGCTTGGAAGTTGAGATGTCATTTTTCTTTTCAAATGAGAAAAAATTGGAATGGAAGTTCCAGAGTCAAGCAAGAAGCAATTGAACTGAATTTGCTTTCGTTTTGATGACTGAGGGGCATATGTTCTCCGTACTCGTTGTTTCAAACGAGACATTATCGAAATATATAAACAGAAAAGAAAGAAAGAAAATCCCACGAAATCGAATCCCATCTAACAATCAAACTCAAGCAAGGTTTATACCCAAAAAAAAAAAAAGTAAAACTCAAGCGATGAGAGGACTTCGACAACTCTCTAGAAACCCGACGTCCCATTGTCGCCGTTGCCGTCCCTGCACTCGTACATAGACCCCACCAGTCTCAGCTGATCTTCCACTATTAGAGAATGGCGGCTTGACGGACGGAGTAGCAATGGGTGTGGAGAGTGAAGCAAGCGAGTGCCAAAGGAGGGGCGGCCTTAATGTGCTTTGTCGACAACGGCGGGGGAATGGCCGATATCACCTAATATTTTTTTGAGTCCAACACGTTATGCACGCAAGCTCCCTGCAAACCAATTCGAGCCGACCTCCCAGTCACCCAATGCCGATTTCACCTCGCGGAGCAAATAAAAGGAATCCCGGAAGTAGTAGGGGGTGTAAATGCCCTTTTTTACCCGAATGACGTTGTTGGCGCCGAGGTAGTACAGGTTGATTGTCTTTAGCCAATCGATGTCACCGTGGGAGTGGGGGACCAGGTGGACGTTGAGCTAGTCAGGGGCAATTCGGAGCTCGTGTTGCAGGCCACGTGGGTGGAGACCTTCGCGGTGGTGGAGGAGAGGGCCAGGGGCAGGAGGACGACGGCCTCGAGGGCCACTAAAGCTCAAAGCATAGTGGTGTCGAAGCAATAGGAGTGAAGCAAAGAGGATGAGAAGACGATGATTGCAGCGATTTTAAAAAAGGAGCGGAGAAATGAAAGCGGTCGTTCGCTGGAGACGAGGGAAAGATTTTGGTGGTGCATGATGGAAGAGAAGAAGGCATCCCATTAAATGAAAAGAGAGAAAGAGAGACAATTTTGAAAGAGAGAGGGAGAGCGTGGGCGGCAAATGGAGAGAGAGGGAGGCAAAGGACATAGCATTTAATGAAGAGAGGGGGGCAGGCGAAAGAGAGGAGAGAGAAGACTTGCAGAGGAGAGAGAGCGTGCGAAGGGAGGAGAGAGGAGAGAGAGGGGGGAGAGAAAAAAGGTGGGCCCATGTGACACGTGGCATGCTCCGAAGGCTCCTCCCGTTTGCCACGATGGCACATGGGCTGCACCCAATATTTTCTCGGGAGGAGAGAGGGGGGAGAGAAAAAAGGTGGGCCCATGTGACACGTGATATGCTTCGGAGGCTCTTCCTGTTTGCCGCGGTGGCACATGGGCTACACCCAATATTTTCTCGATAACTCCGGGCCCACTCCAAACAGGTGGCGCAATTTGAGATCCCTTCCTATTTGCCAAGCTGGAAGGTCTCACTAAGCCAATATTTCTCACTCCTATAAGGTGTGCCACACGAGAAAATATTGACCGCAGATCGTGTGCCAATTTGGCAAATTGGAAGGGGCTCTGGAGCGTGACACATGCCATCTTGTGAGCCCAAAGATCAGACTTGTCAAGCTAGAAAAAAAATTTATATAGAAGAGATAGAAATGGCAGATTAGGCATGGAGAGAGGGAGAAAGCAAGATGACAGTCATTTATCGGCACACAACTCAACAAAGAGCAAGTTCGTCGATTGCACGCAAGAGCCGTCGGTCAGCGTGTGCAATGGTTGTCAAGGGTGGCACGGCAGTTCTCCATCGAACAAGGGCTTGGATTGACGACTTGGAGAGAGAAGAAGAGACAAAGGAGGATGTCTTGGAGGGGCGGCCCAAGGGTCTTCGATTGAGTGCACCAGTTGTCGGTGGGTGCGCGGTGGTTGTCGGTCAGCACGCGCTAGTTCATCCGTCGAATGAGGGCTTGGGTCGGTGGCTTGCAAAGAGAAGAGACAAAGCACGATGTCTTGGAGGGGCGGCCCGAAGGTCGTCAATTGTGCACGGTGATCATCGGTGGATGCGTGGCGAGGCATCGGAGAGAGAGTCTGTAGTGGGAGAAAATATTTGGTAAGAGAGAGAAAAGAACTCAACATACATGAAGAGATAGGAAGGGAGAGAGAGTGCAAAGGAGGGGAGAGAGAAGGAAGTGCGGTTTGAACCGGCTTGACAAGTCTGATCTCTGGGCTTACAAGAGGGCATGTGTCACGCTCCAAAGCCCCTTCCAATGTGCCACGTTAGCACACGATCTGCAACTAATATTTTCTCGAAAATATTAGTTACCTCAGTGAAAGACACGTAGGATTTGCAAAATTCCACTGAGCGTTCGACATGTGTCATCGACAGCCCCACGTAGCAAAAATTTTCACATGTTTTCTCTCCTCTCCCACTGTTATTTTTTCTCTCTGCTCTTAAAAGTCACTCAGCTACTTTTGCTGCCTCTCTCTCTCTCTCTCCCTTGAAGTCACTTGGTTGCTTTTACTCCATCTCCACTCTCTCGCTCTATCTCTCTCCGTTGCTTTATCTCTATTTTTTTTTTGTCAAACTTGATGGGAGAACGATAACAATTCGAACAATATCGAATTAACGCAGCGGAATAAAATAATCTCCCCTCTTGTGTAAACCTAATAGGAACCGATATAGTAGAGCAAAATAAATACCAAGCACGCAAACACAAGACGATTTTTAACGTGGAAAACCCCCTCGATGTGAGGAGATCAAAAGCCACGGGACCGGAGTCCACCCGAAAATCTTCACTATCAACAAAATTGGGTGAACAATGTTCTTCTCTAGCAAATACTAGAGGTACATAGCAGCAAAGATCTCAAGAACATAATTCTTGGCAATACACATAAACTTCACAAGAGATCAAGGATAAATCTGACCAAAAACGCAGGTTTTGATCAATCCACGAAAAACCTGATGTAGGGAGCTTCAAACGAAAATCAAACCGTTCAGATTCCAGGAGATTGCACCATGAACACGCTGACAAAATTTCAGCTCAATCGGATCTCGAATCGACCTCCGATGCCGCTTGATGTAAATCGACTTTTGCCCTGCACTCGGATTTTCTGCTTTCTCTTTTCTCTTGTTACTATCTCTCTTTTGCGGCTACAACTACAACGATAGTGAGAACCCTATTTCTCCATATAACTTATTATATGGGCTCAAGCCTTTCAGCCTTTTTTCGGCTTGCAGAACTCATCGTGAAACTTCCTCCACATAGGAGTGAACCCAGCTAACAAAACTCTGTGTAATAGTTGCTTTTTGTTCTTTCCTCTTGCGTCCGCCGGGCTCAAGCTGTAGCCCAAGCTGGCTGTTTTGGCCATGGACCTCGACCTCGAACCTGAAAGCTCGGTAGCCTCGGCCGCTCGAGTTTCGGGCTCAGCCTCAAGCTCGTGGCAATGGCCACTTGAGCTTCAAGCTCGTGGCCACGATGGCCTGAACTCATAAGCAAAGACGTCCGTTGTTGTTGCGAGACCAGGTGTCGTCGGGAGCCTCAAAATTTAGAATCGAGGAGGTGAAGCTTTCGGGACTCTTGACCAGACCATCCGCTACTTCCCAGGAGCTTGGTGAGGCCTGGAGGCGATCATCGAGGGTGTTGTGAACGAGATTGAGAGAGGGGTGGAATCATGACCAGCGTCGGAGGTTCTTCTTCATCTTTGCGACGGGGAAGAGAGAAAAGGAGGTTGTTCCCAGAGGAGAGAGAATGTGTGTTTGTGGTGAGTAGGAGTGTCAAATGGATGGGTCAAGTCGGGTTTGGATTGGGTCGAAAATGATTCAACCCACATTGATTCATTTAACTCGTTTTAACCCATTTTCATACAATGTAAATTTGATGACCCATACCAGACCCGACACATACCCAACTCATACTCGACCCATATTACCAACACATATTAATATTTAAATTAATTTAAGAAAATCTACTTCCACTTATTTAGTCTACTTTAAACTTTTCACATATAACTTACTTGAATAAAAATTTCACATCAAATTTATAAAGTAAATTAAATAATAAAAAATTAGTAAATAAAAAAAATGTGGATACCTCTAAATTGAAATAATTTGAGGAAAATAATTTTTAAAAAAATCGATTTTTTAATTATTATTAAGTAAACCTCATCGGATCGAACGAAGGTCGAGAACGCATAGAGGAGGGGATGGTAGAAGAGAAATGATGGGTTTACCTAATAACTCACTCAACCCGTATTTGACTTTCACTTGACCCATATTTGACGTATTTAATTAAAAGTGGGTCATAATATGAGTTTATAATCCATATTAACACCACTAGTGGTGAGCTCTGTGCTTGGATGGAGCAAAAGTAACCGACAGACTTCAACAGGAGGGAGAAAAAGTGTAGGAGGGAGAGACGAGAGAGAAAATCTGAAAATATATGCTATGTGGGGCCGCGAATGACACGTGTCAAAATATCAGTGGACTTGTGCAAATCCTTGGTACCTAATGTTTTCTCATGCGACATTCAAATTCATTGGGACATCCCCTCTGTCGAAGATAAATTATTTAAAATGACCGAAAGAAATCTATGATGGAGAATGGGCAAGACATTGACCATCCAAAACGCAAAATAGTTGAAATAGACAAACGACCGATATTTTAAAATGATCGAATAAAGTCTGCCACTTGCAACAACAAAAAAAGAAAAGAAAAAGGCTGCCCTAGAGATTGGTTAAATTATTCTGTTCATTATTGCCATTTTGAAAACCAATGTTTTCCAGCTTAATGTTAGGCAAGACCTGTTACAAGATTGCCCTACAGTATTTGAAGGCGAAACGAGTTAAGAACATGTTGATCTAGTGGTGTGTTCTGGGTTCAAGTCCTCTAGGAGGTTTTAAATCATTTCACCAGGATTGAATTTGGTTGGGTTAGGACTCATCTCATCCCGCCAATCGATAAGATAGATCAGGGGTCAAGTTTCCTGCCAGAGTTGGTGGTTATTACCACTGCCCAGCCACCATTTTCTTTTCTTTTTTTCTCTTCTTCAAATTTTCAATTTTAAAAATTACCTTTTCTGATTTCTTTTTAAAAAAATTTCTTTTTTAATTCTATTTCTCTTGTTTTTGTCTTTTCTTAGCGTCTAATTAACCCTTACTTGATTTGGTTGATTAATTTTGATAAATAATACACTTGTGAAAAGCATATATTACTAGAAATAACATATCTAAATACAAATGAGTGTTTTTATTACTCATAAAATAGGCTACTACCAATGAGAAATTACTTATGTCGAGTATATGTTTTAGAAACTTTATTAGGAGTAATGGTAATCTGATCAACGGTTTAAAAAATGGACGGTAAAGCTTGAGTTTACCAAGAGATGTCACTTGAGGTTGCTCATTGAAATACCCTGTAGTCGAAGTCAATATTCCAAAGACTTGGTCCGTAAAGGTATGTTTGTTAACACCTACGGGAATAACTAATTCTGTTTTTTTGTTCTCGGGAACTTATTTGAAACAGAAATTCGTTTGGTAAATTTTTTTTATTTTTAAACAAATTTGTTCTGGGGAATAGATTTGGAGTAGAATCGAAAAGTAAAAAAAAGTTGCTTCTTGCTCCCAGGAACAATTTTGAGAATCAGTTTTTTCCTTTCTCTTTTCTTTTTTTCCCTTCCCTTTCTTTTTCTTCTTCTTCTTCCTCTTCCTCCTCCCACCCCATCACCACCCCATCACCGCCCTTGGGCCGCTACCGGTGAGCGGCTAGGTGAGGCTTGCCCTAGTAGATCTGGGCAATGCCGAGCCTCGCCGATAGCCGGGCCTCGCGAGGGCCAAGAGGAAGAAGGGGAGAAAAGAGAAAAAGAAAAAAAAAAAAAAAGAAAATTATAACAAAAAGTTTTAAAAATTAAAAGAATCAAAAGATCAAAAAATTTTACCAAGTGCATTTCTATTCCTAGAATAAAAATTTTAAACAGTTTATCAAATACCTGAAATACTTAGAAATTGTTCTTAGGAGTAGAATAAATAAAAAAATCATTTCGATCGAAAATGTTTTCGGGAGTAGAATCGTTGCCAAACACGCCCTAAACATAACCATAGTTAAATATTGAATAATGGACTAATCAGTGGACTAGACTATTAATATTTGTTTTGATATTGTTGATTGAATGAGTATTTATGAGATGTATAAAAGTTTGTTGAAATGACAAAACTAATATTTTATCTTGTACGTAAACTGATTCGAATAAATGTGTTTTTGGTGCCGTTTATAAATATGTTTAGTGGATGCTCATTGAGAGGTGGTTTGTTCATATCATTTAATTCAATTTTTTTTTCCAGATTCTACAGTTACTGGAGAATAGGATAGAGGGGTATTAGCTGGGGATTTTTAGGAGTTGGATTTTGGTATAAGTAAAGATACTTGTATTGTTGGGTTTATTCTGTTACTCGCTGGAGATGCATATATTCTATTAGGTGGACTTTAAAACTTTAATGTTATGCCTAGCTTGCTATTTTATCGAATATAGAAATAGATATATGTTTTGGTAACAAATTAATGATAATTATGTGTACGAGAATTAGTCATTCGGGTAAGAGGACGGCCTTATCATTTTCCCTACTCTTGGGGAGCGCCAGCTTTCTCAATCCTCTGCCGTCTTTTCATTGCAGAAGCATTGCCATTGGATTCTATTTCTAATTTGCCAAAGTCGACCCTTAGAAATTTGACCACAAAAAATTTGCTCTTCGGGGAGGAATTGTCCGGGTTAAGAATAGGAGGAGTACAAGGATGATGTGACTTAACCCAAAATATGTTCATTTTGGGGGAGAATTGTCGCCTAAGTTCTTTTGGTCTGTTATTTTTATTTTTATTTGTTTTCTTTTTGGTATTAGAGTTAATAGGTGATTTTAAGACTAGTTTTGTCGTAAAATAATCCTTGACCAACAGTAGACAATAGTCTTTGTATTGTTCTTTTTTTTAGTCAATTTTAATACTATAAATAAAAGTTTTGGATTCGACCATTCAACAAAAAATCTTCAAAGTACAATACGTTGACGAATGTTGCGACACTTAAAATACAAAAAGTGGCAATTTGCTTTTCCAAATAAACTTGAAAATGATTATTAATTAGTTTCTCTCAATAATTGATTCAATTTAACTAATATGAAAACTATATATGTAATTATCTTATTATAGATGGATATGCGTTAAGGTCATTCAGCAGTTTTCCTGTACGATAGTTTGAGTTTACACGCAAAATAGAAAAGAAACTTTCTTTCTGGCAGTAGCAAGAGTTCAGTGTATGTTATTTTTAAAATTTTAAATGCAATTCCCCAAATGTGCTGGCCCTGCTGGACAAGGAAGTCAGCTCATCCAGCCATACTTATTTCAGCTACTTGCCTGTCCACACACTCCGTTTGTAGCTCTTAAGTACGTAATGTTTTGAAGTGAAATGTTTAAGCTAAATCATGCAAAATTCTTCTGATTAGCAGTCGATACATGTTATTCAATGCATTGTCCTTAAAAAGACAATTGGATGTTCAAATTTTTTAGTTAGCTAAAACTTTAAAAAAAAAAAAAAAAAACATATGCGATGCATGGACATCAAGATCTTGATTCTAAGTTCATTATAGTGCGACTTTCCCTTATTTTACCGAAAGGAAGATTAAGAAAATCAGTTAATTGGCATGAATCTGGCCATGAATAAATATAGCTAATTTTTTCTATGAAATGCTTCCTTCAAATAATAGTACTTCCTTATATTGTTTCTCAACTTATAGTTCTTAGAAGAGGGAAAAGTGTCAAAAAAGTCCTAAATCTACTGTATTTTTGTCAATTTAGTTTTAAACTTTTTAATAGTGTTAATTTAGTCATAAATCTTTTGACTTGATGCCAATTCAGTCATAAATCTTTTAATGATGCCAATTTAGTTATAAAAATTTTTAATTAGTGTTAATTTAATCATAAACCTTCTAAGTTTGTGCCAATTTAATCCTTTCGGCAAATTTTGGCCAAATTTTGCTAATGTGGACATTGGCCACTTATGTGGCATCATCAATGTTGATATAGACAATTTTTAATAATCTTTCGACATTTCAATAATTTTTTTCGATTTTTTATTACTTTTATGAATTTTTCCTTTCTCTCCTCCTCTTTCTTCTTCATCTGGGCAGTGGCCAACCAGCTGATGATGGCCAGCCACTAGCCATGGCCGAGCGGACCCTCGCCAAGGCAAGGGCTCTGGCAAGGGTGGCCTCACTAGATGTCGCTTGACCAAAAGCAACACCAGGCAAGGGATGCCCTTGCTTGGGCAAGGACGACCTTTGCTTGATCTAGGGCAGCCTTGACGAGGCCTCCCTTTGCCAAGGTGTAATATCCTGAAAATCGACCCCATTTTAGGATTTTATAAAAGGGCAATATTAGTCGAATGTCTGGTCAGTACAAATTTTTCAAACTGTGTGTTCGTGGTATAATGGATTACAGAGAGGCGTCGATAGGAAATGATACGTGTACGACTCGCAATTTCGATCAGGAACGAACCCTTCGACCATGAGGACCTGAGCGGGAACGATATCCTCTAAGTACTAGACTATTAAGGAAACAGAAATAAATCGATCCAGTAGAAGTATGAAGTCAATCTGCAGGTGATTTCCGCACGACTTCAATACGAACTACGAACGACGAAACCGAATCATTTTCATCGGTACTCGGGATTATCAATTGAGCCCCGGGATCACACGACAATCGAGGACGTCCCGACTCGAGAATTGGCGTAAACGTGGTTCAAAGAATGGTTGACCATGGGTCAAATGTGAGGAAAGTCCAAAAAGGGCACCCGATAATCCAAATTGTACTACGGTCGCAATCAACTCAATTTGGCCCCGATTTTTAATCTGATTTTGGGAACCGACTTCTCAGTGATGTCGGGACTATATATATGGACGTCGCCTCATTTATTTTGGAATTTTCCGTTGGACACGGAAGTGTCGGAAAAATGAAAAATTGGACCGGGTTTCGAGCCCGCGGGTGGGCCGGCCCAAGACCGGCGGCCCAATGGGCCTTGAGCCCATCCAGCCCAACCCAAAGGGGGCCCAAGCTAGCCCATTCTCCTCTCCCTCCTCAGCCCCATCGGCTTCTCTCTTTTTGGCCCTTTTGCTTTTGTGCCCAAGTGGGCTTTGTTTATCTTTGTTTGTGCTTGTTTTTGATTGGCCCTTCAAGCAAGTGGCTTGCCCACTTGCCTTGGCCTTATCCAAGTCTTTAGTAGCCTCTTCTCTCTCCTCTTTCTCCCCCAAAATTCGTGCACCAGCCCAGCCACTCTCTCTCTCCCTTTTTCTCTTCCTTTTCTCTTCCATTTTTGCTGTTTCTTGCTGTCCATGCTGTTTTCCAGCCCAAAAACAGCCTTGCCGCCGTCACCGGAGCCGCCACCACCACCCAAAGTGTAGTCCTGGAAGTTAGGAAGCTAGCCGCGCACCCCTGGTCACCCCCGGTCACCGTTAACCACCCGTTTCAGCCTTTTACCCTCTGCTGGTCAGTTCCGCGTGAACAGTGATTCCTGGTTGTTTTGGCCCGTTTCGGCCACCGTTTGTTGTCCATTGCCATCCCCGAGCTTACCCCTCGTAGCCCTCGTTCCCCTCTATGCGCCGGTGTTGCCGGATTTCCAATCCAAGTTAACTTCCTAATCCTTGTTTAGGGGTTAATCTTGCTTAGGGGTTAATTAGTTTAATTTTTGTGCTTGGTTAATTATGGGTTAGTTTTTTAATGGTGGATGAGTTAATTAAGGCTGACTAGGGTTAGTTAATTGACCATAGTTAGTATTAAAGTAACTAAGGTTAATTAATTAAAGTAACTAAGGTTAGAATTTAACTATGGTTAGGTTAGATTAACTAGGGTTGAGTTAATTTGTTAACCATGGTTAAGTTTATTTATTTTTATTTATTTATTTAATTTCGGACGAATTTACTGTTCACAAATTACTATTCACGGATTACTGTTCACGGCACTGTTCATACAGAAGCTAATTTTTGGTTTATTTTGATGTGTTCTTGGTTGTTATGATTTATTGAAATGCCGATTGTTAATTATACTCGTGAATATTGATGAAATGCGTGATCGAATACTGATTTGAAATTGGATTTTGGAATTGTCGAGTGATACCGCATGACATGTTGCGTGGGTTATTTGAAATGGCATGTCGCATGAGCATGAGTGCATGAGCGATGTTGCATTCACGACCAAGCAAAAGCAAAGACAAGAATGAACTGTTTGCTGATGTGTTGCATGGTCAGATTAAAGTTGATAGCCCGGTTGAGTCAAATGACCACCAATCCTTCGGGGTTGTGCCGTGACCATTGGGTCGCCTGACAGTGGTCAGATGCGGAGTCGCGGTTGAGGCCGAGCCCATGCTCCTTATGGAATGCCGTCGACGGGGGAAAGCCCATGACGTCGCTGTGCCTCATAAGGGAGGACGATGCTTGGTTTACGACTAATTAACCGCCAACCATAAGGTTGTGCCGTGGCCTAAAGGGTCGTAATAATTGGAGCATGTGCGTGGATTTTGAGATGAGAAAGTTTGGTGCAATGCTCGATTATTTGCATGCCTCTTATCTTGTTGTTGTGAGGCGATTGACAGTTTCTGCAGGTAGCGTGTGCCAAGGCTAGGTAGGGTCGCTTGTGATTGCACATATTTATTAAACTGTCTTCTGCTGTCTTTCTCTCTGAGGTGGTATTGCATTGATTGGTGTATTAGGTTGTATGCTAAACTTTCGAGGCAAGCGAAGTTCCTAACCGGGGCTTAGGACTTTAACTTGTTGAGTTTATCTCAACCCGTCGTGGTTAACATTTTCAGGCCCTAGATGATGCAGTACTCGAGGATCGAAGAAAGCAATCCCTCCAAGGCCAGTGAGTAGGCACTTGTACAGTGTTAGGTTAGCTAGGCCGGTCCCTTTTTGAGTAGGCCTTAGCTTGTCGCCGGTAGTAAAGCGTGTATGTATTTGCTGGTGTGCTAGCTAACCTTCAGATATATAAAATGGTGTTTGTCTTTCTTTTGCTGCTGTTGTTGCTATCCTTGTTGTTTGGTTTGGGAGTTGTTCGTTTCCGCATGTGCTTAATTACAAGATAAAATGAATTGATCGACGATGCACAGGACGTCGTATTTTAAGACCTCAAGTGAAATGAGGTTGCCGCGAGCTCGAGAGTCGAGGCGTGACACAAGGCCAGATCCAGCGAGGGCAGCCCTCGCCTAGGCTAAGGCGGCCTCGTTGGATGTTGCCTTCGCTTGGGCAATGTCTAGCGAGGTAGCCCAAGTCAGTTTCGGCAAGGCTGGCCCTTGTTGGGGCTCGGCCTCCCCGTGGGCGAGTTGGGTTACCCGCCATGGCTAGTGGTTAACCATCATCAGCTAGCTAGCCACTACCAAAACAAAGAAGAAAGAGGGAGGAGAGAAATAAAAAAAATCAAAGAAATAATAAAGATTAGAAAAAATAAGTAAATAATCAAAAAATTGTTAAAATAAAATTAAAAATTGTCCATGTCACCACCGACGATGCTATGTTAACATCAGTGATGTCACATCAGTTGGCCAGTGTCCACATTAGCAAAATCCGATCAAAATTTATCTGAAGGATTGAATTGGCACCAATTTAAAAGATTTATAACTAAATTGACACTAATTGAAAATGTTTAGAATTAAAATGGCACCATTAAAAGGTTTATGACCGAATTGGCATCAAGTCAAAAATTTTAGGACTAAATTGATACCAATGCAATAGGTTTATGACTTTTCCAACACTTTTCCCTCTTAAAAGAGTACCATAACCATAGCTTCCATTTGATTCAGAACTTAAGAGAACTGTATGTTGAAAATTTGACGCCGGATATTGATCGAGCGAATCGAATAAAATTAGTCAGAAGGAAGGAAAGGAAATCGGACACCGAATTTACGTGGTTCGGTCCGAATATCGGAACCTACATTCACTGGGAGAGCAGCACGGAATTCCACTATAGAACCAAGTGATACATGGAGATTACACCCACTCGAGTACTCAAATACTCACTCAGTGTTTCCCAGCCCCCAATTACACCTAGTAACTCACATAGTATTTAGCCCATCACAATTCCCAGTGAAATTCTCACTCAAGGAATTAAACAAATTCTATTAACAAGAATTTAATTGGCTAAAACACCCAGGTGTAATTATAACGAGAAAATCTCCCTTGTGCCGAGAGCTCTCACGTGTTCAGTTCTCACGCTCCTCTTTCTATCACTTTCTGGAGCTCTCTTGGTGCTCAGAGGCACACCTCGGTGCACAAAGGCACACATTCTCATGGCCACCGAAGTCCTCCTTTCATAGGAGAGTGGAGGGAGAAGAAGACAAACGGTGCCCGCAAGACAAGCTTCTGAAGCAGCAGCACCCACCATGAAGAACTCATGCATGCACATGGCCATGTGCATGCATTTAATGAGCGGAGAAGACTTGCACGTTTCTTTGACTATTGTTCCTGCAGCTTCCCTCCTTTTTAAATAATTATTGTCATTGCCCATCTTTCTTCATGCACGTTCATTTTCCTCCTTTGGCAGAAGACAAGAAAGGAGCCCATTAATTTAATGCTTCTTCCATCATTCCCAAAGTCCAACCTGCAGCAAATTTCTTGGACTTTCCTTCACGCTTCCTTCTGACCATTCTTCCTGCCACACGCTTCCTTGTAGCCGCATTCATCATCAGAAGGCAACAAGATCACGTAGAATTAATTCTTGATCCGTACGTGATCGAGTTCACATATTCTCATTAGTCTAATTTTATTCAACGGGACTCAAATTCGAGACATATTTTTAACACAATATCTAAGTTCAAAGTATAGAGCAGGTGTCAAACAAATTTCTGATCAGAGCCAATAGCCATTCTTTGAAAATGATAGCACAAGTAATCTTTACTCTCAACACGAATCCCTCCCTTGCTTTCATTTGATTCAGAATAATCACTTGAACCATCTACGAAAATGAATTTTGCTGAAGGGGACAATCTCAATTTGTCCTTTATACGGTTATCATAACTAGGGATCCCTGCACTACTCATTTAAGTCGAAAAATTCCCAGGACGATGTGCAATGCACATGCAATTGTCGGTTATGGCGAGTACTGAATGGGCTTGGCTGAAATTTGTTCTCCCAGGCTTATCTCAATTAATCCTCATTAAGCTCAAGAACCTCCCCACTTAAGTTACTCCACTTACAATGTAGTTTATATAGGCTTATCACTAGTAAATGGTAATGCTCTTAAATTGCAATTTAATAATATTTTTGTATAGGGATCGGGGTCAATTCTAAATTTTCTATGCAATGAATGGGTTTTCATTGCTTGATTTGTTTCTGCATTTCTTTCCGTCTATCAACAAAAGCGGTGCGCAGAGTAAACTCTGCAAAAAGAAGCGAGACCAACCCTTCCATGCTGAGATGCAATTTGGTTTTTTAAGTTTGGGCAGGTTTTCATCGTTTAGGCCAAGATTCACTCGAGTACGTCTTGTACAGCTAGGCTGGAAACTGACTCATTTGGAACCGGACACCTCTCGTTCAAATTGAAAATTGACCGAAAACAAACACTCCAATGATCTGCACTCCAACAAGTGAGCTGCGGACAAAAGAACGCAGCTAGTGTAACTCGGATGTTTGACCCAGTTCAGGTTTCTAATAAACAATACATTTATAATTTAAATGTTTGGTTAAGAAAAGGATGGTCATTCATGAGGTTAATTGCTTTTCTGCAGCAACTAATATGTACGATACGGCTAATTTTCAACAACATAAAACATAATCCCTACAGTTAATTTTCAATGACGAGGGCATTTTTGCATGTGGATGATTGCAACATTTGTCGATGAGAAGCTCAAGAAAAGATATAAAACTGAAATCGAAATACATTCTAACTCAATGTAGTTCAGCTACTTTATAGCAATGTAACTTATGCTAGAAAATTTATAGTTTGTAGATCATTGCCAACTCATCTAAAATTTGAACCATTCGATGTATGTATACTTCAATGTTAAGTGGTCTAATAGACAACTAGGGCTGACTTTGTTGTCAATCCAGGCCATTTGAAAATGTTACAAATCACTATCCCGAACGTTGATATCGTTACACAATAGATCCGGGTCTCTAAAGAGTTACGGGTTAACTCTTGAGCTTTGATTTTTGTCACAATGGCTAATTTTTCTAGTCTTCATAACCCTTGAGTGTTATTTGAGAAAGGATTAAATTATTATTTTTTGACAAACTTAGTTAAATTGTTGATGACTTATTTCGTCATACATCCTCTCCATTTTCTTAGCTTCATGCACCATCTAGTAGAGATTATTCTAGTCAAGAAAAATGAGCAAGTCCCCTTTTAGGGAACCTTTAATTAGCTGTGCAGAGGTAAAACAATTGCGACATAAACAAAAGCTTAAAGCTCAAGAAGATTCGTAACTTCTCAAAATGTGGTGCTATCGTGCGACGTTGTCAAAGTTCCGGAAAGAAATTTACGACTGACATGCACAATAGGGCTAATTTCCAACGGCACTAAGCAATCCTTTACGGTTAGTTTTCAACGCCATGAGCATTTTCTCTTATTCAGTGCATGCATATTGTTAGCTTATCGTAGTTGCTATGAAAACATTACCAACAGTCATTGAAATTCATGACTATGCTAAATCGATACATATACACCACATTGAGATAAAAAAAAAATAGAAAAATAGAAGAAGTAGGGAAAGATATTCGGTTGAGAAGAGTAGGTCGACACAACTCTAAAATTGCCAAGGGTGTAATGTAATCAACCCTACTGACCATGATAAACAACATTACTCAGACATCTGATCCAAACTAACACTGTATTATTTATCATGATAAATGCCACCAACAGCGGAATTTCGAAGATTCTTACATTTTTTGCTTCAAGCCGGGATTGACATAGAGATGAATTAAGTTAGAGGGAAGCATGGGTAACTCTTTAAGAATGTCGCAGTGTAGCAAATCAAGAGTCTGAAGACTTGACATGAACTGGATTTCCGATGGAAGGCTGGATATACGAGTACCTCGAAGCCTTAGTTCTCTGAGCCCATGTAGTTTCGAAATATCACTGGGAATGACTCCCTCCAAATTCCTACACCAGGAGGCATGTACTTCTTCCAAGTAAAACAACTTTGCTATGTCGCAAGGAAATTCTCTTATGAAACAAGAATCCATTTTCAGCACTGTTAAATTCCATAGGTTTTCTGTTGAATCGGGCAATTTTGAAATACCGGTACCTGAAATATCCAACTCTACTAATGAGAACCTCAATTTGCCAATGGATTCTGGAAGCTTTTCTAGCTCACGACAATCCCTCAAAGACAAGCGTCTAAGTTGCCACAAGTCTCCAATTGACTCGGGGAGTTCAAGAATTTTCGCATCATCCAAGGCTAGCACTGAAAGAGAGATTCGAAAGCCACAAACTGAACCAGGAACATGAACGAGTGAGAAGCAATTAGTGGCACCAAGAATTTGCAGTTTAACCAATTTGCCTATCGACGCAGGAAGTTCTCGTATGGAAGTGCCATCAATCAGGAGCTCTTTCAAAGCATTCATTCCATCCATTTCCACTGGCAACATGCTAAGTTCGGAGGCAAACTTCAAATTCAAGGTAACCAAGCACTTCAGACCATTAATTGAAGGATCTAAATGAACCAGTTGAGAACATTGCTCAAGAATCAATCTCTCCAAATTTGGGCAACAGGAGAAATTGGGTGTAACTAATAAGTCCGCACAACCTGTAAGATTCAAGACTTTCAAACGCTTCATCTGCAGAACAATGGAAAAAATTCAGATGGCGAAGAATTCTGCATCTACTCAAGGGCCAACAAAAACACAACAGCATATGAGCTATAAACCCACCTTAATTCCTTTCCAACCTCTCCAGGATCCTGCAACCTTACTCCGTGAAAGATCGAGAATAACTAAGTTCTCATTTTTCTCTAAATGAATGCGGATTGCATCTTGAGGGCACCCTGGCCAATGAAGCCACCGTAAGTTCAATAATGCATCTGCAAATTGTCCCCCAATATTGGCACGACCCAAGCTGAGATATGTCATGTTCGGCAGGGTCTCAAAGCCTGCCTCTTCAGGGTTAAGATGGTACGTTCCCTGTATGATGGACCACAAAAGTCGAGTAGAGAAACATGTGGAAGTAATCAGACAATAAGATAGTTACTATGGACGCCTAAACTCCCATGAGGTAAAGAAAATCAAATAAAAAAGGCTAAATGCCACTTTTTCCCCCGACATACCTTTTTCCCCTTGTTCATGTCCTGGGCTATGGCAGGAATATGCAATCCAACACCTATTCCTGGATCATGGAAACCTTCGCGAATAATTTTTCTGGCAAGGCATCTTAGCATGCTGTGCATGCCTATTTTATTTTCTTCCACTTTTATTAGGGACATACGACGGAGGACCCCAATCTCTTTATTAGGACCATAATAATCATTCGCCATAGATAAAGCAATCCTATAATCCACATCCAGGGGAAAACATGCAATATCAAGAAACATCTGCTTTTGCTTTTGATCTAGTGCATCATAAATTATGCTCAGAATCTTCTGGTAATCTTCCTGACATTTTTTTATGAGTTCTTCGAATTTAATCCATTCTTCTAGTCCTTTATCGTGCAAAAAAGAACCAAACACTTTGAGAAATAGTGGGAGTCCCTTCGCAGCCTTGACTATTTTGTATGCAATATCAACATAATGACGTAGTTCACGACTCTTTCCGATTGCAAAGTGCCAGAAAAACTTAAAAGCTAGATCATGATGCATCGGAATAACATCGTAAGTACGAGCCAAACCTCGATCAGCAAACCCTTGAAGAACGTTTCTTTCTTTTGAGGTGACAATTATTCTGCTTCCAGAACCAAACCAATCAAGCTTAGCTCTCACAAACTCCTTGAGAAGGGACCCCCTTTCCACATCATCGAGAACAATGAGAACTTTCATATTCCTAAATACTTTTTTCAGAAATCGTTCTACTTTGAAAGCAGAAGAAACCTGGTACTCTCTTTTCAAAATATCAAAGACCAACTTCGTTTGAAGATACTGAACACCACCAGGTTGCTGCGTTGTTTCTTCAATCTCCGCAAGAAAACTGCAAGCGTCAAAGCGAAGGGATATTTCGTCATATATGATCTTGGCAAGAGTAGTCTTTCCAATGCCATGTCTCCCATGGATTCCAACAATCCGTACATCCTTTACTTCCAGTTCCAGTAATCTCATTATTTCCGATTTTTGACTGCCTTGAAGCTCCTATAAAGGCACTTAAGTTTAGGAGAAAGTTATTTAGAAGGGAAGTGAAGAAATATATAGATGTACTCTTAAGTTCCAGATGGCAACGCCATTCTCCCAGACATATGCTTTGAATGTCCTACTAGTCAATCATATGCCTTGCTAGTTGAGAAGTCGTAAATAATGTTTTAGCTGACAGAGTAAATAGGTTGTTGAAGATAACCTCTACTAAAGTCTCCAACACGATCATTCACTTCGTGCATCTCCTTCAAGCCAAACAAACGATAGTAAACCTGCTATCTCTATTATGGAAAAATCTAACAAGTAAATCTGGCTTACTAAGCATCAAAAAGCCTATCCTAACATACCCTGTTTCTTGTCCTTTGTAATCTGAAAAAGAAGTGTTGGGAAAATCTCATATGCTATTTCAATGATAACACACAAATAATCATAGGCTATTAATGTGTGTATTGATGATGATTTATGCACAAGGCGAAATGCAAATGTTGTCATAAACAACACCAGGAGATTTGCCACTGTCAAGAATGCTCTACCAATATTGAGAGAGCAATGTTGATATTTGAGGTGAACAAGATATTGGGCATTAAACCTCAAATAAGGAGAACATCTAGAACGACCTTGATCGAGGGTGAACAAATCGAGAAGAACTAGGATGTTTGTAATGGCTTGGAGGTAAAAGGTGAATGGTTGGATGCATCTTGGTGATAGTAAACAAGTCTAAAACAAAGATATTGGTAAAGCTTGGAAAGACCATGAAGAAGAAGAACTTGAGAGAGTCAAAAATGCAATATGCTTGGAAGGACTAGAAGAAAGATTAGCGTCATTATCGGATGCGGTGAACTATTATTGGAGTAAAAGATTGTTTCCAAAGAGCAACTACCTTACAATGATAAGGTAGAAGGTAGAAGACTGTGATGATATCAATGACCTATGTGAGTTTAGCGAAGACTAGGTATAAAGACGAGGATCTTGACAAGAAGAAGAATAAGTTAAAGATGATGAGATGTTCATGATGACTTAGAGGAATCATGGTCAATTTTTCATCAAGGTGACGTCTTTTAAAGATGAGATACTTAAGAGGATTATTGGATTTTGAAAGTCATCCACGCAATTGGTCAGTGAACATCATCAACACACTAGGGAAACTCCGTATGGCCTGATTATGGTTAAGGGATTATACTGATATTTAGTTTTGGAAGGTGCTAGTCACTCAATCAATCAATTGGAATCTTAAACAAGAAGAAAATAGTCATCACAAAGGTTTGGAATTTGCAAAACGATTACCAGAGTTGATCAAGAGCAGCTTTGGCAATAATGAGCAAGCCTAACAAACGTACACTCACACTGTTTTGAGAAACTGCCACTGTTCAAGAGATGTTGCTAATGTCACAAAGTTGTTCTGATGATTTCTAGCAACATCCTACTGCTGGCATCAGTAGAACCAATGACTACTTGAGGATTTCAATGGGGAACGGTCATCTAAGGATGGATGACTGTGTCCAAGAGAAGTAATTAACCAGAAAACACTGACACTATTTGGGAACCTTGCTGTTGTGTCAGACATTTCAATTTGTGTCTGACACACGGTCAACTAATATTGGAAAATCTGACACATGGTCAACTTTCTTAACACATTTCAACACACAACTCCGAAATTCCAACACACACGGGATCAATTTTAAAAACATTCAATAAATGCAAGATCAAAATGTAAGCATGTAAAATTATAATAAAAGTAATAAAAATGACAAATGAGGAAAGAAGAAAAACCTAGTATTATCTTCTCTTTTGACTCTCACTTCCCATGACACAAAATTCCACCCTCCAAGTTTGTGTTTTTCTCTCCTTTCAACATGCGATTCCTAGATGTAAAATACTTGTTTTTTTTTTCCTCCCTAGTTTTATGGATTATTAGAATGGAATGTAGTTGAATTTGTCAAATCGAAATAATGAATGATATTAACAAATGGTGAATTAATGTTTTTAGTGTAAATTTATTCTAGGCTCTTGTTTATTATTTATCTATTTGTGAATTTGAATCAAATTAATTTAATTGAAATAATCATAAAAATGATAATTTGTCAAATAAATACATTTTATATACAATGTGTCTATACATGTCAGAATTCTCTATTTTTTGAGAAATGGCATGTCATGTGTTAGTGTCTATGCCGCTTAGGTAATTAGGTTGGGTAAAAACAAACAAAACAATTCATGTAGTTTAAGTCTTCTTCTTTGCTTTGGTTTCGTCAATATTTGTTGTGTGCTCCTAATATTAATGTCTAGGTCGTGCTAATTTTGTAATCGGTGACATGAGCAAGTTTATAAGAGTGATAGCAGATCCTGATGGTGTAATCTACTAGAAATTAGGGGTGTGCAACCAAGCCAATTCTATCTAGGACTCGGACCAAACTGCCAAAAGACAAGTCTAAGAACCAATTCCTGTTGGAACTAATTCGAGAATAGGTTCCAAATTTTTGGAACAAGTTGAAATTGGTCTAGGAACAGGTTTCGAGTAAATACCCACTCGAGAATCAGGCTAAACCTTCCTATTTTGGAATCAATTTTGAAATCAGTTTTATAAGCTAAAAAGCCAAAACCCTAATTTCCTTCTCTAAATTCTAATTTCAGCACTCTATTGTCCTTTGTCCTTCCTTGGAACTTTTCATCAATCTTTCCCCTTCCCCTAAATTTTTATGGATGAATTGGAAATTGAGTTTTATAATTTATGTTTGGTGCTACATGTTTTAACTTTTTATTATTTATAATTATACATGACTACGAGTTCATCTTATTAATTGTTGTTTTTTACAGATAGGAATGTTTGTTGTTCATCTATTTAACTTCGAACCATTTTGTTGTTCATAATCTTGTGTGATTTGGTTACAAAAAATGAACAAAAAAATTAGTCTCTAGAAGACCCTGGAAACAAACTAGAAAAACGGGTAGGTTCCAAAACCAGTTCTAGTCTAACAAGAAAGATTCCAAGGTCTAAAAACTGGAACTGGTTATAACAAGGTAGACTCCATGATCCAACTCTAGAATCTACGCACCCTGAAATCGATCACCCCTATTAAAAATGTGACACTTACTTATTGGAACTTGTCTTAAAGATTACTAGTAAATTCCAACCTTATTAGAGCTATTAGTGTTGAGAGTGGACATCGGCTTGGGAATTAAGCCAAACCGCTATATATATGCTTGTAACATCTTCTATCTCTTAACTATTAGCATCATTTGTTCATTTTCATCACCATATGTTAAATTGCAGCATGCACACCATTTTTACAATTTGTTTCTCATGATGTTTAAAATTTTACTTGTTATGTTCTGCAAATATTTTATGTAGTTCTCAAACAATCTATTTTCCTAAAAATTGCAATGTGCTCTTTTATTCTTGCACTTCTGCACCACGTGATATTTAAAACAACTATTAAATCTTATTTTCCCAGCAGTTGTTGATTTCCACAAAATCGTCATAGCTTGTTACAATAACTATTCACCCTCCTTCTAGATTGTATTGTTAGCCCCAATAGGAAGTGTAGAATGGTGACTACCAGCCTTATTAGGGACCATTTCTGAGTCATTGTAATGATAAGTTCAGTAAAGGTTTACCTTGAGAACTCATTTAGATGTTCAAGATCTATAATGAATAAAATTTAATGCCACAGAAAAAGGAAGAAATCACAAACATAATTTGAACAATCCCGACTCACACTGCTTCAGCTATTGAAATGGTGATCCTTAGGCGGCAGTGAAAGTGTCCGGAGTCCACTAAAGCTTGTGTAGAAGAAGCGATAAAAACATGGCAGAGATATTCAACTTGTGAGTCAGTTTACGAATATTGGAATGATAAGTGTTGAGAGCGCACAACAGAAACTCAATAGTTTCATGAGTCTAACTGGATATGTCGACAGGCTCTAACTAAGAGTCCCTCTTGACGATCTCCCTAGAAAAGTATCAGGCTTGTGCTGCTCTCTCTCGATAAATTTAGGGCTTCACTCAAGAGTTTATGCAAGCTACTTCAGAGGTCTGACCATGACTTGGATTCTTTTGTAGTTTCAGGTAATGTGTTTGCCATCTTTTTTCCCATCATATTCCCCAACTTAATAACAATTTTATAATCATATAAATATATTTTCTGGTGATTTGACATTTTTTATTCACTTGATGTAAACGAACTTAGCTGAAAGTAACTCCATCAACACGTACCATATTTAGGAAAGGGTACTCGAGAAGAGAGGAGAACAGGAACGAGGAAATATACCGAGATCATGGATGATAACATGGGATCTGCATCAGTGAATAGATCTCCAGGCAAATGTTTAAGCTGTATCTTCAGCTTAATTGAAATTTCTCTGACGATAAAATTGACGCGTCCTTCACTACCGCCACTGCAGAAAAATCTCAGTTCCAAACCATTAACAGATGCGATCTGAGCACAACCACCTGGCGCATTTCATAATAAAATGACAATCTGGATGTGCTAAAAGATCACTGATCCTCAACTGCTAAACATGATTTACCTGATGCAAAGATATATTATACTTACTACACTGATGTTAACTAATTGTAAGAGTCAGATAATGCCATTGCAGCAAGTATTTAGTCCAATCAATGGATTATACTGTCACAGTTCACCATCAGGTGAAAAAATATCACTCAACCACGGGTTGAATTACAGAATGACTGTGATCATGTGGATGAATAGAATGAAGTTTTAAGATAGTTCACTGAGCCTATTTGATATATGCTGTGTAAACGTCATCAATTCGAGAGAAGGATTTGCCCTGAGAAAGAAAGAAGAGGGAATTGAAAAGGTTAACCCCGTTAACTCCCAAGGATAGTTTCCGCTTTTTTCTATAGTTTTGTCCTTAAAAAGCTTTGAACTCACTAGCGATCATAAACCCAAGCAAGAGAACAAAACAATATAGAGTACAGCAGAGTCGACCAATATTTGCTTTTCTTTTTCTTTTTTTGCTGGGAAAAGGTTAAGGTTGTTGAGTTTCCTTTTCCTAGATTCTTGACACTAAGCCGGTCGATTGAGCAAACAAATCCGAAGAAACCTACAAGAAAAGAAGACAGATGTAACATACCCTTTAGACGAGCTTAGTTCCCATCCTTCGACTTTACCGGCTTCCACGAGAGCCTTCTTCCACTGCTTGACTTTTTCGGGGCCCAACCTCTGCTTGTACTTATCCAGGGCATCTCTATAGAGTGATTCTTTTTCCAGCTGCACGTCAGACCGTTCCACACCGTAGAAAACAGGCAGGATCTCTTTCTTCCCGCCCGATCTAGGCGTGTCCTCCATCATGAGTGCGAGCATCTCAAGGCACCGAGGTCTATAAGCGTAGGCTCTCGAAAAAATAGGTACGTAGATCTTGGATCCAGAGACCAATGACCAAAGATCTTCGGGTAGAATAGATAGGGCTTCGTCATATCTGAAAACGCGAATTCCGTCGGCTACCAAGCGGTGATAGATGCGATCAGTCGTTCCAAAGCCAACATCGCTTCCTGTGAAACTCAGGACAACATCATATCCTGATTTAACCTCCGACTCTATCATATCTCGATATAGTTCGTCTTCAACTCTTCCCCCTTTTTTGCCAGCGTATTCAGCCGTGCTTGATTTAGCCTTAACTTTACCATATCTTCTTGATTCAGCCTCGCTGGTCCATCTTCGCCACCATTCCGATTTCTTTGATCCAACCTCGTTGGTTTGTTTTTGCCTCCTTGTCGATTTTTGCCAGATGATACCTTCATAATATATTTACTTCGTGGCCGGTTCTGTGGTCGTGGTCATGGCAGTGGCCATCTTCGCCTTTCTTCCCATTTCTGATTGCGGATTCAGCGATGCTTGATCCGCCTTCACCTCAATTTCTCGTCGTCCAGTTCCTAAATAATAGTCATGTCAAATGGTCCGGCTTTGCGTTACCAACCGGTCAGTGTTAGCTGTCAACGTAAAAGAAAACAACACGCAGAAGAAATAATTATTTACGAGAATTCGAGAGGAATTACTCATTTTATAACATTCTCGATCTTACTGTTGTTCGAGGAAATTTTCATACTTGAGAATAATTATCATCAATGGATTATTAAATTTACAATGATTGATGTAAATTACTAAAATTATGGGGAAAAAAAAGCAGTTTACCATTTGTTCAAGATAGTCCATGCATAGGCACGAACATTAGCAATTCAACCTTTCTAGACTTTCAAATAAATTACTATATTTGAAAGATGATTGCTTACTTGTCATTTACTATGAATTATAGCTAGATTACAAATATGGAGGAAAACTATTAAGTATAGATATCATCGATTGCGACAATTTACAGTGTTTTACTATTCTACCGGTTGATCACTAAAGTGTCCAATTTTTAAGTTATGAATTGACTAATCAAAATTATAGGCTATCAAGGTGAATTACTAATTATATATGAAAACGAGTCATGCTGGTTAAAGATAAATAACAACTCGGCATATTAAATTATTACATATAGGCGTGACAAATGTCACGATGATTTCAAATAAATTATGACAAATTTCAAAACATTGGACGGAATTATATGCGGGTTGTCTCTTTTTTGTTTTCTCTAGGGGCCCTAGAAGTGCCCCAAGAATTATTACATCATCTCCAACCACATAACAGGATTCTTTTTAGTAAAATATTGCTTGAAAATGACCCAATTTGCTCATGAATACACATTAAATAAGCCACGATAGATTATACCAAAAGCATAGCATCAGAAGCAGAAACGAGCGCCGGAGTAGCAAAATCTAAGAGCGAAGGCAGAGATCCAAAATTTGAATTAGCGAGAGGTCGCCATTTGCCGGAGGGAGAAGGCGTTTGCCTTGCTTTTGAGGAAAGAACGAGGAGAGAGAATATAAGAGAAAGAAAAGTGAAATAAATGCGTGCAGGCTCGCGTATGCAGGCCTAGCGATAAGGAAAGAAAGATATTATTTGCCCGGTAATTGACGAGCCGCCCCCACACGCTAATGCAGCTCCACATGTCGCTTTTCGGGTGATTCAGGACGGCGCTAACGTTGAGTTATCCGGACCACCCAAAATTTTCTCAATAATTATTGTAATTTTTAAAGTCACTAATTTATGGCGTTGTTTTAGGCAAGATACCTTACCATTTAAGTGATACCGACATTGACACGCGATATGTGACACGATACAATATGTCAATACATTATTTCTTAAAAAATAAAAAATTTCGACACATTAATACATTATATATATATATAATGAATTTATTATTTTTGTGATTATTTCAATCAAATTAATTCGATTCAAATTCACAAATAAATAAATAATAAAAGAGTCTATATGATAAATTATCAATTTTATGATTATTTCAATCAAATTCATTCTATTCAAATTCAAAAACAAATAAATATTAAAAAAATCTAGAATGAATTTACACTAAAAACATGAATTTATCATTAATATCATTTATTTTTTAAATTTGACAAATTCAACGCTACTCCAATAATCTATAAAACTTAGAGAGAGAAAAAAAAAAGCAATCTACATTCTAGATTCGCATGTTAAAGCATGTCGGAAGAGAAGAAAAAAAATAAACTTGAGCAGTGAATTGTGTATTACAAAAAATGAGTCAATAGAAAAGAAAATATTAGATTTTTCTTCTTTTCCCCTTTATTATTTTTATTATTTTTAATTTTTTCATATTTAAATTTTGACTCATCATTTATTGAATTTTTAATCTTGTAGGTGTTAAAATTCCAAACTTGTGTGTTGGAGTGTAGGAGAATATCGAGGAGAGTTGACCAACATTGAATTTCCTAACACATATTGATCAAGTATCGAAGAGTGTCAAAAAATGTTAAATATATGTCAAAGTGTCCAACACGACACGAAAACTCTCGAAAAATGTTGATGCTTCCTAGCTTACAGCGTAGCCTGAGTACTTAAAGATGAAATAAGGTAGCTTGTCAAAGGTACTAGATTTACAAGTCAGTAAATAGACAACTATGCGATGCACAAATCAACCTAATAGGAATCCGAAGATTCCGAGAGAGGCCTCCCACGGTAGTCTAGTAACTCGATGCCCAGTCTAAATGAATTCATTATTTTAACATGTCAATACTCATACGCCTTACCCCCCAATGTGTAGCTCATATTTTTTTTTCTACCGAGCGGAGAATACGAGATCTGACATTGAGGATTCCCGCCCCTCAAGAGTTCTTTCCCCAATTTCTTTCCCCCTTAAACATTTTAAAGGCCTGTCAGGTCCAAGCCAAGAACATGTTGGTCTTACCGAGGTTTTGAATCGGGTCATTTGGTCGGGTTCGATTGGATGGGGACTCATCTTTTAACGTATCAAAAAAGATAATTTAACCCGAAATCTCTCAAAATTTATTCCAACTACTAATTTATTTGCTTGAAGTCTAAGGTAAAGGTCGGGATCCATAACAAAGTTGGGGACGGTGGCTGCCACTACCCAACCACGTTTTTTTTTTCTATTTATCCATTTTCAATTTTTCAATTTTAAAAACAATTTTTGATTTATTATAAAATATTTATTTTATTTTATTTCTCTTATTTTTAGCTTTTCTTAACTCCTTAATCGACACTTATTAATAATTCGTCAATATTACATCATGTTGGAATTTAGTACGTCCTTAAATTGTTACGTCTAAACTTTGAGAATGTACTTATGGGGAGAGGTAATAAAATATATCTCTCCAATTGATAGCTAAGTCGAGTAGATACCGACACATTATAATAAAAAACGCAATTCTATTAGCCCACCAAGATTACTTGGCAGGCGAGGCAAGGCAAGGCAAGCCTAAGTGGAGCTCTCAGGCTCCTAGGTTGTGGTGAGATAAAACTTTAAAAGAGATATTATGAATGCGCCTTTACTACACATGAAATTTGTTAACATAAATGGAATATGTTCACAAAAATAACAAACTTTTGTCATAAATGATGGGCTACCTAATCAAGCGGATGGTGAGACTTTGGGGTGCTCATTTGAATTTCCTAGGCCAAGTCAAGGTTCCACAGCTTAAGCTTCTGAAGACCGGAGCAGGTCTGTTGGCTGGTTCTCTTCCTCAAGCGATCTCCCAGTTCGTCCCCCGTCCGACGAAAGACCTGGTCTTTACGCATTTTCTTGAGTTTCTCGTTCATGGATTTCTGCGATAACCAGTCTTTGCTTCCATCTACTAGATGGCCCAATGTTTGCCGCTATGAAGTCTTTCTCAGTTTCAGAGGAGAAGATGTTCGGAGGAGCTTCATTCAATTTCTCCACAAAAGCCTCGCTGATTCAAGGATCTATGCATTTATCGATCATGATGGGATCGAGATCGGAGAAAAGATCATGCCTAAGATCTTACAAGCGATCAGGCACACGGACATATGCATTCCCATCTTCTCCCAAGATTTCGCTTCCAGCAAGAGTTGTCTGGAGGAGGTGGCGGAGATGGTGGGGTGTAACAGGACAATCATGCCCATTTTCTACGATGTCAGCCCTTCAGTAGTCGGCAAACAGGAGGAGAGTTATCAGAAGTCCTTTTGCACCCATGCGGATCTTGGGGAGATGTCAGCGACCATAGACAACTGGAAGAAGGCATTGCACACTGTTTCAAGAATGCGAGGGTGGGAATTGGACAAATTTAAATACGGGTAAGCTGGAATCAAGATTTCGATGCTTTTTCTACTTTTCCAATAGTAGTGATCTCGAATGAAATTAAAGAAAGGAAAAAGCCAATGCATCTTTTCTTTTGCCCAGTGTGGTATCCGACTAGCTGCTCCTTTCCACATCTTACTTTTCTCCTCCTTTTCCCGTTTGGCAGGGAGCATGAACTTATAAACGAGGTTGTTTCCACAGTCCGCCGGCTGCTGAGGAAGGATGACTTATATGTGACAGCACATTTAGTGGGGATGGATCACCCTGTGCAAGAGCTGATGAAAAAACTTGATGTTCGCTATGAAAATGGAGAAGTCATTGAAGGGCAAATGCTGACTGGAAAACGTGTGGTTGAGATATCGGGACTTCCAGGAATCGGTAAGTCCACTCTTGCTACGGTTGTCTACAACAGAATCCATCATCTCTTCGAAGGTAAGAGCTTCCTCAAAGATATCCAGGGAGAGGTCGAGCAAAGGAGACTCCTGTCTCTCCAAGAAGATCTAATTAGCGGACTCCAAAAGAAAACATACACACCCAAATCTCCTGCTGAGGGTACCGAATTTATCAAGTACAGATTTAGAGATCTGAGAGTTCTCATTATCCTTGATGATGTTAGTGATTTTAAACAAATTAATTCACTAGCAGGAGATCTAAGTTGGTTCGGTCCAGGAAGCAGGATCATCGTGATCTCTATGAGAAGCAACCTTGTCGACAAATATGGTCAGGTGCGTGTGACCTCTAGAAGCAGCAGTATTGTTAACAGTTGTGATGACATCCTTGTTGAGAAATACGAGCTAAAGCAGATGAATAATGACCATGCTTTTCAACTATTCTGTAAATATGCTCTTACAGAAAAACCTCATCAAGAGGAGTTCTCCTCTTTGGCAGAGGACATTATTTTGGCTGCTGGAGGAATTCCTCTGGTTATCGAGGTTGTTGGCTCATTTTTACGCGGAAAGACCATAGAGTTTTGGAAGGAGGCATTAGGTAGATTGAAACGAGAGCCTTACAATGACGAAGTAAAACGAATTCCGAAGAGAAGATATGAAGATTTAGATAGATATGCCCGAGAGATATTTCTAGATATAGCATGTTTTTTTGTGGAAAAGGACAAGACAATACCCTCTTACATGTGGGAAGCTTGTAAATATGATCCTTATAGAGGAATCGATGAGCTTCATAACATGTCTTTGGTAAAAATCAGAGAAAATAATGAATTGTGGATGCATGATCAAATAAAGGTACTTGGGAGGGAGATTGTCAAGGAGAAAAATCCATATGAACCTTTCAGGTGGAGCAGGCTATGGAATCAGGAGGATATTGAACGAGTATTGAATGAAACCATGGTAAATTTTGAGGACAAGGAAGTCTCTTTTATAGTTTGAGTAGAGTACTTTTATTCTATTTTCAGAGTTAATTGGGAATGCACTTCTATTTCATTTTCTCCTTTTACCATTTTTCCACGATTGGCAGGTCGCTACGGTTGAAGCCCTCAGTGCCACATTTGACAACCTCTGTTCATTTGCTGAACCTAGATTTTTCCATAATTTCTCAAATCTTAGGTATCTTAGATTGAGCCACGTTATTATTAAAGGTAATAATCGTAGTGCAAAGAACTCCAGACAGAATCTTTTCCTTCCACGATTGAAGTGGCTTGAATGGCAATGGTGCCAGGATTTCTCCAGTCTACTTGCTTTAGATCTGTCAGACTTGGTCGTTCTTGATCTGTCTTGGAGTAACTCCACAACTTGGCAGTGCTGGAGACAAATTATGAAGTTATGATGGCATACATGTGCATTTTTTTTGCTTCATATTTGACAAATCCTTGCAGTAAACAGGGCTTTTATATTCTCTTGTTTTGCAGAAGGCCGACAACTTGAAAGTTTTGATTCTAAACCATTGTAGTTGGCTAGCTGAATCTCCAGTTTCTGATGCACCTGTAAGCTTAGAGAGACTAAACCTGGAACATTGTTCTACATTACTGGGAGTTGGCAGATCTGTTAGCAATTTAAGGAACTTAGTTTCTCTGAGCATCAAGTTCTGCAGCTGTGTGCAAAACTTGCCGGAAGATATAGGTTACTTGGAAGCTCTGAAAGAGCTTTATATCGATGGAACTGCCATTAGAGCCATCGAGTTTCCTAAGGATTCATATGGGACGCTTGAAATCCTGAGTGCTTGCAACTGTATATACTTGTCTCTATCCGAGTCGATTGGTGACTTGAAATCTCTTTTGTACCTAGCATTGGACAACACTAAACTTAGTAACCTCCCTTTTGCTATTGGAAGGCTGAAGAATCTTCAGAAGCTATCTCTGAGTAACTGCAGGAACTTGTGGAAACTGCCAGGTTCCATTGGAAACCTCGAAGAGCTGCAAGTCATGGATCTTTCAGACACGTTAGTCAAAGAACTACCTTCATCTGTCCAAAATTTGAGAAACTTGAAAGTACTAAAGATGCCTCGCACTTTTATAAAAGAATTTCCTGGTGGTATTAAGAATCTAGAGGGTTTAGAAGAGATAGATTTCTCGGGCTGCAGAAATTTGGAAGGGAAATGTGAAGTGACGGGATTATCCTCTTTGCGGGTATTACTTCTAGAAAAGACTGATATTTCACAGCTGATTGTGAAAGATTTTCAATACTCCAATCTCCAAAACCTCCAACTGGATACCGGTGTTCCCATCTCGAAAATCGAAACTACGCAAGGAGTATGGCATCAGTTCAATGAATGTTAGACCAAGACACAGTTCCAGGTCGACGGACGTCACATCATCAAGAAAGTTATAGGTGGATGAGGTTTGGCTAAAACGCAAGAAAGTCATGTCCCTTTAATTCAAATTTGTAACTGATCAGGCGTGTCAGCTGATCCTTCCGGCAATATGGGCTATATTAGAGGCATAATTGAATGAGGATTTTTGCTTCTATTCTGAATATTCAACTTCTTTCCTTTTTATTTGGCCATCAAACTCACACTTTTTATTGTCTTGTATGTAAGTCAATCTCCTGCAATTTTGCGCGTACATGATTGTTCATCTGATTGATCTGCAAGACAACTTCGAGGTTGTCAGGATGGGTTTTAGTTCCTTTCTTGATCCTCTAACGTCCATTCATCGCATAAGCACTTCCATTGGAATCTATTTATCAATTTGCCCAAGTCGACTATTATCAAATGACACTTGTTTATGATTTTCAAATATTGGGAATTTGACAATGAAAAGTTTGCTCACAATGTAGGAATAATCCATATGAAGAATGGGTCAATTTCCAAAAAAAACCTCAAACCTTATGTTTAGTCCCGCACACCCTTGACAGTTTGTCATCTTAGAGCCTTAGAGGCTCAGGAAAGGCCCAATCTGGCTTTTTTTTATGGAAATCAAGAATAAAGAATGTATAGTTGAAGGGGTAAGGAAAAGCCTAAAGTTTACCCACTTTTTCCTCATCGAACCAATTAGCATAGTGGAAGGCCTAGCACTAATGTGGGATGAGGAGGTTAGAGTGGAAGTGCAATCTAGTGCGGTGGATTGTATTGATATAAAATACACAGTTCATAGCAGTAGAAAAACCGTGCGAATCACATTTATACATTAGGGGTGATCGGGTCTAGGGTGGGTAGGGTCTAGACCTAGACCCTGTACCGGACCCTGTTATAACCGGTTCCTCTTTTTTGGACCCCATATCCTATCATTATTTTTTACCCTGTTTTGCACCCGATCCTGTTTTTCCGATCTAAAAACAGGGTCAATTCTATTTTCATTGGAACCTGTTTTGCAACAGTTTGATATCTTATACAGCTTTGAATTTTACATTAATTAGCGAAAAAACAACAACATAATCCTCCTAACATTATAAAACAAAGCAAAAATTCTAACAATGAATAAACATTAGCAACAAATATGGATCAAATATGGGTTTTTTTTTAAGGGTAAAAGCCAGTTCCAAAACCGGTTCGATTCCGGGTGGGTTTTTGCTTGGACCCTATTCCTGAACCGGTTTCAACCAGTTCCCAAAAACTGGAACTGGTTCCCAGACCTGTTTAACCGGGAACCGGTTCCCGACCCTATTTTTCGAGTGGTCCGATCCGGGTTCCAGGTAAACCCGGTCCGATTGCACACCCCTATTATACATGCTTCTGCAAATTTTCAGGAGAGACAACAACTATGGCAAACATTGAGCTCTACTACTCTCAGCAATACCCTTCCCTGGTTATGTATAGGAGATTTTAATGAAGTACTCTATCAATGGGAGAAGATTGGGCATCGAGAAGTGGATCGATACAGGATTTAGGCTTTTCGTGATTTCCTGAATAATTGCTCCTTGATGGACATCGAAAGCAAGGGGTGTGTGTATACCTGGTCCAACAATAGGGAAGGAACTGATCTTGTTAAAAAGAGGCTGGACAAGGCAATGTGTACTTTAGAATGACGCATCATTTTCCTACATGCTAAGGCATACGCTTTACCTACCATAGGGTCCGACCATAGTCCGATCCTACTGACACTTGACAAGCAAGACAAACCACGAAAGAAGCGCTTTAAACTAGAAGCATTCTGGATGGAAGACCCTGGCTATGCAGAAATGATTAAAAATATATGGGCTAAAGAACACACACAGCGACATCACCTAGTTGGGAAGCTACAGAAGGTTGTGGCAACATTGAGCAAATGGAGTAGAGGCAAATTTCAGAATTCTTACACACATATTACTCGGCTCAAAACAAGGCTAATGCAACTCACTAATGATGCTGATGGGGAACCCAATGGGGAGGAATTTAAAACTATAGTTACACGAATTGAAGAACTATGGCGCCAAGAAGAAATGTATTGGGGTATGCGCTCCAGGATAAATTGGCTGAAATGGGGAGACCAAAACACCAAGTATTTCCATGCTATGACAATTCAATGACAGTAGAGAAATAAGATTACCATGCTGAAGATAGATGATCAAACATGGTGCCAAAATCCAGCAGCCCTAATACAACATATTCGAGTCTTCTACCAGAATCTATTCACCTCGGTGGGCGATAGAAATTACCAACCGGTTCTTAACCAATGGCCCCAAGTAGTTTCAGACGAGATGAATGGGGCGCTGATCAAAAAAGTCACTAAAGAGGAGGTTAAAATAGCAATTTTCTAGCTAGGAGACACTAAAGTATCGAGACCGGACAGACTCCATGGCATCTTCTATTAGAAAAACTAGTCAGTATTACATGAGGATCTCTTCATAATGGTCGATTCTTTTTTCAGCCAAGGTATGTTCGACCCGGAGCTTAATAAGACATATATAGCTCTCATCTCGAAAGTCAAAAACCCAAAAGATGTCACACAATTCAGACCTATTAGCTTGTGCAACTTCAGTTATAAAATCATTGCGAAAGTAATGGCTAACAAGTTGAAACCATAGCTCACTAGGATCATATCGATGGAACAAAGTACCTTTGTGTGTGATCAACAAATTCAAGATAATATTCTCATTGTTCAGGAGGTGTTGCACCAACTAAGAATCAAGAAACGAAAGAAGAAATTTCAGGCAGTTTTGAAACTTGACATACAAAAGACCTATGACAGGATCGAATAGGACTTTCTTTATGCTTACATGTTGACTGTGAAATTTGATGAGAAATTGGTCTAATGGATTCAATATTGCATATCAACTGTAAGTTTCAGCCCGTGACAATCCCTGAAAGACAAGTATTTGAGTTTCGCCGAGTCTCCCCTTGATTTGACTAGCGCTAAAACTGCTAGTGGAGCCTCAATACCTAAAGAAGGAACACGAACCAATGAGACGCAATTAGTGGCACTAAGAACTTGCAGTTGATCCAATTTGCCTATTGATGCAGGAAGTTCTCGTACAGAAGTGCCATCAATCAGGAGTTCTTCCAAAGCATCCATCCCACCCATTTCCACTGGCAACATGCTAAGTTCGGTGCAGAACATCAAATTCAAGGTAACCAAGCGCTTCAGACCACTAATTGAAGGATCTAAATGAAACAATCGAGAACATCGCTCAAGGATCAATTTTTTTAATGTTGGGCAACAGGAGAAGCTGGGGGTAACTAATAAGTCCGCACAACCTGTAAGATTCAATACTTTTAAATGCTCCATCTGCAAAACAAGGGAAAAAGTTAAGATGCGGCAGAACTCTCAATGTAATTTAGGGCCAACACGGACACAACAAAAAAGAGCTATAAACCCACCTTAATTCTTTCCCAACCTACCCAGGATTCTGTAACCTTACTCCACGAAAGATCGAGGATAACTAGATTCTCATTTTTCTCTAAATAATTGCTGATCGCATCTTGAGGGCACCCTTGCCAATGAAGCCACCCAACCTTGAATAAGGCATCTGCAGATTGTCCACCAAGATTGGCAGGGCCCAAGCTGGGGAATTTTGTGTATGGCAGGATCTCAAAACCTGCCTCTTCAGCGGGAAGGTGGTTTGTTCCCTGCATGATGGACCACAAAAGTCAAGTAGAGAAACATGTGGAAGTATACGGACGATAAGATATCTAGCATGGACGCCTAAACTCCCATGAGGTAAAGAAAAAGATTAATCCATGAAGGAAAATTACATAAACAGATCAAGGCCTAAATGCTAGTGTTTTCCCCCGACATACCTCTTTCCCCCTTTTCGTGTCCCGTACCTAGCTTGGGACGAAACTGAACTCAGTGAGCTCCCTGATTCTATCGGATCACTAGAGAATCTTCAGACACTATCTCTGAGAAACTGCAGGATACTGTGGAAACTGCCAGGTTCCATCGGAAACCTCAAAAAGCTGCAAGTCATGGATCTTTCAGACACCTTAGTCGACAAACTACCTTCATTGTGAAGGATTTGAGAAACTTGAAAGTACTGAAGATGCCTCGCACTTTTATAAGAGAATTTCCTGGAGACATTAAGAATCTAGAGAGGTTAGAAGAGAGAGATTTCTCAGGCTGCAGATGTTTGAGGGGAAAATTTGACATTAGGGGATTATCATCTTTGCGGGTCTTACATCTAGAAAAGACTGATATTTCTCAGCTGATTGCCATAGATTTTCAATACTCTAATCTCCAAAACCTCAGAAAGGATCACCATGTGCTCATCTCCAAAATCAAAACTACTAAAATAGCATGAGAAAATATTAGGTAGGTCAATCAAGCCACGTAGGCATGTCACTCTATCCCACTTTCAAATTTTCTCTCTTTCGTTGCTCTCTCTTCAGCCATTGTTTCTCCCTTTTCCTTTTGCTTTTGAGGCAAACATAGTCATAGGGTCCATGAACATCATGATCATCCCGGCTAGATCTGGTTGGCTATTGGAAACTAAGTGGATGAGGCCAGATCTGGAGATCTCCAAATCCAGGTCTGGATGAGCGGCTCACATGTGACCGTCATCAACATCATTTAGCCAGAACTGGTTGGCTCGGTCATCACCAGTGACTCTGCTGATGGCAATGGTAGGGAGGCACAGAGCTTGGGCTTAGGTAAGGGAGAGGGCAGGTGAACTTTTTGTTGAACTTCTGGGATTGCAGGTGTGGGAGAGGGCCAGAGAGGAGGAAACAGGGAGAGAGGCCATTGTTGTCGCAGACAGGATGCAATGCATGGAGTGACGCGTGACCTCCGTGACAACACTGATCTACTCAATGTTTTCTCGAGGATGATGGCATCGGTTTCATGGCTGTTGGACTAAGATACAGCTCCAGGTCGACGGACGTCTCATCAGCATGTGGATCATGAGTCAGAGACTGAAGCAAGGTGTCAGTCAGACAGAAGCAAGAAAGATAATGATGGATGAAGTTTTGGCTCATGTCTCTTCTATTCAAATTTGCAACCAATCAAGCAAGTCAACCGATGTTCTGGCAACAAGAGCTATCAGAGGCATAATTGAATACGGACTTTCACTGCTATTCTGGATTTCCAAATTACATTCTTCTTTCTTTTTTTGGCCATCAAACTCGTCCTTTTTATTGTCTTGTATGTATGTCAAATGCCTGTAATTTTGCGCGTACATGTTAGTTTGGATTTGACTCGGTGAAAGTATTACTTAGTTTATTTGATTGATCCGCAAGACAACTTCATGGTTGTTAGAATGGGTTTTAGTTACAGCCGAAATGGCAAATGATTGCTTTGTCAAAGCAAATTGAGAAGCCTCCGCTCTCTGCCTTACGGTGGCAGCTCTTTCCCTGCCCTCCGGTGGCAGCCCTCCCACTATACCCTAACTGAACCCTAAGATCTCAATGCGTTTCCTCCATCATCTTCCCCCCGACTAGGTGGGGTACTAGCCTTCGCCTCTTCCTTCTTCCCACAATTTCTCGAGACCAAAGAAGTTGTGGGCGAACCAAAGGGCAAAGAAGTGCACATCTGGAGATTGAAGCTGTCCCAGCGCCCAAGCCTTCTGCCGCTCAACTAGCACTAAAGGAGAAGGTATGATGAATCTTGGCTTTGAGCTCCCACGGTGTTGATAACTTAGGGCTCCCTTCACTCCAGAATTGCAAAACCCTAGTCCCAAAACCCCCGCTCATAATCCTTGTCTACATCATCGAATCTTTGATTAGAACCACCCCATATAGACAAACATTGAGGTTAGATGGAAGAAGGGGATGAAACTCACCTCAGAATGCTCGCTCTTTGTAAACGAATGGGTAGTCTATGGTCTGAGGAAGATATCACAGAACTGTCTAGCAGTATTCCGGAAAAAGTGCAGCATGAGAGTGCCCTCATCCTATATGGTAAACTGTTTTCCAAGCCAAGTGTCAATTTCCAAGCATTCACCACAACAATGAGAAGAGTATGGAAATTAGATACAGTCAAATGTGAAATGATAGAACCTGGTTTCTTCATGTTCCTATTTGAGTCCGTAGACGACAAAAAAAGAGTGCTGGACACAGGCCCGTGGTCCTTTGCTAGTAACTTACTGGTGCTTTGCAAGAAGGCAACCCCACAATTCCGAACATTGCTACGAATTCACGCATTATTCGTTGGGTGCATCTAGTAGGCCTCCCAAGAGCTGGACTCACTGAAGAAGCTATTAAATGTATCGCTTCCAAACTAGGAAGAGTGGAGGGAATTAAAATAGATGCAAGGACTAATAGTTCCAGCAAGGTTGGACGAGTGAAAGTGCGATTGAATCTCACAAACCCCCTCAAAACTGGAACAATCATCAACTTGGGTGGTAGGAAATGGTGGATAGACTTCAAATACGAACGATTACCACATTTTTGCTACTCATGTGGTTGCATAGGCCATTATGCAAATTTCTGCCAGAAAATCCCCTATGAAGAAACAGAGCTGCCGAATGACAAACCTGGGCATTATGGCTCATGGCTAAGGGCTGAGGTAAAAGAAAACAGCCCCTGCTGGAAAATCTTCTTTGGCGACATCCACCCATCCTTCGAGGAACAAGAGCCTGAACCTGCAACACAAATCCTCCCTCGGGACATGGCCATCCAGCAAACACCAGAAAATAATGATCGTGCTTTAGTAATTTACAACTCCATGGGTCCAAGAAGTGTTCCAGAAAACCCACACATAGACCCTCGAGTCATTGATAAAGGCAAGAGTATACAGCAAAATCAGCACCTTGAACAACCCAGTACAGCAAGCAAAAGGGAGCAAGTCACGCAAAGGAAAGAGAAGAAGCCAGGATATAAAACCCAAGTAACAAAAAAAGAAAAGATTTACACCATATGGGAAACGGGCGGTGCGGACAACCCGTTAGCGAAGAAACCCTACCGGAAACACCTATAATCCGGTGGGAAGAGGTTAGTGAAAGAGCTCGGTGGCTAGCCCAAATCAGCCACCCAAGAATACATGAGGATACTAAGCTGGAACTGTCAAGGGCTGGGCAATCCCTTGACAGTCCAGAATCTTCGAGCCATAGTGGCTCATGACAGGCCCAACTTGGTCTTCCTTATGGAAACTAAGAATAAAGAAATGGTAATTGAGCGTCTGAAAACACGCCTCCAATACAAGAACTCAACGATTATTAATCCAGTTGGTATTGGGGGTGGACTAGCATTACTGTGGGATGAGGAGATTCAGGTGGAAGTGATATCGAATACGCAGGAAATGTTTGACATACATTGCAAATTGGACAGCAGAGGCTCTCAAATGAGGATCACCTTCGTTCATGCCTCGACCTATTACCAAGAGCGACTCAACCTGTGGCATACTTTATACAGAAAGTCTGGTCGATCGAGGGACCTTGGCTGTATGCGGGGACTTTAATGAGGTCTTATATGAGTGGGAGAAGGTGGGTAAACGGGAAGCGGACCGATATCGCATGGTGTCCTTTCGTGATTTCATCAATTCATGCTCCCTAATGGATATTGAGAGTAAGGGGTGCTCCTATACATGGTCAAATAATAGAGAAGGGGCTAACCTAGTCAAAAAAAGACTAGATAGGGCACTTTGCAACATACAATGGCGAGTTCTTTTCCCGAATGCTGAAGCCTATGCTCTACCCGCCATCGGATCCGACCATAGCCCTATCCTCCTAGCTCTAGATGACAAGGAGAAGAAAAAACAAAAAGTTTTCCGTTTCGAAGCATTCTGGTCTGAACATCCAGATTGCAAAGCGGTAGTCAAAACAGCATGGCATAAGGAGAATAGAAATCAATAGGGTGTTGTGGGTAAAACAAAGAACGTAGTGGATGCCTTGGGAAAATGGAGCAAAGAAAATTTCAACCATGCAACCCGCAGAATAGACCATCTCAAAAGGAAACTGACTGAACTCAGCAATTTGAAGGGTGAAAATTACAATGCTGCAGAATATAGACAAATAGTGGGGAAAATTGAAGAACTTTGGAGACAGGAGGAGTTGTATTGGGGAATGCGCTCCAGAATTAATTGGATGAAGTGGGGAGATAAAAACACAGCATATTTTCACGCAACTACCATCCAGAGAAGACAATGGAACAAAATTTCAATGCTCCGCCTAAATGACAACACATGGTGCAGAAATCCGGTGCATATAGAACAGCATATTAATGATTTTTACAGGTCATTATACACATCAGTAGGGTGCAGACATTACCAACCTGTATTGGCACAATGCCCACGAGTAGTCACCCAAACGATGAACAATGCTTTGCTGGAAAAAGTCTCTAGAGAGGAAGTACACAAGGCAGCCTTTCAGCTAGGTGCTACTAAGGCTCCCGGACCAGACGGTTTGAATGGCCTCTTCTATCAACATCACTGGGCAGACATTCAAGAGGACATATACAAAATGGTGGACAACTTCTTCACTCAAGGTATCTTCGACCCTGCAATCAACCAAACACAGCTTATACTCATTCCAAAAATGGCCAATCCGGAGCATATTACACAGTATAGACCAATTAGCCTTTGCAATTTTCTCTACAAAATTATTGCTAAGGTTATGGCGAATAGGATGAAACCTTGGCTCCCGAATATAATATCCCAAGAGCAAAGCGCCTTTGTAGGAGAGCGACAAATACAGGACAACATTTCCATAGTACAGGAGGTCCTCCATCAAATGCGAATTAGAAGAAGGAAAAGGAAATTTCAAGCCGTGTTAAAACTTGACATGCAGAAAGCCTATGACAGGGTTGAATGGGATTTTCTCTGCGATTGCATGAAACAAATGGGGTTCGATGAAAGATGGGTCCTGCGATTAAATACTTGTCTTTCCTCGGTGACCTTCGGCGTACGAGTTAATGGGGAATGTAGCGAGTTTTTTGCACCAACTAGAGGAATCAGACAAGGAGACCCATTATCACCCTACCTTTTCATCATCGTAGCAAACGCCCTTTCTTCCCTCATTTCTAATGCCATGTCTGATGGAAGTTTGAAGGGTATACAATTGAATACCCACTGCCCAGCACTCTCTCACTTGCTGTTTGCGGATGATGCAATATTCTTCTTGAATGCTACTACTCAAGAGGCTGAGCAACTATCAAACATCCTAAACCAATACTGATATGCATCGGGCCAATTGGTGAACCAAAAATAAGTCAGGCATTTTCTTAGAGAGAAGCTGTCCCCAGACCTTAAAACAGAATATTGCAGATGTTCTAAGGGTTCCAATCATAGAGAAAACAGGAAAGTACCTGGGAATACCTTCAGACTGGGGCCAAACAAAAAAACAACTCTTCTCTTGGATTCTTGCACGGGTGGACAAGAAGCTGGCAGGGTGGAAGGAAAGGCTAATCTCTAAAGCGGGCAAGGAGATCCTGATCAAAACGGTAATCCAAGCCCTTCCTCAATTTGCTATGTCAATCTTCAAGATCCCAATGTCGATATGCCGAGCAATTGAACAGAAAATTTCTTCCTTTTGGTGGAAACAAAATGTCATGAGGAAAGGTATTCATTGGAAACAATGGGATATTTTAAAAGAGAGGAAAGACTGCGGGGGCCTAGGATTCAAAGACCTAGCTGATTTCAACAAAGCCATGCTTTGGGAAACAAAGAGGCTTGGCGGATGTTAAACTATCCAAACACCTTGTGGAGTCAACTTTATAAGGGAATTTACTTTCCTAGAGGGGACTTAAATCGGTCGGCGACAAAAGGCAACGAGACCGTCGTGGGGGTGGCAAAGCCTACTAGAAGGACGGGACAGGATAGAACCTGATGTTAAATGGGCTGTAGGAGATGGACAGAGAATCCGAATTAGAGAGGACCGATGGCTAAAATCTGGGAGAATCGGAGGCCCGGCAAACAGACACGATCCGGTACTAGTAGCTGACCTAATCAATAGCAATACAAGACAATGGAACGCCCAAGCTGTTCAAACTCTCTTTGATGAGGACCGCACACGAGAAATCCTAGCTACGCCCTTAAGTGTCCTTCCCACCCCTGATCGCCTAGTGTGGACAGCCAATACCTCGGGAAAATATACAGTTAAAAGTGGCTACAACAGAATCCGAGGCACCCAATCACCCCGCACAACTGATCAACCATCATCATCATACCAAGTACCCAAAAAACTGTGGACACAAATATGGAATCTTCGAATCTCGCCCAAAGTCAAATTCCTAGTATGGAGTATCTGCAAGAATGCCCTACCAATGAAAGAAAATTTATTTAAACGGCAAATCATACCGGACACGACCTGCCCATTCTGTGGAGATGCCCCAAAAACTACGAGCATATATTTATCCTCTCGCCCACGGACTAAAGCAATGCTGACAGATAGCGGCTTGGGAGTACACTACTTGGCGTCGGACGTAACAAGAGCCGATAAGTGGATCTGGGAAACACTTACCAACGAACCGAACCGCGGGCAAAGGAACTCTTCGCCGAAGTACTTTGGTCGGTGTGGAAGGCTCGGAACAAATTCATCTTCCGGGCTCGCTCAACATCAACGAATCACTGTTAGAAGACGCCAAGTACAACATCCAGCTATATCGGAAGTGGAATGACAAAAGATCGGCAAAAAATAGCCCCACCTCTTCGCAAGCGGAGACCGAACCCGATCTGCGAAATCCCCAGCAAGCTGAATGTGGACTGCTCTTGGAACGAACAGTATGGAGGGGTCGGTCGCGGGAGTATGGCGAGACAACGCGGGGTGCGATCGATGGTTTCGCAAAGAAGATTCTCGCCCCTTCGGCTCTAATTGGGAAACCCTAGCCATTCGTGAAGGACTCCTCTTTCGAAGAACAAGGCAACAAGTACAAGCTGCGAAACTCACGAACCGAACTCAACTCGATCGCAAACAGCGGTTCGGTTCATCATGGGCCGGGCCGAACCTCCATGGGCCGCGCATCGGCTTATAGAAGATCGCCGTGGGCTTCGAGCGAAATGAAATCGGTTAGGGCTGAACTACTCTCCTCGGGACCAAAACCGTGCCACCGATTGGGTCGCAAGAGCCCACAATGCAAACACTCTCCCGTCAAATTGGATTACACTACCACCGCAATCACGAGGCTGATTTTATGTTCGAGCTTAATCTCTCTTGTAATCCCTCGTTTACGGATTATTAATGCTATATCTATATTCCCGACCAAAAAAAAAAAAAAAAAAAAATGGGTTTTAGTTCCTTTATCGATCCTCTATCTTCTTTTCATAGCATAAACACTGCCATTGGAATATATTCTACAATTTGCCTAAGTGACTTTTATCAAATTGACGCTTGTTTATGATTTTCGAATATTGAAAATTTGACTCCGAAAAGTTTGCTCAACAAGTATGAATAATCCACATAAAGAATATGAAAAAGACAAATCATATATAATAAAGTGAACCAAGCAGGAACGGAAAAAGAATGACCGGAGTTAAATTAAAATATAATTTTTTTAATTTTTGCATGAAAAAGTGCTAAAATTGAATATAAAAATTTAATGTTGTAAATCTATTATCCCTATTTTATCACTAAATAAAACATTTAGTAACTCTCTAAAAGGTAATGAAAAGAAACTATTATCCAAGCGTTTATCGATTCCAAGATTAACAAGTTATAAGCAATGCAATTATTCTCCACAAAGTTATGTTGCACTTTAAATTTAAAGTGAGAGTACAATAGTCTTCTAATATCTTTAAATAAAGCAAAGCCAGTATTTTCAATCACAAACTCTGAACTAACAAGATAAATGATGGGTTTAGAGTCACTTTCACTGATGATCTTACGAGAACTAAGTTTTTTGCAGAGTTGAGTGGAGAGCTGGCAAGTTCTTGATGTTATTTTCATCTTTTGTTTTCTGTTTTGAATTATAGTTAATATGTGATATTTAAGACTAGTTTGGTCTTAAAATAATCATATATCAATGTAAGAGAATAAAATCTAGCTATAGTTCTTTTTTGTCAATTTTAAAAATAAAAACTACATGTTTGATTATCTTTCGACCATTTAACAAAACTTCTTCAAAGATAGAATATGTCCATTATTTTTGTCACGCCTAAACTACCAAATGGAAGTGGGTTATCACTTTGTTCTCTTTATAATTAATTTAATATAACTCAATATGAAAATTATACATGTAATAATCCAATTATAAGTCGGTATACATGTGTCAGTCAAAAGATATCTCCCATGAAAAATTGAGCTGACATGCATAATAGCAAAGAAACTTTCTCACGGTCGAACTAAATAACAAGAGTTTAGTGTACTTTATTTTCAAAATCTAAAAGGAATGCCCGTGATGATTCTTATAATCAATGGAATATCTTCAATTTATATACCTACTTTTTTCAACATTTTTTATCTTCTCTAATGAGATTTTTAGGAATGTTTTCTTTTCTTTTCTTTTTTTTGATAATTTGACTCACATATATCTATGACATGTTGTTGGTATATACCTATTGGATTTTCGAAAGAAAATTTGAACAATTAAGTAAGTTTGACTCTTTCAAAAGCAAAATAACATAAGTAAGTTAGATTTATTCATGTGATCTAAGAAATTCTATTTTCAATTGCTTTAGCTTCATATATTTTTATAGATTTAAACTGACATAAAATTGGATAAAAATAACCTTCATATGTTTTACGTGTATTTTAAAAATATGAAAGATTATGACTTATTTATATCATTATATGTCGTGTATATTATAATAATACAGGCCATTCGATTCACCGAATAGCCAGTAAACCCTATTTTCATCCTCGTCCCCAACTAAACCACTTGTCCTCAGTCCAACGAGGTTTACCAGCACCTTAGAGATGATCTTTTGAGACGCATTACATAGACAAATTGTTCTAGAGTGGCCTATAGATTGTTTAGGAATAACAACTGCTAGGGGTGTAAACGGTTCGGTTCGGTTCGGTTTTTTTGAAAAATCAAACCAAATCAAACCGATAATGAATGATGCTGAATCGAACCAAATCCGTCCCGAACTGAATACGAACCAAACCAAAAATGCGGTTCGGTTCAGTTCGGTATTTTTGCGGTTCGGTTCGTATTCGGTTCGGGACGGTTTTTCGATTTTCCTATTTTTGCTTTGCTAATTGGGACCTAAGTAAGGAAAATATGATAAAAAAGAGAGATTGTTCACTTTTATTGAGAATTCTGGTTGGGTTCAGTTAACCGAACCGAACCAAAAATTTAATGGTTATTTTTCGATTAACTGAACTGTAACCAAACTGAACCAAAAACGCACAAAATTTCGGTTCGGTTCTTGACACTCCTAACAACCGGATATGCCTGTACCAAATCTTATGGAATTTTCCAGTTTGAAAAGTCAACCCTGCCATGTTGAATATGTCATCTCCAACCACATCCTAGAATATCTTGTAAAATACTGTCTAAAAACCATCTGGCCGGCAATTTAAAAGACCCCATGTGCTTAATGATTGCTTATAAAATAAGCCACGATATATTATAGTAAAGCCAAATTACCAAGAGGATAGACAATTTTATAATAATTATGAGTTCTGCGACATGAGAATTAAAATACCATTATCGAAGAAAACATTAATTAAAATGACCAAAAAAAGTCAATGCTAGAGAAGGGGTCTACAAATGACCATTGATCATCAAATAATTAAAATAAAATGACCATTACCGAAGAAAAATGTTTTCAAGTGACCAAAAGAAGTATGGGTTATACAATAATGGTGCTTTTTTATTTTATCTATTCTACTCTAATCTTCAACTCACTATTAAACTTTTACCTTATCTCTTTACTGGACATAAGAGTTAAACCTTACACCTAAAACGAATCTCCACCCAACTTCCTGAGAAGATAGAGATTCGAACTCTTCATCCTCCCTTTTCATGTAAAAAAAGGTGGTCACTAGAGCAATCCTTAATGGTTTGAGGCTTTTTTCATTTTTAAAGCCACCACTTTGCATCATTATTTGAGGCAAGAAGATTGCCCCGTGCTTACAAGCGAAACAAGTCAGGAACATGTTGGTCTAGTGGTATCTCCCTAGTTCAAGTCCTCTTGGATGTTTTGAATCATTTTACTTGGATTGGGTTGTATCAGTGCAGGTCATCTAATCCAACAAATCTAAACGATAAAAATATAATAAAATATATAGTCCTTTAATTTAAGCAATATTTGCAATCCTCAAATTCCTTTTTTGTTGTGAACCAACTACTAACTTTCTTGATTTACCCAATTTAAGTCCTTTGTTTTTTCAATTATCACGCTTAATGGTGTTAATTTGATCGAATAAGAATACAGCACAGCCGTAATACAAAATCAAAATAATGAAAAGGAGAGAACGGAATAACAAATCGATTTCTCTGCTTCAATGCTTAGTCACAACTTGGGGTTTGTTGCTTGTCGACCAAACTTTCTCACCGACCGACTCTACAGTTGATCATGTCGGGTGTTAACAATCCCCAAGACCGCTTCAAGACTTCTCGATCCTCTCTAGTCTGTTCATTAAACAAACTAACTGGTCTGTAATGGCCTAAATATTTTAAGATATAAGAACCGCATACGTCTATGCCTAATATGATTAAATTTGTCCTATCTGAAAAGTCAGACATGCCATGTATGCTATGCTACCTCTAGCCACGTCCCAAAATATCTTGTAAAATACTGCTTGAAAATATTCTGCTGGTGTTATTTAATAGACCCATCTACTCATGATTGCTTATAGAACAAGCCATAGGCTATATTAAAAGCAAACCACCAAGGGTTGACTTTGCTTGACAATTTCATAATATTTGTGAGTTGGGCGACGTGGACATTAATATAGAGGAATGACCACTACCGAAGGAAAAACATTTTAAATAACCATTAGAAGTCTATGTCCGAGAATGCATCTATTGTTTTACAAATCAATAAAAGAGTTACCACTGGTCATAAAAAGAAAAATTATTAAAAAAAAGTACCACTAGCGAAGTCTGCGGCAGAAATTGGGTAAATTAATTTTTTCAATTATTGCACTTTATTTTTGGTGAGACGATTGGACTTTTGAAAGCCACCATCTGGCAGCATTATGGTGCGCAAGATGACCTTCCGAGATTCCTGGAGTAGTTAAAAGGCGAGTCAAGAACATGTTGGTCTAGTGGATTCTCCACGGTCCTATTCCTCCTCTCGGACGTTTTGAATCATGTCACTTGGGCTGGGCTGGGCTGGGCTGGGCTCATCCGGCAAATTAAAAAGATAATTTAAGCCAGAGGTCCTAAAACTTTTCCCGACTGCTTACCCGCCAGTGCGCTCCACTTCACCTCTTAGGCAGATCATACTTTTGAAAGTGATATGATTTAGCTAAATTGAGTAAAACTCTATATATTGTGATTAAAAGACAATTCGATGTATAAATATTTTCTAATTAACATAAATTTTGAAAAACATAATCAATGATCATGATGTCATACTGTATGCATACAGAAATAACCTTCCTATGCGTCACATGGACGTGTAGATCTTGATTCTATGTCCATTACAACGGACATATGCAACTTTTCCTTATTTTACTAGAAGAAGATTAAGAAATTTAACATGAATTAGGCAATGAATACATAAAGATAATTTTGTCTATAAAAACCTGCCTTTAAGCAATAGTATGCCCTTGCATTGTTTCTCAACTTCTAGTTCTTGGAAGAGTACCATAACCCTAGCCTTCATATGAGTCAGAACTTAAGGACAGCAACTAGGTTCAACGTTAAGAACCAGTGTCAAAACATTTTCAGAACAGAGCAAACATTTTCAGAGTAGAGTAAATACCAATCCTTTCGTTGAAATGAAAGCACCATTATTCCCTACACTCTCAATTCGAAATCCTCCTTTACTTCCATTTGATTCAGAACAATCCCCTGGACCGTTGAAAAAACAATTTTTGTTTATGGACACAATCTCAGTTTGGCCATTAGCTGGGTTTCATAATTAGGGATCTATGCACTATCCATTCGAGTCTGAAAATTTGCAAGGACGATGCGGCTGATTTGTTTTGACACATATGAATGCACCTCATTGAGGAACCGCAATTAATGGAGAATAAGGCCATTTGAGCTTCACAATGGAGCTAATGGCAGCATGCTCCAGGTATAATCTTGATATCCTTGGCTTCTCATCAACCTAATCCTTCCTCTAAATGCATAAGTTGCTACGGATAGCTCGCTAGTCTTCATACTCAGTCTCTTCATCGTCATCCTCGTTGTTTTCTGCATATCTCCATCCCTCCACATTCTCTTGGTCCTCTTCCGTCTCTTCACTATCTTCTTCCTCGTATATGTCTTCTTTAACTGGCCACGGTTTCTTCACCACATTCAAAGTGACGGGAGGAGGGCTGGCGGCACCTTTCCTCTTAGCAGACTTTGCTGGAGCCGTCTTCAAGTTCAGTTTCTGTCTGCTTTGCTTCTGGCTTTTCCCATTGGCACGCTTTCTGCTGTAGTTATCTTGATCACTAGCTTCGTCCATTTCATGATCCACATTGCGTGTGGCATTCTCAGCATTCTCATCAGCCATGTACTCGGGATGCTCTCTTCTCAAGTGAAGTTTGAGCTTGTACTCATGAATATAAGCCTTGTCACACGTCTCATATGGACAAGCATAAGGGCGGTCAGATGATGCTGACCCATAAGCTCCGCTGGAAGGCTTAGAAGCTTTGGTAGTGATCTTCTCCGGAGGTGGTGTGTACTTCGTCACTTCAACTGCCACATTCTGTAGAATTAGGTAGAAAGTCAAAGTCACAGATTCAAAGTCAATTAAATCAATGACACTTAGAACTAGCATAGCACTCAACACCTAGGATTCCCAATGTTTCCAAGTAGACCAATATTTATTAGAAAAATGAAGAACTCCCACTTTGCAAGTTAATTTCCTTTTGGATCGTGCTTAACTAACCAACTTAGCGACTTAGGCAATAATCATGTCTCACACATGGCGTACAAAATGAAAATCATAATAGGACATGTAGAACCCAATCTCAAACTGCCCAGATGCCTGGTTCCCCGAGCATCCTCATTTCAGTAGTAACATGATAATAAGAAAGCAAGACCAACCTTTTCATGCTGCGATGCAATGTGGTTCTTAAGCTTGTACTCATGAGCATATCTCTTTCCACAATCTGGGTATGGGCAAATATGATAGTTCTCTTGAGAGTGTGTTTTCATGTGGGACCTCAGGTTGAAATCCAGGGAAAATGCCTGAAATAACATGTTAACTGTCAAATACAAGTGGTCTAAACAAATAACAACTACAAGCATCTGTGGCATGTCCAGAATATGTATACTGAATTACAACATGTCGTTTATCACATCCACCCATGGTCTAGTTCTTCATGTCAACAGGTCAAAAGCCTGTTTGAAAAATTAGCCTTTTTTTATGCTGCTTACTCGCCAAATTCTTAGGTGTTAAACGTCTTTCTGTTTGAAGGACTAAATTATCATTGGTAACCAATTATGACCTTAATCCTCACAATCAAATCAGGGAAACTTATGATGTACAAAAGAATGCAAGAATGGAATTAGAGTGCTAGCGAATGAGTTAGAAAAGTGGACTACAAAATACATCAGCACTTACTATACTAAATAGAGGATTTATAAATAAAATAAAATAAAAATTATACTTTTTGTCCTTGTAATTTTTAGCTTTCTCTAATCAATTTTCTTTACTTTTAATTTGTTTAATCAAGCCCTTCCACTTCTACTTTCATTTTATCTAATGAAATTCCTCTCACACCACATTTGGCCAAACCCAACTAATGTGGCCATCACACGACCTTGTAGTGTGACATGGACAAAATCTTATCAATGTGGACGTCTACATAGTCGTCCACATGGGCTAAACTTTATCCACATCATACCACAACGTTGTTTAGATTAGTTAAAATTTCCACATAAGTATGCACACTACCATCATTAAAAGGACATATCAGTTGAATTTGATTGAATTCAGTATCAAAAGACTTTATTAGAAAATTTGTGATAGTAGATTTTGACTAACAAATTAAATATTCAGGGACTTGATTAGAAAATGTGTGAAAGTACAAGAACAAAAAATTGCTTGAAATAATTCATGCATCTTGATATACCTCACCATGATTGTCAACTCCTATTTTTTTGGGTTCAACAAGTAATGGAAAGAGGATTAAACGATGTCAGAGATATAAAATCTCTCACTCAGTCTTAGCCCTATAGAATTCTAGTCAGGACCTGGTTGGGAACTACAATTCTGGCAACACCACTACAGAAATTTGAGACACCATCTCATACAAAAAATAAATGCCAACAAGTGAATGTAGATAAACAAACCCAGCAAAGCCTAGAAATTAGATTCAGGGGGGCAGATTGATTGACCACCTTACCACAGCCTTCATAAGGGCATACAAAATCTCTTTCCCCAGTGTGAATAAGAAAGTGCCTTTTTAATTTCGAACTATCCAAAAATTTCTGCAATGCAAGCAAAGGAACAATCAGCATGCAGTGCATACCTAAAGAGACAAAAAAGAAAAATAACTTTCGACAACAAAACAAAACACAAACAACTACCAACAAACACTCCATCTAAAACTTTGAGAGCTCATTAGTATTTGATAAGGATGTGCCTGCAAGGCTGGCAGACAAACAATTTTTATATTTTGTGAGTTCGGGTAGAAGGTCCAACCCAGAAACTTAAACTTCTGGGTAAAGAGTGAAAACATCAATATAAGGCCAAATGAACCCACAAACAAGTAATGTTGGATAATTTAACCCCAAAGAACCGCAAAGAGAATGGATGAACAGGGAATAAGACAGAAAAGATGCACGTGAAATGAAATTTTAACCCAAAAAACAAAAATTATTAAGTGAAGAGAGACCAACCCAAAAAACCAGATGCTGGAAACTAGTTGCTAACCGATCTCTAGTCCACTACCAGTAACAGTTACCATTGGTGGTTGCTGACCAGTGGCTGATCTTTGTTCTGGTCAGCAACCAGCAAAAGGGTGCTGCTGATGTGCAGATGAGTGTGCGTGCGCGCGCATGTGAGAGAGAGAGAGAGAGCTAGTGGACCACTGGACATCCCAGGCAAGGTCCATCAGACACGACTTAAGAGTTCGTAAAATGGTAATACTGATCAATTGACAATTGACCAAGGGCCACTCGGTGCTCAGACAAAAATCACATGCATATCAATCTTACACATTAGTCATAAACCCTGAATATCAGGCTTGTGGATTCATAGAGGACATTTGATTTCAAGGTAATTTAAACCAATCCACCACCAAGCCAACCAGAACCATGACTGCGAATTGATCATCCAGTGCCCTTATGTGGCAATATCAACAAGTAAGCTTAAAGTTGTTCATAAAAATTTTAAAATAGCACATGGGGCAAGCCCCAGGTTTATTTTTATTTTTTTAAGTAATCTCCATAAGACTGTGTATGGAATAGAGTTGAGAGCCATTAAAATTAGTAAAATGCATACTGGGAATCGAAACAAAACTATGAGGGAAGTCACACTGTAATAGCTTAAAAATATTATCCAGGCCATTCTGCAGTCACTATCATATGGTTCAAATATCACACAATATCATTGACCGTCCCTGAAAAGACACTAAAATCTATAATAACAGCTAGACATTAGCTAAATAGAGGAAAGCAATAACAACATTGAGAGAAATAAGATGAACAAGCACAAAAAACAAAACATGCTACCTTTCCACATCCCTCATAGTGACACACATACTGTCTTTCTCCATGGATGTGAGAATGCTTTCTCAAAGCACCAGCATCAATAAAGGTTTTTCCACATCCTTCATAGCTGCAGAGGAAAAGAACTTCGGTAGTTGGCTCTGGCTCTGGTTCTGGCTCCTTTGGCTCCTTTTCCTTCTCTCTCAAGGCCTTCAATTGACTCTCTACATGTGAGACATAAAGAAACTTGAGCCCATGCTTAAAAATTCTTTTTCTTTTTTCGTAAGTAATGGTAATACAAAACAAACTCATTTCAGAATAAGAAGGTATACTTAAGCTACACCAAAGAGAACTGAAGAAGGAAACACAAGTGAAAAAGCAAAAGGAGTGAACATTCTAATTAGAGTGTATAATCAAAGTAGGCTTTTGATGAACTTCAAATTCTCTAATGAAATTCGAGCATAAAACTAGAGCTCCAAAATCTTCTCATCGATTTAATAATCTGGCACTATTTCCAAGAACCTCCCTAAAGTAGCTACCCAAAAAATAGACAAGCTTTAATATTGCAAATAAGCCACCTGCTTCCAGATCCAATTGCATAGATGGCTATCAGCAAAGAGATTCATCTAGTAATGCTCAATTGAAGATTCATGAGTTTCTTTCTCCCATCCTCCAGTAAATCACACACAAAAAAAAGGCATATCCTCATTCAAGAACTCTATAAGGTAACTCCACCGCTTCCATCACAACAGCCTCCTTGAAACTGAGCCAGCTTATAGGAGAAAACGGACTGGGCTTAACTACTGGTCACTATGATATTGGAGAAAATTTTCTACTACAATAACATTTAAACACAAATAGAAAATCTCATTGAACCAATGTGTACCCTGAAAAGGATTTTCAGTGGAGAAAATTGAATATTATGTTAAAAATGGCACTTACACCAATTTTTCCAGTTACTTGGAGCCAGCTTGGTTGGTTTACCCCTCACCTGAATTAACGATTTCCCCAAACATCACATGTTTCCACCTACCTTTTGACAAAGGAGATTTAATTTGGCTTTTGGCTTTCCACATTAAACATCTCCCTTCTTTTGTACACTTAACACCCATGGTTTCCAGAAACATATAATTACTAACATTTAAAGTCACCTTAAATTTCTACAACTTTAAAAAAAAATTACTTTCAACAGGTCAGCAAATTCAATATGGCTTAGTGAATGCCTTAAAACTATTAAGAAACACTGCCATTCCAAATTATAACGGGTTAATAAAAAAAAGTTCAGACATTAAAAGTTCCAAAAGAAGTGCAACAGTCACCTGTAACCCATTTCAAGACATAGCACTTCCCGCCAGTCGCTACAACATCTTGTGGCACCCTAAAAAGAAATGCACTACATCATATATACAGCTCAATTCACACAATAAGGAGGTAAATGGAGCACTTGGAACCATCAAAATACAAGAATAAGGTGCAAAAGAAAAAAGCCTTCAATTTTTGTCAAAAAAACTTGTGGTACTAAACTCAATCCACCCACCACCTACCATATGATTAATAGTTAGAAATTTGTAAAAGGAATCCCTTTGGAAAACAAGCAAACTCAAGAAGCCAAGCTGAGCAAGAATCCAGATATACACATCTAATGCTATGACTCTCAATGCCTGTAGGTTAAACCCTCTGGAAACATCAGATATAACAAAACATACACAGAATTACAACCGTAAGAAAAGATTTTAAGTAACAGATGTATTCTGATACAGCTATTTGATGTTAAAATTGGCAAACGCAAGCATGCACAAACATATCCACGAGGATAGAAATTTAAAATATAAAAAGAAACAATCCAATGATGAACGCCTGGACTGGATAGAAACACAAAAGCACTTTCATCCTGCAGGACTTTAAAAAAAAAAAAACCAATTCCCCCAAAAGTGGCAAATTGACAAACCCATAACTGAAAACAAACTTATATCAAGAGTTTGCAAAATGCAGAGCAATGATCCAAACTCAAACATGAAAAATTTTGGACAACTCAAATAACCATATGCATAATCAACATAATGCAAGCAATATAGTCCTCAGAAATCAAATATTGCAAAAGAGAGCTCTTTCCAACTCTCCATCACCAGATTGCACAACAACCTCCCCAGCCAGAGCAATCATCAGCAGAGTTACAGCAGCAACAACCAAAATTCGATATTTTTCCACTTGCCACCTCACTCGCATGTACCCAGGAACTCAAGACTCATGCTCACAACAGGCCTACTCAACAAAAATCGACGATTCAACAATACCGCACGAGATTTACACTAAATTCCCATTACCACTACGTAGACAGCACAAATCCCAAATTCTTCTTCCAGGCAGCATAATTCAAGCGGGGGAAAATCACAAATTGGGCCTCAAAACACGCAGATTGATCGCAAAAGCGTACCATTCCCTGACCCACTTGACAGCGGGGGTCCTGGCCTGTTGGATTGGGCGCCTGTCGAAGATGTTGTGGGTGTATTGAGGCTCCATCCTGGGCTTACGCACGCTCCGTCGCTTCGCTGCACCTCCACATCCGAATCAAAAATCCAAAATAATTCAAGAAAAATTAGGGTTTTGGAAATCCTCCGAATTGAGGGGGAGATACAGAGGGCAGAGGCTGTCGGAAAGCTAAAGGAGACGATGGTTCATGTCGAGGGTTGGTGGTTCACCGGAGGAGGCCATAAGCATAAAAATTGTGAATAGTAAATAGTTAAATAGGCGATGAGCCATCGTCTTTTGAATTAGTGAATAAAGTGATATGTGAGGAAAATATGATATCTTCGAAAATTATTTTCTGAAAAGTTATTTCTGAGAAAATAATAGTATTTTCTGACTTTAAGCTAAGATCCGAAAATAAATCAAAAATAATTTTTATCGTTTTGTAAATTTTTATAAATAAACATACACTATTTAAGTTGGAAAAACATCGAATATAAACCCGTTCATTCTATATGGCATAATAAGTGTTTATGTTGATAATTTTTATAATTTAAAAAAATAATTATTTTAGTAGATTTTTTCTTTTTTTCTTTTTGTTTTTCTTCTTTCCTGCTCTTTTTATTTCTTCTTCCAACAATCAAGCCTTGCCCGTTCATTAGAATCTGGCAAGGCTCGAGCCCCACCAACTCTCTCTTGTGTGGCAACCGCTGGAGGAAGAAAGAAAAAGGAAAGGAAAAAAGAAAAATAATTGTTTTATTAGATTTTCTTTTTCTTTTTCTTCTTTCCTGCTCATTTTATTTCTTCTTCCAACAATCAAGCCTTGCCCGTTCATGAGGATCTGGCAAGGCTCGAGCCCCACCAACTCTCTCTTGTGGCCGATTGCAAGCCATTGCCAAGGCATGGCAACCGCTAGAGGAAGAAAGAAAAAAAAAGGAAAGGAAAAAGAAAAAAAATAAAATAAAGAATTATTTAATATAAATTTATATAAAAATTTCAATTTTAAAAAATATGGTAGATCGCTTCATGTCGCTTTGTAAAAAATACGATTACTTAAATACCAATTTTGATTTGGAATTTCGAAAATCGAAAGAGACAATATTTTAATTTTAATTTTCATATGTGGCTTGTGAAAATACGACATCAAAATTTAATTGAAAAAACCCTAAAACCACATCACTACACTTTTTTTTTTTGGTCGGTTCGTCGCTACACATGAAAAGCCCCAAAATTTTATAGAATCTGGGGACAAATCACTCAATTTTCCCCTCTTCTCCAAATCCTAATTCAGACTAAAAATCTCAAGGCAAAATTAAGAGCTGAATCTTACAATGAAAAAGAGAATAAGCACAAGCGGCTCAAGTTCATATCAACAAAGCCAAGAAGAAAATGAGCATCACTACTAAATCACTCACCTTTTTCCATGTTGCGAGATTCCTTCATCTATCACCAAGCTCTAATTTTTCCCCCCAAGCACCAAGCCCTAATGTTTTTCCCTTGACAATTGAGTGAGTGAGGCAAAGAGGGTGGCACCGATCGATTGAGTCACTAAGCGAGAGGAAACACGGCGAGCGAGCGAGCGAGAGCGCGAACAAGGAGTGCGAACAGCGGTAAAAGAGAGATTTCAAGTCACCACAAAGAGGGATTTATTTATTAGATATTTCATTTGAGGGGTGCGACGTCATTTTGGTTTAGAAAGGCCACTCATCGTCCACGTCGGACTTTTTTTTCCCCATAAAAAGCCACCTATAAATTAACATTTTATTATGATTTTTTGCTAAATTTATCATCAGAGACACTTAAATGATTTTTTTTTTCGATTTGACAATTCAAGTGATCTAATAAAAAATTTCAAACCAAAGTAAGTGTCACACGTATGAAAATTATAGTGTTTCTAATGTCCTCTTCCTTTTTTCTAACTATTTCGATCATTTTTATGAGTGATGATACTTTGATTTACATTAGTAATGGATTCAAACAAAAAAATGAAGGATAGGAAAAACATGGACATTTTTGTAAAGATGCATTCGACCCCAAAGTCGGCAACTCACTTTGTAGGATAGATAGATAAATAGGTATGGGATATCTAAACTTTCCTTTTCTGCTAAGCCCACTTTGGTACATTAATTACTCCGTTCCCATACATTGGTGGCAAAGGTGGCCCAAGATTATTTTGATTATGACATCCATGATTCAACAAAAAAAAAATGTATCGTATTGAAATGAAGTCATTAACCGCTCGATTGATGTAACATTGAGTACAAAAATTCAAAAAAATGATTGCTTACTAGCCATATTAACTATTAGCTCCATGTAGAAAATCTTGGTGAGCTTAGAGAAATTGATGAAACTAATTCGTAGGTGAAATTTGGTCCAATGAAAGAAAGATGGTGCTTGTGGATGATGTCACTCTCTTCTCTCTATCTCAATGGCTCACCGGTCCTTGATGTGTCATTTGAAGGGTCCACTTCTCGAGTATAAGGACACACACTCCGTTTGGCAAAACTTTTGGGGGGAAATGACTCATTTCCTTTCTCATTGGCTTGAGATGATAGTTGGTTAGTGATTTTTTGTATAATTTTTCAGAAAATAGCTTTGAAATATGTATAGGAAAAAAAAAACAAAGACCTACCGTTCATCATTTTCATTGTTCAAGTAGAGGGTAGTTATAAGCTCTAGCTAGGGCTCTAAGCACGCAACCCAAGTGTGGCGACTCTGAGGTTGCACCACCACAGGAGTCACCTTGCTTGGGGTCATGTGATGCCAATTGAGGTGCCAAGGGCTGATGAGTTCACGATTGACAAGAAGGCCATCATGGACTTCAAATTTTGAGTTCACAAATCTTCTACTTCGGTTTCGACTTCTCGGGTTTCCAATTTGGGGTTATCTTTTTTATTATGAATTGATTCTCAGCTGTCGTTGGCTGGCCTCTCCAGCGACCCAGATCTACAATCTTGGAGAAGATTAACGGTGGCTAGGTGACAACAAAATTAGAATTTGAAAAAATTTGTGGGGGCAATTTTGGAAGAAAAAAGTTCATTAACTTTGGAATCTGCCTTTCAAAATGCTGAAAGTCCAAGACAAGTGTCTACCTGGCTTGGGCTTTTAACTTTCAAGGTCAATTTCTCTCCAAATGACTTCAAAAAAAAAAATAATAATAACCCGACGGCACAATTTTTTCCAAAGTACTTCGAAGACCCAAAACCCACTAGGAAAGTGGTTCCAAAACACACCAACACTAAAACAATCCCGCGCACCTTCAATCTTTGAGAAGAATAGCTTAAAGACACTCACCCGCACAGAGTGAAAAATTTAAGCTGTCCCTAATTACTATCTTCAAGGAATGGAGGGATGGTGAGAAAGTGGTCTAGATGAAGAAAGCGTTGAATCTCTAATAGCGATTTGATTGCATGACTCGAGAACAATGAAATTCCCTGGAAATAAAATGTAAAAACCAAAATTGAAATATTTGTAAAGAATTTCACCAATTAAATATATCTTTGTAAAAAACTTTGCACCTAAAACATCTCTTGAAGATTACGTAGAAGGACTTGAGTTGATGGCGGTGCACAAAATGATTGATGACTAAACGGCTCTCTTCCCTCTCATCTTCGCTGGTGTAAAGGATGCTGCTGTATAGGTCGGGTTGGGGTGATTCCACACAGCTCTTGTGGCAATTAAAGACACGCCAGCAGGAGCCAGTACACTAATATTTGGCGGGGTTGTAAAATTTACGAAACAATGGTCGACTGTTCAACTAATATATGAGTTGGTAAGGCGCAAGATCAAATCAAACTACACAACTAGAGTTATTGAAAGCCTCTCAGAACATCAAATGATGGACGGTCACTCGCTAGCCAAAATGAGAATGTAAGTTGGTGACTTTGTTGAACATTTACAGTAAGTAGCTCAATATCGATGACATGAGGGTAAATTAGATACTCACTAGTAGGCTCAATTGTCAGTAACTACGCACTAGTAACTTCCTCCAACATAAATAGTAGCTCGATATAATCGATATTGGTTGATTAAGATATTCACCCTGAATTTCAAAGGTTGTTTGGTAATTTTACAAACCAAACTGTAAATTGGCAAATATGGTTGTGAAACGAAAGTTTGATAAGTTGCTAATTAATTAGAAATTGGGCAATCCAAATGTTTGTCGGTAACTTACTAAGATATTTCTGGCTCAACAAGTGGCCCGTGGGCTCAATTTTAATAGGGAGAGGTGACGCCGCCACCGGGCCGCAGCATTAACGGTCCTGCCGGACACCTAGTAGTCTTTTGAGTGCACTTTTTCTTCATCCATGGGCACTCGCGCTATTGAAAAAAAGGATATGCATTTCGAACTGAGCTAACTACAGCTCCTCCTCTCTCCCACACCCTTTCGGCACCCATCGACGCCTCTCCACCACAACGGCTGCCTCCACGAAGCCACCGCCTTTCCCACTCCAAACCAGCACCACCATCACCTCGAGCCACTACCATCTCAGCTTGTTTTCACGCCCAAAGCCATCCAAACCGGCATCGCCATCGCCTGGAGCCATCACCGTCTCAGCTTGATTTCACGCCTCTGAACCACGCAAGCAAGGGCATCCCTCTGCACATCTGATCTTTGCACCATTGACAAGATCCATCAAGCGCACACGGGCACACAACAACTAAAACTTTTGCAGAGGGAGAGTAAGACAGTGAGAGAGAGAGAGGAGAGAGAGAGAGAGAGAGAGAGAGAGAGAGAGAGAGAGAGGAGCTTCATTTGTCTTGGGGGCTGAGGGGAAGGGATTATATCGTCTTCAGGCCGGTGTAGTTTTCTTTCTTGAGCTAAATGTACATGTGGTTTATGGGAAACATCAAGAATGAATGACTGCGAAACATCCCGGCCCCAGCATCAACATCCCATAACCTCCCCACTCTTACTACCACTAGTTACCAACTACTGACTGTTTTACTAGTCACAGACAATACATCACAATTCTGCATTGAACACACAATGGAACTAGTACTCCACAGAGGCTGGTTGCATCACTTCTTTTGTATTTCATATGTATGATGGAGTTGTTGCTAGTTGTTGCTATGCTAGCCTCCCTAAGCTCGAGATCAATTGGCAATCAACTTCTCTCCAGGTACATTTACAAGAGGAAACCGCCTTTACACCAATGAGAGCACAGATACTGAGGATCCTTGCAGCATATGGCACCATGTAGAAAAGCTGTACAGTCCATTGCAACTTAACAAAGATATGTTGCTATGTACAATTCAAAGGATGAAAAACTAAGAGGCAATATGTCATCCCCTACCAGGGAGTTTCACGTATCAGCAAGAATGTACAGTGGGTGCTTTACATAAACGTATTTGTTAACAGCATCTAGGATGAACGCAGCAGCACTGTTGTAGACCACCCAGTTCAACAAATATGCCTTTCATGGAAATGGTCATGCTCCAGGATCTTGTAACAAATATATACAAACATTTTAGAATCTGATGATCGTCGATACCTTGACCAATGGTACGAAAGCACACGTGTTACTGTCGACATAAATCATTGTAGTGCTTGGTCAACTGAATCAAAATAAAAGCTATAACAACATCATAACCACCATCATGACCAGATAATTTTCTTACTGAATCACCAGCAAAGACCAGAGAGGATTATGTGTAATTAGCAAGTACCTTGCAGGCTACAATATTGTCAGCAGCAATCAAAGCTTTCTAGTGCATCTTCTTCTCTTGTACTTGCTCCTGAGATTCCAAAGAAAAAAGACCCAAGACCCACATCCTACAGAATAAGAGTGAAACATGAAAAGTAGCATCACCAAGATTTAGACTAGAGTACAGGACGAGGATTGATGTACCAAGGTATTGGCAAAAATCACCAACTCCTGTCAAGGACTAGATAGTATTCAGATCAACTCATTATCGTTATTCCACACAACGTTTCGCCCAAAAAAAAAACTGGATCTTACTATCCTAAAATATGCATGCAAGGCCAAGAAAGCTTTGCCACATGCAATATTATTTAAAAATATTACCACGTGCGCAAGATAGGGATAGCAGATTACAGCAGGGGCACAAACAACTGAAAAGCATAAATTTGAAAACAAGGCATATTCAAGGAGAAATTAGTCTGGCCTCAACTTCAAAAAAGATAACAAAAGTTCTCTTGAGGTGGGTTTCAAAATGAAGAACAACAGTGTTCAGATGCAGTTCTATCATAGTGATGTAGATTTGAAAGGGATGAGGAGAGATTATGGAACATATGGAAGTAGACTCAACATAAAGATCTTGAGCATTTGGATCTTAATCAACAAATTAGCACAAAATAGAGTGAAAAAAACGTAAGCGGATCAATGTACCCCATCCCAGATTGGTGGGATAACGCTTGGTCACTGCTGTTGTGTGGTCAGCATTTGAAACACCATTAGCTACTTTGTCAAGCCACCACACTATTCTCTAAGCAACAAGAGAATTCTAGTAATACTATCTCTATAATCTCATGAAACTACAGTGGAAAATAATAAATCTTTCTTAATGTGTCTTACAAGATCAACCATAAACTTCCACAGAGATGAAATGATACACACAACCTAGGCGGAGACTTAAGTTTCGATCAAAAGATTATCAATTTTTCTTTTGGTCAAGAAAGATTGTCAATTGAAAAGCCAAGAATTGCTTTTGTGTTCATAGTTGCAAGGCTTTCGATAAGTGAAGGTAATATTCATCTAACTTTGGACATCCTATTTGCTGCTAAAATCAACATTCACACTCATACCCAAAAAAAAAAAAAAAGTAATAATAATAATAAGGTGCCACCTCTCTAAGAAAATGAATAGACATAGAGGCATCTTACGACAAAGTATCAGCTGCATAAAATATTGGAAGCCTTCCTAATCCAGCATCTCTCTCTTTTCTTCCTTTAGAAAATATAGCTTGTTCAGCCCTTGAGCTAGTAGCTGTCAGCACAAACTGAAAGACACATTTATCAGTAGAGAATGCACATGAATCAAACCAGTTTAAATATCAAGTAAAGAAGAAGTAAGCATGGTTAAATAAAATAATAGGATGAAGAACTGTGTTGTTTGCTGTATAGGCAATTTCTTCTGAAGACAATAGACCAATTAAATGTCAACTACATACTCTACACTAAATGGGCTAACTAACAAGAACCTGCCACCTCTCATCTGTGCAATCGGTTTAATGACATAATACCAGCATATCTACTCCTTCAGGAGCTGGAAGGCCCCTTCTGATATCTCGCAGCATCAACAGGTTGCTTGCCCAGAAAAACATAAGTGTTTGCTAGCTACTTCATATCTGGTGTTTTTTGGTCTCAACTTTTATTTAAATGTTCATCATGTTTTCATGTTAATGAAACAAAGCTTCAAACTTGGAGTCCAATTCAGCATCTATGACACTTATCACAGAACTTATTACCATTTAGAAAATTTGATAACTAATACCGATCTAAGGCAGCTCTGAGCTGAGCATGATTCAGCTAAAGAACAATATTGAAGATTAGCAGCGGACAGCCAAAGTGGATGATAAGCATGTAAATAGGGGCGAAAATTTGTTGACCAAGGGAAAAGACATGACCAAGGGTTGGAAATAAGATGTTAGTACATCATTTCACACTAAAAATGGAATTACATCACAAGTGCTCAAGACAATGGCTGAAGATTGACTAAACATTTTATTAACCAGCAAACAGAAAGAGCTTTAGCTATTGCAAACACTTCCATCACTATTTGCACCCATTTAAGGTAATAGTGGAAAAGGCAAAGACATACCAGTGGAAAAAGTATAGCCATAACACCATAGCCCACTAGAGGCGAGAAAAAGAAACTAGCCAGAACACAGGGGTTTCCTGCAAGGAATTTAAGCAAATTTATTGAATAAGTAGATCGACTTGCCACCAAGAAAACCACATTTTAAACATGCTCACAGCCAGCAGAGAAGTCACTCACTAGCTACAATGAGAATTAGATTATGCCCCAAAAGTAAATCTCATTTCAACATTCTCTTAGAAGAATAGCATTGAATCTCCTCATAAAATTCAAACATAATACCACTAAATATGATGCGATCTTTGGAAGAAAAAGAATCATATGAGCTCCAAAGAAAAACATGAACCACTTTCCAACATGACATGCTGAGAGATACCATTATAACCTGCACATTGATTTAGAAGATTTCAACTAAAACAAGAGACGAGAATGCCATGATGACTTGAAAAGACTGTTATAACAGATCAACAGTGCATTTGTTTCTGACAAGCTGCATCATCCAACATTAACCACAAGTGGACACAAATAAGTACTCATTAAGCCAAACTTTAACCAAATTTTAGTTTCATGCAAAAGTTTCAATTTTACCTAACAGTTATACTAACTTCAATTTAACTCTCTGTTGATAAGCAAGACAGTTTGTCATTTCATGTGAAACTCTTAAAGCAAATATAGAAAAAGTAATTTGAGGTAATGACAAAATGAACCCCTTACAGTAAGAAAGTTCATCTCACTTAGTCAAACAAGATAGTTCCAAGACTTCATGTTATATTTGAACATATTCTATCTGGTTAACATTAGAAAAATCTATTAACTTATTCTGAATATAAGCTACCTAAAAGCAATCAAGTCAATCTTAAACTAAGATAGCTTAGAACTGTATGGTAATTTTCTTGTACCGTCTTGGTAGTAGAATATCATAATTTGAAATGACATCTTCTCCAGCTCCCAACAGATTAATACAACTTTGTGAATCAGTAATGCAGGAAGATCAAGCTAATCCAATCCCTCTCTTCCAGATAAGATAGTAGAGCATCATGAAAGTCAACGATTTATATTATCACTTAACTTTTTACCAGTAGCATACCCATGCTACAAATGGGCTCGCAGTTCTTATTACATTATGACAAAACCAATTAATTTTAGAAACTAAAAATAAATGGTTTAATTAACAATTTAATGTACTTTTCCAAACTTTATTTAGAATTATTTGGTCTAGGCATTATACCAGAAAAGCTGGCCAGCTTTAGTTTAATGCATGTTTTTTATATCTTAATTGTTTCATCCATCATATCTTTTTGCTTAAATTTCATTTGATTTAAGTTTTATACACAACATTACCTACATTTAGTTTATGTTTTTTTAATATGTTAATTAAGATTGATGTTTATTCTTCTTAGAGACTTCTCATTAAAGATAGCAGTAAAAGAAATCAACACATCCTTTGCTCTAGAGGACATGAAAGAGCATTATATGGGAAAGATACTCAAATGATCAATTTTATTGCTTGTGTCAGGCAAATCAGCACATCCTCCGCTATAAAAAGAAAGAATATGAAACTACTTCTGACTCTATTTCATATGCAGATAGCATTATGATAAAACAAAAGTGGGTAACATGAGGAATAGCAGATCTTTCTAACCCCTCAGTGCTTTTACGCCATAAGAATACACAAACTAGCACATCAATTGCAGGAGAAAGAAAAGGAAAATAACCAGTACAGATGGTCAAAGTTGTTTCACAATACAAAATTTACCAAACAGTATTTGCATTTAGAGAAGCCCCTTTAGCCCAAAGGTATTTGCATTTTCCCAAATGCATTCCCCCAAAGCCGAACCAAACGCACCCATAATCTTTGATATGCGGATCCCACATAAATCATGGTCAATAAGTGTAAGTGTTACACCAATAATTGCGGATTTAGCTGAACCCAAATCTATGGATCACATCCCACCCGGTACAGACATGCACTGGGGCTGCAATGGATCATATTAAGTATCATGATCAGAAAGAGCATTACCAAAACCAGCAAAGAATGCCCAGTTGGATTGAAAGAAGTCCAGTCTCTTGTCCAGACTAACTTCAGTATAGTTCCATTTGTACCTAAAAAGTTCCACATTAGAAGAAGGTAAAAAGGCAAGCAGAATGTGTAGCCCGAAAAAAATACACTGAGAAGATTACATACTCAAAACAGTAATAAGCATACAACCAGGAGAGCAGCAAAATACTAAGTGGCTTTCCAATATAGGGAACAAAACCTAGAATATAAACCTGCAAAGTACAGCAATCACTTCTCAGCTTGTCAGGCATACAAATGTTATATAAAAGATAACAAAAGAAGTATGTGGTCGTTAAGGCAACAAAGCAACAGAAACATAGATCCCCATAGAACTGCTTAAAATAATAGAATATATAAGGTCTAGCATTCAAAAGACTTATTTCGGAATCATAGTTGCAGTATATAGTCATACTGCTAAGACATATCATCTTATTAGGCAGGGAACAAGTAAAAGATTGGGATTTCAGTCTCTCCCTCGATCGCATCTACATGACTGATTTCATTATGGTAATTCCATAATAAATCAACAACTTTTGGCCTTTATTGTGTCATTGTTCATCATTGGTAAAATAATTTACTAACATTGCATGAGAAGCAACAATGGTGGTACCACCTTTGACTGCTATATTTGTGAAGCATACACATAACACAATCAGGAACCTCGTCTAATTTTACTACACTTGAGCAATTGACAAAGACTTTTACTCTATTTAACACCTGTGGGTTGTAGAAGGCATTTGATCAATAGGATAGTGCAAGGTCCAATTAAAATGCTTTTAAACCCATGGTTCATCTTAACAAGATTAAATCTATACTTTATTTCACCTCTAGGAAGAAGAAGGTCATAAGCAGTATTGAATACACCTGCTCTCCAATTCCGATCATCACCCTAGGGAAATTGAAACCACTTTAGCTTTAGATACACTAATACCAAAAGCCAACTTCTGTAGCCAAATATAAGAATTGTCAAATGTGTTTAGTTTTATACCCTCCAAGATCAACAAGTTTTTCCTTTTCAATCTTACTTTCCAAGGCCACAGCCTCATTTTGGTTTGAGGGTTGCTCTAACATAGAGCGAGATCCTTCCATTGCAGCAAATCCATGTTTAGCTATGTCACTGTACCTGCATTCACATCTTCCACCAAAACCTTAGACTTCCTCCACGACCTATATGATAAGTACTCAACAACAGATTCTGTGTCCTAAAGAATTTAGTAAGTGCAGACAGTACAGTAAGAGTGAAATGGTAGATCTAGAAACCTCCCTCTCAACTCAATGCAAACTAACCAGAAGGCAAAACCAAGTTACAACCAGACAAACTGAAATGAGACACATGTTCATCATGGTTTGCAATGCAAGCAATCAAAGTAGACCATCTATTAAATCTCATTAAAAGATGGTTATGATGTATCCATCGGGAGCACCTTCTTCCCCTAGACCAATATTATCCCTATGACGACAAGGTTAATCAAACACCAAAAATTCTATTGACTGTCTTTAACCTTTCTATTTGTGAAAAGCTCTACATTAGTAGTTTTTCTTGCATCAATTAAACAAGACATGTGGCTTTTGCTACATTTCAATATTAAGACTTCAGTTACCAAAGGAAATACGCTAGGTCTAGTTTACCCACAAATTATTTCAGTTAATTTTCTTTCTCCTTGTTTCCATTGATTAACAGTACAGGATGTTGACTCCTGCATTTAAGTTACCAGAAAGGGCATATGCGCATGCTTGTAAGACTTTATCTCGTAACCATGACACTCATCGATATCCTTGCTTCACGGAAAATTCACATAAATCAAACAAACAAGACTACTGGAGTAAACAGACATAAAACTAACTAGTGTAGATTGAAATTTCGGTGAAAGTGAGGACAATACCATATGGTGCTCAAAATGAAGCTAAATATGTACAACGGGTAGAACCAGAAAACCTGAAAAAGAACATCCAGACAAAAATTAGTCAATCCATGAGGGACTATAAGATATTTCATAAACATAAAACATTGACTTATTCGTTATTGAGACCTACCAGTCATTCTTTGAGTTTCTGTGAACCTGATGCTGATTCACCTTTCTTAAATCTTATCTTGAGTTTTTTCTATACAAAGGTTATACCATTCAAATTAATAAAAGTAATTATTAAGTTGAGCAATTTTAGGGGCCAGTAGGGTACTTTCCATGACCAATATATCTTTCAAGACTAATTCTCAAGCTTAAGAACCTACATACTAAACAAAAGTGTGGCACCTATAATTCTTTCTTTCCTTCTCCAAAATCAATCAATATTCAAAAATCTAAAATGAGATAAACTTTGAGTGCTAATCTAGGAAGTAATCAAAACTTTTGCCACATACTAGTAAACAAAACTATGGAATACGGCTCTTGTACTCCTGTGCTTTAATTGGGTAGTGGGGGGTTCAGCATTGAAGGAACTATATGCTTGATCTCCTAGGAACTTGTACAGAAGAAAAGTTATTTCAATTGCCTCTTCCATTTATTGATCACTAAAAGAAGAGAAATGGCGAGTGCTTCTGCACATCTGGAAGGCCCCAACTGCATTGTCAAGGACAAATTGCCATTTTACATTGTTGGTCTAGAGACGAATTACAACATATGATCTTTTATTTATCAGACCTTTTCCCAGGGTAAAGTTTGTGCAACATGCACTAATTAAATACCATCATAATTCTGAAAGCTACTTAGGCATACCACCTGCGTAGGGGCACTGTCCACAATGGCCAGAGAACAGCAGGTTTAAAAAAGTCAACCCAGATATTCACAATGAACTAACAACTTTAGGTAAAATCACATGTCCTCATGTTATTGTTCACTGAGTTTGTTCAGATAGTAATGTGATTTGTTCATATTACATACATAATTTCTCTAGCATCAGAGGATCTTTGGAAATCACTGAATAAAAGCACCCATCTAATAGTACAGATCCCCTAGTTAGGATACGCATGTACTGTCATTCAGCCTGAATAAAAATAAGCAAAACAAACGTCCCTTTTTTCCACAAAAAGCTACAGCTTTGGGTAGTGCTCACGCCCTGCCAACACAAGACCCTAAAACAGCAAATGTGTTTACATTTTGATAAGTAAGAAAGGATAGATGTCATGAGCATACTTACATAAAATAGTTGTACAAGTCCCAAATGCAGGAAGGAGTAGAGCCTCAAAACACAAGAAAATGGACAAGAATCTTGAGAAGTAATCTGAGAGCAGTTCTCAGGCAATATCCACTCAAGTGTAGGGATGACAAGCGATCTTAAGAGAATGATGCTGCAAAAAAATTGAGATTATTTTCTTCACATATACAGCTTGACAAATTTTGAAGAACAAAGTGGAAGAGCACCAATAAAAGAGTTAGAAACAAAATCTATTCAAAATATCAAGTGTTAATGCTTACGACTGTTATTCATATAATTTAGTACAGAGATTCAACTGATTATAACCATCAAGAGAATATCTACAACTGAATGCAATGAAAATGAGAAGATAACACTTCACAACTTGAGTTAACTAGTTTCTGCAGCCTACAACAGTAAATGCTTTGCACATGTTTCCTAACTAAAGATGCTAGATTTTCAGCTCTTCTAGCTAAACAAATGTGGTTTAATAGTCCCAGTCATCCACTTCATAGCTCTACCACCACTTTTCTAGCTCAAGTCTACCTCATGCACCAAATTTGAGCTTTTAAGAGAAACAGCAACTGCTAAGAAAATTAACCGATGCTAAAAGCATTAATCCTCTCATCAAATGTTAGCCTAAAATTCTGCCCATTAAGAACTCACTATGTTCATTATATGTATTATGAGTTTCCAACACAACCATGATTAGTCTTCCTAAAATCTTACTCTTCCTTTTTCTTAGCAAGACTCTAACCTAATTCAGTGGATAAACTTTTAGATGCTTCGAAGCATGATGTAACCATCCAACCTGCCAATAATCTCATAGGGTATCTTGAGTGATTTTCTTCCAAATTTATAGCACTTCTCGTGTGGCAATTGACTTGGATGGACAGGAACGTAGTGCTCTGTCTTCATTAATATTAAGTACCAATGGGTACTTCAAGTGGTCCCGTTATCTTGAATTTCTCCGAAATTTTCCCTTTTTCCCTCAAGCACAAGTTTTAAGCAAAGCCAAGAGAAACTTCTGTTGGAAAAAGAGAGACCACAATGGAAAACCACTTGTGCAACAGCACCGACCTCACCACAATTTGCAAGAGATTATAATAGTTAAAAGAGTTTGATCGAGTATCACCATCATCAAAGCCAGGTAATAAATACACCTCATTCTGCATTATAATTTCCTGACCGCATTCAGAACAATGGATAATAAAAGAATTCCCCAGAGAAAACTTCATCAAACAGAAAGGATCTTCCACACGAGGGCACTGGGGCGTGAAACAACCAAAACAAACAGGCACAGTTTTTACAGACAAATCAATGGACACCGCAGTTTCAAGGCAATGAACTAAGAGAGCAGTGCTTTCAAGCTACCATAGCTTCTGTTCTCTGTCATCACTAACAAACAGACCACCAACAAAAGTCACAAGAAAACTCAAAACCGGAAATTCAACGAACAGAGAGACCGCGCATTACCCAACTTCTAAAACAGTATCCCAGTCAAACACGAAGTCAAATTCATCTGATAAAACCGGATTCCCGGAGACCCAGCAAGTACCTCCCGAGGAATATGAAGCCGTTCAGGAGAAAACACTGCCCGGTCCTGATCGAAAGCTTCTTCGACCTATACCAAAGCGCAAATTCAACAAACAAAAAAAGAAAAAAAACAAACCCATTTGGTCAAATTTCAAATTCCTCCATAATTCCCCAGGAAAAACGAGAAAAACACTGATCGAGAAGCAGCAAAGCCAGAAAGAGCCACAACGACGAGCTAAAAGACGGAGAAAAGGAAGGTACTTGAGGCAAAGGGAGACGACCCTGTGGAGGCAGCACGCGTCCGCGAATCCCGCGAACCAGAGGCGCGACGCCTCCTTCGTCTTCGACATCGCGCTCTCCATCGACGGCTTCCAAGACTCCATTGCTCCTGATCGAAGAGGTTGCTTGCAGCTGAGGAGAGAGAGTCCTTTTCTCCAGGTGCTGCTATTCTCTCGGATTTACCCAAATTGTTAAAAGTGGAGGAGATCCAAATTTTTAAATTAAGTATTTTCGTACGGCTCTTATTTTGCAGCTCAACATCTATGAAAAAACGATCGATTAAATGATTCCAATAATAAATTACCGACGATGTGGGTTTCTTAAGCTATTATTACTGATTCAAAAAGATGGCAGAGGGAACGCATCAATTTGAATCTTTCTAGATTCAGAATATCAGAATATTCACCAAAAATTTCAGAAAACTTTGAAAATTCATAAAAAAATTAAAAAATTCAGAAAATCATAAAAATTCAGAAAATCATAAAAATTCAGAAATATTGAAAAACCCTTAAAATGGTTAAAACCCAAAATTGGATAAGCTAGAGGTCTAACGACATATGATAACTTGGTAATTTACATCCAATAATTCTCAAATACTTAAATTATTTGTAGGTCCAGCTTTTAGGTTTGTTGTCCCGTTATTCATCACTTCCATGTCAGCCAAAATTTCAAAAAAGAAAATCTTATTTATTATTTAATGTTTCCAAGTAAATGATAATGATTTTTAAGATTATCTCAGAAAATAGATAAATTTAGAATGCAAACAAATGGAATAAATAATTGAGTGTAATAGATGTAACATGCTTAGTGCACACGGATCGTGCATGAAACATGCACAAATAGTGATAGTAAAGAAAAAGAAAAGGAATGAGTATGTTAGGGAAGGAGACTAGCAGGCCACGATAGAAGATAGGAGAGATCTTTGTGATGTAATTGGGAATGGTAACGAAGGTATAGAAAGCACCAATATTGATGAAGTGGTCGGCCGTGAAGAGGGAGTAGTTGCTCATAATGGCTATAAAAATGGTTCCATCAAAAAATAATGTTACTACCCATTCGATTTTTTTTTGTAGTTACTATACCTATTGGAAACCCACCAAGCCAACCCCGATTCGACAACGGAGGATAGCTTGGAAATTCCCATCAGTAATCCTCAAGCACTTCAATCATTTGTAGGTGCAGCTTTAGATATGCTATACCCTTGTTCACCACTCTTATGTCTGCCAAAATTTCAATAAAAAAAAAAATCTTATTTATTATCCTAATGTTCCCTAGTAAATCATAGTGAAGGTTGGGTCACAATGCCATTCTGTTATTGCTTGAGGTCCAAGCTTGAGAGAGCTCATGATCATGAGAACAAACTTTGAAGGTGTCTCTGATGTGTTATGAGGGAGATCTCATAGTCAAGTGCCTCTAAACGCCATCTCTCTTGACAAACGACTCCATCAGCAAGGGCGGGTCGCACCCAAAGCTTGCTATTGATCTCGTATTCTCGGACACATTCGACTCAAATTACTTCAACAGAGTCCTTGCCAATGACGTACGCATGATTTCATGTCTTCTCTCCACTCATATAAGGTCAAGGCCAATCGTCTAGAAGCCGAATTCACTCCATATTTCCGCTGATTGGATCCGCTCCCATTATCTGAAAAGGGTAAACACAGCCCATGTTGCCTCTTATGGACAACGCTTTGCTCAGTTGACACTCTGCAGTTGACTAAGAAAGACATCACCAAAGTTTGTGCCCGTTGATGGTCAATCACATAGGTGTACTAGGTTTTAACCAAGTGTCTAAGCGAGCTGTCCTGGGTAGCTCTTTAAGTGTTTGAAGTCCTTATTGATTTTAAAAACTTAATTGGATTACCACCAATATGGATTTCTTTGGCCATACTTATCACATATTTTGATATATCAAAATCGGATTCTCACTAAATAAATTGATTATCATTGTTTGCAAAACAGGCCTACTGAAATAGATGGGTCTAATGTGGTTGAGGCCTAGTTCGAGCCTAATTTTGTTATTAGAAGTCGCATGTAAAGGAATTTTAATTGATTAATTTTCGATCCCAAATGGGCTAAGGTTTATTTCTTTTTTATCCTCTTTTTTTGGCTATCCTTTAAACCAACGACATATATGTGAATCTTTTAATTAATTAAAGCGAATCTTCTCACGTGACTCAATTTCATGTGAAGTTATTGTGAAACTCCTTTTGTTGTTCATTCTACATTGTGTTCTAGAACAAACTTTTGTTGATAAACTAGAATTTTGCCAAATAATTTATGGATTTAGATTTCAAGAGATAGTAACTATATGGAGATATTACAGATGACTATATAAAGTTGTTTAAAATGTTTTATTGAGTATGTTATACAAATCAAGGAGTTACCCGGAGAATGAAAAAATGTATGTATTTGATAGGAGTACATGTTGTTCTTTAAGTGTTTAAAATCTAGTTTGGCTCAAAAATCATGATTGGCTTATCAAATATATAGCTCTTGCTAATTGAATTGTCAACTAAATAGTAATACACTGTTTAACATTAACTAATATATACTACCTACTCTGGCTAGATATTGTATACATGTTAGATATCACCAACACCGTGATATACCAAGCAAGGCAAAAGCAACGATAAGATTGATTTGTACTAATACAATAGGTTTGGGACTTTTTGGTATTTTTTTTTTCCATTTTTTTTCAATTGCATTATCAGCAATAGCATTATTCATTCAATAATGTTCATTTAGTAAATCATCTCATACAAGTATCAAATAAAATACTAATGTATAAAGCAAAACATGCTCTATCTTCCCCCTAAAAATGTATCCGTATTTTTTACAATATGGTGACTCCGTGATCAAATTAATCGCTTATATGTTACATACTTAATAAACATTTAAAACGATTGAATAGTCACTCTTAATATCTCCATATAGTTACCAACTTTTGAAAACAAAATCCATAAAATATTTGAAAGTTCTACTCCATCCACATAGGTTTGTTCTAGCTTATACCATAAAGTACAAAATAGAAGGAACTTAATAATAAATTCACAAGAAGTTGAGTAATGTGACATGACTACAAGCAAGTGACATTGGTTTAGTTAATTGATAGATGGATATATGCATAAAATTTTGTTTGTTTAAATGATAAAAATAAATTACCCAAAAATGAGGATCCAAATAAATAAACCTTATCCTCTCTAGGATAAAAAATTAATCTATTTAATTGACGATTTATTTAGTGCAAACGAGTCCGATTTTGATTTATCAAAATATGTGATAAGCATGGTCAAAGAAATCCACATTGGTGCCAATCCATTTAATTTTTTTTAATCCAATAATGACTTCAAACACTTAAAAAAACGACTTGTACTAGGAGTCACAACTAGATTTGAAAACCTTTGCTTATTAGGATTTAGGAATACATAGTCCGGTATATAATCCTTCTCACTATAGCTACATTCTTTCAATAAATCACGTCTCGGGACAACTTGCATTCTAGAGGCATCTTTGCAACAAAATTTGACTCCTCCACCATGGGACACCTAATTGTTCAACACAGTCGCCGGCCACATTCACGAATGGACTGAGAGACGACAACCACAAGGAGAATACTTACAAGCTTTTTGGTGGAAAACCACTCTCCAGAAAATCAAGGAGGTTTACAATCGAGATGATGGCCCTTACTATTCCTACTCGACAAAAACATCGGAAGAATATTTGGGCTTGATTGAGAAATCAAAATCGACCGGCGGAGCGACACTATCAAAAGATAAGGAGCTTAAAATCGAGGAGAAGGGAGTAGAGTTCGTCTCCTGTCCACATTGATTTGCAAATTGTTTAGGCATAATTAGGTTTGGAGGTGTCAATTGTTCGGTTCAGTTGGCTAGGCTGCAAGATTTCAAGAGGCCAATCGGTCGATGATTGACGTGCACGGAGGATCATTTGTTTAAGTAGCAGTAGAGAGAGAGAGAGAGAGAGAGAGAGTGGTGGTGAAGTTTTTATTTTTGTGCGGGCAGAGAGAGTGAGTGAACAGAGAGAGGAAAGAAGAAAGAAGAACAAACCGAAAATGGTTTTTAAGAACTAATGGTTCAATTTGATTAACCAAATCGAATCCGATAAAAAAACCTGAACCAAGAAAAACAAATTTGATTTTCTGGTTATCTGAACCAAACCGAAAATGCATGAAATTTTAATTTGATTTAGTTCGGTTTTTGATACTCCTAATTAGGTTAATGATTTAAGTTGTTTTTATGTTTTGTTGGAATTTCGGATTATATAAATTTTACGCATCATTGGGGTAACTTCCATATTTTCGATATTTTAGTATTAATAAGTGAAAAAATGTATGAAATATGCATGCGCTGAGAGATAGCCAAACTCCTTCGACGACCAATATTTTTCATGCCTTTAATGTTTAGTTTTAGTTGTCTCCTTGTATTTCATGGATTTTTGTCTCATAGGTTGAGTTGCAAGAATATAATCTCTCCAATGATTCCATGGTACAATTTGATTATCGGAATAAACTTTGTTTTACATATCCATGCGACCGATAATCCGCTCTGTTGAAGTGACTTGCATGTGGCAACTTCTCCTATTTATTAGCTAAATTGATTGTCAAATCATAACCAAACCTTTAATTAGAACATAAACCAAAACCCATTAGATCACAATACAAAAGATGATATTGTTATATCTTATAAAAAATAAAATGGACTCCCTAATTATGCATTTTTTACTATATAGCAGAGTTATCCCAACATTTAGTAATAAGACTATAGCGGAGTAGGTAGAGCATGATACATTTCACGTCCGGATATAACAAAATAAATATAATTAAAATTCGACATTAAGACTTTTATTGTCATCATTGCCGCAAAAGCTCCGAGGGCATTAAGATATATAGTTCCATGGACTAATGTGTGCAAAGTGCTTTTGATTTTCATGATAAAAGGAAAGAAGAATTGTTTTTATTATTTGTAAGCACATTTAACTTGTTCATCTACCATAACTTATTCATCTACCAATCTTACTACTCCAAGAGCATTAAGATTATAGTTCTAGTGCCGCGAATAGTGTGACTGGTTGTGCGAGGATTGACAGCATGGCCATGACGACAGACGAACAGTGGTTGGCACAGATCATTTTTGTTCCTTTGACATTATTTGATGTGTTTTGGAGATTCATCCTAGGCCATTCAAATTAATTGCGCCATAATTTTAAGATGTAAATAGTTATCCATAATTTTAGAGAATCCTAATTTATAAGGAAACATTGGACGAGGCAATGAGAAAATTCTATAAACTTCAAAGAAACTTAAAAGATGAACGGACTTGTACATTGAAGCCCCCATTTTACTCAAACTCCATGCAAGACCACTTCTTTTTTCCTTTCTTTCGTTCCCCTTGCTCTTGCTCTGATGAAAAGGCGCAACAGGGTTCCAATTAGGGGTGTTAAGAACCGAAATCGAAATCGAAAATCAAACTAAATCGAATCAAAATTTCATGTATTTTTGATTTGGTTGGATTTCGATTCGGTTAACTGAAAAATAACCATTAACCTTTTTAGTTCGGTTTGGTTCGGTTCGGTTAACCGAACTAAACCATAATTTTAATAAAAATTAAATAATTTTTCTTCTTTACTTAAATTTCAATAAGCAAAGTAAAAATAGGAAAACCGAAAACCATCCGAATCGAACCAAATCGCATTTTCGGTTCGGTTTATATTCGGTTTGAGACCGTTCCGGTTCGGTTTGATTTTTCAAAACATCGAACCGTTTATACCCCTAGTTCCAATATCCACCAAAAGAAGGTGAAAAGATGGTTAGAGCAAGGCGAACGGAAGATTTAAAAAGAGAAGACTAAAAGGGAGAAGAAAAGAGGTCATCAACGGAAGCACAAAGTGAGTTTCTTCTCCACAGTTTGTTTTGGTTGACTTCTGGTTCATAATGTTGCCAAACTGCCGAGTTAACCATCCGACCGACTTATCCGACCAAAAAAAAACTTATCCGGCTTAGTCATTCGTCATCTTTAGCACATTTTCTCATCCTATTTTGTTTTTCTCGCCCAGCGCTAGTGACCCTGTTGGCCAACACCATCCCACCAACGATGGCGGCCACAAGCAGGCCCCTCCTGCCTTTGTTTTCCTTTTTTTAAAAAATTTTAAATTTTTTTATCTAATTTAATTTAAATTTAGATTGTGTTTGGACTAATTTTTCTTATTTTAGCCATGTTGGTGTCGTGTAATATAGAGAAAATAATAAAAAAAAGGTCATGTTTGCATTTTTCATTCTCAAATTAGATAGATTTAATGAAACCATTCTATTGCATTTAGATTTTAGAATTTAATTGTATTTTTAAAGTTCATTTATCTTTTCGATTTTTAGTCGACATATCCCGTCCTTTTATTAGACATGGTCTAAATGCGCACCCTTATTTTCCTTCCAAACCCGAAATCAATGGGATCCAAAAATCAAATCCGTCGGCGAAATTGGGATTTTTAGAAAATGGACAAGACGAGACGGGGAATGTGCGGGCGGAGGACGATATCCCGGGGATATTCAGGGAGTCGTGCGCGATATTCGCCGCAATCGCACGTGCGGACAAAACGGACATTTCCCCGCTTCCACACACTCCACTCTTTCCTTTGTTTTTGACTCTCCCTCTCCCTCCGTCGTCGTTCTCCACTCGCGGCGGCGCGGCGGCGTTCCACATCTTCTTCAAAACTCTCTCTATCATTCGGAGCTGCACTCGCCGCCGTCGCAATGGCGTCCCCGTCGATGTCGCTGGTCTCGCCGTCGCGCGCTCCCCAGCAGCTCCTCTCGCCGCCGCCCTCCTCGATCCCCGCCCTCCGCGCCGCCCGCGGGCCCGTCGGCATCCCCGCGAGGCCGCCCGCGTCCCCGAGGATCGTCTGCTGCTCCGTCGGCGGCTCCTCCTCGGCGTCCGCGGCCGCCGTCGCGGTCGCGGTCTCCAACGGCAGGCCGGAGGGCGAGCGGAGGGAGATCCGGCTCGGCCTGCCGAGCAAAGGGCGCATGGCCGACGACACGCTCGGCCTCCTCAAGGTACATCGCATTGCGGTTTTCGGTTGCTGAGGGATTGATTCCGAATGCGAAGCGTATGGGACATTGAGTGAATGTAGACGGGCTATGAGTATCGCTATCGGATTTGAATTTGACGATGGAAGTGGCTTAAATCTCTTACGTGCCGCCGCCAGGAGACTTGTGGTTTGTTTGTTTTTATCTGCATACTGACTCTCTTCAACTTTGTTCTTGAAGGATTGCCAATTGTCCGTCAAGCAGGTGAATCCTCGACAGTATGTTGCAGAAATTCCACAGGTATGGAAATTTCGTTAGAAATGCTCGCCTCATTTTGCTATAGAAACGGTGGTAAGACATTTTGAGTTTGTTTATTGTTATTCACTTGGACCTCGATTATGATTTTAAGAACTACTAGAGATAGGTTAGCCAGAGAGATTTTGTAGTCATCATATCTGAGATATGTGGACAGGGAGCCAAGGAGTGGTGACTCTTTACAAAATCATCGATGTAAAATAGGTTATATGTACTAATTAAGATAGAAAGTAATCTTCACCAAGTGCTGATGGTTTGAACCCCAAAGCACAATGCTGAAACGGTCTTTGCAAGACGCAAGAAGAAGAAATGACCCACTCTAGTCACTCGAATGCTGCGGTTTAAAAGGTCCGTGTGTTAGAGTGCTTCTGTGGTTAGAAGCTAGAGGAGCGCTTCTCTATTCTTAGATAGACTTGCTCTCATTTATATAAAATAGAAAAGTCTCCATGAAGAGGTGATTAATGTAATGAAGAAAATCTCCATGGCACTGTTTAAATTTGTTTTACTTTAGACATTTGGTATTTCAGTTGTTAGTTCTATATACCGCAGGCTGGTTTTAATTGATTCGGTGGCTAACCGATCTTGCAGCTCTCTAATTTTTATTTATTTTTTGGTCAAAATTGCAGCTCTCTAATTTGCAAGTCTGGTTTCAGCGACCAAAGGATATTGTAAGAAAATTGTTGTCTGGAGATCTAGACATTGGAATAGTGGGTTTTGACACAGTTAGTGAATATGGACAGGTAAGCAGAAGATGTTATACGCTGGATGTTTGATCATTGGTTGGATTTTTTACTCATCATTTTTCACTAATGTTTTGTCTGCATTAAAAGATTTATACTCTAAATCTGTGAAAACAATTTATTGCATGGTTTTCCCCTGCTTTGGATGGAGTGGAAGATCAAGAGCACTTTACCAAATGAAAAGTCGTATATGCCTTCCCTCTAAAACCAAAAATATTGCAATAAGCTTTCATGCTAAAACCAAAAAATTATGAATAATTTGTTTCAATTTGAAATGTTAATGTTCGCATGTTTTTCAAGATGAGGTGTTTGGTATAAAACAAAAGTTAAACTTGAAATGCTAAGGGCAACAGCTACTGCCGAAATGCTAAAACTAAAATCACACCGGATGCTCCACTGCAAATTGAAAATGTCATGTGCTGATTACACTTTGACTACTATGAATAAAGTTGATTGTGGAATAGTTGTCTGAATAATCCAACTTTAAAGAGTCTCTGTGAGCATCTGACAGAAGATACTAGTTTTCCTGTTGTCTTTAGAAAATGTAGGCCATCCTTGATACATGAAAAGGGGAAAGCAACTCTGTCTACGTTCAGTTGTGGCCTTAATAGTATGTCATCCTTCCCCTGCTTCCTTATAATCAGAATGTCGCCCTTGAGAAATGAAAGATTGACTTGGCATATAGGTCACCACCAATTGTGCAGATTAGTAGTTAGTAGATGACAGGGTACTTCCTAGGTGTTAAATATGCAGCAGAGAAGTTGGTTCAAAGACCTTACCTGAATGGATGACAATAGTAGTTGCATATCACATGTTACCTTTGCAGTACTCTTTGTGTGAATCTATTTGGATTGTTTACTCTTTTCCATGTAAACAACTTTGAACAAGGGCTTGGATTAGCAGAATTACTGGATGATGTCGAGTTTTGGTATGTATCTCTGAAGTCTTTAGATAGTTTAGGTGGTTAGAGTGTTCATATTTTTTTGTGTTGGTATGGATCTATGACTTGAAATCCTAGAATGATGATTGAGTGGTCACCATGTGAGGAATGCTGGACGGAGACAAAAACTTCCTGATTGCTTCAACTTCATACATCCAAGCTTTTTGTGATCTATTTGTAGTGTTTTTGTGTCTTTATCAAGCTTTTCAACTTCTTGATATCATAGAATGTTGATTTCACAACACTAACTTGATATAGTAGACTGTCCTAAAAGAGCTTATGCTCCTTTTATTCAGGGTAACGAAGATCTTATTATTGTTCATGAAGCTCTTGATTATGGGGATTGCCGTTTGTCTCTTGCTGTAAGAAAGTTTATGCTCTCAATTTTGATATACTGATAGAATTTTTCTTAATTGGTTCATTGCTAAGGAAATTTTTAGTGTTGATATATTCTTTTGATCTTCCATTAGATTCCCAAATATGGGATTTTTGAGAAGATTAATTCGGTGAAGGAGCTAGCACAAATGCCCCAGTGGACTGAAGAGAAACCACTTAGAGTTGCTACTGGTTTCTCCTATGTATGTTTGCATTTTCAGATCTTAAATGTCATTGTTTATTGTGCCATCTGTCCACCTTATAGCAAATTTCCTTATGGGGTGCCAGAGTGAATGCCCTTTATTAACTGCTTAAGTTTAAGTTTCTTTCCTGTGTCTTTGTAGCTGGGGCCTAAGTTCATGAAAGAAAATGGACTGAAGCATGTGAGCTTTTCAACTGGTGAAGGAGCATTGGAGGCAGCTCCTGCGGTAAAAATATCTATTTTTTTTCTCATTTTTTATGTATTTGTAGCTTACCAACTCATTAACTGTATTGGCAGACGGTTTGTGATTGTCACAATGAATTTTTTCATTAAGCACATGTTTCTTTAAACTAACATTGGAGTTAATATCTGTGGAAGCTCTCTTAAGAGATTGAAGAGAAGGGGTTGGGAGACCCATATTCTGGTAGAGTTATGTCAAGGAGGGATCAATCTTGTGTGCTCAACTAGAATTTAGAATCTAGATGTTTAAACCATTTCATTTACCAGTTCGCAGGTTCAGACCATTTCAATTTTTGTTTTGAAAACAAAAAAGAATGAAATGCATTGAGAGTCTTATGGCTCTGGATTCAAGTCTTTTCTCTTTTTCCACCTAGACGGTTAGAAGATCTGCACTGAAAGTGCAGATTGGTGAGTACAAATATTTTTGCTTGCTATGGCAGGGTTATGTTATTCTTTCCATGCTGCTCCAGGGGTCAACTCTTTACCATATCTTTTACATTTTTGGCAAATATCTTGATTCCCACTAATTTTCTAGATCGGTCTATGGGGTGCAGCCCTCTATGTCACTCCCAAACGCACCTCATTTAGCAGATTAAAAATGGTGTCTGGGAATCTAGTTACATGAGAATCTTCATTAAACAAGAAAGGCAGAGAAATATTGCCTTCGGAGGGGAAACCAGGAAAAGAAGGGAGTGGAAACTGCCGTCTCTTTGTTGATGGGTGGATGCAGTGAATGAAGGACAGACTAGCATACAGCGTACTAATTTTCGTATTCTAAATGTTGGTAAATTTGCTTATGGAGACCTTTTACTATCCACATTATAGGGCAATGTATGTACATTCCCTGTCCTGGGGAATGTATATTTGAGACAACATCAAGCCACCATAGTTATAGCTGCAGGATCCTTTTAAAAAAGCACTTGAATCTTTTGATGTTTCCTTCGATGATGCAATGGTTGGATCTATCTGTCCTTGCCTATCTATCTTGTGGCCCTTCGCTTTGTAATATGCAGCGTTGATTTGATTAATCCATGAATTACAGGTTCTTTCTCTTTTCAATGGTTGAAAACATTATCCCTTGGAAGGAAATAATTCTTCCAACATTTGCTTCATCCTTTGTTAAAAAGAATCTGAATTACATTTATACCCCCAAAGATTAAGTTATTAGCATAGCAACCTCTTGAGCATATTGACTGCAGTTCATTTCATGTATTTGTTTAGGAGCTGTAATTTAGGTGAATAGAAAATATATACGACTGCTGTTATATCTTGGCATTTGGCACATTGGTATCTTCAATGGCATCTCCATCAGGGGAGGTCAAGGATATAAGTAAACTGATGCTAATTGATGGCATTGGCAGTATAGTATTGATGCTGTGTCTGCATGATCTACAATTGACTTCTTTTCTTTTCTTTGGTAATCCAGATGGGGACTGCTGATGTTATTTTGGACCTTGTAAGTAGTGGGACAACATTAAAGGAAAATAACTTAAAAGAAATTGAAGGTGGGACAGTGGTAGAAAGCCAGGTGGGTAACATATTTGCATTGGCAAGCTCACCATATGATCATTTCTTCATTCTGTCTTTTTCAAACTTCTCTTACCCTAGGGCTGAATATCCTTCAGGCTGTTTTTGTGGCAAGCAGGAAGTCACTAGTCCAACGGGAAGGTGTTCTTGGCGCAACTCATGAGATTCTTGAAAGATTGGAGGCACATCTTAAGGCAGTTGGCCAGTTCACAGTGCGTAAATCATTGTATATATGATGATGAACTTCCTGTCCAGCATCTGGACATGTGTAAATCATTGTATATGAACTTCCTGTCCAGCATCCGGACATGCTTCCTACTAGAGTTTTACTACTATTAAGTTGCACCGGCTGTTGCCATCCCCCTTTCACTCCTTTTGTGTTACTGGGCCCCATAAAAAAGATATATCATTGTATTCATCACAAAACAAAATTTAGCCAGGTGACTCATGTTAGTGCAAGTTTTCTGTTGTGGAGTGTCAAAAGGATATGACATGGTTACTCTGTGGACATGAGCATACCTTATCTCATTGTCAAGTATGACTTGTTCATCCTTTATCTTATTCAACAACTAAGTTGGGAATTGCTGCAATAAAAATTTGGGAGAAATAATATAGAAAATTCTATAAGTGCGATACAAAGCCTTTTAGAATATATGCAAGTCAGATACTGCTGCTACATACTTGTGATCGACTCCTTTATCCAAGTCTCAAAATGAATGCTTTATAATTGGTGTTAATTCTTTTCACAGGTGACAGCGAACATGAGGGGGAGGAGTGCAGAGGAAGTTGCTAAGCAAGTACTCAGTCAACCATCACTCTCTGGTTTGCAGGTAATGCAGTGAACCCTTATTTCTTGTGCTCCAAGTTGAGTCGCTGCTCAATTTGAAGTTTTTAAGCTGTAGTCATCTTATTCTCACTCTCCAGAGTTTTTAATTCTCTTGTATACGCTAACAGGGACCTACCATAAGTCCAGTCTTTTGCAAACATAATGGAGAAGTGCTTGCAGACTACTATGCACTAGTCATTTGCGTTCCTAAAAAGGCGCTTTATAGCTCTGTGCAGCAGTTGAGAGCAGTAAGTCCTAATTTTGGAAATAGCCAATGCACAGCTGCTTTATGCAAAGATTCTTGTTTCCCCCTGGTCACATCCTAATATGAAGTGAAGATATTTGCAGCTGTAGATTTTTGTTAATCATGGCTTGATAACACTCCTGGGTACCTTTTGAACACGTTGAAACTTTTATGTGCAGATTGGGGGTAGTGGAGTTCTAGTATCTCCATTGACTTACATTTTCGATGAAGAGACTCCCAGATGGCAGCGGCTTCTGGCCAAACTTGGGCTTTAGTTCTTGGTAGCCAATGCTCAGTCGACTAGAGGTGCCCAAATTGGAGAACCAGCTTTTGGAGAAAGATAGAGGGAGGGGGTAAAATTCGTCAGAAATGTTGTATCTTATTTATGTTGTTAGATTTGCTGTATCTGTTCTTTTAGATTTGCGGTTCCTTTTCCTCTTTGGTTGGTTTATAGCAATCAGTTTTAGAATCCAAGGAAGTGTGGAAACATTCCTAAAATTTAGTTTGCGACATTATTTGCAAATAATTATGTCATTGATGGCAATTGGGTTCCATGGTGATTCCACAACGCACTTTGCAAGCTATACAGGTGCTACTAATACCTACACGAGTTGAAACCGAGGCGCGTTGTTTAGTGGTATTGGTAGCGCTGCTAACACATACATGAGTCGGATGAGTCAAGGCGACTTGGCTGTCTGTTACAAGAGGAAAATGTCGAGGATCGAATTTTACAGAAAACAGCAGATAACCTACCGATGGTGTCGCAAATAAAGGCATCTCACACCCATCAATTTTGCTTGACGGCGGCCTTTACTACGTAAACGATGATCAGAGCACAATCATAGACAACTTGCAACGGCATTCCTCGGAAAGACCAACCATGAGGATGCGACGGATGGTGTCAGCAAAGAAGTGTTTTCTGCGTAGTTCTTAAGGATTCTTCAAGCCTAAAACATCACCACGTTTGGCAGACAAATCGTCTCCCTCGCTGAATCCGGCCCTGTCCAAGACCATACTCCTGGCTCGGGCTTTCCTTTCGAGATAGAAAAAAGAAAGGGGATGGATGCAATCCAAAAGGTTGGGGCCCTTTGCCTTTTGCTTTGGTCAGTCGATCTCGAGTTAACTTAATTCGTGACCCTAATGAGCTAAGCCTGCAGTCAGTGATTTTTCTGCTCAATGTACTTACACATGATCATCATGCATCGTGGTACAAGAGAGAGACAGGCATTGGGAAGGGAGGTATAAAGGAGGACAAGTGATGTGGGCTGTTATTGAGGAAATTGAGTGTCGTGATTCATGAGAAAACTTAGAAAAAACTTCAAAAGAACTTAATATATAAGGTATTATTATAAGTATATATTTGAGAACTGAAATGAACTTAAAATACACTTGCCGACTCCCTCATCCTTCCTGTGACACGTATTTAGCTCATTATGCGATAATAGCTGCAGATCAGCGGGTTGTCAAACAATACGTGGACTCCCCGTCAGTTTCAACCGGGCGTAGCCCATGCAGTACGCATGGGCCATCCCAAATAGTAATGGGCCGGTGAATGCTCTCTACTGGATAAAAGATAAATCCATTTCTCTTGAAAATATATCGGCTTTGATCCGAGAGAGAGAAAAATAACTGCGCTCAAATTTTCTGTTCATTCGAGCTGATGCGAGATATGACACGACCAACGGACTCTTAACATATCACAATAGGCATGTTTGGTAAAGTGTAGACTCCGGCAACCATGGAATATTACACACCTAAAATGTATTTCCTTCCTATGCGAAGGACAAATATACATAGAGGGAACTAGGGAGAGTTAGGCGCTCTAACACATCATAACAAACATGCCGGCAAAGTGAGCTGATCTTGTTTTTCGTGACATCATGGTTTTGAGTTTTGAATCAAGGTTTATTGTGCGTTTGCCTAAAAATAGTAAGATAATTGAGTAGATTGAAAATCAAATAAAAATTAGCATTCCAAAAGAAAATGATACAAAATGATCCTTGAATTTGTAATTTATTCATGAGTTTTTAATTTATTCAATGTGATGATTGAGCTTTTTTTTTATGTAGTCTAAAGACTACATTAAACATTTTTGAGACTAAATTTAACAAATTGAAAATCTAAAGATGATGGACCAAAGTTTAAATACAACATTTCATATTGATACCAAATTTTTCGACAATGCTATTATCTTTATGCCAAATCGATGATTTTGAGCAATTTTCGATTGGCATGGTTGGAAAACTTAATAATATGTATGTTCGTTGCTATGAAAATTCATGCATTTTTTCGGGCCATTTGAAAAGAAGATACTTTTGTCCAATATAAACTGACGCATTTTTCATCGGCCCAATAATGCATGTATTAATCTTCCGTTAGATAGGCCACTTAGTGTTTTACTCCATCCATCGTTTCTTAAAAAAAAAAAAAAAAAAATTTTTTTGATTATCAAACGAATTTGCAATTTTTTTTATCACACGTTTTTTCTTTAAAAACTCATTCAAAATTTATTTCTCTTATGAAAATCAAATAGTCATCTACGAATCCATAAACAATGTTTTTTTTTCATTTTTATGTTTTATGTTTTTTTATGTTTTCTTTTTTCTTTTTTCTCTTTTCCATATTTCTTTTGCCTTTTTTTTTTTTAAAACGCTAATGCAAAACGGTATTAGGCGCGGACGCAAGAGCCGCCGTTCTCTCTTGTTCCTCCTACTCCGGCTTAAACCCTAGCGCCAACTGCTAAAGCCCCTCCCCTGCTTCCACGGTCCCCGGCGGCGGCCTCCTCTTCCCCCTTCGCGTCTTCCACCGGAAGCTCGCGTCGTTTGTTCTCGGGAAGCGGCGATGGGAGCGGTCGATAAGAAACAGAAGATGAAGAAGGGAGGAGGAGGAGGAGAGAGTCAATGAAGAAGCACCGCGAGCTCGGTCTGAGGCGGAGGCTCTGGACGGCGGAGGCTCGCCTGTTGATTCCGGCTCCGATTTCGAGGTTTACTTTTTTTTATTTTTTTCCTTTGGTTTCGCTTTTGGCGTTCCTCTGTCGATTCCTGTATTGAGAGCGATGCGTTAATCTGTCGTAGGATTACTCGGAGGATGGGGATTCCGAAGATTATGAGCTGTCGGAAGAGGACTTGGAGTCCGGAGAAGAGGGCGCTGCTGGTTCGGGTTCTGATCAGGTATCTGTTGCGTGCTCCTTTGTTTTTTGTGGTGCCCCAGTTTGTGCGTGCTTTTTTGCGACTGGGCATGTTGTTTCCCCTCCGAGAGGCTTAGTCACATTTTTTTTTGTGTTTTTGGGTGTTATGATTATAGGATGAATCTGAAGATGGGTATTCTGAGGACTTCGAGTCATTGGAGGAGTCAGAATCTGGAGAGAGTGACTCACAAGAGCACAAGGTACATGGTAATTGCCTTCTTTGTTTCTTTATTGTGATATATTTCCTGCTTCTTAGTGAGAAGAGCAAACTTATTAGTACATTTAGTATTGGTTCTGAGGCATGGAAAGACTACTACAAGGAAATTCTTCAGTCATCTTCACCTTTGAAGCTCGAGTAGAATTTCATAATAGATAGAAGGAAAGAAAATTCTGAAGGAGAAACACCTGATGGAAGTCAATTGAATGCAATACTAAAGTTATGGTTAGAACTTGTAACATGTCATTTCTTGTCCTTCCATTGTGAAACGGAGAAGGTCTTTGTTCTGTCTGTTCTGCTGTGATGAACTGTTCATATTGTAATCATTGCTGGGCATTTATGGCAGGGCTCTGTTAGAACGGGCAACAAGGGTAAATCAATAATTGATAATGCCCGAATTGATGACGGTGGAAGTGAAATCTCTGAATCAGATCAAAGGGCTGAAGAGAGCGATTCATCTGAAGATGAGGTCTGTTTACTTCTCTAGACAGCTGGGAGCATATTTAGAATTGTATGATTCTCACCTCTAATTAACTGGCACTCGTGTGATTCACAGGTTCCTTCAAGGAATACAATTGGTGATGTTCCTCTCCAGTGGTATAGGGATGAGGAACATATTGGTTACGATGTAAAGGGTAAAAAGATAAAAAAGAAAGAAAGACAAGATAAATTGGATGCTTTTCTCGCCAGTGCTGATGACTCAAAGAATTGGTGAGTTCAATTTTCCTTTCAATGGTTTCTCTCTGTTGATATCCTTATATAGAAAATGGAGGTACCATATGCCTCATACTTGAGGTCATATTTGATATTTCTGTCACTTTCTATAATTTAACAATTCAACAAAGTATGAATTCCTTATCCAAAGATCAAGGAGATGGGGCGTTGTTGTTCTCAATTTGACATTGGTTCTAGATGACTCTTTGTTTTTGGCAATGTCTACTATTTTGTTCCCCTTTCTCATCCTTCTTCTTTAGATGCTTAGTTACTTAAATATTTTTATTTCCCTGTTTGTTACTTTGTTTAGTCTTGAACTTTGGAAAAAAGCCTGCAGAATAATAATTTGTTATCATGAAATGCTTTTGCTTTATAAAGTGCAACTCATGTAAGATTCCTCTCCCTTATTGTCTTGTCATTTTTTAGCCTTGATTCGTCAGTTTTTCTGCATGGCCAGTTGCCTCTAACCAATCAGTGCTTAATCTGAGTTGAGAGCTTGCTTAGAATTCTTTTAAAGAAAGTTAAAAATGTTTGCTCTTATCTTTTACTTTAATTAATTGATTTTTTTTTTTAAATTTTATGTGTTTTTTAATTTTCTTTTCTATTCAGGCGCAAGATAAATGATGAGTACAATGATGAAGTAGTAGAGCTGACAAAAGATGAAACAAGACTTATTCATAGACTGCTCAAAGGAAAAGCACCACATGCTGGATTTGATCCATATCCGGTTTGTACCATTTGTCATTATTGTGCTAGAAACCCAGGTTTACACATTGAAGGGGCTTCAAAGTGACTTTTTTCTTTCTAAAATGCAGGATTATGTTGACTTTTTCAAATGGGATGATGCAAAACACCCGCTATCAAATGCCCCAGAACCAAAGAGGCGTTTCATTCCTTCAAAATGGGAGGCCAAAAAGGTCAGTCTTCTCAGCATTTCCCTATTTGGATAACATATGGGAAGAAGTCAGTATTCTTTTGGTTCTCATTCCTCTACCTTTCTGGCCGAGCTGGTAACAATGATGCAGCGTGTTTACTTTTGGTTCCTCAAACACATTTTAGATCCTTTGCTGGGGTCTTGATCCTGATAGCTTCTATTCTTGTTGCGGTTGGCTTTGAACTGTGCTTATCAATTGCTGCTTAGTAGTCCTAATAGCTGACATCCATTGTTGATACTCAATTTTCTGTTATCCAATGCACTATTGCTCTTTTTTTTTTCTCTTAATATTTTGTGGACTGTTCAATTTAAGCATCTTTTTTTCTATATTGGGGAAGCCATGAATATATACCACCGCAGGGCGAAACTAAAGCACTCAATAACCTGCCTGTACACGTTCTACTTTGCAATTCATCTTATGACCTATGGGTGCTGAAATCTTCATTGCATCTTGCATCGGAATATCATTGTTATTATGTGAACATGGCTCATGTTGGGCACCAAACATATATGCAGGTTGCAAAGTATGTTAGGGCAATTCGGGAGGGATTAATTAAGTTAGACAAACCAAAAGAAGAGCCACGTTTCTATAACCTTTGGGGAGACGATCTCAACTCAAAAGACAGGGCTGGGCATCTAGCCTATATCCCTGCACCAAAACCCAAATTACCAGGTTATCCGTCTCCCACAGTTCATAAATAGTCAATCCACTATTTTTTATAAGTTTTGATTCATTTTGATGACAAGTACCCCTTCTTTCCTCTTTGCCAGGGCATGAAGAATCTTATAATCCTTCTTTGGAGTATATACCCACACAGGAAGAGATAAATTCCTACCAGCTTATGTACGAGGAAGATCGCCCTAAATTTATTCCTAAAAGGTAAATGCGATATTTCCCATTTGCTCAGCTGGTCTTCTTCTTATCATGCTTCCTGATTATTTAATTCTCTTTCTATCTAGGTTCACATCTCTCAAAAGTGTGCCGGCTTATGAAAATGCTGTTAATGACTCTTTTGAGCGATGCATGGATCTCTACATGTCATATAGAGCTTGGAAAAAACGTGTAAGTCATTGTGGCTGGCCTGAATAATACAAGAGGAGACCAATACTGTCTTTGAATATAATTATGTTCGGACTAGCAAGTAGCAACTGCAATTTAAAATTCATCGATGAATTGACTTTTGCAATGTAATGCTGCAGCTTAACATTGACCCAGAGTCTTTGAAGCCCAAGTTACCTAGCCGGAAGGATCTTAAGCCTTACCCAGTGACATGTTATCTTGAGTACAGAGGTCATGAGGGTGCTGTTGTGTCGATTTCTACTGAAGCTACTGGGCAGTGGATTGCTTCAGGTGCGTGTAATCTCACATATTCTTCTTTCTTTGAGTTGCATGATTTTTAGACTCACCTAATCTCATTCTTGTCTTCTACTTTGGCAAATGAAGGTTCTGCTGATGGAACCGTTCGAATTTGGGAGGTTGAAACTGGCAGATGTCGTGGGTTGTGGACTATAGGCGAACCGGTCCAGTTTGTATCCTGGAATCCATTGTCCGAGCTTCCAATTTTGGCAATTGCTGCGTGAGTTCCAGCAATGGTGTTTAATCTCCTATCCTCATCCTGACTTCACTGTTTATGTTGAATTTTTTTTTTACTTTTGCCTTTTCTTTACAGGGGCCAAGATGTACTGCTTCTTAACACAGGACTGGGTAATGAAGAAGATCAGAAGAAGATTAAGGAACTTCTTCAGGTTGAAATATCTGGGACAGCAGGTGACTCTGGTAGGTTTAGTTACCATTTTATGCAACTTTTGAAGATCAGACAAGTTTTCTAACAATTTTGGGTTGGTGAAGATAGAGCTTAGCATGATTTCACCATTCAATGAGGAGTTGTCATTGGATTGGGATTCTTCTCCTCATTGAGCAAGTGGTTTTATTAACCTCGGTGTCCTATAATAAATCTCTTTTCTTTTCAGAATAATTAGTAAGTCTTATTTGTTAGGATTTGTGGAAATTCAATAGGTTTCTATTTCCTATCATGAATAGGTCATTCTGTTTTGTGTTTAGACATTTCCTACTTAGGTCATGTTTGTTGTTTAGAGGTTTCCTACTGTAACTCGAAATAGCATTTAATAGTATGTATATGCGTGCTTTCCCGTGTAGATGGATATTCTACTTAGTATGGTCTGAATATTAGCATTCATTTGCTTTGGATTAGTGTGATGCAATTAAGGCTTAATAAACCATAGTGGTGATCCTTTTGAGATATCATTCATCATCAGTCGCTTCTGGTTCTCAAACAATTTGGGCTCATATTTTGGAACTCATATCCTTACATCAAATTTGTTTAAAGTTTCCTTTGGAGTTGATTTTAACTTTGTCGGATATATGGCTGTGCATAGATGAGCAGCCTTTGGTGAGCTGGCTTCAAGATGATAAGCACAAGCATGAGGCAATCAGGTTAAGACATTTCAAGGTATCCTTTTAGAATTTATTGAAATTATTCTGTGATCAAGTCATCGTTATCTAAAGGCCTTTTCATGAAAACCATGGGTGCTGTTTTCTTGGGTTTGTGCAGACCGTTACCTCAGTTGAATGGCATCGCAAAGGAGACTATTTATCCACAGTGACGCCTGCAGATATCCTTGTGGTTTAGTGCTTTATTACAACGTGTCTCTCTGAGGGGTAGTTGAATACATGGTTTGAAGAGAATTGAATATTCCCAGCATTAAGATATATATGTAGCACTAATAGTGTGGCTAACATGAAACAAACTGGAACATCAGTTGTTGTAGTAGGTAAACTTTTTTCTAGAAGGAATGTAGGGAAAACAATGGTAGAAACAAACTAGGGAGTTGTTTGCAAGACAAGAATCAATGTCTATCAGAGTGTTTGCATCCATGAGTAATTTTGTACAATACTAAAGGTCTAAGGTTTTGAACCATCTTTGAGTAATCACAGAGATGATAGACTCTCCTTTAAATTCTCTCCTTTTTCTCTCTTTCTGTACCAGCCGACAAATGGTAGGAGGAAATGATGACCCCCGACTTTTTGCCACACTCATAATCCTTGCTTTATGAGCCTCTTGACTCAATTGAGACCGTTGTAGACAGGCCTGTGTATGTTTAATGACTTGTCATCTTTTCTTCCTGTCATTTTGGTAGAAGCATCTTTTGGCCATGAGCTTCTGTCTTCTTTTAGTATTGTCCTAGGTGAAAATTGTTTGCCAGTTATTTTTTGGTCAGATAATTGTTTCACTTGACTTCCCAAACAAAATAAGTAAGAACTTTCATTTGCTTCTTTGCATTTTCTGGTTCGAGATCATCAAAATTTATGTGGAGTGTGTGATAGTTACTTTTATAATTTGCAGTAGGTTTAGTCACTTTTTCTAAAAAGTTTCCTTTAACTTTCCTTACGTGAATCAAGAGCAATCTTAATACACCAGTTATCAAAGAAGGTTACTCAGAAGATCCCATTCAAGTTGCATGGTCTTCCAGTCTCATCAGTTTTTCATCCTTCTCGATCCATCTTCTTTGTTTCAACTAAGAAGAATGTTCGCGTGTATGACCTCTTGAAGCAGAAACTCATCAAAAAGCTTGAGACTGGACTTCGTGAAGTTTCCTCGATTGCAATTCATCCTCAAGGTATGTTTGAAAATATGCTGTTAGTGTTCTCTTCTTGTTGATTTCTAGATTGCTGTACATCTTAGTTCTCTTCCCTCGCAGGTGATAATGTGATTGTTGGAAGCAGAGAGGGAAAACTCTGTTGGTTTGATATGGACCTTTCATCTCAACCTTACAAAACACTCCAGTAAGTTTGCTATTATCCTTGTGATGATGTAAAAGTTGTGGGAATTGGACGAGTTTACTTTTTGGGGAAGTGTAGCTAATCAAACTGAGTTGGTTGTTTGTAGTTACACAATTGCCTTTTCTGGGTACATTATTTTATTGTTTGCATGTATACAGTTTGGCAGATTTCAGCTTGTTATGTTCTGATTGTCAGGTGTCATTCAAAGGACATTACAAATGTGGCCTTCCATCGATCATACCCCCTTTTTGCATCGTGTTCTGATGATTGCACAGCCTATGTGTTCCATGGCATGGTTTATTCAGATTTCAACCAGAATCCTCTCATTGTTCCATTGGAAATACTCCGAGGGCATGCAAGCTCAAATGGAAGAGGTAAGCTTTCGTACTCTTTTCTGTGCAGATTTGATGATATGCTGAAGTGCTACATGAGATAAAAATAAATTAGCTTGTGGTTAGGCAGTATATGAAGTCAAGGATGAGTGAGTTTCTATAAATTAGTCTGGGGACACTGAAAGGTCCATAATTCTGCTGTATGTTGCTCAGCTTAGTGTAATGCAAAAGCTTCTTGCTTTATTGACAAAGTCTTAAAGCAGCTCTGACCATAAGGATTTTTAGACGTCACCAATCATTTGGTCTTGAGCCTTCCATCATTAAGGTGAGGCTAGAGCCTGTGGCCAAGTGAAACCTGTGCAGTCTCTGTCCAAGATACTTCTTGGCAGCAGATCAAAGTTTGGAGCGCATCAGGTTCTCCTTGACATCAGCATAGTGGAAGCAGATTGAAAGAGAACTGACCTTTTGTTATTAATGATTTATTTAAGTTGCTCTGATATTTGTGTCTGAGATTCTTGCATAAAACCTTATAATGGGGGAGAAAACTTATTTTTGGATATCACATTCTTCTGATAAAAAAAAAAAAATATCACATCCTGCCTCAGGGCCATATTCCAATCTTATAGCCAGATGGTTCCAAACATTTTTGCTGGGTCAGGTTCCCTTGATTCAGAGTGTCATGGTCTGCACATCTAATTACAAGCTAACTTTCGGCCCCAAAAAAAAAAAAAAAAAAAAAATTACGAGCTAACTAGCTTTACCATGCAGATAAGAAAATGACATCTGGGGAAATTGTTATTTATATTTGTTCTTCTTATCGGCAGGAGTGATGGATTGCAAATTCCACCCACGGCAACCTTGGTTGTTCACAGCTGGTGCTGATTCTGTGATCAGACTTTACTGTCACTAAAAGATGGCTCTAGAGAAATGATCCATTGATTTCTGCATACTTGAATGCGATGATTAAATGGAGCTGTGCTCTAGGAGGCTGAAGCTGAGTCAGCATGGCAGAATAAGTTCAAACCAAGATGGCAATGGGAAGGCTGTCCAGCAGCCTTTTCTCATAAGCTCCAGATTAATTTTGGTATTCTGCATATGCCAAATAGGCTCTGAGCATTGATCTGGTAAAGAATCAGAGTTATTGGTAAGATAAATTTTCCCCCAGTTTTGCCCTGTATGTGGTCAATTGAATGTATCCCATGGAACTCGGAATTGTTTTGTTTATGAATTTTGAGGTAAAGTTAGAGAATGCTACTGTTGACAACTTGGGGGTTAAGTTTTCTCCATACATATGATGAGTGCAATGTTCAATGCGGACTTCAGGGCACAGAAGATAAGAATGGACGGGAGAGGCTGAGATTGATGAAGTTGCCATCAAATCGTTGCAATTACCACTCTTTTAAAATATGACACATTCGGACTCGATAACTTAAGAATGTGTATCAGAATTTGATGAATCAGCCCGGGTCAGTTTACAAATGGGATGGCCCACTGGGACCAATACATAACTTTTACTTATTGAAATAACAATTAAGGTAAAGCAGGGTTAGATAAGGCAAGTCTCTTTCCTTCTGTTGCTACATATTCCGTTCATATACATCTTTGTACAGACGTAGTTCAAAAGGCTCAAATCTTTGATGATTTCGTCACCAACGAGCTACATTTATGTACTGTCAACGCTAATATTGCCATATTTGGGGCAACGAAAGACAAAAGAAATAAGTGATTAATCCTTCTACAATAGGCATTATATTTTTTTTGTACAAAAAAGAACAAAATAATTATCATAATTGCTATGAAATGGCTATATGATTCATCTGGGAGAGAGATCGAGCTTCTAAGTTTAGTTGTCACCGTTGAGTTTAAAACCCCAGGTATCGGTTCAGGGAGCATCATCAGCCTTGTTTTATTCGTCTTTCTTAAGACCACATAAAGCAATTTTTATCGAGACCAATTGGCTTGGATTAGCTGCGGTCGCCAATTTGGTGCACTAATCAGTCAACAGTGCTTGTAATTACGCAAGGAGCAACGAAGCTCAGACGCTCCCCGACGGAAGAGATTGGGATTTTCCATTCGCAATATAGGTGCAAACGGCAGACTCGAATGACTCAGATTCTGGCGGACCCACGAGTTGGCATAAGTTGAGCTGGGCTAAGGTTGACAAACCAAACCTGGCTCTATGCCTCGTTCAATCGTGTTTTACTTCCAAAAATCAGAAAGCAAATTATAGGCTTTGAATTTTAGAATGTTGGGTAACAATTAGTTTCCAATGAATCGGACTTTATTACTAATTAATTTGGCTGTTCATATGGATCATAAGCCTATTTTTCAACCCATATCTAATGGGCTGAATTGTTATATGAATAAATTATATTCAATAAATTGATCATAAATGAATTTAAAATGATAAAGCCTAACATATTAGGAGTGTTCAATGATAAAGCAACTCACTTTTATCTCTTTTTTAATTCTCTCGTCTTTGGTCTCTTGCTCGCTCACTTTGCACTCTCATCTTAGTTTGGATATGAATTCTCCTAGATTTAGTTAAATATGGAAGTATTTCAGAATATGAGTTGAATCGAGTATGGTCAAATAGGAATTGAGTATTAGTCGGATTGAATAGAAGTCCTTAGATTGCATTTTATGAAAATAGGTTAAAATGAGTTAAATGGATTTATTGCAACCGCTTATTTTCGATTCAGCCTACCAATTAGTAAAGTACAACATGAAAGAATCGAAGACCCACAAAAGAAAAGGGAGAAGAGACTCCAGCAGAAGGACCAGAATATGGGAAATTCAGCTCCAAAGCGAGAATGGTAGAGGAAAAGCTTCATAACCCACCATTAATTCTATTATATACCCTGCTACAACTATTAAGTTGACCTGTAAAAGTAAATTAAATCAAGAAAAGGACAGTTGGAATTCCAGAAATGTTTCCTATTTAACAAAAATATGAAAATTAGTCACATAGAGTTGTTTAAGGGATCCCATCGAATATTATTGCTGTTTTACAGTTAACTCATCAAGGTAAAGATAAGCATAATCGTGTATTCTGTCAAACCCTGTGAATTTTATCTGTTGATCAATTCCACAATGAGTATTGCAGTAAAAAAAAACGAGAGATATTTACTTTCATAATCTAGCTGTTTTTTTAGTATAAAACAATAGCTCGAGAAAATTCCCGAATAGATTAACGTTTGAACTTGTGTTGAACCTGGAATACAATCATGAAGTTGGATGCAGAGGATCAACCCCTGCTGTGGCTCAAGGTGGGTTGCACCTACATCAATGACCAGAGGACTTCTCTGCTTCAAAATTAGAGGACTCCTCAAAACTGTACACAATTTACTGCACTGATCAGGTGAGCTTTGAAATTGTAGACAGATTATTTGCATATGCCTCTAATGATAAAACTTGTTTCCACAAGAAGAATTAAATGCTTTACACGATTTCATTACCCAATGAAATTACAGAAGTTGGACAGCAGCAATGGCTGGAATTTTCTCTCGTAGTTTCTGCGTAACAGCAACTCGAACAGTCATGACCCCAGCTGCAGGACCGGTGATTCTGACTTTAACTATTGGTTCTTCAATCGTCACTAGCTCAAGTGATCCACCTGCTGCGCCAACAAGGTATGGCCTTATCTCTTCAAGAACCTGAAATGATCAAGTAAAACATGTTAGCCAGCAGATATCCAGGTCATGCACATAAGGATATCCTAATGGGGTTGCTGGGCAATCGGGGCTTGTTCAAGCAAAGCAATCTGAGACAGACAATTGGACAGACAAGGTCAGGAATGCTCTGGCAAAGGAGTGTGCGTTCAGTCCCAGGATAAAGAGAATCTCTGACAATATGCAGATCTCAACTTTTTAACTCCTTTCCATGACAATCTCTGTTCTTTTCGTAAGTTCTAGATTTTAGTGCATAAATTGCACACACGTCTTTCCTACCCCACATTTGTGTAGACCAAGATTCAATACTTGAGTTATTTGCAGTACAGTTGGGCAGGTCGTTAATAATAGACCCTCAGTTTGTGAGCTCTTTGTGAACTTGATGACCTGAACCTGATGCTAACCATTCAACTTTAGAGGGGTACATGGAAAGGAAGATCGAACTTAGCAGGAAAGATAAAAGACAAACACACCATTGTTTGAGTTGAGAGTACAAGGATCAAAACCTATCATCAGTGAAAATATCCAAACCAATTTCAGGAAACCCGGTTGGCAATGTAGTCATGATTAACTCAAAAAGAGGTCAGCGATTAATCCTCAACTAGTGAATGTTGCATGAAGCTGAGGAGGACCTCATGCTGAGCATTCATCATTAACACTGGACAGAAGATAAAAGGACAGAAATCAAGCTTAGCAGGAAAGGAAAAAGACAAGCCAATCATTACTTCAGAGCATAGAGACCAATACCACCATTACTGAAAATATCCAAAACAATTGTAAAAAATAGAAGCAAGCAGAGGTAACAAATTAGAGAACTTGAAGCATTTAACAAAAAGAAATTCTTTAAGGAGAAATATTTTAGAAAAAGAATTCCTAACAGTTGAGGGAAAAGGACAAAATACCGAGCAACATATATTTGCTGCAATATCTTATTTACCTTCTCTATGTTTTCCTCATTCAGCTCAAGGCCAGTTTCTTCATCTGCTATTGGTTCCACTGCTACAATTTCGGGAATTTTCTCCATCAGACGACGCTCAATGCCCATCTTCATTGTCATCACAGAACTTGGACAAGAACCACATGCTCCTTGTAACTTCAACCTCACAACATTGCCATCAATCTCATGCAATGCAACATTACCCCCATCAGAAATTAGATATGGTCGGATTTCATCAAGCACACTCTCGACATTCTCTGCTGTCAGTGGAAGTTCCACCATTGAATCGGGTGTAGCGACGGCCTTCACAACTACATGTCAAGAAAGGAGGATCACTTAGCAAAATCCACAGAAGTTACAATCCTTTTTCCTCATAAAAAGAGTGCCCCAGATGAAGAAACAAGAACAGGATGCTGAGGTTAATTAGGGAGCATATTAGGGGAATGTTTGTTTCAATATTGAGTAGGATGGCTCCCTCTGTAGCTATCATTTCCAGAAGATACCTCTCAAAGATTGTCAGAGGAAGATGAGAAGAGATGTGCACAGATGTTTGGGTTGGTAGATCCATAGAAGAAGACTATCCAATATCAAATAGACCATGCTTAAACTACAAAAGTGAAGAATCCCATAGATAGGACCTCTAAATTTATGTCTTGCACAGCCAAAATCATCAGTAGGCCTTATTTTGGCAAATATAGAAGACGTTGAGAAATGTGGCAGACCCCTTAAAACTGTTCAACATGTTCTGTTACCTGGCAAGACAACTAGAAGATCTTCATAAATGTCTGATTGAATTACTACAAGGTCAATCCAAAAACAACTTCCCCAGTCAAATCAAAACCTAGTGTTTCTCAACAAGAGCAACCATAATCATAAATTAACAAGGCAGCCTTCTCCGATGCATCTTGATAGACACTGACACTTAGGTCATTCTCCTGTCGAAACCGCAGCAGCCATTTAACACCACTTAAAGCCAAACCGACAAAACCTCGCAGACTCACTGGTATGTCCAAGTAACTGATAGACCTTAACAAGGTCTTTATTCATTAAACCAAGGGGAAACAAACCTTAGAGTTCTCTCTCTCCCTCTTATGCAGCGAAAGAAATGGCCAACCCAACCCAAACCAACCCAACGTAACCATGAACCGATATAACATGAAGATACCAACATTCAATCAGATGGTAAAGAATTTCTCGTGCTACTATCAGGCACACTTGTTTCTGTAATCAATTAGCTGGACACCCAAGCAGAAGGACTAAGCACAATACATCCAGGCACATACACGCAGCCTCTATACAAAGTGCTTCTCGTCTTACCTCGTTTTCGCATCAGAGAAGGAGCCCGAACCCGTGTGACGCGGCAAGACCCCCGCGACAACGGACCAATCCCCTTCAACAGCGACACATGAGCTCCAAGAAAGCTCGAGCTCTGCCGAATTCGAAAACCTCATTATCAAAACGGGGCAAAAGCAATAAAAATTACCCACGATTATATTCCAACAGCAAAAGCAAGAGCTGAAGAAAAGGCGAGACCTTGGCGGCTGCCGAAGAAGATGGCGGTTCTGGGGTTTGGTGGAACTTGCAGTAGGGCCGGTTCACCACCAAAGTCTGCATTTTTTTCCTCTGCCGGCTAACGAGCGGAACACCAACGAGGCAGGTCCCGATTCAAACGTCGGGATGGGCAAGCCGATCGCGCAGATGGGTATGTATAGATCACAGCGCAGAAGAAGGAGGAGGAATAGCAGTCGAAATTGAACACACTCTCTGCCTCTCTCTATCTCTCTCCGTCCCTACAGGAGCTATAGCTATGTGTTGCGTCACTGCGATTTTTCTGTTCTTCGTTATTTCGGCTGCTGGCTGCAAAGAAGGGGAAAAATTAGGGGGGAAAATTGTGATTTTTTGTGGGACGGAGGACTAAACGACAAATAAAGCATCTCGAAGGACCGATTCAACTTTCCAATATGGGAAGACATAAAATGACAGAACAAGAAGCAAGCGAAGCTGGTTGGTGTCGCGGCCAAAAGAAGAGAAAAACAAGAGGTAACAAAACTTAGGTCGGTAGCTCGTGACGTGGTGAGCTCGTCAATCTCTTTTTTATGTAATGAAGACACGGGTTGAGGATGATTTTCAATTATAATATTTTCTTTTATGTTTTTTTTACCTAATTTGAGCATCCTAATTATTAAAGCATTAATATCACTAAAATTTTTTACATCATGCTCATTGTAATAAAATACTCGAGACTTTTTTTGTGCCATTGAAACTTGCAAAAAAAATGAGACATACTTTAGGATTTTGTATTGTGTTATGTATAAATTAAAAACAGGGAATAATTATACAAATTGTTTATGAACTTTGATTTAATACGTAATATAGTCTCAAACTTATAATTTTCTTAATGTGATTTTTAAATTTTTAGTAAATATTCAAATTGATCCTTAAACTATATGAAAATAGCTAATGTAAACCTACCACAAATTTATTTGATGACAATATCGAATACTTTTATATAATTCAATGACTAGTTTAAACATCTAAAAAGAGTTCAATAATTATATTAAATAAATTAAAAATTCATAGATGATATTATGCATTATACTAAAGTTTATGAGCCACACTAACATAAATCACATGAAGCTAAAATTCAATAATAAATTGTGTCATTTTCTCTTAAAATTATCCCATAGATTATATCAGCTTCATTTGCCCTCGCCATTCAAATGGATCCTTGAAATTTCATACTTTTCATTTTGTTTTATTGCTATAATTAATTCCAATTTTATCGACCATCCTTTGTTATTACTTGCCGTTGACATATTTCTTTTACTTCATTTTGCTATCTTGATAATCAATTTTCATTAACAAGAAAAATACACAAAATCTATTGAACTGAAATTAAATTTTTTAAAGTGATAAGTCGCCATCTAAAATCAAGACTTGAGTTGATAAATTGATAATTGGCCATGTAAAATAAAAAAAATTGAGGAGCAAAATGAAATTAGGCGAAAAATGTAGGGGCTAATGTTTAATTCACGTGAAGTAAGTCCGCTCGCCGTCAGCCGTATACAACCTATATAAGCTCCGTCGCTCCCTCCCTCCAATTTCGGAGAAGAAAGCAAGAAGAAAAAATGGCTCCGAAGAAGAAGCAGCCGCAGAAACCCAAGCAGGCCTCGAGACCCAACACCGGCGGCGGCGGCGGCGGTGGCGCCAAACCCTCGTCGTCGTCCTCCTCCGGTCCGAAGCTCCAGCTGTCGGCCGAGAACGAGAGCCGCCTCCGCCGCCTCCTGCTCAACAACGCCGCCGCCTCCGGCCGATCGGCCGAGCCTGGCGCCGCCGCCGGCGACTCCCTCTCCGATGCCCAGAAGACCAAGCGCCTCAAGTCCGCTTACGAGAAGCTCTCCTGCGAGGGCTTCTCCAATGACCAGATTGAACGAGCGCTCTCCGCTCTCAAGGTTCGATGTGAATTCGCAAAATGTCGTATCAGGTTTCGCCGTAATTAGTCGCCGAGCACTGTGTGCTGTGGGAACCAAGATGATCCAGTTGCTTTCGACTTTTTTTTTTTTTTTCTAGTAGGGAGTTTTATCGATCAGTGAAGGGAATAAGAACGGACCCACAAGATGATATCGGGTTGCGACAAGAGATTGAAATGGTCCCTTGTCTGTATATAAATTAGAAGGCTCAGCTTACTATGTTAGTCTACGTTTCTTAAAATGTACTAGGGTGATTGTTCAAATACAAAAGTATTCATGCCACGCTTCTTAGTCTCTGTTTAGATACTACCTATTACTTTTTTAAAAAAATAAAATTAAAAAATTGCCCAATCTTCTCTTACGAATTTAAAGAGTGGTTGTTCCAATGAAATAAGGCGATGTTTTAAATTTCAACAGTTTAGTGTGATGCAGAGGTTTATGATTTTCTTATCCTTTTTGCAAAATGGGCAGGGTAATGCCACGTTTGAGGCTGCTCTTGATTGGTTATGCTTGAATTTGCCTGGAAATGAGCTTCCTCTGAAATTTTCCAGTGGGGTCTCTTCACTTGCCAATACAGGTAAATATAACATGACCAATGAACTCATAGCTCATGGAGTTTTTTAGTAGATTGAGTCTGTGACCGAACACTGCAATGTATTTTCTGTTAGGAGGATCTGTCAATGTCCTTGTATCAGCGCGGGAAGATTGGGCACCTTCAGTGGACCCATCTTCGAGGGTTGATGAGGATGCTGCAAAGTATTCTGTTAAGCTTAAGGGTGATTGGGACAATGAGAGTTTGGATTCCCACAAACAATCTCAAGCAGATTGGATTAAACGATATGTGGAACAGCAGGAAGAGGTTGGTTCAAGTATAATTTGGAAATTGTGTTGTTTTTGCATTTTGTTTGATTGATGTAGATATATTTATTGATTTTTTCTATTTTCTAGTAATTAGAAAGTAACTAAGTCAAAACAGCTTAATCACTCTTGCCGTTAAATTTGAAAATTTTTATTGTATACCTATCTAATTGGATTACATGTGGTGGTGCTACTACTTAGTTCTTTTTTTGAGTATACTTGTGGATTGGCTGAGAGTATTCTTCTACTGTTGTACTTTTGTTTGGTAATTTGGCATAAGACATTGAAAACTTGGATAAGGGTGTGCAACTGGTCTGATTTAACTTGAGAATAGGCTGGAATTGGTGGTATGCTTACACAGAACAGTTCCCTGGTCTCACTGGAGTGGTTCCATGGTTAAATCAGCTTTTAATCAGTTTTTATTCTTCATAAAAGTGAGCAAAATGACTTACTAAGATTTGGCCAATGGGTTCCAACATGGAAACACATCCATGCAATCACTCACCCGAGATTAATTCTCTTGTTTAAAAAACGATTTTAATATTAGACAATGTTTTCAATTTTTTACACCAAAAAAAAAAAAAGAAGAAAAAAATGGAAGTTGGCTGGTTGGTGGGCACAACCAGGAATTGGCTGGTTTCTAACTGACGGGTGTGGCTCTAGTCTCTGCCATTGAATCGATCCACTTGCGAATCAAGCACCCTGGACTTATTATTTGGTGGTGGATGACAATGTTGCAAATTTTAATTTTCCCCTGCCGAAAATATGGAGTTACATGTGTTTACTTTTCTATGTTATCTTCACAGATATTTTTGGTTGTCATTACCTTTTTATTTTTGTTTCCCCATGCTGTATTGCATCAGCAGGATAGTTCTGATACCTGGGAAGATCATCTGGCTGATGAAGGTCCTTTGCAAAAGGTATCTATTTGCTTTGTAGCTTTAATTGCTTTATCTTTATAATGCAGTTTAAAATGCTTTTCTTTTTATTGAATATTAGTGCTGATTAAATTGCCAACTATGCTTAGACAACTTTTGAGTATTAAAAGCTCAAGGAAATGAGATACTTGTGAGTGAATTGATGTGGTATTTTGGGGTTTTTTTCTTTTGCTTTCTTGCCATCCTGCACACTACATATTTTATCTGGGAAAAGCCAGATATTTTCTGGGTAAATAAATATAATTACAAGGCACCAAGGGGGATAAACCCAAGTACAAGAAGAACTCAAGAAAACAAAAGAAAATGAGCTCACATATAGGACAAAGCATCTACAATGTCTTCCACATGCCTGTTTCCACTATAGAAAAGGTTTCGGTCAAATCTCTTTCAAAGGCTCTCTTGCTCTGATGAAATAGTTGTGTTTGAGGCACCACTAATTCCTTGTTGTCTCAATCTGAGATGTTTGTAGACCTTCAGAGGGTCTCGATTATGTAATGCAAATGTTTTCACAGTTTTGACGAGATAATTATGTACTTATATGTGTTTTCTCCTGCAAGTTTCACTTGTCATCTTCATGATAGAGATGCTCATTGCTTGTGAGTTGCTGTATGGTTTAGGTGAAACTGTTTTTTGGAGTTTTTAATTAATTGCCAGAAGTTTCAGATTACAAAGTCATTTCTGGCCATGCTTGTGACATGTTAGTATCTTTACAAACAAGGAGCTGATTTAAGGATCAGATGGTACTGAGTTGTGAATTTTTTATTAAGTGCCAGGAGTTTCAGATTGATTATTGTTTTGGACGGCGCATACTTTTTGTATCTTTACATTTGTCTTTCTTTGGCAATCTGTAGATACGCGAACCAAGGTCCTACGATGACATTGCCAGGGAGTACCATGCTGCCCGCTTGGATGCTTCAAGAGCCAAAGAAAAAAAAGATAAGATCAGCCAGGAAAAGGCGGGCTTAATTATCCGTAACCTCAAGCAAGAGTTGTCTGCTCTAGGTCCGTTTATTGCTTTTATGATTTGTATTCTTTTCTGATTATGTTGTAACAATTGTGTTCTCTTGACCATTACAAGCAGGATTATCTGAGGACATGCTGGCACAGGACTTTGCTTACAAACATGTTTCTGAGAATGTGACAGATTCTATACCCTCAGAGCACTTGGAGACAGGATCAAGAGATATGAGTCTTTCGTCTTCTCCATTGGCACATGTGGATGTTTCCAAAGTTGACGGGAGGGTGGCTCCGCAGGGCCCCCAAGATTCATCTCAGACACCTATCCTTGCGACTCTACCTATTTGTGAAGAGAACACAGCAGAAGGTGAATCAGGGGAAGTAGAGCTTGGCGGGCTATTCTCAGATGATGCACCGGAGAATGAGCTGGTCACTTCGGAAGTTCTGAGACTACAAAAGAAAGAAAGAATGAGAGAACTAAGCAGTGAAAAGAATTTGGAGGGTATCTGGAGAAAGGTAATGCCGGATTGTGGTTTGTTTGTGGTGCTATGGAAATGCTACAAAATTCCTCATAAATTGATGAATTTACTACCTATCATATGGAAAATGTATTGTTTCATGATGTCACTCACTAGAAACAGATAAACTTCCAAGATGAACATTATTTCCAGCTTGAACAAAAATGAAGTTAAAAAGCTTGCTTGAAAATCTTGATAGCTTCAGATCCGATGTTTGAGTTCCCTGATATCTTGTTTTTTGTTAATACATTGAGTTTCGCCATAAAAATTTTCTCCTTCTGGTTTTTTTGTGATATTGCTCTTTCCAAATGAACTAGCTTGATTGATCCCTGATTGCATGAAGAGCATATCAATGGAACAACAACTTTGATATCAACTCTAAATGTTTCTGTTTGCTTGCATTATCTTCGCTTTTACACATTATGCATATTAATTCTTAGTATCATCTTAAGAAAGAAAAAAGATCTAAATGATGTTTGCCTATGGTCTAGCTGATAACTTGTTGATGGTATTATAGGCTGAGGTTTTTGAACTTTGATTAAAAGGAAGTGCAATGTCTGATATAAGGTGGCTTGATGATTGATAAGATAAAACGTGATATAATTTGGTGTCCACAGATGCTGCTTTACTTTATGGTTTTGTTTATTTTTTTCTAGGTTGGATACTGATGATTGTAGTCAGAGACATTGTCTAGTGATATAATTTTCTTTGCAATGGTTGTGGTGAAGACTATCTCTCTGTCGGTCATTGTTAGATGCGGCAGTTGTGTAATCTTTATCAACAGAGGATATTAACGTATGCATCTCAGGGAGGCTGTGCTACCAGATTGGGTGTTATGACTTGAAAGAAATTTGTGCGTTGATCCCAGTTTGCAAGAGAGAAGTTTAAGTTGTTGTAGCAACTAGTAGTAACTTTGGGCAGTTGTAAAGTCTGTTGGTTAGGAACTTGCTTCTAAAGGTCCATTCTCTGGGTAATTAGAGAAAAAGAGGTTCTCTCTGGACAACACAACTTTTTGTGGAGGAAAAGAAGTATACTTTAAAGGGAAGGAATTACTCATTTTTAGATGGATATGTACTCTACCATGCGTAGTAGAGCTAATTCATTGAATTTGCGGCTGTCCTATTTTCAGATTTTTTACATGGAACAAGTTGGTTCCTTGGTCCTTAGGCAATTATAAAGTTTTGCTTCAACTTTGTCTCTCAGTTCTTTTGCAAATTTTAATATATACAAGATTTTGTCAGGGGGACCCACCAAAAATACCAAAAGCTGTGTTGCATCAACTGTGTCAAAAATCAGGGTGGGAAGCACCGAAGTTTAATAAAGTACTTAGTGAATCAACAGCATTTTCTTATGCTGTCAGTGTGGTCCGTAAAGCCAGTGGAAGAGGCAAAAGCAGAAAAGCTGGAGGACTTGTTACTTTTCAGCTGCCTAACCATGGTGAAGTTTTGGAATCAGCAGAGGTATGCATTTTTCCTGGTTTCTTAAACTCCTGCCTCTTTGTGTGGGGATATTATAATTGGCTATAATGTGTGTGAGCCCATGAAAGGAATGGCTTCCCCTTAAAAGGAAAAAAAAGAAGACTGGTATGTGGAATGGGGATGGTCTACTTGGTGCTCCCCTTTTTTCAAGTTCCAGAGGATCTTGAGTTTAATTTTGATCCTCCTCTCAATACCTGCCTAGCTTAGAGCACCAAAAACAAAGGAAGAACACTTAAATCTTTCTGCAGAGCGATTTGTTCCTTTTGCCTTTTTCCTTCTCTCATCAGCTAATGTTGTATACTATGTCTTATCTTTGTTGCACACTTGTTCATTTCCTTTGCCTTCTTTATCTTAAAACTGGATATACATAATAACAAAGATTAAAATATAAAAACCCACATGATTTTTTTTTTAAAAATATTGTTGGATCATTGAACTTATTTTGAAACCAGCTTTACTTGTCTATCTAGTTATTAAGGATCATTGAACTCTTTTGGTCCACCATCTGGCCCCTTCCTTCATTGACTTATTGTGCCGTTTTTCTCCACATCAATCTCAATCTCTCTCTCTCTCTCTCTCTCTCTCTCTGACAGTCTCTGTACCTATTCTCTTGTACATTCATATTCTTGTTTTAAGATGAGTATGTTGAGATGCATTTATGCAATTACTTTCCCAAACTTTCACTTTGGCTGGAGAAAGTTGACAAATACATGGATTTGGCTTCTTTCTAGACATGTCTGTTCTCATGTGCATTTGTTTCTTTAGTCATGAAAATGCTGGTATGCTGCTTTAACCCAGAAGACTTTGCTGGAGAGACACCGAAGGTGCTTGTTTTCTCCCAAACTGCCAAGTCTGATATTGTCAAGGGCAGAGAGGAAGGAAGAAACATGAGCAATCATTAAAGCTCCTGCCAAAATAGGAGCTGGTGTGATAGATCCAGAACCGATACACTAAATGTTTGAAATCATCACATGTTCTGACCATTAGTGATGAAGAAGAGAGAAGGAAACCTAGATCTAAGAGGAGATTTGCTGCACCAAACAGTGGAGATGAAATAAACTGTACACCCAGTCACCTATCTGGAATTTGATCCACTGCTAAAAGAATCCCATATCTTCCTGATATGTTTCAAAAAATCAATTCCTCACAAAGAGTTCACATTGATTTTTGTATTAACCACTAGAAATAGAGCCGTATGTGAAGCTAGTCATGCTTACCCAGCTGAGAGAAACTGGGAAGCTGTTTACCTAGAATAGCTCCATTGAGAAGAGTCAATTCTCAAAAACAGAGCATTCTTTGTTTGTGGGATCTACGTTAAGTTTTGGAGGGCCATGCTCATCCTCTAATTTCTAATCTTGCATTTTCTTAAAATCAGATAAGAACTTATTTCTTATAGTTGGCATTGGGACTTAACAAATAGCTAGCTGGTTTGAATGGCACTCATCTTTCTATTTAGCATATAAATAGTTGTGTTGATTCATCTGATAGTGTACTTACTGTCCTGAATGTCATTGATACCCTAGTGGTTGAACTCTAATACTGTGACAGAGGGACTTTGGGTACTGATAGCACCCTCTTGCCTATATGTACTTTGCATCATTTTGAATGTTTGTTCCTCCAGCATTGGTTGATTCATCAAATGTCTGCTTTGATGCTATTATAAGCCTGTTTTAGTTATTCAATCATATTCTCAGTCTTTCTCAAGGTCCTATTCTCTTGCAGAAAGAGCTTTTAGTTCATGTAAATGATAGTGCTGCTCTTTGCTAGTGTAACCTCCTTCAAACTTTTGACAGGAAGGGCAAAATAAAGTTGCAGCCTACGCTCTTTGTCACCTGTTTCCGGATATTCCTGTTCATCTTATAATCACAGAGCCTTATGCCTCACTTGTTCTGCAGTGGAAGGAAGGTCAGTGTTGCCATTCTAAGATGTTTCTGTTTGAAGACCAAGTCTTTTCAGTTACATTCTGTCGTGCATGTTCAACTAAATAAGCACACCTATGATACTGGGCAAGCCCATTTGAAATCAGGATGTTCATTATTGTTCTTTTTGCTGGCATACTTGTCGTATTGACATCTTAAATCATGCAGGGGAACAGTCAATCAACGATGAAGCTAGCGAGGAAGATAGAAGAGCTGATTTTGTAGACTCATTGTTGAGATCAAGTGAAGTGGCAGATATTCCTGATAGATCACTTGAGGAAAAGTCTCAAGAGCCTCATGCTAAAGAAAACAGAAGTGCACATGGCGATGGAGATACTCAAAGTATGTTGCTCTTGTGCATTCAGTAGTCTACTTCTGTGTTAAATGTGCATTTTCAATTGCATTTTCTCTCAGTTGGTATGCTAATGAGTTCCTATTTTGGCACCCTTCCACCCATTCCCACATATTTATTCCAGTGTTGTCTTCTCATGTTCTAATGATGTTTTGCAACTTGATGGAACTTCTTGTTTGCAGCCTTCTCTTCTTTGCACTTCATGATTTTTCAAAACAGATCAGCATGAGCATGTTTTCTTGAATCAGGCACTGGCCCAAGCCGATTCCAGCTCTTTCTTACATGTTTCACTACCTACCATTTGTTTCATCCGGTTGGAGTAGTTTTATCAGCCGGTCAAATGTTCTTGTAGATGTCATCGACTTTTCAAGTTCAACTTGGATTGGTTAAAGAAAATATTGGAGCATGATTTAGTATATGCATGCCTTTTCTTCTGTATTTGGGTCCTTATATCTTTTGTCAGTTGTGGTGGAATAATACAAGTTAAACTTACGTGTTTTTCACATGGGAAAAAGAACTGTTCCCTTCTGCCATAGTGCTCCGGCCTTTTGTGCCAGCCACACCGTTCCCTTCTGCCATATTGCTCTGGCCTTTTGCGCTGGACATGACTTTGAGATTTTAAGATCAATGATTGTATTTATTTCGTGTAGGGCTGATGATGATGTGAGAATCTGAACCGCTTGACGTGCCACATGATGCATTAGTTGTCTTTTAATACATTTGATTTTGGGACATTTAGAATAGAGAGGATGCTGAGTTCCCTGTATGATAACTAACCTATCTTCATATTCTTCTCTGTGAGAACTCCAGTTTCCCTGCTTAATACAAATTTGGCAGGATAGGCCAGAGGAGAAAAGGAACATTTCCTATGATTTTTCCATTCTGATATTCATATTCTGATTAGGTACTAGCATGTCAATGTATCTGTGCACATCTTGAATTTCTAGATTTTGGATGTGCGGTTGTTTACTTGTAAATAGTGCTACCGATATTTGATGATAAAGGATGTAGCTAATCAGCCTTAGAGATTTTTGGTGCCACGGACTTCTATGCATTGAAAATCAGGTGCTCCTTTAGCGATCTTATATTTTCATAACAAATCATGCATCAACGCTTTCACATTAATTGATTAAGGATGTTTATTATCTCATGAAAGTATGGGATTGCAATGAATGGAGAAGAGCATGGCAGAGATATCTAATATGGTCTGACTTTACCAATTTACAGGAGTAGAGCACTCTAAAGAAGCAGAGAGTTCTTACTTGAGAAAGGAACATGAGAGTCGAAAGAAAATGCAGAAATACAAGGTCAGTAGATTCTTTTTCTAATTTACTCTTCAGTAAATGTTGATATCTGGTCTGAAATATTTATATCTGCAGTTGTGCACCCTATTTTTCAGTAATATAGTGCCTGTCTGCTTATCATCTTCATCTCGACTAATTATGGGTATCATCACTAAAGTAAATCTAAGGATTGCAAGCTTCCTAGTGTGTATCAGTTTCATCTTTCAAATCTATTGTTTTTTTTGTGGAATGAGTGCCTGTTCGGAGGATGAATACAGTACTGGCTTCTTTGTTACCATTTCCTAAGTTTGATTTGCTTGTAAAAGTGTTCTCACATACTTGGAGTGAACATTTTTGCACCTGAGTAATTAATCATTTAGGATTTGCAAGAAGTCATCAGAAATAGAAATCACCTGTTGTTTTAAGTGGAAGGAGGATCTATGGCGGCTTTGACTTGTTGATATATTATTTGAGAAGGCAGAATGCAGAAAATTTTTGAATCTTTTGTGATGATGATATTGGACCTTTTTATTGTTCCTTTTCAAAATTGGAGAGGTTTGTCTATTGCTGGTTTGCAGTGTATATACCAAGAAAAGATCTTTTCTGGATTTTAGCTTTCTTGCTTTTTATTTTAATGTGATTTCTTTGCCACCTCTCTCTGTCTCCCCCACCCACATGACTTGTCAGCCCATTGTCCCATCAAACAAACTAGCTCGAAAAGAATCTTAATCTCTCCCTCTGATTGCTTGGAACTTCTGCTCCATTATATTTATCCCACATTCATCAGCTCTATCAAAACTCTACTTCAAGAAAGAGAATTTGAAGAAACTGTCTTCAATTAATTGAGTGAAATCATCAGAAGAAAAAAACTGAGACAGAACAGAGAGTCAAGTAAAAACACGGAGAGCAGAAGATGTGTAAAGAACAAGGAATGCTCTCATTCAAGCCATTCATAAAGCTTCTGATGTATTCAATTCGCATTCTTGTTGGTCATCTATTAAGTTAACTGAGACCTTAGTGAAAATGATGCATGGCTGGTTAGTGGGACTATGTATCTAGTACCATTATTGGTTTGAATTGTCCCCACTGCTATTGCTATTATTATTATTATTATTATTATTATTTTGTGGGGCCATTTCTTCTCTGATAAATAGGGCCAAAGAGGTTTCTGGTTTAGTTGATCTGTCTTACTGCCCGGATCATGATGCTTTTTCTGACCAGAACTGCTTTGAGATCTAGACCTCAGTCTGGCTCCTGGTTCAACCAATAAACTGGCTAGTGGAATTCACTTTGCACATCATTGGCCTGATATCACAAGAAGCTAGGAAATTAACAGACAAGTGAGCATGTGCAGGAAGATATGAATATGCCATAAAAAGAGTTGCAATGTTTTTCATATATATGTTTTGACATGGAGACTTTGCAATCTTTCTTGTTGATTATCCAATAGCAAAACTTCTACTGATTTCCCTTTCTGCAGTCAATAAAACTTCAGTATACATAAACAGTGTTGTTGTATCATTTAGGAAATGCTGAGAACCAGAGCTGCGCTGCCTATTGCTGCTTCAAAGAGTAAGATTCTGCAACTGCTGAAGGAGAACAATGTCCTTGTTGTTTGTGGGGAAACAGGTTCTGGCAAGACAACTCAGGTGAAAGTTATAACAGTTTTTTGAGAGATTGACTGCTTTCTGATGATGTAAAAACATGATTGTGGATGGGTTGTGATGTGCTTGATTGAATCTGATTTTGAAGATATTATTCTCAAGCGGTGATGGACCTTTGACAGCCATGTCCTTATAATGGCCTTTATTGTAGGTCCCCCAATTTATATTGGATGACATGATTGAATCAGGAAGTGGTGGATATTGTAACATCATATGCACACAGCCAAGAAGAATAGCAGTAAGTTTTAGAATTTCTTCAACATTTTTTCTCGGTGGTGACCTTGCAATTATTAGTGGGGGAATAGATTCATAATGTTTGCTTCATTAGTGGTTTCCCTTTATCTCTATGCCTGCTCCATTGTTATTAGGGTTGCTGTGGTTTCTTGACACCATTCATTGAAGCTGACTCTTGAGGTCAGTGCCTAAACTTTCAAGCATTGATAGATTGTCCACATATAGAGGAGTGGTGATTTAGTTGTTAAAAGTTTCCGGCACAAGGGAATACACTTTCATTATGAAAGAGCAAAAACCCTACAGTTTACATTTCCAACTATGTAAGAAAAGCCTTAGGCATCATCTTCTTCAAAGAAGAAGGAAGTTGGGGCTTGAGAAACCCAATTCAAGGAGTACATCCTTTTCCTACAATTAGTAGCAACCTGATGAGCACATCTTTTGCTTTGCTTTTCCAACATAAATTTTTAATTCTTTAATATTCTGTATCCGTCTTGTTAATTTCCGAACAACGGATGTCTATATTTCAAATAATCTTCATTTCCCCTTTCACAGTGAGTATAAATATTTCCAAATCATCCTCCCACTTCGATTTTCATCCTCCCTTTAGCTCTGCTCTGACGTTGATTTCCTGAGCCTGATTTACTCCTTCATCTGCAGATGTATTCTCTTGCAATCTCCAGCTAACAAGATGCTTGTGCTATCCCTAGCAGTCACTCCTGCTGCATCCTCACCGGAGTGATTGTAAGCTCCATTCCAACTCATATATACAACTCTCTCATTTCCCCTTATCCTCTTTGCTCTGAACCATTCCTTCTCCTCATAATACTACCTTCCTCATACCCCTGTATTCCACATCAATGTTGTCAAAATTGAGCAATTCAAATTGGCAGTGTTAAAATCATGTCACTCGATTTGATTCAAACTGAGTTCCGTTTGATTAACCCTTCAAATGATCCTGTCTCATATGATTGATTCAAACTGAGTTCTGTTTGATTAACCCTTCAAATGATCCTGTCTCATATGATTGAGTGGTAAATGTGACTGAGTTGTGTCAAAGGATGACAACTAATGTATATAGCTTATTTTAGAGCATTCTTTTGACTCAATTTAAGATTTTGGATTTGTTGGAAGCAAGTTCAGTGAGTGGTGGATTCCTTTATTCAATTAAACTGCACCTTATAACTTTAAAGCAAATACTGTCTGAAACAGGGAGTAACCCAGCTATTCTTCTAAAAGTACCTCCAAACCTAGTTAATGAACCAAAGGCTATCCCTTAGATACTGTGCTCTTTACGCAGAGCCTACCCTCATTCAAATCTCGTGCCTCATGATATCGGTAGTTTGTGGCTAGGTTAGACTCAGGATTCAATAGATCGATTTCTCTTGGCTAATCTTAGTGTTGATCTGACCCATCTTTTTCTCGCGTACTGGACTTAACAATGTTCCACAAGATGTCCTAATGTATTCTTCTATGTACATAAGCCCTGAAGGGGCTAGAATGGGAAGTAGAGTAAACATACCTTTTATCATGCTTCTGTCAGCATTCAGCCTTCGGTATACATTCTTGTGTCTTTATACTTCTAAAATCTTGTCTTCTACAGGATGACTTAGTTAAGCATTAGCTTGCATACTTTCATCTCAACTGCAAATTAATAGCAAATACCTAGGTGGTGAAGTCACTTTTGTTCATTTTTATTCCTGCCATAAATTCTAATGGCATTTCTAAACTAAGCACACTAATATGGTAGTGTTGTGGAGAAGTCACTTTTGTTCTTATTTCTCATTGTAGGCTATTTCTGTTGCTGAAAGGGTTGCTGAGGAGCGTTGTGAAGGTTCCCCAGGTTCCAAGGGTTCTTTAATTGGTTATCAAGTTAGGCTTGATAGCGCTCGGTATGATGTTTATTCTCCATCTCCCTCTTACTCTACTGAGTAAATGCAAATTTAATTTAAGGTTGTGGTGGTGTTTAACTGGTAATGCTTTGTTGATTGTTCACTGGTACTGAATTTGGTTTCAATTTGATTTCTGCTGCCTTTTTGCTCGCTCATTTCTTTTGGAATTAAACCTTCAATTTTGTACTTGACAGCAAGATATTATCATGATAAATAAGCTATTTCATGTTAAAAGACCACTTTTGATGAAGAGAAATCACAATGGTTGGCATTAAATCAGGGAGGGGCAGTCAAGAGGATAGGTAAATGAAGAGGTAGGGCATTAACGAATAAAAACGAAACAACAATGAAGAAACTAAATTGGAGATTCCCAAATGGAGGAGAATATGCAAATCTTCTAGCTTGCTTTAAAACTCAGCATGTTAGTTTGCCTATCTCCTTTTATCTGATTGAGAAATTAATCAGAGTGATGCAGTCTATGCATGGGGCTGAAACTTCTGTAATGACAAGGGTCTGTTACATTGTACGCATCTATCCTCATGCTCAGTTTTAAAGAAAAGCAAGCCCCCGCACTGCTGGGAACCTTAGCCTCCCGTCACTCGAGCTTTAACAGATTTTTTTTTTCTTTTATTTTTAGCAATGTAATGTGCCTAAACCAGTAATAGGTTGTGACTTTGAGGGAAGCATCAATTGAAACTCAGTTGTGGAAAAGGTAGGGCCTTTAGTGCTCTTGTATGTTTTAGGATGAACAGGCCCAGGGATTTAACCTTTGATCCAGTCCTTTAGATGTAGTAGTTTGGTTTGGCTTAACCAAGTGCTGTCGAATCTGCATTCCTTGGCATGTTTATTTCTGAATCAAGCAGCGGGATGGGTTCCTTATGGTCATTTTCGTTGTTGTTCTACTTCAGTTATTGATGGTTGTTGTTCATGAATATTTCAGGAATGAAAAGACAAAGCTCCTTTTCTGCACAACAGGAATTCTTCTAAGGAGCATTTCTGTAAGTGGTGTTATCATTAATTCCATATATGTAGTGCATAGGGTAAGGAGCTGTGCAGCTGGCTATTATGTGTGCAATCATGTACTTTGGTTGATAAAATATGATTCTTAAACGGCCTTTGTGTACTTGGAGATGTTAATAAACATGAGTGATATGTATTGTGGGCCTCTTTTACAACAATTTAGCTTTTGGATGGCAATTGTTGACCATATGACTGCGTACTTGAAAAGCTTATTAGGTGCAAGGAAAATGCATAGGGATTAAAGCTTTGTACTAGGAGGCACCGTTGATGCTCTTTCATGAACAAGATGTGTTTTTATTGAAAGGTGTCATCATGATATTCTCCTGATTCTATCTGATTGTTTCCTCTTTTCTTTTTCTTTTTTGATTTACAGGGAGACAAAAACTTGACCAGCATTACACATGTGATAGTTGATGAAGTGCATGAGCGGTCATTGTTGGTGAGTTTGTAACTGTGAGAGAAATTTAATTATTATTGAGATCTAAAGAAGTATTTATAGGCTTAGGGTTAAGCCTTGTACAATTACGTAAATAACCCCAACTTGCTAACAAAATATAATAAGTAATAAATTCAACAGTAACAATTTCACAACCTGTATCGTGTTAATGAGATTGTGTCTGGATGATCTAATATGCTGTTTCTAACATTTTCATCTGGGGGTCCTGAGCATTAACAAATTAGCAAATGGGGATTCCTTGTTTCATCTATCCTTATGTTTCTAACTGTTTTCATCTATTAAAGGTCCCCTATTGCTTGCCTATGGGGATTCTATGAATCTTATATTCGTGTTGTCTATCCCTCCACCTATTGGCTTAACATTTTGGATTAGACTTTCTAACATGCTATATTAGCCAAGTTTTTCTATAAGTTTATTTTGCCTGTGCGGCCCCTGTCCGTCAACTACACATGTTGTTCTTGTCACTAAACTGATTAGAGAACCTGCTGTGAATAGCAAGAGAGAAGAAGGAAGAGAGAAGAAATAGAGAGGAGAAGAGGAGAGAAAGAAAAAGATCGTAAAAGCGAAAAAGAGGCTCTAGGTTTTTGTGTGTGTTGGAAGCCTTACACCCTTTGCGATATATTTATATTAAACATAAATTGTATATGACCATAATGCCCTTATTATGTAAAAAGAAATAAAACTAAGAAAATAAAAAACTGATCTATCAAAGCAATGTAACAGTTCCATATCTGGTTTTGCACATAGTATCCTACATCGCTTGTCTATGGGGTTTCTAATGGATTAATATTCATATACTTTTCCTTTACCTTTTAGCTTAAGTTTTTGGGTGAATCATCTGACAGCCTAATTGCAAAATGTTCAAGTATGATCAATTTACAATCTAGCAATATCCTTGTATGCTGGTTCTTTATGTCAGTTGTTAAAAGTTACCTTATTTTGCAAATTTTAGAATGAACATATCTGATTATTTTGTTGGTGTCCACGTTTTTCCTTTAAGTTTCACATGGAAACTTTATGCGATACATATCGGTTGGAAACATTTGAAATAGTCAAGGCCATTTTAACTTCTCTGACATAAGACGAGGGTTTTTCTTCATTTCCATCAAATTGAGTTGAACAGCTGCAAACTATATTCAATCTCCTCTTAATATAATGCCATATTAGTTCAATTCTTTAGAGTGTTTTCACTACAAGAAGAAGGTGCCACTGAGGGATCTTGTGCTGTTGAAAGGTCATGGACTGGAAATTTTTGGCAAAAGACCAATTAGTTTAAATCCTATCTTGGTACCTGCAGGCATTTTATTCTTATTCCTCATTGAAAATCCACTGTCTATTAATTAGTGTGTTCACATTCTATGGTCATCATCTGCATAAGGGGAACATTGGATCTCTTAAATGATTCTGGGATCTTCCAGGCACAGACGTTATCATGCTTGAGAACAGAGGATTTTGATAATAGAAATTATTGATTTGAAGAAACTTTACATGCAATACAAGGGAGCAAAATAAATGTGTAGATAAGGTTGTGGTGAAGCACGTAAGCATATGCCTACAAAATTTGTCATTTTGTAGTTAGTTCCAGTAAATGACGATAGGAATTAATTGAATCAATCTAAAATGTTGATCTCAAAGTTCAAGATATCTCCATTGTAGGTAAATAATAGAGAAGTAGATGTCCCAAATATTAATGTATTGACACCATTAAACTATCGACATTGCTTGTATAAAAGGTCTACAATGGCCTGTAATACATCTACTCACTCCACCTAATAGCTTAAACTTTTAGATTGGATTTGTCACATGCTATTGGAGCCAGGTTTGCTTTATGGTTGTTTTCCATGTGGCTCCCTGTTCGTCAAGTCCATGTGTTGGTCTCAGTCCAGTTTGCATGTGAGGGGGTGGTAAAGTATTCTTTATCAACAATGGACTTTTATACATGCGATCTCCCTCTGCAGAATATCTTAAGCTTAGTGCAGATGGAATAATGCATCTGTTCATCATGCAAATCAGTTGTCATTGCAGAATTACTAAATTGTTTTGACTTTGTTAGTTATGTTAGGATACTTGTCCTAACCCAGTTAGAACTCAGCCTAGTAGAATTGGAACATTTGTAATTGATCTTGTTTAATTGGTTTCCTTCTATGTGAGTTTCCTACTTCTACTTTGAAAAAATTGCTGGGCCAATCTGTTTGTCATCTGTCAATCCATGCATCTTTCTTTCTATTTTTTTTATGTCTCTATCCATATTTGTGACTAAAAGTTTCCTGTCCTATGGTGAATGAGATTTACTTTTAGTTGTTCTTTGCACTTAAACTGTATGATCTGATTTTATTCTTTAAGTGCATTCTTCTGCATTTGGAGCTTTGTCATGATGCCTTCTACTCTTTTGAGTCGCTATGATGGAAAATTTTATGTTGGATTCCAACCAAAATAGGTGTCAAAGTTTAGGTGAAGCTGTTGTACATTCTAAGTGTTGGTTCATTTGATTTTCGAGCTTTCCTTTGAACTTAAGGATTATGACTAGATTTTTCATATAATATCCTAATGGTACTTTATTTTCCTGTCTAAGGCCATATTAAGAGATACATCTTTGCAGATGAGTTGGACCGCCCATCAGCTTGTTGCTCTACTTGCCTATAATAGGGAATGCAATGAAGTACTTAAGTGGATTTTAAGAACAAAGAGTAGTCTGATTAGGCAATTTAAATGGACGTTCAACTGTTTCAAACATTTGACAAGAGAAGTGAAATGGACAAATTTGAGTGAGATGAAAGTAAAAGGGCAATGATCCTTATTTTCTTTTCTGGTGTTGCATAGACTTATCTGAATATGTGAAGGTGAGTTTTGGCCTCTTTGACTGGTTCCCTGTACCTAAACATTTCCCATCAGACTAGCCAGGCACATTGATATTGTTAGAATATATAAATAATAAACCATGCCGTCAGCTAACAGCTTAAGCTTTTAGAATAGTCGGCAGTGGTCCCACAAAATCTTATATGGTATCAAAGTTGGAGGTCCCGAGTTCAAATATTACCAGGCCCCATTTGCCTCCCTAATTAAATTTCCACGCTTAATACTAGGCAAAAGACTAGATTAAGTGTGAGGGGGAGTGTTAGAATATATAAATAATAAACCATGCCATCGTCTAACAGCTTAAGTTTTTAGAACAGTCGGCAGTGGTCTCACAAAATCTTACAGATATATACATTCAAGACAACCTTGCCTAAGAGCAAGCACAAGAGGTTAAAATATTAAACATTGAGGTAGTGAGAGTAATAGGAGTTGCCCTTAAAGTTGAGGCCTAAGGAGGATGGAATGGGAAATCTTCTATTATGGTGTGAATAATAAATGAAGTGAGAAAACTTCTCTTATGGTGTGAATAACACAACTGGATCACACAATTAACAGTTATGTTTATTTGTCCCCTTCCCTGACTTCCCAATTGTTGAATCTTTGTCTGAGTAACTTTAGCATGTTCTTTCTACTGCTGGAATGAGAATGGCATGGAAAAATGTTGACCAGTTTCTTCCCCATGACAGGGTGACTTTCTACTTATCGTCTTGAAGAATCTTCTTGAGAGACAGTCTGCTCACAATGGGCAGGTGCTGAAAGTAATTCTAATGTAGGTTGACCTCTTAAACTGGACAACATCGTTTTGAACTAATTCATTTGTGATGATTGATGAGCTTCGGGTAACGCCTAGCATGTGCTTTATTTCCCTTTACCAGGTCTGCAACAGTTGATTCGGCTTTGTTCTCAAGATACTTTGGTAACTGCCCTGTAATAACAGCACAAGGCCGGACACATCCTGTGACTACATACTTTCTGGAGGATATACATGAAACACTTGAGTATCGTCTTGCTTCGGATTCTCCAGCTTCCATAAGATGGGAAACATCCTCTAAAGACAAGGTATCCTACTAGCGAAACATGCAATTTTGTTGAAATTTATGACATTCAGCTCTGGCCAAGATAAAAAATGTTTTCTATTGAGAAAGATTAGGTTAGAAAATGATCACTGAATACTTTGAAGAAGAAGCTCCTTAAGTCTCTCAACTGGAGGGCTTTTGATAGTATCAGCAGCACTATTTCTATCAAATATATTTGCTTTCTGTGTTCACTGAAAAGTGACTGCATTCAGCATTCAATTGATGGCTACTATCAAACAAACTCTGTTTTTCATTCACCTTTTAAAGTTCCCTACACTTAGGGTTCTACGTTGGCACCTTCGGTACTTATTAAAGATTTGAAATAATGTTCAAACGATGGCTGTAAAGTGAACGCCCTCTCTGCTAAAAAGTAGACATTCCATGGCTAGTCAGATGCCCTCTCCATGTAGAGAGAACAAGCACTAGCTGTAACATATGTTCTGTTTCCGGACAATGTGAACATGTTTAGCTGTACATGTTTTGTTATTGTTATGTTCTGTTTCAGGACAATGGGAATGTGTTTAGCTGTACATGTTTTGTTATTATTGAATTTAATGCATTTGAATAATGCACATGCAAGAATGTGGATAAACATGACTGCTTAGTAATTTTCCTAACAGAAGCCATGGGCTTGATTTTCTTGATCTTCCAAGCTGTATATATACATGGCATTGTCATTCCTCATTAGCCAATTATTTAGGCGGCCTACAAAAAACTGTTGGTTTTTTGTTTTCTTCCCAGAAAATAACTCAGTTGTTTGAATTTTGTTCTTCCTGGATAATTCCTTTTTTCTTTTACGACCTGCTTTTCAAAGATATTAACAATCTCATTACTGGAATTTCTTCCTTATACATCAAAATCCGTTTTGGAAACTTGGGTGTTTTGTTCATTGCACAGATTTTTTCCCCCTAATTGTCATGGATCTGCTTTCATTTTCAGAGAGGTTCTGTGGACAACCATCGAGGGAAGAAGAATCTTGTCTTGTCTGCATGGGGTGATGATTCTCAGCTGTCAGAAGACTGTCTGAATCCATATTATGAGCCAAGCAATTATCAAGCTTATAGCGAGCAAACTCGCTTGAACTTGGTAAATGTTTATAGAATCCACTTATCAAATAATGGATTACTTTTCTTTCCATTTACTATTTTCCAACTTCACAATGTTCTATACAGAGAAAACTGAATGAGGATATCATGGACTATGATCTTCTTGAAGACTTGGTGTGTCATGTTGATGAAACTTGTGGCGAGGGAGCAATACTGATTTTTTTACCTGTAAGTTGTTCAATAATTGTGGAAACTTGGTTTTGTGATGTTTTCATATTGATAAAACTGTAATACTCCTCTTTCACCGCACGCACAGGGAGTCTATGAAATTCATCAGCTAGTTGATAAGTTGACTGCCTCTTATCGTTTTAGTGGGCCATCATCTGATTGGATTCTTCCTTTACATTCATCTTTGGCACCGAATGACCAAAAGAAAGCTTTTTCAAAGCCTCCTGCAAATATACGCAAGGTATGCTTCTGTTATAATTTTCCCAGTTCCAAGATTAAGCACTCTTCTGACTGTGGTACACCTTGATTCTGAGCGGAAAATCAATTTTCTTGTTTTTCGAATGGGCAATACACTTGATAATGGCTTGCTCAATAACAGATATACATGATGAAAAGTAGATACTTGGAGAAGGGAAAAGTTTTCTGGTCTAATCATTTGATCCTGCATCTTAGACAGTAGATGTTGCTTATCATGAAGCTAGATTGGTCCAAAAGTTCTGGAAAAAAGAAGAAGCTGCACCTGTGCTTGGCAGATGCCGGGAGCACATTTCGCTCTTATTTTCAGAAAAACAAAGAAGTTGTCTTATAATTTGCTTTCTCTGGGAAAAGGAAATCTTAAGGCACTTATTTTATAATTCTTGGAAGAGCATTGTTTCTCATGTTGATGATATGTTGGTTATTTTCGTGACTTAAGTTCTTCTATCATATTTTCATAGGTCATTGTCGCTACAAATATAGCAGAGACAAGTATAACAATAGATGATGTTGTTTATGTCATTGACAGTGGAAGGCACAAGGAAAATCGGTATAACCCACAAAAGGTTGGTGCTTCACTCCTCTTTTACTATGATTTGCATAGCACTGCAAACATGTAGAGCGTAGGGCCAGGATGGTCTTGTTTGCATTTTATTTCTTAAAATAACTGTCTGGCATACCATGGTTTACTATTCGTGGCAGATCCTCAATAATGCAAACAGGTGGCTTGCTTGGAATACCTTTATTCATATGTGATCACCTGCTATTTCCATGATCTTATTGCTTGATAATAACCTTTTTTTTTGTGGCTCACTTGTCTGTGAAGTTAAAATTAGCTTGTAATCTTGTTCTGTAAAATGTGAATGTTGGACTGTATGCTAATCCATCTGTGCACCTTTGTTTGGCTAAATTTAATGTCGGCTATGCTTGTAAAAAGTTTTGGGTATAGTTGATATCTAATGACATGGGTCATGATAATTGGAGAAACTGTAACTTTCCATGAGGTTATGCACTTGACAGTGGCTTGATTCTTTTTGTCTAGAAATTAACTAGCATGGTAGAAGATTGGATATCTCAAGCGAATTCAAAACAGCGGGGAGGAAGAGCTGGGCGTGTGAAGCCAGGGACGTGCTTCTGCTTATATACATGTCATAGATTTGAGAAGCTAATGAGGCCTTTTCAGGTGCTCATTGTTGCATTAATTTCTGACAGTTTTCTATTTGTTTAGACAGTCAATTCTATTTGGTTTTGTTGTGTTCACTTAATTGTTTTATGATGGAAGGCTCCTGAGATGCTTCGAATGCCCTTGGTAGAGTTATGCTTACAGATTAAGCTGCTTTCTCTGGGTTACATAAAACCCTTCCTGTTCAAGGTAATTAGTGTTCATTCTCCATCAAGTGTCTTTTTTCCTCTTATGGAAAGATATTAGTTTACTTTGTTCAATTATTTTGCTTGGCAGGCTTTAGAACCTCCAAAAGAAGAGGCTATGACTTCAGCAATTTCATTGTTGTATGAGGTACTTCTTAATGACCATCAGTAATTTAATTTTAAGTGTTGGTTCTGAATTAGGAACCTAAGGAGACTTGGTATTTTACCTAAAAACTTGCCAGAAAGATGATGGGGTATCATACTCATAAATAGATAATCAGTAATTTAATTTTAAGTGTTGGTTCTGTATTAGGAACCTAAGGAGACTTGGTATTTTACCTTAAAACTTGCCAGAAAGATGATGGGGTATCATACTCATAAATAGATATTCACTATTTTTCCATTAATTCTGAATTCAGGTATTTTGAATATTATGGTATCCCTGCAAATTTATTTATTACTTTATTTTTATAGGTTGGTGCATTGGAAGGGAATGAGGAGTTGACTCCTCTCGGATATCATCTAGCAAAACTTCCGGTTGACGTACTGATAGGGAAGGTTTGAACAAATTCAACATTTATATTCTGTGTGTCCAAGGTTGTACATGGGAATACAAATTGTAGTTAATTTTACTTCTAGAGTTACTGAAATGTTAACCATGTCCACTTTTTCTCATGTCACGAGGATTAAAAAAAAAGGCATGTCTACTAGTAAGTTTTTTATAACAAAAGGAAGTAAAATGTGTGAATTTGCCTTACACTGTAATATGTTTAATTGTTCTAGTATATAAAACTGATCCCATTGGGGGATAAGTACCTGGATTCCTATTTGTTTCAATTTTGTTGATGGATTATGGCATATCCTTAATGGGAAAGTTTCATCATCGGGAGCTATCTAATAATGCATTTGAAGTTATTCTGATAATATAGAGAGGAACAAAGGAATACAATAGTTCAGGAACGATTTCAATTTGATTTACCTTAATCATGGAAGCTGATTTGGTACTATATAAACAACGTCACTGTACAAACACATCATCTCTTTCTAGGCTAATTCATTATTACAGCCTAGGATATGCTTTATCAATATCCACAGTATATTTGGTTCCACTTTGCAGTTTCCTATAATAAAAACCTGTCTCCAACAAATAGCCTATTTTCTCATATTTCATATATGGTGAGGTGTTGGCAGGGAGATCCTGACTTTGCTGATGAAGCTTGTTGTGTCAATTTTTTTTTTTGCTTGGTCACTTTGCTAAAGAATTTTCAATTTTCATTCAAATTCCAGATGATGCTTTATGGTGCAATTTTTGGCTGCTTGTCACCCATTCTTTCAATATCGGCTTTTCTGAGCTATAAATCCCCATTTGTGTACCCAAAGGATGAGGTTTGTTCCAAACTTCTTTTATATTCTGTTTTATGACTTTGTGCATGAACTTGAGCAAGTCTATGACCACATTATATTTTCATCACCAGAAGCAACTGTTGAAAGGGCAAAATTGGCATTGCTGACTGATAAGACGGACCTCAATGAGGGTGACCAGCAGTCTGACCATCTATTAATGATGGTTGTGTACAAGAAATGGGAAAAAGTTCTTAATGAGGTTTGCTGGCTTTTGCTTTCATTAGGTCTTCAAATAGCTCTCCAAAACCATGACTTATGAGTTTCATGATTAGTAGTGGTAATGCATGTTCAAGACGATGATTATGGGGTTGTGGTCTCTTTTCTCCTTTCATATTCTCATTACTTTCTTTCTTTCTTTTTTCCCCTTTGAATATCTCCTGCATGTGAGTTAATTTTATAACTTGGGTATTCGGATGGTGGATTGTGCCAAAAGACTTTACTTTCCTGTTACTTTTCATTATTTACCTTTTCCCTTTCTTTTATAAATTGAACTTTGGTAAATGAAGTAACTCTCTGCTGTTGATAGTGAGATTTTGTGGAGGGGAAGTGATAGAAAATTTAAATATTAAACCACTCCTTCATCTACAACTTAGGCTTTTAGAATAGTTGGCAGTGGTCCCACAAAATCTCAAAAATATAATACATGTAATTTTCAAACAAAACCAGATCTATCCAAAACATGCTGTTCATTACTTGTACCAATGTTGTTTCTGCAGAAAGGAGTCAAAGCTGCTCAACAGTTTTGCAGTTCATACTTCTTGAGCAGTCCAGTTATGTTCATGATAAGGTGAATGTCCTCTTAACTTTTCATGTTGGTAGTAAGCCAACTGGTCCAACACCTCTTATTTTTCACTTCTGATTTTCTGATGGAGGTACTAATCTGTAGGGACATGAGGGTACAGTTCGGAACTCTGCTAGCAGATATTGGCCTTATCAGTTTTCCCAAGAATTACCGGGTGGGTGTTCTACCTGCAGTTAATGCATTTGTTGATCTGTGTATTATTCATTATCTTCATTATACTATTGCAAATTTTAAAGTTAATTTACAACCTAGGATGCTAATATGAGATGTTCAATGATTGATATTTACATTATCGACTAGCTGTAAGCATTGATATCCTTATATTCTCAAGCAGCTGTAACCATTGTTTCATATACAACCATTTTACATTAAATTAAAGTATCAAAGGTGATTTTATAGATCAGATATAATACTATAGTGAAGTTAGAAATTGTTTATCAGAAATATCCCCATTTATGCAACTTTCACTTTTTTTCTCTTTTTAAAAATCTAATTACAGCAACCATAAAATTGGTACATGAATTATACTATCGTAGCTAGTACTATATCATTTAACTGTACAGAATTATCTTTAGTCCTTTACTTATCAGTTTTCTGGGTGATATAATTAAAGAATCATAATTGACACCTAGCTATTCAAAATAACAGAAAATGTTTAATTTGTTTCTTTGTTAATCTTGGTAAAGGAGTAAATACAGCAACTGACAGAATTGATCAAGGTATTTGGTTTGGAGAATGTCATGTATATGTAGAAAATTATATTTAGTCCTTTACTTATTTATTTCACTTTGTGATTAAATGAAAGAGTATATAATCGACACCTAAATATCAAAAATATTAACTTATGGATTAGAAGTCTTATCTCTCAAATGATGTACCCTATGGTTAATGCGTTATTTTTATGTGCAGCAGATCACTTTATCATAACTGTGCTCAATGATAAATCGGATCTTAGCAAAAAAGACATAGTGCGTATAGCATGAAGTTTACTTCTTAACTCGAATTTAAACTATAATTTTTGTTATGCCAATAGCATAATTATTTTACTGAAATGAAATGGCACATTCTAGCTCACGTTAGTTTCTAGTGTAATCTTATCATTCTTCTCATCCAACAATGGGAGCTCCAGATAAAAACAAATGCGAAAGATTAAAAAAGGAAGGGCAAGGGTAGCATTTTTTTGTTTTTTTTTGGTTGGTACTCTTTCACATGCAGTGCACGCATGGGCAATATGTCCATTAAGGTGGATTTTGGATCCAATGAGGTGGATAGACTTGAAGGACATATGGATGGGCTGATCATCCAACCATAAAACTTTAGGGCCACCCCATCCCCCACCCCCCAAAAAAAGAAAAAAAGACAAAAACACCCACCAATTAAATCTGACCTGGCTGGATTTGTTTTGTCCTTTCCCCACCCCTTCTCCTGTGTCTTATTGGTCAGGTGTATGTTATAATTTTCTTACCTAATAATGTAGATCGTCTTCCACCATAAGGTTTTTGTACTCATTTAACCTATGTTTTCCCTTAGGAATATTTCAGATATAGTCCTAACTTACTGCTATATCAGAACTTGTTTGTTATAAGTTTTATGGTGTACTCATTGTGAATTTAGCTTTGAGCTTTTATACATTAGGTGGTAAAAGGTGCTTTATATCATAAGGAAGGAGCTCATCTTTAAATAAGTTCTAACAGTGACATGATTATGTGGCTCAGGTTTTGCCAAGGAAGAAGGAAAATCTTGACAGTTGGCTTTCTGATTTATCACAACCTTTCAATAGGCACTCGCATCATCCGTCAGTTGTAAAGGTAGAAAAATATTTCTTTCAGTTGACTTTGGCATGCAATTTCAGTTCTAGTTAAAATTTCAAATAGGGGCCAATTGAACTAGTTTGACAAGTATTCTACTGTTAATTACACCGTATACTAGTAAATGCACCTCAAGCCTAATAGGTGATCAATGGTTGAGTGAAAAAGATTTTCCCTTGAAAGCTTTGGCTCCTATCTTCAAATTCCATTGAGATAAGAGATCTAAATACTAGCCATATAAATTTGACTTTAGATAAAAGATCTAAATACATATCAATCGATAGAATGTAAAAGAGTAATGTAAACGTGGTTTTTAATCCAACTTCATAGTAGACAACACTGATCAATCCCAATGTTATTCAGAACCTAACATAATAAAATTTTACAGTGTTGGGCACTTAATTGAATGTTAGTAAAGTTTTAGAACTGTAGAGAAGTAGGAAGGAACCATCCCTCTGAGTAGAACATGTGAAAATCATCCCACCAACTGGTTGGAGCAACATCAAAAGAAATAAAGGTGTTAACCAAGCGCATGATTAGGGATGGTTCATCCATTGTTTGATTAATGACTTGACTTCTTGAGACATGGTGATACACAGTACATCTCCTTGACAGATAGCTTCATGTTTACTTTGGGCATTGAGAGGAATAATGTATGTCAATGCTTGAATAAGTGTAGACCTTATTTAAGGCTTCTTAGTTATTGGAGTCACCCAAATTATTTGCTTATTTATCCCTCAGGATACAGTCATCCCCCAGGATACAGTAAGTATGGAACTAGACTTGTTTGAAAATAAAGGAAGAGGAATAGAAATGCAAAAAAACTGATAGCATTGGAAGTTCAATCTGAATCCTCGGGATCACAACCTCCTCCATCCATTCCCTAATCCTGGTTGTGTAACGGAGTTCCTTTTTAGTTGAAACCTGTGGGTTAATTTACTAGGATGTTAATTGCATTGATTCAATGACCAGGATCTCTGTTTCCTTTTCTTTTTGTTCTCTTGGCTAAGGATCTTGATTTCAGTTACCATGTTTCAGTGTTAAGCTGCCCTGTGTAGATTATGCCGTTGTCATATTCGTCGAGCTTTTTTAAACTCTTTGTGCATATGCTCATAATACCTAGTTAATGCTCATAATGAATATGTGGCTTCACAGTTGTGGATTCATGCAACCTTCTTATTTGAATGAAATTCCATATTAAGAGATGAATGCAACATCCCTCTTTTTTGGAAGAAGGAAGAACATTTGGTATCTTTAAGTCTATATTTTCGGTATTATATTGATTTTGGTCTAGTGGTTGAATGGGTTGAAGTAACATTTGGTTCCTTTTTTATTATTATGTTGAGACATTTTTATACGAGTTTGGTTTTCCGGTTCATATGTTTCATCTAAAGCTTTTTATTGTCCAGACTCTGACCATATTCTTTCAGTCTTGATGATATCATGGCAATTAATTATTTTATGTTATCTTTGTAGGCAATTCTATGTGCAGGTCTGTACCCCAATGTGGCAGCCACCGAGCTAGGAATGGCTGGGGCAGCTCTCAGCAATCTTAAACAGTCAGCTGGTTTGTCCAAGGGTAGTCTAGCCTGGTATGATGGAAGAAGGGAAGTTTACATACATCATACTTCCATCAACAGTAGCCATAGATCATTTCAGTACCCATTTCTGGTCTTTCTTGAAAAGGTTTGTGAAGTTGTAGCTAATTAATTGCATTAATGTTTGCTTTTGTTTATGTTCCCAAAATTATAAAATCTGTTCCAAGCTCAGCTCTGACTTGTTGATATCATTTTTTCTTTCTTCTGACCTCCACCTCTTAGTCTTGCTGTCTACCTATTCTCTGTTTTTTCTCCTGTATTTCTCTATTATTGTTAAACCATGAAAACCAGGATCATAAGACACATTAACTCATTCTTTTTCTGTATATGAATTATTGGATAACTGGCAAGGTTTGGTCATGAAACAACTGGACATTCATTTTCTTCAATGGGGATGTACACATGATCTAGTTCAGTGCATATCAAATAAGGGCTTTTGAGAGGGGTTGCAGTGAGCAAATTGTAATTGTTAAAATCTTTATAGGGAAAGGCTGGTAGAAAGAGCTCAAAAAGTTGCCTCCAACCTCGAAATGCTATAAGTTCCTGATCTACATGTATACTTTGTTGAGGATGAATGCAAATTTTTCTGGGCACACTGATCTAGCTAGAATTTAGTATTATTGGTTAGGCAAATAGTTATTTATTAACTCCAAGGAATTCAATTTGTCTAGCAGTACTTTCTGGCAGCACCTGATGCGTAATTTAGGTCCTGGAGTTTTAGATGTCACAAGAATCAGTTTCCATGTTGAAATAGGTTTGGAATAGAAATTAGAAACAAAAATTTTTACTTTTCTATTTTTGGAACTCAGGTTTGCCATACCTTATAGAATAAATTTTTTTGATTATGTGTTTTTTATTGTTATCAAAACTCATTTAGAAATAGAAATAGAAAAATCGGAGAGTTTGCTCAGTTTGTTTCTCTGTTTAGAATGTCATGACAGAGTTTGCTCAGTTTGTTTCTCTGGTTAGTGCATAAAGCTTTTATATGTCTAATAAGCATAAGCAGATATAGAGTGCTCTTTCTTGAATTGACAATGGTAGATTGAACTTTTGAAACCTGGAGTTTATCTGTGTTTTCCTTATAATCGGGTCAAGTGATTCACACATTCATGGTAAAGCACCTATTCTTGAAGAGTATAGGGAGGTAAGACTTTTGTAAACATGAAATCATTGCTGTGACAACCAGTTTGTTCACAAGTGGTGTACACATCTAGATTTTTGTTTGAGCTCTAGAACACTGTAGGCAGTGAAATATGCTTTATGTGTCACGTCAAGCTGACACTTGTGGCTTATTGAACTCCAATTCTGTACAGAAATAAATATTCACTGCCTTCTTGTGATTAGTTAATTTGATGACTTCAATGTCATTTTTCAGGTAGAAACCGGCAAGGTATATCTGCGGGATACGACCATTGTTTCACCTTACTCGATTTTGCTTTTTGGAGGATCTATTGAAATTCAGCATAAGGTAGTCATCTTGTTAAATTTCTCTCCGAATATATGCATGTATTTGTAAACTAGGAAGTAGGAAATATGTCAGAATCTCCCCTCTGCATTTCCTTTGAGAAAGAAGACACATATAAGATCTGGTTAATAATGATGGAAATCCACTTTTAGTTCACCAGGATTCAGTAGTGTGTTCATGTTAATGGGTGCATGTGCACCTGCAATCAATGTCCTGTGTCTTCTAGAATAGCAAAATCACACTCATTGAACATGCCTGATGGATTTTGACTGTTTTGTAAAAATGTTGTCAGGGGTAACTTTTGGGATCGACTTGTAGTATTCTGTGATGTAAATTTTTATGTGAAAACTTGCGCGGTTCCAACCTGTTGAGAATACCTCCACTTGTTGGTAATTTTTCTTCACGTTAAGTGCTTATGATGCTTGGTCGTTTCAGTCCGGAGTCCTAATCATCGATGGATGGTTGAAATTGATGGCACCAGCTCAAACAGCTGTCATATTCAAGGAACTTCGATTAATGCTTCATTCTGTGTTGAAGTCGCTGATCAGAAATCCTGAGGTACTTCTGTATGCATCCCTTTCATCTAAAATTATGAGTACTTTGAAGTTGATTAATATGCCTATGAAGATTATTACTCATTTGACATCATCTGATCTGATTAAATGAATCCTTTAATTTCAATTAGAGTAACCACTTTCCAACTCATTACCTTCACTGCCTTTTAATGAGTTTATCTTTTTGGGATGTTCTTTTATGCTTTTAAATTGGTGAAGTCTATCCAAAATTCTCATGTTTCAAAGCATGCTCAAACAATATTTAGTGAGTTCCAAAATAAATAATGAGGTATGATCTGAAAAAGTGAGCAATCTGATGCCACACTACTTAAGTACAATTGATAATAGTAATTCTGTTGTTTGCCATGCCAAATGGAATTATTGCTTATTCCCTTTTCCTCATTATTTAGTCTTTTTCCTCAACAATCTGATAAGCTCGTCATTATTCTTGAAGGCAAGAGTTCAGTGTGAAATTGTAGGGTAGACCATACTATTGCATCAACTGTGGCAATTTTTTGGCTCATCATAGGAGATAGCCTATATAGACCTGGCCCTTGATTCAAAATGAGTTCTCTCTGAATTTGGAAGCTTATCCTGCTGCTGACCTTGACAAAGTGAACAACAATTGCCTTGTATAGCATCAAACATTTTTACTGTTCGTAAGATGTATTCAGATTGTCTGTTACACAGCTAAATCATTGCACAAGAAACCTAATGATGTCCACAGCAAACTTTGGACAACACTCAGTCTTGGTCTATTGCACCAAAAGTTGGAAGAAATGACCTTTATTGCTTTCTCTAAAGCTGAAGACGTTTAAATGGAGATATTGACATACAAGCATCATTCATTTTCTTCACATGAATTGCAAGTATTAGTTGCTAGCATATACTTATTCTGTGTTCACAATTTACTATACAGGCTTGTTGGATGTGCATAGATGCAAATTGTAGAGTATCCTTCTGATATCTACTCCATTATTCTTGCACATGATAATGCACACCATGCTGATGCAGTTCCTGTGTTTTCAGGATATATCTGCTAGCAATGAAGTCGTCGGCTCCATCATTCATTTGTTGCTACAGGAGCAAATGCCTGTAAACTGAACCATGAAATGGTATCTCAGTTGTCTTCTGCTCACAATTGGGCATATTATATGCCAAAATGTAAGTTCCAACCTATAGTGTGATGTTCACGATTAAGATTCTCAGTGAGGTTTCTACTTGCTTGTGGAGTCTCTTGACACCATGATCCATGCAGTCTGGAGGTCGGTGCATCTGCTTCATATCATTGGAACTTGATGTTGATTGCAAAGTTAAGTTCCTCGTGTCATCCTTCAAGCACATGAAGTGAAGATGTGTCTACCCAAGTACATTTGCTGCAGAAGAGACTCTCTGCACATGATATCTCATAAGCCTTCAAATTACAGGACTCAAGTCTTCTGTCTGTAATCTGCCTAGTTATCTTCAGCATTATCGGTCTTGTAGCCTTCACAATTTTTTAAGGTGTGAGGCTTTATGAATAAATTGAAGGTCTAGGAAAATCATAATTGTAGTATTTTTCTTTTTTTCTTTTTTTTGATACCCAAAATCCATCGAGCATAATTGTCTAATCGTATTTATCCATACCATATCTCTGTAATCGTCTGTTGGATCTTAAGGTTATATCAGTATTCAAACTCATGTTTTCCTTCATCGAAATTCTTTATTTGAATTGTTTCTATCATCCTACGAGAGTCTTGTCCTTATGATCATTCAAGCTCCTTGATGATATAGCAGCTAAATATTCTTCTAAAGAGTTCTCGAAATAGTCCTAACCTAATAATTTGAAACTGAAAATTTGGTGAGCAGAGCTAATATGCATTATGCACATGTGATTGGCATTGAGAAGAAAGCTGCAATTTCTGCCATAGCACGTTTTTAAAGCCATGTAGATGCTTTGGGCATATTCTTCAATGGCTCTTTATGCTATACTCAATCCAGCGATTGATGGTTGACGAAGCAATGCAATGCCACATGCATTAGATTTTAGGTGCCCTAAAGTATTTATTTTGCGAGTATTGAATTTGTGTGTGTGGATGATAATTCTTTGTAATCTTTCACATGTTTAATAATAGTAATCTAATTTTTCCTATCCTAAAATAACCACCTAAATTTTTTTTCAAGTCTCGAAATGTTTTTATCCTAAATTCAAGTCTCAAAAATTCCTCAAATTTTCTTTTATTTAACCCTTTCTTGTCAAATTAAAATTTAGATCACGTCCATCTAGAATAGGAAAAGGATGGCATTGGCTTTATATGGAGAGAGAGAAATTTCCTCAATTTTTCTTTTCAAATTGAAATTTAAATCACGTCCATCTAGAAGAAAAAAAATGATGGTATTAGCTTTATATATGTAGAGAGAGAGAAATTTCCTAATTTTTCTTTTATTTCACCCTTTGTTCTCTTCAAATTAAAATTAAAATCACGTTCATCTAGAAGAGAAAAATGATGACATCAGTTTTATATATAGAGAGAAATTTCCTCAATTTTTCTTTTATTTTATCCCTTCCTCTTTTCAAATCAAAATTTAGATTGTGTCTATCTAGAAGAAAAAAAGAATGACATCAGTTATATATAAAAAGAGAGAATTTTCCTCAACATTTCTATTATTTTACCCCTTCCTCTTTTCAAATTAAAATTTAAATCACATCTATTTAGAAGAGAAAAAAATGCTTTATATATAGAAATTTCATTAAATTTTTCTTTTTCATTTTATCCTTTTTTTTTTGTCAAATTAAAATTTAGATTACGCCCATTTAGAAGAGAAAAAGGGATGGCCTCAGCTTCAACCCGAATGCATCATCAAATGGTCATAGTGACGTGGGGAGTACTTTCAAGCACGCGAAATGGTGATTTTCAGTCGGTCTTTGCGTTGAGCTTTCATTTTGTCTTGTAGCCGGCAATTGCAATGCACTTCGAACCAGCTGAGATTGCAGCGTTTACCCCCGTACTGCACTCCAACCCGAGCACGGAAGAGCCGTCCGAGTCCGGAAGATCCCGACGGTTTCCGGGAAAGTTCCGAATTCTCCACGCCGGGCCTCATTCACAATCAAGACTGAATCTTTCTTTAATTCCGGATTGCTTCTTGGGATTTGGCTCTTGGCTTGGACCGACCGACTTCGTCTCGTCGCAGTGCCGTGAGTTTCGTACATGATGCAAAGTCAAAGATTCCGGGATATTCTATTTATCGTCCATGATGTTCCCACGTCGGAAGCATTTGAAGCGAAGTTTCCTTTTTTGCAGTTAAGAGGTAGTTTGCTTTCAGATGGTGTTTGTCCGAGGAAATTGCATTTTTATTTATTTATTTTTAAGATTAATGAATGTTGCACATGAAGTTCCCAACACAATGATGGAGAGGCTGAAGTAGGTGGTTTGAACAAGTAATCATGGGAAAAGTAAACGGTTGTTCTCTCTCTCTCTCTCTCTCTCTCTCTCTCTAAGTCAATCCCATGTGGTGTATTGCCAGGTAGATTCCGGGAAAGTAGAGAGTCGTGTTGTACATCAGTTAAAACAGATTCTGGGGTAGGCTTTTCTGCAGGAAGTAGGTCAAAGTGGGCGCAAAAGGGTTTTACTGTTGAGATCCAGCTTTTGTACTTGTCTGGTGACTGTGCAAATGGATAAGTCAATGTCATTTTTCATGACCGACATTGAGGTAAATTTTTCAAGAGATTTTGAGGAAAAGTTCTAGAAATGTGGCTAGAGAAGCAACCACCCAATGAGTTGAATGTTAGAAATTTTAAAACTTCGTCCCCAAGAATCTCTGTTATTGGTCGAGAAGGTCAAGACCGTGTTGTGTTGGCGATCAAGGTAGTTTGAATTCTGGCGGTGTGACCAATTGAAACTAGGTCTTAGATAAGATATATAATGGAGCCGAGCAGCCTCAGCTGAGGACTCCATCAAACATATCATTCATTTTCCCTGTTCATTCATATAAGGATCAAAACCTTCTCCTCACCTGTTTTAGTTCTGGTGCATCTTCATCATGGTGTGCAACACACTTGTAGATCTTCTGACCCCTAATCCAGTGTATAGTAGACCACTTATTGCTAATTCTGGTATTCATTGTCCGTTTACTCCCAGGAAAGCTGTTCAGAGATCTAATTGTAGAAGTCCGAAGATATGTGTCTGGAAAACTCTTTGTGCTCTTCCAGCACAATTTTCGCCAAAGCAATTTCATTGGAGCAACAGGTTTAATGAAGATTCTTATCGGAGAAAAAGAGTGCAAAGCAGTTATTCAGATACAGGGGAAAGTTCTGATATCCCATCTTATAGCTCTGCAGATTTACCAGGTGTCGAGTATGAAGTTTTCTTGAGCTTCAGAGGCCCAAATACACGTAAAGGGTTTGTGGATTGCCTCTATCATGGGCTTATGGATGCCGGAATCCGTGCTTTCAGAGACAATGATGAGCTCCCGATTGGAGGGAGGATCAGTTGGCTAATCCAAGCAATCAACAACTCAAAAATTTGCATACCCATCTTCTCCAAAGACTATGCAGTGAGTGAATGGTGTCTGCGCGAGTTGGCACAGATGGTGGAATGCAGTAAATTAACTGGGCTGGAAATTCTGCCCATATTCTATGATGTTAATCCATCTGAAGTAAAGCTGAACAAGGGACCATATTTAGAAGCCCTCCGTCAACACAAGAAGAAGAATAAGCCCAATCTTGTGCACCAATGGGAAGAGGCTCTGAAGGAGGTTGGAAAGATCAAGGGCTGGGAGTTAGAAAAGGACACTAATGGGTAACTTTCTCTAGGCCCTTGCTGCTATTTTATTTCATCACTTGTGAATTCTATTTGGAATCTTAGTTTAGTTCTCTTAATCAAGGAAACGAAACAAAATTGGGGAATCTGCAAAAAAGAAGCACAACCAGAATTTCAGTCTTGACTCATGTTTATTGATATTGTCATTTTCTTTGTGTCAAACTAAAGTTTTTTACCTCATCTTACTGTTAAGTCCCTGGATGGACTAGAATGGTATAACTCATTTTCTGAGATTCCATATGCCCTAATCTGAATGATCTTTCTTATTGGAGTATTCTCATCTCTTGTGCCATCTACTATCCATGTAATGCAGGCATGAAGGAAAACTCATAGAGTTAATAGTTCGAAAAGTTCTGGTTAGCTTGAAGGTGCACCATTTGAATGTAACTGACCAGTTAGTTGCAATCGATGATCACGTGGATGGACTCATGAGAATGCTTAATGTGGGTTCCAATGATGTAAGGATCATTGGGATTCATGGGATGGGTGGCATTGGAAAGACCACTCTTGCCAAGGTTGTGTTTAACCAGCTTTCAAATCGTTTTGAGTACTGTAGCTTCCTTGCAGATGTAAGAGAAACATCACAGAACAGGGGCCTTGAATTTTTGCAGAATCAACTGATCTCACACATCCTCAAAAAGAAGGGTCCAGAAATTACTAATGTTGATGAAGGCATCAACACAATCAAAGAGAGATTCTCCGGTAAGGAAGTTCTTATCCTTCTTGACGATATTGACAAGAGGGCTCAGTTAAATGCACTTGCAGGAAAGCGCAATTGGTTTGGTCCAGGTAGTAGGATTATCGTTACAACCAGAAACAAAGATGTGCTCAATGTGCCTGAAGTGGATTGGGCATATGAACTGGAAAGGATGGATGCAGATCAGTCCATTCAACTTTTCAGTAGGCATGCATTCAGAAGGGACTGCCCTCCTGATGATTATTTGGATTTCTCGAAAAAGGTGGTCGACATCACTGGAGGCCTTCCTTTAGCTCTTGAAACCATAGGTTCATTTCTGTCTGGGAAAATAAAAAAAGTCTGGGAGGACACATTGAAGAAGTTGGAAAAAGTACCTCGCGATGAAGTTGGGAAAAAGTTGAGGATAAGCTACGATGCTCTAGATCACTGGCAGAAGCAGATCTTTCTTGACATAGCATGTTTATTCATTGGATTTGACAAGAGAATTGTAGTTCATTTATGGGATGGTGCTGATTTTTACCCAGAGGAAGGTATTGAAGTCCTTCAACTCATGTCTATGATAAAGATTGGTGATGACAACAAGCTGTGGATGCATGATCAGCTTAGAGACCTCGGTCGAGAAATTGTTCGACAAGAAAGTAGCATGGAATTCAGGAGGCGCAGTAGATTATGGAACCATGATGAAGCATTGCACACATTAATAAATCACAAGGTAAAAATTTTTCCTTGTTGACCTTTATCTTAAATAAATAACCATTCATTTTTGGGGCTTTTTCGCTTTGCTTGCATAATGTTGAATGTTTTTACGAGCTTTGGCTAATGGCCTCCTTAAAATTCTCTAAACTAGGAATAAGCTATTTTGCTGATCTATAACTAGACTTATTGTGCCGTTTGTCCTTATTCTGTTTCATGTTGCATTTGTAGGGCACTGAAATGGTTGAAGCCCTCTGTCTTAAGTTTGATAGCAAGTCACAGTACTATCTCACTCGACTTGAATTTTCAAGTCTATCCAACTTAAGGTTCCTCCAGGTCAATGGTGTGAACCTTGCTGGTAACTTTGAAAATCTTCTTCCACAGTTAAGGTGGCTTTGTTGGCATTATTGTCCTTCAAATTTCTTGCCTACCAATTTTTATTTGAGGAATCTAGTCATTCTTGATCTCTCTTGGAGCAAGATCAGCGAATATTGGGAGGGCTGGCATCAAATCAAGGTAGGACATAATTTTTCACTCACTTGATCTTATCCGTGGCTCCATCTTTCAGTATACCTATGTTTTCATCGCTCTCACTGTTGTTATTCTTGCAGATGTCAAAGAACCTAAAGGTTCTTAATCTTACAGGATGTATATGCTTATACAGGAACCCTGATTTTTCTCCCTATGAAGCTCTTGAGATATTGATTCTTGAAGGCTGTGAAAGTTTAGTGGGAATTGATGCATCCATTGGTGGCTTAAGATGTCTTGTTTCATTAAACATGAAGGACTGTCATTCGATCCAAGAGTTGCCCGAAAAGTTGGGCTCTATGGAAGCTTTAACAGAGCTCATTGTCGATGGAACCTCTGTACAAGAAATTTTCATCATGCCTGGAGGTATGAAGAAGCTCGAAACTCTCAGTGCCCGTGATTGCAAGTCATTGACCCAGATTAGGAGCTCAATCAGCCAGCTGGAATCTCTCACATACCTTGCATTAGATAATGCAAAAATTACTCATCTTCCTGACTCTATTGGAGAGCTAGTGAAACTTGAGCACTTATCTCTGAAAGGTTGCAGGTCAATAAATAAACTTCCAGACACCACTGGGCAACTAGAGTCATTGGTTGAGCTGGATCTATCCAGCACAGGGATAACTGAGTTGCCGGATTCAATAAGCAATCTGAAAAAATTGAAAGTTTTGAAAGTGGGGGGAAGTTACATAGAGCAAATACCAGTTGTTATTGGGATGCTGGAAAAGCTTGAGGAGATTCATGCCAAGGGTTGTAACCTGGAGGGTGACATTCCTAGTGATATAGGGGAACTTGCATATCTGAGAATCTTGAGCTTGTCAGATAATCGTATCCGTAATTTACCAGAAACTATATGTGGACTCTCTCATCTGCAGACCCTTGATTTGGAGTTGTGCAAGGAGCTCAAGGGGCTTCCAGAGCTTCCTGATAGTTTGATTACTTTACGAGTTAGTTCTCAGTCAATGGAGCAAATCCCAGATCTCTCCAATCTGGTTAATCTGAGGCATTTGTATTTGTCTGATGGCTCTCATCTACAGGGGTTTCCCACCAATGACCCAACCAAGCTGGTTCAAGAGCCTAACCCCATGTGGCTTGGAATGTTATCCAAATTGGAGACATTGCAGCTTTCCCTCTCAAAAATCACTACATTACCAGCTGATCTGGGTTCACTTTATCGACTCAAGAAACTGGTATTGTCTTGTGTAGATCTGCAATCTTTTACTGAACTTCCCTCAAGCTTATCTACACTATATATAGGGAACTGCAAGTCTATGACAATTGTTCCTGATCTTTCGAACTTGAAAATCTGTCAGAGTTGGAGCTCCTTCACTCAGCTATATCAGAGATTCAGGGCCTTGAAGCTTTGGAGTCACTTCAAGTTTTTGATGTAATATACTGCAAATTGAAAAAGCTTGATGGGCTTGAACGATTAGAATCTCTGAGGCGCTTGGTCCTACGTAACTGTGAGTCCCTTGACAGATTACCCAATCTCTCAAACTTGAAGAAGCTGAAAGAATTCAAGCTGCGAGACTGTGAGAAGTTGCTTGAGATCCAAGGACTAGATAAATTGGTGTCATTGGAAGAACTGCAGATATCCGAGTGCAGATCCATCAGGAGTTTACCTGATTTGTCAAACCTGAAAAAGATGAAAGTTCTGGAAATTAAGAATTGTGATAAGATAAAGGATATTGGAGGGCTTGACAGATTGGAATCCCTGGAGGAATTGCAGATTTCAGAGTGCAGATCCTTGGCAGAGGCTGCCAGACTTTTCAAACTTGAAGAAGCTGAGGGACTTGGAGATTGAGAATTGCGAGAAGATAACTGACATTGAAGGCCTTGACCAGTTAGAGTCCTTGGAGAACTTGAGAATTATTGGCTGCAAATCCGTGGAAAAGTTGCCAGACCTATCGAACTTCAAAAGCCTGAAATCTCTGTACATTGAAGATTGTGAAAAGATACGTGAAATTGTAGGTCTTGGGATCCTGAGATCCATCAAAGGAGATAACTGTTTCTAAGCATGGTTCTGCTTTATTTTCTTCAAATTAAGCAATGGCAAGCTGTTTGTGCTGTAAAAAAAGGCAAGAAGAAAGTACTCGAATGTTATTTTCTTTCTTTTTTAAAGATGGCGTCCTCCATATTTGTTCAGCTATAGATGCAGAAGGATTGTTAGCTTAATGAAATATTTTTACTGTATATACGAGGTGCTAATAAGATTTCCTTTCCTTTCCTTTTTCACTGGTTCATGTGAGAATTTCTCTTTGGTTCCGCCATGATATAAGCACAGTGATTGAGTTGAGTGTTCAATGTGTGAACCTACTTGTATTTATCAGCACTTAGCAGAGTAATCATTTCTCTTTGCAGCTTTATGGTTCTGAGTTTATGACACTATAAGGTCAATAGGATGGTTACCGCATGGTCTCCAAAAGTATATGTTAATTCCCTGCTTAATATCATCAGTGCAACTTATGCAACTCTGTCAAATAAATCAGCTCAAGAATTACATACTTGATGTTTAGCCCCAGTACAAATTCTTCTCAGCATTTCTTTTTGCATCTCTGATTTTAGTTCCGGCATAATCTGGATACTCGATTGCAAAATTCACATCAAGCAGTTCTCAAGTCGAGTTTCCTCTTGCTATCAGTTTTGAGTACTAATGAAGAGTCTATTGATTGTTATTTCATATCAGAGCTTTAAAGAGGAATCGAGGCAGAAATAGTTCAGTTTGATGGCAATTGCTATTTCTGAACCAATCCTGCCATCATATACCAGTGAATGTCAGTGTAACTCAACTCTTTGCACACAAAAAAGTTGTTGCCAAGCATATATTCTTCTCTTGTGAAGAAGATGGCAAATTAGTACTATAGGATACAGAAATAAGATGCTTGCTCCAGGTAGAACCTGGAATCAGAGTATACACAACTTGGCAGTTGGCATCACAAAGTCAAGCAAGCCAGTATTATACCTTTAGTGGACCCTATAATGAGGGGTCTCCTTAGAACACCAGATGCCAGATCTAGCAAACCTGCTACTGGACTCTTTTTTGTCTTTTTATTTTCTTTTATTTTTTTCTGGGGAAGTTGACTTCCACATGAATGCTTTCACGCGGCAATTATTTAAGTTTAGCTTGCGGTTGCTCGCAAATTCTTTTCGTTTTAGCATGGCATTGACTTATACATGGCAATTTCTACTGGCCCGAGCTTGATGAATCTGGGCAAGGGCACCAAGCTCCTGAGCTCAACATCGGGACCCAAACTTGGACATCAAGGACTTTAGCCTCAGCGTTGAGGACCCGAGTCCAGCCTCTATGGACTTGGGCCTAACCTTTTTGTGGACTTGAGCCTATACGTCAAGGAGCCAGGGCATCGGCATCGGGGTTTGGACTCCAACTATGGTGGACTGGTACTGAGGTCCCAACTACTGTAGTGCTTGTGAGCCCGGCATGGGCACCAAGGTCCAAGCCTAACCTCTATGGAACCGGGCATGGGCGCCAATTTCTCGAGCCTGATCTTCGGGCTACCAAGGCCAAATGATAGGGAAATGGACACAGACGGGGTCTCGTGTTCAAGCTCTTTGCACCTGGCCCCGGTCTCTATTTCTAGCCCATTGTCAAGCGCCGAATATTTTTAACCCGCATTGTAATCTAGTCTTAATTTGAAAAATAATTTAATAATTTTAAAAGCAAAAAATCATTTTTCTAAATTTATTTTCTTAAGCGATTCAAATAATCTGAAAATAAGGAAAATGTCATCCCAACAAAAAAAAATCCACTAAACTAAGATTTGAATCACGTCCACTTACAGACCCAAAAAGAAGAAGATGAAGATAAATGATTTCCAGTTGTAATTCGAATGCATCATGAACTGGTCAATACTGATCGATTTAAATGATGATGTCGGAAGAACCTTCATTCGAGCGACCATGGTTTCCGGTCGGTCCTTTCCTCGAACTTCCTTGGTCTTGCGACCGGCAATGCGCTTCGAAGCAGCCGGGGATTTTCAGCGACTGCCCCCCTCTTCCGCTCGACCTCGACCATGGAAGAGGCGTCCCAAGTTTGGAAGATCGCGGCTGTTTCCAGGGCGTTCAAGACTGGTTTTTCGTTTTTAACTGCGGACCGCTTCTGGGTATTTGGCTCTTGATTCAGACCGACTTCATTCGTTGGAAATGCCTGTGATCTTGGGCGTGATGTGAAGTCCAAGATTCCGAAATATTCTATAATTTCCCACGTAGTTTCCGCGTCGGAGGCATCTGAACCGAAGTGCCCTTTTTGCAGTTAAAGGTCTTTGCTTTCATATGGTTAAGGAGACATTTTTTTTTTTTCATTGCTTTCTCGTAAAGAAATGAATTTTAAATGTGTTCCAAGCATCTAATGGGTCTGACAAAAATGGATATTTTTTAAACTTCATGAACATTGCACGTGAAATTTCAACACGATTTTTAAGAAAGGAAGTTGGGTTTGGCTGATGAAAGTTGGCCTGAACAAGTAATCATGGGAATTAAACAATTTGCATGCGTGCTTGCGTGCGTGCGTGCGTGCGTCTCTCTCTCTCTCTCGCCTATATTTTGTCTGTCAAAGTCAACTCCCACATAGTGTATTGCAAGGTAGATTCTGGAAAGTAGAAAGAGTCATGTTGTCAATCAGTTCAACAGATTATGGGGCAGGCTTTTTCTGCAGGATGTTTGTGGAAAGGCGGCTTCTAAAGGGAAAGCAGAATTTCTTCTAGAGAGGGTGCAAAAATGCTTTACTGTTGAGATCCTCTTACTTTTGTACTTGTTTGGTGACTCTGCAAATGGATAAGCCATTGTAATTTTTGAAAATGACATTGTGAAAGAAACTTTTGAGAGATTGGGAGAAGTATTAGAATGTCATTAGCGGAGCAACCAATGAGTTGACAACTGGGAATACTAAAACTTTGTCCCCAAGAACTTTGCTATTGGTCCAGCATGCTGAGACCGTGTTGTGGCGGTGATCAAGATAAATAATTAGAAGTCTTGCAGCTCCCATCTTGGTCTTAACGGCTCTCGTCAACTAAACTAATATTTGAATTCCGGTGGTGTGAACCACTGAAACAGGGTTCAGGAAAGATAAATAGGAGCTCAGCTGCCTCAGCTTAACAGTCCCATCAAACATATCGTTCATTTGGCCTGTTCATATAAGGATCAAAACTTCTCCTCACCTGTTTCCCTTCTTGTATCATCTCATCATGATATGCAGGACATTTGCAAATGTTCCAACCCCTAATCAAGTGTGCAGTAGAACCCTCATTGCTAACTCTGGTTTTCCTCATTCATTTACTCCCAGGAAAGCTGTTCAGAGATCTAATCATAAAAATTTGAAGGTATGCACCTGGGAAACTCTTCGTGCTCTTCCAACACAATGTTCACAAAAGAAATTTGATTGGAGCAACAGGTTTCATGAAGATTCTTATCGGAGAAAAGGACTTTGAAGCAGTTATTCAGATATTGGGGAAAGTTCTGGTCTACCATCTTATAGCTCTGCAGACTTACCAAGTGTCGAGTACGAAGTCTTCTTGAGCTTCAGAGGCCCGGATACTGGCAAAAAGTTTGTAGATTGCCTCTATACCAGGCTTATAGATGCCGGAATTTGTGCTTTTAGAGACAATGATGAGCTTCCCGTTGGAGGGAGGATCAGTTTACTACTCCAGGCAATCAAAAACTCAAAGATATGCATACCCATCTTCTCTAAAGACAATGCAGAGAGTGAATGGTGCCTGCTCGAGTTGGCACAGATGGTGGCATGCAGTAAACTAACTGGGCTGGAAATTCTGCCCCTATTCTACGACATGGATCCATTTGAAGTAAAGCTGAACAAAGGACCATACTTAGAAGTTCTCCATAAACACAAGAAGAAGAATAAGCCCACCCTTGTGCACCAATGGGAAGAGGCTCTGAAGGAGGTTGGAAAGATCAAGGGCTGGGAGTTAGAAAAGGACACTAATGGGTAACTTTCTCGGGCGCTTGCTACTATTTTTTTCCATTACTTGCGAATTGTTTTTGGAACCTTATATTTATCTCTCTTAATCAAGGAAACAAATCGAAGTTAGGGAATCTGCAAAAAAGAAGTAGCACAAATTTCAGTCGTCTCATGTTCATTGATATTCTCCTTTTTGTGTCTGTATCCATCAATAGTAATAAGAGATGTTTGGAACTAAAGTTTTTATACCATCTTACTGTTAAGTCCATGGATGGACTAGAATGGCATAACTCATTCTCTGAAATTCTGATTTTCATAATTTGATGATCTTTCCATTGGAGTATTCTCATCTCTCTTGCCATCAACTATCCACATGATGCAGGCATGAAGGAAAACTCATAGAATTAGTACTTCGAAAAGTTCTGGTTAGCCTGAAGGTGCACCATTTGAATGTAACTGACCAGTTAGTTGCCATTGATGATCACGTGGATGAACTCATGAGAATGCTGAATGTGGGTTCTAATGATGTAAGGATCATTGGGATTCACGGAATGGGTGGCATTGGCAAGACCACTCTTGCCAAGATTGTTTTCAACCAGCTTTCAAGTTGTTTTGAGCACTGTAGCTTCCTCGCAGATGTACGAGAAACATCACAGAACAGGGGCCTCGAATATTTGCAGAATCAACTGATCTCACACATCCTGCAAAGAAAGGGTTCAGAAATTACTAATGTCGATGAAGGCATCAACACAATCAAAAAGAGATTTTCTGGTAAGGAAGTTCTTATCCTTCTTGATGATGTTGACAAGAGAGCTCAGTTAAATGCCCTTGCGGGAAGGCGCAGTTGGTTTGGTCCAGGTAGTAGGATCATTGTTACAACCAGAAACAAAGATGTGCTCAACGTGCCTGAACTGTATTGGGCATATGAACTAGAAAGGATGGATAGAGATCGGTCAATTCACCTTTTCAGTAGGCATGCATTCAGAAGAGACTGTCCACCTGAACGATTATTTGGCTTACTCAAAAAGGTTGTTGACATCACTGGAGGCCTTCCTTTAGCTCTTGAGACCATAGGTTCATTTTTGTCAGGGAAAACCAAAAAAGTTTGGGAGGACACATTGAAGAAGTTGGAAAAAGTGCCTCACAATGAAGTTGAGAAAAAGTTGAGGATAAGCTATGATGCTCTAGATCACTGGCAGAAGCAAATCTTTCTTGACATAGCATGTCTGTTTATTGGATTTGACAAGAGAATTGTAGTTCACTTATGGGATGACACTGATTTTTACCCAGAGGAAGGTATTGAAGTCCTTTGTCTCATGTCTTTGATAAAGATTGGTGATGACAACAAGCTGAGGATGCACGACCAGCTTAGAGACCTCGGTTGAGAAATTGTTCGACAAGAAAGTAACATGGAATTCGGGAGGCGCAGTAGATTATGGAACCATGAGGAAGCATTGCACACATTGATATATAACAAGGTAAAGCGATTTGCTCTTTGACCAATACTGAAAGGAATTCACCATTCATTTTAGGGGCTTTCTCGCTTTGCTTGCATGATGTCAAATACTGTTACGAGCTTTTACTAATGGCCTCCTCAAAATTCTCTAAACTAGGAACAAGCTATTTTGCTGATCTATACCTAGAATTATTGTGGCTTTTATCCTTATTCTGTTTCTTGTTGCATTTGTAGGGTACTGAAATGATTCAAGCCCTCTGTCTTAAGTTTGATAGCTAGTCACAGTACTATCTCACTCGAGTTGAATTTTCAAGTCTGTCAAACTTAAGGTTCCTCCAGGTCAATGGCGTGAACCTCGCTGGTAATTTTGAAAATCTGCTTCCACAGTTAAGATGGCTTTGTTGGCATTATTGTCCTTCAAATCTTTTGCCTACCAATTTTTATCTGAGTAATCTAGTCATAGTTGATCTCTCTTGGAGCAAGATCAGCGAATATTGGGAGGGCTGGCATCAAATCAAGGTAGGACATGCTTTATGACTTCCATGATCTTATTCGTGGCTCCAGGTTTCAGTATAACTATGTCTTTATAGCTGACTGTTGTCATTCTTGCAGAAGTCAAAGAACCTAAAGGTTCTTAATCTTACAGGATGTACATGCTTATACAGGAACCCTGATTTTTCTCCTTATGAAGCTCTTGAGATATTGATTCTTGAAGGCTGTGAAAGTTTAGTGGAAATCGATGCATCCATTGGCAGCTTAAAGCATCTTGTTTCATTAAACATGAAGGACTGCCATTCGATCCAAGAGTTGCCCGAAAAGTTGGGCTCTATGGAAGCTTTGGCAGAGCTGATTGTGGATGGAACCTCTGTACAAGAAATTTTCATCATGCCTGGAGGTATGAAGAAGCTCGAAACTCTCAGTGCCCGTGACTGCAAGTCATTGACCAAGATTAGGAGCTCAATCAGCTAGCTGGAATCTCTCACATACCTTGCTCTAGATAATGCAAAAATCACCCATCTCCCAGACTCTATTGGAGAGCTAGTGAAACTTGAGCACTTATCTCTGAAAGGTTGCAGGTCAATAAATAAAGTTCCAGACACCATCGGGCAACTAGAGTCATTGGTCGAGCTGCATCTATCCAGCACAGGGCCTGATTCAATAAGCAATCTGAAAAAATTAGAAGTGTTGAAAGTGGAGGGATGTTACATAGAGCAAATACCAGTTGTTATTGGGATGCTGGAAAAGCTTGAGGAGATTCATGCCAAGGCTTGCAACCTGGAGGGTGACATTCCTAGTGATATAGGGGAACTTGCATATCTGAGAATCTTGAGCTTGTCAGATAATCGTATTCATAGGTTACCAGAAAATATTTGCAGACTCTCATCTGCAAACCCTTAATTTGGAGTTATGCAAAGAGCTTAAGGGGCTTCCAGAGCTTCCTAGTAGTTTGATTAATCTACGAGTTAGTTCTCAGTCAATGGAGAAAATCCCAGATCTCTCCAATCTGATTAATCTGAGGCATTTGTATCTGTCCGACGGCTCTCATCTGCTGGGGTTTCCCACCAATGACCCAACCAAGCTGGTCCAAGATCCTAACCCTAGGTGGCTTGGAATGTTATGCAAATTGGAGACATTGCAGCTTTCCCTCTCGAAAATCACTACATTACCAACTAGTGTGGGTTCGCTTTATCGACTCAAGAAACTGGTATTGTCCTGTGTAGATCTGCAATCTTTTATTCAACTTCCCTCTAGCTTATCTACACTATATATAGGCAACTGCAAGTCTATGACAATTGTTCCTGATCTTTCAAACTTGAGAAATCTGTCAGAGTTGGAGCTCCTTCATTTGGCCATATCAGAGATTCGGGGCCTTGAAGGTTTGGAGTCACTTCAAGTTTTCGATGTGATATACTGCAAATTGAAAAGGATTGATGGGCTTGAACGGTTAGAATCCCTGAGACGCTTGGTTCTACATAGCTGTGAGTTCCTTGACAGATTACCCAATCTCTCAAACTTGAAGAAGCTGAAAGAATTCAAGCTGCGTGACTGTGAGAAGTTGCTTGAGATCCAAGGACTTGATAAATTGGAGTTATTGGAAGGGCTGCAGATATCCTGCTGCAGATCTATTGGGAGTTTACCTGATTTGTCGAACTTGAAAAAGTTGAAAGTTCTGGAAATTAAGAATTGTGATAAGATCAAGGATATTGGAGGGCTTGACAGATTGGAATCCCTGGAGGAATTGCAGATTTCAGGGTGCAGATCCTTGGAGAGACTACCAAACTTGTCAAAATTGAAGAAGCTGAAAGACTTGGAGATCAAGAGTTGCGAGAAGATAAGCAACATTGAAGGTCTTGACCAATTGGAGTCCTTAGAGAACTTGAGAATTATTGGCTGCAAATCTATGGAAAAGTTACCAGACCTATCGAACTTCAAAAGCCTGAAGTCTCTGTTCATTGAAGATTGTGAAAGGATACGTGAAATTGTAGGTCTTGGCATCCTGAGATCCATCAAAGGACATAACTGTTTCTAGGCAGTACACAGCTTTAGTTTCTTCAAATTAAGCAACGATAAGCTTTTTGTACAGGAAAAAAGGCAAGAATAAAAAATTTAACTGTTGCTTTTTTTCTTTTTTTGATGGTGTCCTCCACATTTGTACAGATATATGCAAGAGGACTGTTAACAGAATGAAATTGTATACTGTACAAAGTCCAAGGTGCTATTAAGACACCCTTTGTTTTCTCACTAGTTCATGGGAGATTTTCACTTGCAGTTCCCTCTCATACATAAGCACAGTAATGGAGTTGAAAGCTCATTGTACGAACCTTATTTGTATCTATCAGCACTTTGCAGTGTAAAGATTTCTCTTTGCACAGTAATGGAGGTGAAAGCTCAATGAACAAATCCTGCTATCATGTGCAACTTCAAATTCAACTCTTTGTACACTAGAAGAAGTTTCTGCTGAGCAGACTTTAGAGCACCCTCTCCCCTTCGAATGGTGCCAGGCCTCTCACTAATGCGATGCTTGGCCAGAGTGTAACTGTGGACCCTTTTTCTGCAAATCATGCAACCTAGATCTTCACATGAACTGTGCGATTGCAGTTCTGCTTATTTACTTTTTCTAGCATGGCAGGGCTAATCTCTTCAAATTGATAAGCCGCTTGTGCAGGAGACGAGGCAAGATTAAGAACTCTACCTTTGTTTTTTTTTGTCTTTTTTAAGATTGTCCTCTCCACTTTTGTACACCTAGAGATGCAACAGGGTTGTTACTGTGATGGAGTTACTTCTACTATATAAAGCAGGAGCTAATAAAATCTCCCTTCTGAGTAGTGTCATACAGGCACAGTGATGAAGTTTGGAGCTCAATATAGTGTCATACAGGCACAGTGATGAAGTTTGGAGCTCAATATATTAGCACATCCTCTTACATCAACCAACACTTAGCAGTGTAATGATTTCTCTCCGCGGCTATATGATTTTGAGTTCATAACACTCAGAAAATAGATAGAACTACTGCAGCAATTTCTCCATACTCTATGTCAATTTCCTACTTAATGTCATCAATGCGTCTTGTGCAGACTCTGTCAAATGAATCAGCTCAAGAAATACATATTTGCATGTTTACACACACACACATTCTCCTCCACATTTAATTTTGCATCTCTGGTTCTAGTTCCAGCATAATCTGGATACTGGATCACAAAATTCAGGTCAAGCAGTCATGAAACCAGGTGCTTTCTTACTTCAACCGAGATTATTAATATTAAGTATCAATCACTGCTCACAAAGAGAAAACTTGTCTCTTCTCAGAGAACTTTCATGCTGCAAAATTAAGGAGACATTACAACTATGATAAATGACACATTCAGTTTCGTGGACATTCACAATTCAACTATGCGAACAACAGGCCAAAAATAAGAAATTCGCAACCGGTACTCATGTAGTAGAATTCCCAAGAGGCATTGATGACTGAATTGCATAACTATTGATGCTAACTATTAGCTCCATAAAGCGCATATTTTTGCCATGGAACAATCTGAGATAAATACATTTCATTTCCATTCAACTGAAGAGCAACTCTTACACCTGCTCAAGTATGCCAGCTAAAAAGACAACACTTCACAAAATGCCATATTGAAATTAAGAGGTCAAGGATTGAAACTAATTACATAAGCTAAAACAGAGTGCCCAACTCGTCCTAGTTCCATTAGCAAAGCACTTCAGACGAATACACAACAGAGTCATTTCATCAAACACGTGAAGTGCGCACCGTTAACAAAGCACTCTCGCCTAATCACCAGAATCCTTGTTGCGAAGCCTGTAGATGATGCGCCCCCGCGTCGAGTCGTACCGGCTCACCTCAATCTTGACCTTATCCCCAGGCAACATCCGGATGAAATTCTTCCTGATCTTCCCAGAGATGTACCCAAGAACCACGTCCTCGTTGTCCAGGCGGACGCGGAACATCCCGTTGGGCAGCGACTCCACGATGACGCCCTCGTGGGTCCACTTCTGCTCCTTCATGCCCGGCGACGCCTTCTTGGCGCAGAGGGCTACGACGGGCCGCGGGCCGGCGGGCCAGGACAGGGGCGGCGGAGGAGAATTGTGGGTTCGGAGCAGCGTGAAGACAGCGGGAGGAGGAGGGGTCTGGAAGAGCCTACTGTTGCCGCTGCTGCCGGCGGCGGCGGCGGCGGCGGCGGGTATGCGGAGGCATGCCTGGGGCGTGCTGAAGAGAGCGAAAGACATGGCTGAAAGTGCGAAGGGAAGAAGAGGAGGAGGAGGAGGAGGAAGAAGAAGATGAAGATGAAGTGGGAAGCGAGCTCTGTTTCAGCTACTCATCATCTTCTCTGAGTTTGCGTCTGAATGACGATGATATTATGTCCTCAGCCTCAAGTTCGAGTGGGGCTGATTTGCCTGCGCTCCGTTGGAGAAATGACCAAAATACAAATTGGCATTTAAACATTTCTTTTATAGACATTAAGAATAATTCCACCAGGAATCTTTAGAATTTTCTTGGTGGACATTAATATGACTTTTTCATCTCATCAATACTCCTAAATTTGTGCCAATGATGCGAAAAAACATATTACAATGGCCATTAAATATCCAATATGACAAATAAACTTAAGAGTATCGACCAAGAACATAATTATATCGGATTATTAATAGCCATAAGGATAGAAAGTGTTTTGGATGATCACTACAAGTTTGGGGGCATCAATAAGAGGGAAAAAGCTTAAGGTTGAAAAGTTTGTGATCTTTTTCTAAGATTATTCCTAAAGGAGATGGTTGGTGTCTCATGATAGTAGGTGATTGACTAGTCCCCCATCGATTGGTATTTAGGTTCCACACAAATCCAAATATAATTGAAATCCATATGTAGATCTGATCATATAGACTCGCTCAGGCCCTACTTTTGGCATAAAAGCCCGAAGATAATTTTTCATGAGCTTGGACATGGGCAATTAATGAGAAAGTCCAGCCCAACCCAATCGACCTCAGCCAAGTCCAACCATACCAAAAGAATCATAATTAAGAATTATGTGATGGGCAAGCTTAGGCAAAATTGTAGAGCTTGTCAACATGGGTCACTAATTCATGTTTTAACCTATATTAATCATAGTCAAGTGATAAATGGCCCAGCTTAAAGTTGTCATGTATAGAATACAATGGATTCGGATAAGAAAAGTCTAAAAATAAATGAGTTTAAACGGATCTGTTTAGAACATAAACAACATTCAACCTATATACTCAAAAAAGTAGGAGTTAAAAGTAAACATGTTCAGCCCATCTTTATTCTAGCTAGTCTCTTCTCCTTGTCGATAGACTTTCTAGAGAACGATTGAGATGCCATTGCGACGGCTTCAGCTTCCGTCTTATGCAACTTCCTCTCTCTACACCACCACTTCTCCTTATATGGCATCCAAGATCATTTCGCTTCATTCGCATTCTAACTTCATCTCCCTCTATGTCCGACTCGTTCTCATCATGCTCTTGCTCTTGCTCTTTCTGTTTGAACTCGACCTCGCGGCTGTTCTCCAAGTCTTTTGGGCAGATGCTCGAAGAAACTATTTCATTTGTATATTTCTATTGTCATTCGTCATCGATGGTAGTTCTCTGGATGCCTAGAGAGAAATCTTGTTCTTGTTGATGGAATAGACTTAGCCCTACAATGATCGGATTGGACAGCTCGGTGATTTATTACCGGCAGATGATTTACCATAATATGTACCCAGCAGGTTGCCCTGTCTTGTCATCCACACCTTAACTGTGTGAAAATAAGTTTTTAGATAGGTCTCGAAATGTAATGATGCAATTTGTAGTGTGTTGAGTTCGCTTGAATTGCTCCCTTTTTTTTTTTTTTTTAAGTTTTTGTACAAGGAAATGAACTATATTGCCTATGAATGCAGTTAGTAGAGTATTAGTAATGTGGATCTAAGTATACCTTATTAAATTTGTATTACATATATATATGGATGGAATAATGACACAAATAATCTTTGAACTTTGGTTTAATGCACAATTTGGTTTCTCAACTTTCAATTTATTCAATATGGTCCATAAACTTTAGCCAAATGTGCAATATAATTCTTTAAACTTTTAATTTATTCAATATGATTAATGAACTTTTGGTACATGTTTAATATAATCCCTAAACTACATGAAAATGTTCAATGTAGTCTTTGATTTTGGATTAAATGAAAAAGACTACATTGAATATTTTCATATATTTCAAGGGACTATATTGAATATGTAATAATAATTCAGGATCTACATTGAACAAATAAAAGTTCAAAGACCACATTATACATTAGGTTAAAGTTCAAGAATCAAATTAAACAAATTAAAAATTTATAGATCAAATTGTACATTCAGCTAAATTTAAAAAATGTTTGTGTTATTTTCATTAAATGGATCAATATGGGTCAAATCATTCTTTACCCGATCCGTCCATTTGATGGTCCTAGCAAAAATCAAGGCCAGCATGATGATTACTATTATAATGTTGGTGGACTAAGAAAAGTGTAACCATGGTGGTTCGAATGGAAACATTGAACAATGAACATGGACATGCTTATTACATAAAGTAATCTTAGGTCGATTTCATAAGTTTGTTTTGCACCATATGGTCTCTTTATAGAAGGTTGTGATCACCCACAATTCAAGAATTCGAATACACAAAAATGATTTTTACTCTATGAAAAGATCCGTATTGTATGAAGGTTAAATAGGTTACTTGAAAGTTTTGAGCAAAATTAGTCTATAGGTCTATACAAGTGAAATTGAATTAAAGTATAGAGGGACTAAAAATTGAACCTCACCTACTGAAAAAGAAGCTTGACCTTATGGGGAAAACGACACAAACATAAATGAAAAAACCAAATCGATGGATATATAAATAGTTAATGCTCATGTAGTACTCTCCTGGCTTTGTGAACGACCGCTTAGCACGAGTTGGTGCTAGTTTTTTTAAATTTAGACGTCCTTTTATTTTGTCCTCTTTTTAGGATAATCGCATATGTAATTATCTCTAATTTTAGAGGATCTCTATAGTAAATGACATTTTCCCCTGATCATCATCATTTACCTTTCCAGCCAGAAAAGCTTATTTTTTCTCAACTTTCAGTGGTTGGGCCACGGGTGATGGTTCGATTTGGGTCAAGAATCGAAAAGTCCATTTCCATTTGGAAGCCCACGGTCTCATTAATAGAGAAACGCACAGAAAATGCAATGCAAGGGCTGGCACTTCTTCTTCCATATATGCCGGTCCATACGCATATTTCGAATAATTGGTATTTACATTAATATGAAAGCTGATCTAAGATAAAAAGATGAGATTTGCAAAATGGACATATTTCATAGTTTTGTAGAAGAATATCGTATTTTTCGAAGGCCTAAGATCAATGCGTGACAAAAAAAAGGATGTTAATATGTTAAGTTTCAACAAAAAAAAAATCGACATAATTAGAGGAAAGAGATGGGAGAGGAGGGTTTGATCAAATACCTCTCAGCTTGGATTAGATACATTTGATGTGAGATTCACATATGATTGAACAATTCAGACACTCTAAATTGATGAGCACCAAAAGCATGTGAGGAGCGTTTTGCAAGGACCGATGTAAAGCTAACATTAATCCTTGACAATCTTCAATGTGATGAGAAACCATGAAAGTTTTGACATTTATGATCCGCCAAATTGCTTAGACTTGAAGCTCACAGTTAGCGGAAAAAAACCTTTTTGTCTCTTTTGAATATAATTAAAAATAAACCTAATGAAGGGAAGGGGCATATTCGACATCAGGTCTAACATTTCTTGCCTATACCAGTTTTATGGTTAAAAAAATACATTTATGTAAAATTAATCAAAATCTAATCGAGCTTGAAAGACTAAATAGGTGGAACCCAAGGAAAAACAAATGTTATGTCAAAGTGCGATGATTTTGCATATCTAGTCAATCGGGCTAGCTCGGTCATAGTGAGCCCCATGCCCATGATCATTTCAATGTGATAAGAAAATACGAAAGTTCCAACACTTTTAATCAATCAAATGACATTGATTTGAAGATTCCATTTAGTAGGCAACCTTTTTTTTTAATACAAATTCCGACTAAATCTATATCAAGTAAACATCATGAATGGGAAGGATGGATCGATGTTGAGGCTGAAATTTCTTGTCTAGCTTCATGATTAAGAAATATGCATTTCACATATGGTCAATCACAATCTAATCAAACTTGAACAATCTTAATTAAAAATGACTTGTCAAAGTCCAATGATTTTGCATATCTAGCCAATCAGGTTGGCCTAGTCATAGTGAGCCTCATGCCCACGATCATTTCATTGTGATAAGAAAATACCAAAGTTTCGACCCTTTTAATCAACCAAATGACATTGATTTGAAGCTTTCAATCAACAAAAAACCTTTGTTTTTATTACAAATTCCAACTAAATATGTATCAAGTAAACTTCATGAATGGGAGGGATGAAATTGACATTGGATCTGAAATTTCTTATCCAAACCAATTTATGATTAAGAAATACATATTTCCCATATGATCAATCACAATCTAATCAAATTTGAACAATCTTTATTATGAATCACTTGTCAAAATCCAATGATTTTGCATATTTAGTCGATCGGGCTAGCTTGGTCATAGTGAGCCCCATGCCCTCGATCATTTCAACATGATAAGAAAATATGAAAGTTTCAACACTTTCAATCAATCACGTGTCATTGATTTGAAGAATTCAATCAGCGGAAATCCTTTGTCTTTATTGCAAATTCTGACTAAATTTGTATTGAGTAAACCTCATGAATGGGAGGGATGGAATTAACAATAGAACTGAAATTTCTAGTCGGACTTTTTCATGATTAAGAAATACATATTATACATATGTTCCATCAAAATCTAATCAAGTTTGAACAATCTTAATTAAACATGTGGAACCTAAGATAAGAGTGACATCTTTTAGACCATGTAATTGCGCAAATCCAGTGGATCTGGTCAATCGGGCTAGTTCAATCTTAGTGGGCCACAATGCCAATGATTGTTTCAAGAATCAACTTCACGAGCATCTCGACGTACATGTATGGGACCACTCTTTTGTGCTTCACAAACCTCTTTTTCAAACGTTCATGTAAATGCGATTTCAATAGTTGCAGCTCCACGTCATAAATGAAATGACGTGCAATTCAGCTGCTAACTCCAACCAAGATCCAAACTCATTTCCCACGTTTTTGCTCTCCTTATCTATTCTTGACACGTTGATTTCGTCTGTTCACCTGCATAAACAAGCGAGATTATCAAATCACATTCCCTTATTTTTAATCTTCCTAAAAAAAAGTGTTCTTTTATCGCTTATCAGAAGATTCTATTGGTGTCGAGATCAAACCAAATTAATAAACAGTAATTTGAACCAATCCCATAAGTTATTATTGAACATATATTAAAAGTTCATGGACTATATTAGACTAATTAAAAATTCATGGATCATTTGGCATGTGGGGCTAAAGTTCAAAAATCAAATTACACATTCAGCCAATTTAAAGCATTTGTGTCATTTTCCCTTAACGGTCAATGTGGGTAGGATCGTTTTTATCCAATCCGTCCATTTGATGGTCCTAACAAAAACTAAGGCCAACCCGGTCATTATATTGTTGGTGGCTCTAAAAAAAGTGCAACCATGGTGGTTCGAATTGAAACATCGGACAATGAATATGGACATGCTTAATACATAAAGTAACCTTAGGTCGATTTCATACGTTTGTTTTGCACCATATGGTCTCTTTGTAAACGTTCCATTTGGGTTTCCAGAAAAATCTACGTGTTGCAAGCGAAATTGGCCTATTTGAGGTGGATGCTTATCTCGACCTTTTTTCTCAATTACAGAGATTGATCATTTGAAGTGAGTCGCACCAAATTGAAAGGTTGTGATCACCCACAATTCAAGAATTCGAATGCACAAAAATGATTTTTACTCTATGAAAAGATTAATAATAACTAATAGGTTACTCAAAAGTTTTGAGCAAAATTTGTCAATAGGTCTATACAAGTGAAATTGAATTAAAGTATAGACGGACTAATAATTGAAACACACTTAAAAAAAAAGAAGCTCAAGAACCATATTGAGAAAACGACATCAACATAAATGAAAGAACCAAATCAATGCATATATAAATAGTTAATACTCACATAGTAACTCTTCTAGCTTCATGAACACCCACTTAGCACGAGTTGGTGCTAGTCTCTCTAAATCTAGACGTCCTTTTATTTTATCCTTTTTTTAGAATAATCGCATATGTAATTATCTCTAATTTAAGAGGATCTCTATAGTAAATGACAATTTTCCCTGGTCATTATCATTTACCTTTCCAGCCAGAGAAGCTTCTTTTTTTTTTCTCAAGTTTCAGTGGTTGGGCCACGAGTGATGGTTCGACTTGGGTCAAGAATTGAAAAGCCCATTTCCATGTGGAAGCCCACGGTCTCATTAATAGAGAAACGCACAGAAAATGCAATGCAAGGGCTGGCACTTCTTCTTCCATATATGCCGGTCCATACGCATATTTCGAATAATTGGTGTTACATTAATATGAAAGCTGATGTAAGATAAAAAGATGAGATTTGCAAAATGGACATATTTCATAGTTTTGTAGAAGAATATCGTATTTTTCGAAGGCATAAGATCAATGCGTGACAAAAAAGGATGTTAATATGTTAAGTTTCAGCAAAAAAAGAAAAATCAACATAATTAGAGGAAAGAGACGGGAGAGGAGGGTTTGATCAAATACCTCTTAGCTTGGATGAGATAAGTCCGACATGAGATTCACATGATTGAACAATTCAGTCTCTCTAAATCGATGAGCATTGAAAGCATGCCAAGAGCGTTTCACAAGGACCGATGTAATTATTATCATTAACCCTTGACAATCTTCAATGTGATGCTAAAATATGAAATTTTTGACATTTGAAATCTGCCAAATTGCTTAGACTTGAAGCTCGCAATTAGGAGAAAAAAACCTTTTATTTCTTTTTAAATATAATTAAAAGTAAACCTAATGAAGGGGAGGGGCAGATTGGGCATCGGTTCTAAAGGTTCTTGCCTCTACCACTTTTATGGTAAAAAAAAATGTACATTTATGTAGAATCGATTAGAATCTAAACAAGCTTGAAAGACTAAATAGGCGGAAATCAAGAAAAAAATATGACATGTCAAAGTCTTATGATTTTGCATATCTAGTCGATTGGGCCATCTTGATCATATTGAGTTCCAAGCCCACAATCATTTCAACGTGATAAGAAAATACGAAAGTTCTGACACTTTTAATAAGTCGGATGACATTGATTTGAAGCTTCCATTTGGCAGACAACCTTTGTTTTTATTACAAATTCCGACTAAATTCGTATCAAGTAAACTTCATGAATGGGGGGATGGAATTGACATCGGGTTTGAAAATTCTTGTCTAGAACAATTGATGATTAAGAAATACATATTTCACATATGATCAATCACAATTGATGATTTTGCATATCTAGTCGATTGGGCCATCTCGATCATAGTGAGTTCCATGCCCACAATCATTTCAACGTGATAAGAAAATCCGAAAGTTTTGACACTTTTAATAAGTCGGATAACATTGATTTGAAGCTTCCATTTGGTAGACAACCTTTGTTTTTATTACAAATTCCGACTAAATTCATATCAAGTAAACTTCATGAATGGGGGGATGGAATTGACATCAAGTTTGAAAATTCTTGTCTAGAACAATTGATGATTAAGAAATACATATTTCACATATGATCAATCACAATCTAATCATACTTGAACAATCCTAATTACAAATGACTTGTCAAAGTTTAATGATTCTGAATATCTAGTCGATCGAGCTAGCTTGGTCATAGTGAGCCCCATGCCTACAACCATTTCAATGTCATAAGAAAATACAAAAGTTCCGACACTTTTAATCAGCCAAATGACATTGATTTGAAGCTTTCATTTAGCGAACAACCTTTGTTTTTATTACAAATTCTAACTAAATTCGTATCAAGTAAACTTCATGAATGGGAAAGATGGAATTGATGTTGGGTCTGAAATTTCTTGTCCAAACCAATTCTTGATTAAGAAATACACATTTCACATATGATCAATCCCAATCTAATCAACCTTGAATAATCTTAATTACAAATGACTTATCAAAGTTCAATGATTTTGCAAATCTAGTTGGTCGGGCTAGCTTGGTCATAGTGAGCCCCATGCCCATAACCATTTCGATGTGATAAAAAAATACAAAAGTTCCAAGACCTTTTAATCAACTAGATGACATTGATTTGAAGCTTCCATTTAGCAAACAACCTTTGTTTTTATTACAAATTCTGACTAAATGCATATCAAGTAAACTTCATGAATTAGAGGGATGGAATCGACATCAAGTCTGAATTTTTTTGTCCAAACTAATTCATGATTAAGAAATACATATTTCACATATGATCAATCAAAATCAAATCAAACTTGAAGAACCTTAATTACAAATGACTTGTCAAAGTTTGATGATTTTGCATATCTAGTCGATCAGGCTAACTTGGTATAATGAGCTCCATGACCACTACCACTTCAACATGATTAGAGAATACAAAAGTTCTAACACTTTTAATCAGCCACATGGCATTGATTTGAAGCATCCAATCAGCAAAAACCCTTTGTCTTTATTGCAAATTCCGACTAAATTTGTATCGAAAACTTCATGAATGGGAGGGATGGTATCAACACTAGGTTTGAAATTTCTTGTCAAGGGTGATTTGCGATTAAGAAATACATATTTTATGTATGATCAATCAAAATCTATTCAAGTTTGAACTATACTAATAAAACACGTGGAACCTAAGATAAGAGTGACAGCTTTTAGACCATGTAATCATGCAAATCCGGTCGATTGGGCTAGCCCAATCTTAGTGGGCCACCGTGCGCCCCGATTGTTTCAAGAATCAACTTCATGAGCATCTTGACGTATACATTACGGGACCACTCTTTTTATGTTTCACAAACATCTTTTTCAAACGTTCATGTGAATGCGATTTCTATAATTGCAGCTCCACGTCATAAATGAAATCATATGCAATTCAGCTGCTAACTCCAATCAAGATCCAACTCATTTCCCACGTTTTTGCTCTCCTTATCTATTCTCGACCGTTGATTGTCTTTATACACAAGCGAGATTACCTAGTCATATTCCCTTAATTTTAATCCTCTTGAAAATGGAAAAAAAGTGTTCTTTTATTGCTTGTCAAGAAAATTTGTCGGTGTCAAGATCAACCCAAACTAATAAATAGTAATTTGAACCAACCCTATAAGTTATTGTTGAGAACATGTAACAAATATCAAACCTATGTAGCTACGCTCCTCTATCATCATATAACTCCAGTCATTTTCGATGGCTGTGGCCACCTAACATTCGAAATGTTATCTAGTGAAAAGCCAATTGTCTTTTGTTATTATAGCTTGCGAAAAAAATTAGTTGACGAATGTGATGGCTTAAATTTATGTCGAAAGGCACCCAATAGAGATAAACCTACTCTTCTTCCTTTACTCAAGCTCTAATTTCTTACTTTAGAATATTACGACAACTTTCTAGTTCAACATTTGAGGGATCTAAGTTAGGTGCAAGTGACTGTTCGAAACATATTTAGGGCTTAGTTGGATAGATTGGGGAAAGGAAAATTGAAGAAAAAAATTTGAAAAATTTTAGATTTTTTCGAGTTTTTTCTTAAACTATTCACTATATTCCCCTTAAATTTTCATGCTTCTTTTTTAAAAGACAGCATTAGGGTTGATAATGATTTGAATGGAGGATAGGCAATGGATTAGGGTGTCCTACTTTAAGTGAACGTGACAGCTTATATTCAAGTTGAAAGGCACGTGATTGAAATAAACCTACCCTTCTTCCTTTACTCCAACTCTTATTTTTTGTTGAGAATTTTAAGACAATTTTCTAGTTTGATAACCCAGGAATCTAATTTAAGCATGAGCGAGTGATTGAAACATATTTAGGGCTAAGTTGGGTAGATTGGAGAAAGAAAATTTGAAGAATTTAAAAAAACAGAAAAAGAAAACATCAAATTTCATTCAAGATTTTTCAAAATTTTCACAACTTTCCTCTCAAACTTGTATTCTTTATTTTTTAAAAGATGGCATTAGCATTACATGCTTATTGATAAGGAAAGCCTTTAAAATAATGATTCGAAGTAGAGCAATTTTCTCAAAAAATGCCTAGAATGGCTATATAAAATTTCAAATAAGGATTCTAATTTACATATATAATGAAATGTGTGTACATTATAATGAATACAAAATACATTAAAAATTACAAAAAGAAGGAGAAGTATTTCTCAATTAGATATTCCACGAGGGTCGGTAGTTTCTCAATTCGAGAAATAAATTGTAGTGTGGTTCCTGTGTTTTATTTTTTATTTTTTTGTCTTTTCTTTTTTCCCCATATAATAACTAAAGGGCACGTTTAAAAATGCCCGTATTCTCTTCGCTGGAGATTCTAAATTTGACTCGCCGTCCCATCGCTTATCATGCGAAGGAAGAAGAAGAAGAAGAAGAAGACGACAAAAAGGAAAGTGAGGGAGGGGACGGCCCTCTCTTATCACGCGTCGTCGTTTGATAAGCACCCGTCGCCGGCGACATCCCCGTCCCCGCCGATGGCCATTATCAGATCCGCGGGGCCCACCCCAAGTCGGGTCGACGTCGGTGACAGGCTGTCATCGGAGGGGATCTCCATCGCGACCGTCCAAAATGGATCCGAGGGTCGGTGGTGGGGGGGGCCCCGCCACGTGGCTCTGCTCCTCCCACTCGCCGCGGGCCCCACGTCTCACGTGGTCTCAGGATGTGATCGGATTTGCCCCCACCACCGCATCCGTCCAATCAACGGGAGGAGAAAACTAGAGGTCAAAAGAGGTCGCCGCAAGGTGTGAAGGTACAATTTTTTTTTTCGTACCGCAAGTGGGAAACGGGAAACGCCAAAAGGCCCACAAGAGGAAAACAAAAAAGCATTAAATGCTCCTTATATAAAAAAAAAAAAAAAAAAATTAATATCACGAACATATTTACCTTAGTTTAATTTTTTTAATTTATAAAACCTTAAATTGGTATGTTTGTAATAAATTTATCTCAAATTAATTTTTTATCATAAAAAAATTATAAACTTGCATATTTGTGTCAAATTTAACTTAAGTTAGTTTCCATCGAGTTGGATTAATTCAACGAAAAATTACAAATGGATACATATATAACAAATAGAGTGTCAGTAATTTGTGTCAAATTTAACTTAAGTTTACTTGTCAATTGTCTCAGTAATTTAATGATCAAATTTAATGAAAACTAATAAATATTAGCTTTAATAATAAATTTGTTACATGTGTATCAGTTTTGAATTTTTTATGATTAAAAAATTAGTTTGATCGTGATATTAGCCCTAATGATAATCTCTAGGGTACATAATTCCCCTTGCTTTCCAATCGACATTAGACTTCGATAAATTAATAAACCCAATGCTTGAAATGTGATCTACCCGCATGAGGTTATAGTTTATATGATGAAACATGACAAGCTTTAATGTGATTGGTGATTATCACTACTTGCCTACTTATAATGAGTTGGGATAACTCTCCTAAAAATCCTAAACTTATTGTACAATGGTCAATTCAGTTCTAAAATTTTTAATAGTATTAATTTAATTATAAATCTTTTGACAATTTATCGATTTGTTTTAATTTTTTGATGATTTGTTAATATAGTCATTCTAGCTAATTTTGGTAAAAAATTGTTGATATGATAATCATATCACATAGGATGGCTAGCAATTGCTATCACCATTTTCAATCAAAATTTGTTTGAAGGACTATATTTTCGAATATTCAAAAAGGTTTACAACTAAAATTGGTAAAAATTAGATGACATATTGGTTTTGGGTTTTAAGGACAATTTTGTCATGACAAGTTCTAAAATCATTTTATAGGGATTTTAATGCTAACTTGTGAGCTTGATGGAGGCAACCGAGTTGAACAACCTTTATATGCCATTCTCTATATTTGCTAGGTCAAATTAGTTGGCAACAACACATAGGAATAAAATAAATTGTTTGCTCGAGTGGCTGCGCATTTACAAGTAAGCAACTCGAACGAACTGATCTGCTCGGGAAACTTGTAAGTAATGTTGAAACTACCACAAAAAAATAAAATAAAATTGAGGATCGAGTCGTGACCACAAAATTACTAGTAAATCACTCTTTTCTTATTCCCTATTAGCATTATTAAAACACATCCCCAATTCAAAAATAGAGCTTTCCATATCAGCTTGAGCATTGAACACGATCCATACTTATTTTGGTTTCTCATGTTTAAGAAATCTCCATTAACAATAGCGCAATTACATTAATGCTACCATTGCCAATCTCTAGGTCTTTCTCTATTGAACAATCACCGCCTACGCCCTCATCATCAAGAAGATCAATGATGATAAATCCATCTCTTTCCACACCTTCGACATCCCTATTATCATACATGAAAAAGCTGACTTTTCCGCATCCCTTATCACTTGCAAAATGAAACGTATTTGTAGAAAAAAAAAAAAAACCCACCAAATAAGATCTAATGACTATGTCAACTTCTTTTGTAATTTGTATGGTTAATATTTTGAAGTCGAATATCTCCTTATCACACGTATTTAACAAATGCCCTGCGTTCTTTTTATGTATCTCTATGAGCCGCTAATCGAGACATTTTCCTTTAATTTTTCACACATATTCAATATCCCTTTATTATTTCTTGTTCTTTGCATTTCTCATTTCTATTTAATAAAAAAAAGTAACACCACAACTCCAAATTAGTTTACCCATAATAGATTTACCCCAAACTAATTTTTTGGCAACAAAAAACTCTAAATTGATATATATATGTGACAAAATTACCTCAAACTAATATATTTTATAATAAAAAGTATCAAATTAGTATATTTGTGACAAATTTACCCTATATTATTGAATTAATATTACAAAAAACCCTAAACTTGTACATTTGTTACAAACAGAGCGTAAACCTTAAATTGGTATAGTCGTCAATTACTTCGTATCATCGAACAATTTAATGGTAAAATTTAACGGAACCTAATGGAGTATAAATTTATCGTATGTGTATCAATTTGAAATTTTTTGTGGTCAAAATATTAATATGAGGTAAATTTTCATAATTGTATTAGTTTAGATTTTTTTGTAATATTATTCCAAATAAAAATGATAGTCATGCTCACAATATTGAATAATCAATCAGATGGTCCACCTGCTACGTGACGTTGACTATGACTGGGATAAGCTGTCGGACACGTGGAGGAATGCTCAGCACGCGAATTTTTCAAGAATTGAATCATTTGGATCATGTTGATTCCTCATGCTTGCGTGGAATACAATCATCATTTATCCTAAAATTATTTTCTTTTGAAGACTCGTTAAAAGATTTGATTTTAGATATTTAACTAAGAAAATAAATTCCTTCTCACTTCATCCAAAACCAAAATTTTTATTTTTTTCTTTTAAAAATTTAATTCATAAATGACATAAACTAATGTTATCATTCTTCTCATGGCAATTTAAACTATGATGTGCTAAGTTGCACATGACACGTTTTTGCCTCTTCAGATGAAGCTTTACCACTTGTGAGCAGCTTAAACCCTCTTATTAGAAAGTCCATCTTACATAAATATATCTATGACCCACGATCTTATATTTCATTAATATTGAATAGGCGAATCTCAAGTTGGTTGATAAGGTCGATAAGGGAAGCACGCAATTATAAGGTTCTATATTGTGGAATTGCAAAGTACAATGAATATTTCTGAATTAAGGTTTTGTTTATGTCGCAAAAAATGAATAATTTGAAAAATATATTCTTAAAAATAATCGTTTATATTGTTAAATCCGTTGCATTAATTCATTTTTTTTTTTAAATCTGGGGATTGAAATGAAGTGTTTTGTTGAAAGGATATAACGTCAAAACCCAAAACATAAATAGATTGAGGATCTGCATGTGATCCCGCGGATTGCATGGGCAATCTTCGACGTGCAATTAGGAGACCATCCACGAACGGTCAGGATAGTATCTGATCTGATGTGATGCTCAATCCACCATCCATAAAAAAAAATGGATAATTCAATCATGACTCTTTTTATTTAAAATAATAACAATAATAATAATAATAATAATAATAATAACAACAACAACAACAATAAACCAAAGGTAGCCTAGCTGCCAAAGGAAAATGGCCGATACCTTGTAAGATCCAGAATCTTTTGTGGCATCATATCATTGACCATGCCATGATTCATGGATCGACTAATAAGCTGTTACTAAAAAGAAATATCTTTAGAAAAAATATTCACTTATATTGCTTGAAATAATTAGCCGATGTATTTATTATTGTCTGTAATTTATATCTAAGTATTTCGTAGATGATGACTATATTTTTTATCGAGCATGAGGATTAATTAAGGGTTTTAGGTAATTCTAAAATAAACTCGAGTCCCAAGTTTCTTATGGGTTTTGCAATCTAATCTCAAATTTGATCGAGCAGATGTTGGGCATGATCAACTCGATCCTATGCAGAACTCTTCATCATCTCTACAATGCCAAGTTAGGTGAAATTAAAACTCTCAACACGATTAGCAAGACATGATTGATCTGTACGAGAGATTATAGATTATATGATAAACACGGCATTAAAGTAGTTGGTGATAGTCTTTACTTCTTATCTACTTTTTAAGTCCCGTATGATCAGATATATAAGAAAGTATTTTATAATGCCTACTTGAAAGTTTGATGCAGCCGAAGGTGTTGAACTACCTTACTTTTCAATTTTCTAAGCTTGCCAGGTCTAATTTGTTGGCAAAGCAGAAGAATATTAAATTAAGGGTTTCTGGATTTTTTAATTCCAAGTTTTTGCGTGGATGGTTCACATTATGTACAGCGGAGAGTACAATAAGTTGGGTACAAATAGTAAAATTTTGAATCCACAGATTCAATGGGAGAAACTTGTACGAAATATTGAAAATTATTACAAAAAAATAATTACTGATCATTGAGTCATTATCCGCATGCATTTCAAAGTGGGAACCAAGAAATTAAATTATTAAATAATATCTTGTATTAATCTAGTGACAGTTCATAGATGATCGCCATAGATATGTTGCTTTCAATAGAGTTTCTAAGAGTGATTATTGATGTACGAATACTTAATTACAGAGCAACAAGTCACGTCAACATCGTTTTCAAAAAATCCGATGATACTATGACGATTCGATGACCAAATTATATTCCGAATTTTTATTACTAAACTAAAATATGCATCGCTCAAACAACTTTTGAACCTCAAGAAGCAAGGGTTTTCTTCTTATCCTCCTTAATCGAGATAGCCATTTCGAGTTAGGTTACATGTAACAACTCTTAACGACAGTGTAGAATGGTCTTCTATTTTTGATAGACCGTGGAGGCAGATTGGATCGAGTCTAATAAGCCGAAGTTGACCCGAGATATCAGAACATGCCATGATTATCATTCATTAGTACGAATAATGATATTAATCTATGTGCGAATATTGTCACTTATTAATTGTGCCATGTTCGCCAGTCAAGCGCGAAATTTGAGGGGCTGCTTCCATGTGAACAATCTAGAAACTCAGCGTCAGTTTGTCAAAGTCGACCTTAAGCTTTCCGATAAGCTTTTCCATGTTTAATTCACACCAGTGGAATCAATTAACTTGTTTAGTATGTAAGTGGGAACTGCCTAATAATTACGACAACAAAAACAAATAAATGAAAATCCACGTGTGAAAGTAAAGTACAAACTCATGACATTTGGGAAAATTGTCCCAAAAAATCTTAAATCTATTATGTCCTAAACTTTTCAATATGACCTTTTGAATTTTAAATCTTTTCTGACCAAATTGATTGAAAATCGCTAATAAAACATGTTTACAATTTTAAAAAAATTGAATTTTTTTCCTTTTGCTTTCTTTCATATTTCTTTTCATCTATTAGTCACCAAGGCCTTGGTGATCCTCGTTGCAATCCACGTTGGCCAACCCTTGCTAGATCCAACAAGGACAATCCTTGCCTATGGTTAGTGACTAGTGGACGGAAATAGAAAATAAAGACAAAAAAGCAAAGTAAAGAAAAATTTACAAATTAAAAAGTAAATGGGAAAAAATCATTCACTTTCGGTCAAAATTGGCAAAAAGAACTACATTGCCAAATCATCAATACACTTAATATTACATTGGTCAAATTAATAAAGTTGAGGACTAAATCGATCATTGTTCAATAAATTTATAACCTTTTGAAAATTATCCCCACATTAGTTCTTCTCTCCTTCACACATAACTAAAGGACTCACTGCCTCCCTAGGATTTATAGCTTGTATCACTCGGTCGGAATGTGAAGAGTGCCAACGAATGGCTCTCGGTCTACCACTTAGAAGAACCCCAACGAATGGGTGCTCAATCTACTATTGGTATGGAACCTATACACTGGATCTATATCTTTCCACTAGCTCTAATACCCAAAAGGGGCAAGGATCGGAGGACTAGAGACAGATAGTGAAATTTTGATAGAAGAATCAACAGATTGAGTAAATCTAGGGATGACACTCGGATGACCCTATAGTTTGCCTATAGTTTGATATGGTGAGATCTAATTTGAATGCTTTCATTTGTTAGATCTATTGGTATTTTTGTGTACATATATACTCTCATCTATTTAATTCAATACATTTTTTGGGGTCACTATTCAATTCCTATTTATAAACTAGTGAAAAATTATGGAGAAAACAATTATGGGTTATTAGCCCAAAAAGTGTCAAATTAATATACTCATATCATATTTATCCCAAATTAATTTTTATGTCACAACAAAAAAAAATCCCATTTGATGCATCGTGGCTAATCTATTGAATCTAAGGCATAACTAAAGAGCTTTTAGGGAAAAATTAATAGATTTTAGCATATTTCCCAATCTCCATCCATTTTCTTCGGGTTTGGCTCCTTGAGACGACGCTGTTTACAAGAGCTGTCAATCCACGTCGCATGCCTATCTTTCTAACTGCTATGGCGTGTGGTTTTCATGTCAGCAATTTGAGAGACGATATTGGATTAAAAACTAATGGAGAATAAAATTTGCAGCGAGTGTAGTGGTTTGAATTTTTTTGTGAAAATTGATTTAGGGTGAATACGAAATTAGTTACCAATTTGAGATTTATATGTGATGTTGGGCAATTTTTAGTTCGATTTAATTAATTGCAAATCGGAACGGAATATAAAAAAGTTATTTTATTATTTCAATCGAAACTCAAACCAAATCTAAAATAGATGAATATTTAATTCGGTCCAATTCGGATCGGATTGGCTTTGACATCACTAATAATAATTTGAAGCCTCATGAAACACAATAAATTAAATTGAACCGGCTGAATCCCAATTTTTCGCGGACAAAAAACGTTAAGAAATAAAGCGAAGACAACGTGCCGCACGTCCCTTCGGAGAAACACAAAGTAGGAGGAGCCCTCGGCGTGGATAAGATCGCCCGCCGCACTTTTATTAATTTATTACTACGAAAATCAATTATTTATTTATTTATTTATTTTAAAAAAAGAACGCCCGCCGTAGTTTTATTAATTTATTATTACGAAAATCAATTTTTATTTTTATTTTTAAAAATGTGATAGGGGAGACAGGATGATAAGTGCACCCCGACCCGGTCAAAAGATCATCGATCCGCCCCTTCACCAGCAAAGCCTTTTTTTATTTTTTTATTTTATTTTATTTAGTCTCGCTCCTCTTTCTTTATTCTCCACACCATCTCCCAATCCCTTTACCAGCATGGCCGTATGCCTGTTGTCCCCATTTTCGCCTGCCATATCTCTAATTCAAATGGCTCTTCTGTTTTTTCTTTTTTTGGAAAATGCCATAAAAAACCCAAATCATATTGGTGGGGACACTAAAATTCCAAACTTGTACAAAAAAAATTAGGACAAAGTCAATATCCATATAATAAATTTAAAATAAATTAGGTAATTTTTTTCAAAAGATGTTTGTGGTATTAACATTGCAATAGATATAATTTATGATTTTTTGGGCAGGATAAATGTTTCAGGTATCCGTACCATGGAATACGACGGAGGTTAGGTTTTTGGTGATAATGAATTTTTTTAAAATTTTTTATTTTTTGATCGAGTCATTTTAGCTGCGAACAAGGGCAATACGAGGTGCGAAGAACGTGTTGACAAAAACAAGTGACATTGACCGCCACGACAACAAACAAAAGAATATATTGAGGGGAGAAAAGTGTCATGAATAGTGAATACTAGAATGTTTTAGAATGTTCAAGTAATCAAATGGTAATTATTTTTTAATCTAAAGCGGAAAAGGTGGATATACATCAATAAATTTTGGGATTAACATAAAATTAGTTTGAAGGAATACATTTACGAATATTCAAAAAGATTTATAATTAAATTGACAAAAAATAAAAATTAGATGACATGCTGGTTTCAAGATTTATAAGGACAATTTTGTCATAACCAAAATCATTTTACAAGGATTTTAAAATGCCAACTAATGTGTCAAACGACCTTTATACGCCATTCTCTATATATTTGCCGGGTCAAATTAGTTGGAAACAACACGCAGGAATAAAATAAATTGTTTGCTCGAGTGGTTGCGACTTTACAAGTTAGCAACTCCAAATGAAATGATATGATGGGGAAACTTGTAAGTAATGTTGAAACTGACACAAAGAAAAAAAAATTATCGAGGATCAAGTCGTGACCACGAAATTACTAATAAATCACTTCTTTTCATTCCTTATTAGCATTACTAAAACACATCCCCGATTTGAACTACAAGGTCTTCATATCGGCTTGAGCATGGAACACGGTGCATACTCATTTTGGTTTCTCATGTTTAAGAAATCGCCATTAACAATAGCGCGATTACATTAATGCTACCGTTGCCAATATCTAGGTCTTTCTCTATTTAACAATCACCATTGACACCCTCAGTTCTTACATATTTTCCAAGTATAAGTCATCGTCTCGACATCCCTATTATCATACATGAAATAGTTGACTTTTTTACATCCCTCATCTGTTGAAAAATGAAATGTGTTTGTTAAAAAATAAACCCACCAAATAAGATCTAATGACTATGTCAACTTCTTTTGTAATTTGTATGGTTAATATTTTAGAAGTTGAATATCTCCTTATTACACGTATATAACAAATGCCTTGCTTGTTTTTTTTTTTTATGCGCCTCTGCGGGCCGCTAACCAAGACTTTTTCCTTTAATTTTTTACACACATTCGAGATCCCTTTATTATTTCATGTTCTTCGCGTTTCTTGTTTTTATTTAATTAAAAAAGTTTATACCACAACTCCAATATTAGTTCGCCTGTAATTAACCCAAAGTAATTTTTTGATAATAAAAAACTCCAAATTTATATACGTGTAATAAATTTACTCCAAACTAATATTTTTGATAACGAAAAGTCTCAAATTTGTATATTTATGATAAATTTACTTTATATTATTGAATTAATATTACAAAAAACCCTAAACTTATACATTTATACAAACAGAGCATAAATCCCAAATTTATACACTATTCTTGAATAGGTGAATCTCAAGTCGGTTGGTAAGGTTGATAAGGGGAGCAAATAATTATAAGGGTCGACATTGTGGAATTGCATAGTGTAATGGGCAATATCTGAATTAAAGTTTCGTTTATGTCACGAAAAATGAATAAGTTGAAAAATAATCATTTATATTATTTAAATCTGTCACGTTAGTTTTTTTTTTTTTTTTTTTTTTGACCCGGGAATCCCGCACCCGCCGATAGCCGATAGGGAAGTAAACCCCTGGGGCCACACGTGCTAGCCCACCACACACGTGAAACCATGATGGTTAAGTCAACTCTCGACCTTGCGAGAGAACGCCACCCACCCAAGTGGGTGGTCACGTTAGTTTATCTTTATATAAAAAAATAAAAATCTGGGAGATTGAAATGAAGTGTGTTGAAAGGATATAACGTCAAAACTCAAAACATAAATAGAGTGAGAATCTGCATGGATTGTATCTGATCTGATGTGATGCTCAATCCACCAACCCCAAAAAAATGGATAATTCAATCATGAATCTTCTTATAATAATAATAATAATAATAATAATAAACCATGGGAAGCCTAGCCGCCAAAGGAAAATGGCAGATACCAAGTAAGGGCCCGTTTGGTTCAACTTTTGGGGAATGCATTTGCATTTCCCCAAGTATCTTTAGCTGAATGGGCATTTGGTGAAAGCAAAAGTGTTTGGCAAATTGAGTTTTCCGTAATGACTTTGGGCATTTGGTGAAAGCAAATACCGTTTGGTATACTTGCATTTACAAATAGCTTTTTTTCTTTTTTTTTTTTTTTTTTTTTTTAACTGGGAAGCCTAGCCGCCAAAGGAAAATGGCAGAGGTACCAAGTAACCCGTCCCAGAATCTCGCGCGAACCCGGGGCGACCTCCGGCGGTGGCGACCTTTGGGTTCCGGAGGTCGGAGGTCGCGGCGAGATGCCGGGTCGCGCGAACCCAGGCGTCGCGACCTCCGGCGCGTCGACTGGGTCGCGCGAACCCGCCGTCGCCGCCGAAGGTCGCGACACTGGTCGTGGGAACCCAGGGCGTCGCGCGACCCCCGGCGACTCCGGGCGACGATTGCGGGGTCGCGCGACCTCCGACGGTGGCCGCCGGGTGTCGCGCGACCTCCGACGGCGGTCGCCGGGAGTCGCCGCCGTCGGAGGTCACACCCGGCCAGCGGCTCCACCTTCATTTCTAAAAAAAAAAAAAAAAAAAAACATGAAATGCTGAAGGCTGAATGCTGGTCCTCCCCGCATTGAGCTTTGAGCATTCCCCAAAGATTCCAAATGCTGGCATTTGGCAAATGAAGTTCCCAAATGCTTGAACCAAACACTAAATTTTTTTTCCCAAGGGGCTTTGGGGGCTGAAAGCCCCTTGGGAATGCCGAACCAAACAGGGCCTAAGTCCCGTAATCTTTCGGGGCATCTATCATCGACCATGGCATATCGCATGGATATCCTAAGCTGTAGCTTAAAATAAACATTTTTATAAAAAATATTGCTTGTATTATTTAAAATAATTAATCCATAAATTTATTATTGTCTATAATTTATGTTTAAGTATTTTCATGAATAATAAATAAATTTTTCGACTGAGCATGAGGATTAACTTAATGGTTTTAGATAATTCTGACATAAACTCGAGTCCCAAATTTCTTCTAGGTTTTACAATCTAATCTCAAATTCAATAGAGCATATAAAATATTGGACACGACAATCAACTCAACCCTATGTAGAACTCTCCTCCATCTCTACAATGCCAAGATCAAATTAAAACTCCTAACATGATTGGCAGGAAATTATCCATCCATACAAGAGATCATAGATTATATGATAAAGACAACTTTAAAGTGGTTGGTGATAGTCTTTACTTCTTATATACTTTAAGTCCTATTTGATCAATATATAAGAAAGTATTTTATAATGCCTACTTGAAAGTTTGATGCAGCCGAAGGTGTTGAACTATCTTACTTATCATTTTTCTAAATTTGCTAGGTCAAATTAGTTGGCAAAGCAAAAGAATATTAAATTAAGGGTTTTTGGATTTTTTTATTCCAACTTTTTCAATGGTTGGTTTACATTAGAAGTGAGTGGTTCTAGCTTTTTAGGCTTCAGGTTTCTCACAAGTTTCACCTAGAATGTAGAATCTATCTTCGGGTACAAGTTCTTTATTTTATTAGAATTTAGAACCTACATGTTAAAACTTGAAACTCGAAACCTATTCTATTATAGGTTTTAAGGTCGGTCTCAAGTTCTAATAGATTTTTTTTTTCATCTTTAGATAAGCAAAACAAAAATAAATGCAACAATAAAAATGAACAAGGATTTTATTATCAATTGGCTAAAAACAAGTGTATATGTGCACCTATCGAATAGTATTAAGGAAATTTTACGGTTTTTAATACACCAATTACTTTTGTATTATATAGGATCATTATCATAGAAGAAGTAATTGTCCGAACATAATTGCATCAAAGAAGCAATTGGAGTTTCTCCTAATCTTATGATCTACGAAAATAAAATTGCTAATTATAAAATAGAAATTCAAACTAGTGGTTTCAAATTATACACTTATCATCAAATGCCATGAAATACCTGATGACCGCGTGAAGACATAGACTGAGACAACACAAAAACTTGTTATATGTTGTAGGTTTCAGGTTCTAGATTCTAGCAACCTAGAACCTAGAATTTACTTATCGAAATAGGTTCTCCAAATTTTGCAATCTAGAATTTGCCTTGCATATTATTGAACCTGAAACCGACAAGTTCCCACCAATGGGTTCTTAGGTTTTAAATTCTAATTTGGAACCATGCTCACATTTAGCTCACATTATGTTCAATGAAAAGTATGACAAGTCAAGTATAAGTAAGTAAAATTTCAAATCAATAGATTTGATGGGAGAAACTTGTACGAAATATTGAAAATTATTTCAAAAAAAAATAATTACTAATGATCGAGTCATCATCCACAAACATGAAATTAAATTATTAAATGATTTCTTGTATTAATCTACTAGTGACAATAGATGATTGCCAAAGATATGTCGCTTTCCACAAAGTTTCTAAGAGCGACTATTGATGTACGAACCCTTAATTAGGGAGCAATAAGTCACGTCGTTATCATTTTCAAAAAAAACCCAATGACATCACAATGATTTAATAACCAATTTTTTATTACTAAACTAAAACAAGCATCGCTCGATTACTTTTGCACCTCAATAAGTGAGGGTTTCTTCTTTGTAAGGTCTTTGAAAGATATAGAGAGAATATGTGAGTAGCCATTTTGGGTTAGGTTACATGAAGCAACTCCTAATGATATCATAGAATAGTCTTTTATCTATGTTGGACTACTGAGCCGGACCGGGTCGGGTTTGATAACAGAAGTTGTTGACCTAAGATATCGTGTTATGACTTGATTATCATTCACTAGTACGAACATGATCTTAATCTATGTACGAATATTGTCATTTATTAATTGTGCCGTGTCCTCCGGTCAACCACCGGACGCGAAATTCGAGGGGCTGCTTCCATTTGAACAATCTAGAAACTCAACGTCAGTTTTGTCGGAGTCGACCTTATGCTTTCCCATGTTTAGTTCACACCAGTGGAATCAATTACCTTCTTTAGCATTTAAGTGGGAACTGCCTAATATATCTGAAAACAACAACAATAACAATTAAATGAAAATCCACGTGTGAAAGGAAATTACGAACTCATGAATTTCAGGAAAATTGTCTTAAAAAAATAATAAATCTATTTGGTCCTAAACTTTTCAATATGACATTTTTAATTTTAAATCTTTTGATTATCTGTCAACGTAATCATTTCGAAAATCGCTAATGAAACGATTTTTGCAACTTAAAAAGTGATTTTTTTTCCTTTTCTTTCTTTCATATTTCTTTTTTGCCTATTAGTTGTTGAGGCCTTGGTGATCCTTGTTGTAGCCTATGTCTGCTACCTCCTCGCTAGATCTGGTAAGGATGGTCCTCACCTATGGTTAGTGACTAGCGAAGGGAAATAAAAACAAAAAAAAAGACAAAAAAGAAAAGTAAAGAGAAATTTACAAATTTAAAATGAAATGGGAAAAATTGTCCACTTCCAGTCAAAACTGACTTAATGAACTACATTGCCAAATTATAAATACACTTACGACTACATTGGTCAAATTAAAAAAGTTTACGATTAAATCGATTGTTGTACAATAAGTTTATAATCTTTTGAAAAATTATCACTTCGATATTCACCTCAAGTTCCATAAACATAATATACACACACGTGTATGGGTCATGCGTGGATCAATTAAGATTACTTATAAATAAGCCTCGCTTTAATCACATGCATACATGGCTGGTTCTAAGTGGGAAATACAATGACATGACAATGACCAGACATTTAGCTGTAGAACTTTAAATACACAAAAATCCACAAGGGAGATCATATCTACCCTAAGCGCTACCATATCTCTTCGCTATTTAATTCCATAATTTTTTTAGGACCACTATTCAATTCCTATTTATAAACCAGTGAAAAATTAGGGAAAAAACAATTATGTGTTATTAACCCAAAAAGTCTCAAAATGATACATTCAACCATATTGATATCAAATTAAGTTTTGTATTACGCAAAAAAAAAAATCCTAAATTGGAGCATCGTGGTAAATCTATTGAAATCTTAAGACACAATTAAAAAAAAATTTAGAGAAAAATTAATAGATTTTAGCAGAGCATATCACTCTAGCTGCTACATGTGGTCTCCATGTCAACAATTGGAGGGGGATATTGGATTGAAAACTAACGAAGAGTAAATGGCGAGTGAAGCGGTTTGAATTTTTTTTGTGAAAATTAATTTAGGATAAATATGAAACAGGTTATCAATTTGATATTTATTTGTGATGTTAACGCGGTAATCAATCCATCACCGACAAATTCTATGTACTTATTTCTCGGTGCCTTTCACCTTGAAATGAAAACTTTTAGTCATGAACTAAAGAACTCCTTGAACAAGCAATAATAGTTAGGGTGTCAACAACTTGTTTCAGTTTGGATTTTCAAAAAACCCAAACCATTTGAGTATGTATTAATTTTAAACTGAACTGGGCCTCAAACTGAATATACTCCGAACCAAATACTTAATTTGATTTTTTTATTTCTATTTTGATATAATTAAAAAGAGTTTAGTGGAAAATGGAAGAATTTGTGTAAATTGTAATATTAAGAAGATGTGCAATTTTCAATTCGATTCAATTAACTACAAACCCAAATGGAACAAAAACAATTATATTTTATTATCTGAATTGAAACTCGAATCAAACCAAAAATGGATGAAAATTGAGTATGGTTTGGTTTGGTTCAGTTTTGAAATCACTAAGACTAATGTGAAGACCCCTGAAAAATAATAAATTAAATTAAATTAAATGAAACCGGCTGGGTCCAAATTTTTCGCGGACAAAAACGTTACGAAATAAAGCGAAGGCAACGTGCCGCACGTGCCTTTGGAAAAACACAACGTAGGAGGAGTCCTCGGCGTGGATAAGATCGCCAGCCGTACTTTTATTAATATATTACTGCGAAAATCGATTATTTTTATTTATTTGAATTTAAAAGTGATAAGAGAGATAGTGTGATAAGTGCACCCCCACACAATCACATGATCATATCGGTCTGTCCCTTTACCAGCAATACCTTTTTATTTTATTTTATTTTATTTTATTCGATCTCACTCTACTCTACTTATACACATATATACACAATGCTTACGAGGATCGATCTTAGAATGGATACTCTCCAGCACCACCTCCCAATCTCTTTACCAGCAAGGGCCTGTTGTCTCCATTTTCGCCTCTTGTATCTCTAATTGAAATAGCTCCTATATTTTTCTTTTTTAATTTTGAAAAATGCTGTAAAAAACCCAAACCATACTTGTACACAAAAATTAGGATTAAATTAGTAAAATACAAAAAAATTAATTTAGGATTAATGAGGTAATTTTTCAAAAGATGTTAGTCATATTAGCCTTGCAATGGATATATTTTATGATTTTTTTGGACAGGATAAATGTTTCACGTATCCGTACCATGGTGCGTGACGGACGTTAGGTTTTTGGTGATATTGATTTTTTTTATTTTATTTTTTTGATCGAGTTATGTTAGTTGGGAATAAAGGCAAATTCGAGGTGCGAAGAACGTGTCGACACGTATCCTAGATAGAACAAAGTGACGTCAATTTTTGACAACCGTGACTACAAACATAACTTTTTACACATGCTTTAAAGATCTTATTAGGGGAAAAAAAGTGTTGTGAATACTAGAATGTTTTAGAATTTTCACATAATGAAATGGTAATTATTTTTTAATCTAAAGCGGAAAAGGTGGATTTACATCAATAAATTTTGGGATTAACATTAAAAAAAAGAATAATGTCGTAATTAGTAGCTAGACACTACGTAAATAAAGAATTTCTTTTGATATATGATCTTTCTCGATACTTCTCTTAGTGAAAAGTTCTGTCAAATGCAACCAACAATGCCCCCACAAGCCTGAATCATCATGGTCCAAACTCTAACTACCGTTAATTCGTACCGAAGCAGAGAAAGTAGTATGGTTAGGTTTGAATTATTGGGTCACTTTCATTTCTTTATTGACCAATATAAAAGATTGAATGATGTAGACATGATTCTACATGTTTACACATATCTAAAATAAATAAATAAATAAATAATTTTTGAATTGTCATTTTTCACTAAAGTGTGTTTATTTCATTGAAAATTTCATGATAAAAAAATTTCATTAAAATTGGCCTTGAGAAAAATGATTCGCTTTCTTTTATTTGGTGGTTTGGGGAAATTGATTCTTTGTCACAACAAAGAGAAGTTATTTTCCTCAATTTAAGTTTGTTATTTTCAGTTTATGAAATAACATTTTTGGTAAATCAATTTGTTTTTCTTCATTCAAATACTGAAAAGTCAAAAAATAATTTCTTGTAAATAGTTCTCCTTCAAATGAACATACCCTTTGTTTTTGGCAAAATCGTTGGTACTTAACTTGAATTCTCAATCTCTCTTCCTTCCAAAGAAAAGAGATGCCACGAAAAGGACCATCGGATATTCATGAATTTCTTTTACTGGTGTCAAATTAGATCGTACATAAACGGTTAGGGCCATTATGTTACCATTCGGGGTAGAAAGAGAAATTGGTAACATTTTGGGAAAAGAATTTTCAGACAAAGATAAGATTTAATCATTAGGGTTTTCCCACCTTTTATGTTTGGGAAAATGGATGTGGGGTGTTCAAATTTTCATCTTCTCAAGTGGTTGGAATATAGATGATTTATTTTTAAATATGGATTTTGATTTTCATACCCTGCAAGGAGGTATGGCAGTGATTTAAGAGTGAAAGTCAAAGTATGAACAAAATATGATTGATAAAAAAAAAGGGTAAGGTTTTAGAATATGAAATGCGAAACCTCCTTGGCGACCATTTCTTATAAAATGCATCAATTTCACCACGAGTTTTCTTGGAATCTGTCATTTCCTAATGGAGCTTAGGAAATAACACCAGGATCCACCCTAGACATACTAATGAGCTTAGGTGAAATATATCATTTCCTATTTCAATGTACTCAACACCAGGATAAAAGTGATTGATATTATATACAATTTCCATATAGAAAATCATTACTTTTTGATAGTTTGTTTGATTAATCCATTCTACTTGTAATAATAATAAAAATAAAGGAAAATAAAGGGAAAACCATCTTTGAAATCACAACATTACACTTGGGGGATCAAAAGATGTTCTTCACAAACGATCTTATTCACTCTTAATTGGACGGAGTAAATGATTAAAATTCGTCTCTCTCTCTCCCAATTACCTTAAAGTCCTCATCTTTTGGTCCTCTCAAATGAGAGCTTGCTCTAATTGCAATAGACAAGGGGACAAGAGTTGTCACGATGCCATATCTTCCGCCACAAAATTTGTAATGTCTCTCAACGTACGCACGTTCGGGGGCCATTATTTTTTAATGTATCAAGAACATCTTTTTTCAAACGCTCATGTGAATGCAATCCCCCAAATAATGGCAGCTCCACATCATAAATGAAATCACACGTCGTGATCCACCTTCGAACCCTAATCAAGATCCAACTCATTTCCCACGGGTTTGCCCTCTTTGTCTTTTATCGACCGTTGAATTTGTCTGTCCACGTTCATACACGAGTGAGACTATCTAATCATATTCCTTTTCTTTTGATCCTCTTGAAAATGAAAAATGTTTTTTTTTTATTGCTTGTCAGAGATTTTGTCGATGTCGAAATCGAACCAAACTAATGAGTAGTAGTGGTTTTGATTGTCATTATCTAGTCATATCCTCCCAAAAAAATCTTTTGTTGTCACTTGTCAAAGGTTCCATCAATGTCCAGATCGAACCGAACTAATGTATAGTAGTTTTGTTCGGCCCCATGAGTTTCTATTGAGTATACGTAACAAATAACAACTCAACATAGCTATGTGCTTCTTTGTCATCATACGACCCGAGTCATTTTCAATGCTTGGATCTAAAATTTGAAACGTTTTTGTCGAAATAAATAATGGAAAACAGAATTGTCTTTTATCAATGGATGAACATGATGCCTTAAATTCATATCAAATGGCGCGCGATTGACATAAACCTACTTTTCTTCCTTCACTCCAATTAAAACTTTTCCTTTGATATTTTAAGACCACTTTCTAGTTCGATGTTCAATGGATCTAATTTAAGTGTGCGAGATAGTAATTGAAACATATTTAGGGTTTAGTTGAATAGATTGAAGAAAGAAAAATTGAAGAATTTTTTAAAAAAAGTATTAAATTTCTTTCGATTTTTTTCTTAAATTATACACAATTTCCCCCTCAAATTTTCATTCTTCATTTTTAAAATATAGCAACAGCAGCAGCATCAATGGTTTGAATGGAGGATAGGTAGTGGACTAGGTGGGGTATCCTACTTTAAGTGGTGCGTCCTAAAAAAAATCTTAAAAGAAAAAAATTCAAATAAAAATATGAAATAGAACCGTTTTATCTAAAAAAAAAAGTCAAGAATGATCACATTAACCTCAAATAAAAGTCTTAACTAGATATATAATGCATTTTTGCACACATTATAATGAATATATAACACATTAAAAAATACAAAAGATTTTCTTAATCAGATATTCGACGAGGGTCGGTAGTTGGGATTCTAGAAATAAATTTCACATGTGACTTTTTTTTTTTTTTTTTTCCTCCTTCTTCTTTTCCCGTTTGTTTTTTTCCCACACGACAAGAAAGGACACATTGAAAATGCCTCCTTTCTTGTTGATAAGCAGCGGCAGCCCCTCTCCGATACCTTATAAGATCCAAGGAAGGGCGGGGCCCACACCCAGGACCAGTCGAGTCGACGACATCAATCGGAGACAGAGACGGGCTGTGATTGTCGGGGAGTGGGGCCCGCCACGTGGCTCTGCTGCCGCGGGCCCCACACCTGTCCAATCAACATGTAAGGAAGAAGGCAGAGATCAGTGGTGGGAAAGGTGACGGTACAATTTCTTCGTACCGATCGGCGGGGAAAGGGGAACGCATCTGATAAGGCCACGCCAAATGGAAAAGATATTCGACCAAAAAAAATGAAAAAAAAAATTATATATATATAAGCAATAATTGCTCGTGTATGCATGTACATATACATACATAAAGTCATAAATGGTGTCTTTTGTCCCTTGTGATGTCAAATTTATTCATCCTAATACGTACAAATTTGTGGATAAGATCCCCTTTTTCCGACAAATGGTGTCTTTGGTCCCTTGTGACTCGATCAGATCGGGATAGGCTCCTGGGGAACCAAACTTTGATGATGTTATTAGGATGAGAACATGTGATTTCATTTGTAGCATACATAAGTATTATTCGTTAATGTTGAGAATTAGGAGTAAGCTTAGCAATGAGCTATCTAGCGGTATCCCAAATAAAATTGCAAGGGGAGGCCCTAAACACCTATCGAGGATGTGGAAATTAAATGCAATAAATTGGAAATTACTTGTCGAGAAGAGGGGATCGGTGTCGGTGGCCCCTTTGACATAATTATAGGAGCTCCACACCAGCAATAGAATGTTTCATAATTTAATGATGGTACACGACAGGAGGAATCCATGCCCGACTACTCTGTAAGAGTTGAGCTGGAGTTATCCTTTGCCATGACATAATCGAACTTAAGCTGCAAATTAACCAAAACTAGCCCCTGAGGTCAAGGAGCTTTTGAAGGATTTTGGAATTGTGACGAGAGAACTAAGTTGTAAAAAGGAAGAAGAAGAAGAAGAAGCATTTCTCATTCTTAGTTAATGAAAGTATATTTGTTAATAAAAATGACAGCATATGAATTGGATGATCAATTGGATAGACCACCAACTTATGCAGATGTTGATTCGGATGGAGACAAGCTGCTGAGACGTGTCACCTAGCGATTGCTTTTAATCAACACGATTTTTCAAGCGAGATTGAATTGAAAGCACCGAATTATTTGAATTACGTTGATTCATCACACTTGTTAGGAATACAATCATCATTAATGTGCGGTTCTTAGTAATCCCCTCTAAAAAAAAAAAAAAAAAGGGCTTAGTCCGTAATAAGACTCATTAAAAGAAAATGGGAGAATTAATAAAAAAAATTCTAAATTTATTGTAATTATATCAATTCAGTCTTAATTTTTTGGTCCATTCATTTCTAAATATTTTACATTTGTACTAGTTCAGTCTAATTTTGGCCTAGTACTAACGTGACATTTTTTAAAATTTTTTCTTTTTTTGTTCTTTAATTTTTTCCCTTCTCTTAGGGCTGAGACGCGAGGGCCGCAATGGCCTCGTTGCCTCGATCAGATTGGGCAAGGTTGCTCTGACCCTCACTAGATCAGAGTGAAGGGCTGCACATCCATGCTCTAGCCGGTGACCTTCGCCGGCTGGAAGAGGACAAAATTAAAGAAAAGGAAAAAAGGGAAAAAAAAAAAAAAAATATTATTGTTACAGGAACAATTGGTCAACAGAGGTACAGACAATGAAATGATGGTTTTGATTAGTCATTAGATGATTAAACAAAAGGGATTAGTTGACATGTTAAGGTGCTTAAACGCGCCCCCAATTCACATAATTAACTTCGTTTTCGTCCATTGCATTCTTTTCTTTCGTTCCCCATAATATCTTCTCAAGAAATATAATGGCAGTAATGTAGGATTAGCAAATAGTTAAGCTTGGAGATTGGTGATTAATAGAAAGACAAGTAATTATAATTACTGACCGGTTTCATCTGATTAATTATAATCTTGAGGGTGAATAATTCGCTTCATTTTTCCAATTGATGTTAGACTTCGATAAGTTAATTATAACTATTGACCCCAGCTTATATGATGAAAGATGACAAGCTTTAATGTGGTTGGTGATAATCATTACTTCTTATTCACTTTAAGTTCCATATGATGTGGCTTAGTAATGAGTTCAAATAATTTTCTAAAAAGCCCTTAACTTATTGTATGATGGTCAATTTAGTTCGAAACCTTTTAATTTTTTCAATTCAATCATAAATATTTTGACGATTTGCGAATTTAGTCATAAACCTTATTGACAATTTGCTAATGTAGTACTTGTGATTAATCTTAGTGGAAATTGCGGATGTTATGGTTGTGCCACATAGAACAATTAGCATTGATTTTCAAACAAAATTGGCCTAAGAGACTACATTCAGATCATCAAAAAGTTTATGATTAAATTGGTAAAATTGAAAAATTCCAAACTGAATTGGGACTATATAATTGACTTTGAGCCTTTTGGTTCTATACTCAACTTACAAGGATTTAGGCAAACGTGTTAAACGACCTTTATACGTCATTTTCTATATTTGCTGGGTCAAATTCGTTGGCGACAACACGCAAGAAACTTGTAAGTAATGTTGAAACTAAGACAAAAATATTAATGACGATCGAGTCGTAGCCATGAAATCACTAGTAAATCACCTTTTTTTAATTCCTTACAAGCATTACTAAAAGCACATCCCTAATTGGGAAACAGGGTTGCCAACCTCTTAATCTTTCTCTATCGAACCATCACTCTCAACACCTTTGTTTTTCTTTTTTCCATTTCTTCTATGCAAGTCACTTCGAAGATCAATAATGATAAATCTATTTTTTTCGGCGCCCTTGACATCTCTACCATCATACATTTAATAGTTACCTGCTTCACGTCTCTCATTTAATGCAAAATGGAAAGCGTGCTTGGTAAAAAATGAACCCACCAAATAAGATATGATGACTATGGTGACTTCGTTTGTAATTTGTATAGTCAAGATTTCAGAAGTTTGAACATTGCCTTGTCATACATATTTAACAAATGCCTTTTTATTTTTCTTTAGCTATTATGATAATGTGTAATTATGATAATGTGATTTTCAAACTTTTAACTTATGCCATTAATAATTAGATATTACAGGATTATCTTTTTCCAATCAAGTACCTTTGCAGCTAACTCTAGCATCTTAAAGCTCATGTGTAGATCAGGGCCTACCTAATGAATACTATCATGAAATGAAAAGCTATCGAAACTTTCTAAATTGTATATTGTATTGATTTTTGTATGGTTTGATTTGCGCATATTGATCGTCTAAGGGGAGACTGCATCTTTCCAAAGCACACTTTTTGTTAGTATTGATGGGTACATCAAACTTAATTTCGAGGGCCATTTTGAAAATAGTGCAGCAGATTGAGTGACCAAATTATATAGATTTATTCGAAAAAGATGGGGGTTGACCCATCAAACAGAATCAAAGGTGAGGAGGAAGGGAGGTGAGAGTAATGGACCAGGTCCTCGTTCTAACATTTTCTTTTATCGGTAACAAGGTCGAGGAGCGGCCATTATCAATGAGCCCTTGAGCGTTATTATATGAATTGATCACTAAAAATAGAATATTCCATTTAAATCATAGCTTAGGGATCGGTACTTGGCACCATCTCGGAAATGTCCTGTAGAAGCAGAGCTGGAGTTACTCCATGCCCCGACACGGTCGAATTGCGACATAGATAAACCAATGCATTTTCAGTGAACAAAAGTATATTTGTTGATGGAAAACGACATTCTAGCTTACGAATTGGATAATCGAATTAGAGAGACCACGCGCTTACGTGGACAAGCCGCTGGACACGTGTATGGATACGCACCACATGACTTTTTCCAAGTGGATTGAAGTGAAGCACTGAATTATTTGGGTCGTGTCAATCCATCTCGCTTGCGTGGAACACAATAATCATTTACGTGCGGTGCTTAGTAATTACCAGACGAGATTATTTTCTTGTAAAGAAAAGGCTTATTACATGCTAAGAGTATGTTTATTTTGGGAAAAATTATGATTGAAAAAACATCTTTCTTAAAAGGGAGAATGTCACGAAAAATCTTAAATTTTGCCTCGTGTGACGTATTTATCTTAAACTTTTTTTTTTGTGATACAAAAAATCTCAAATTTTGTCTTGTGTGACATATTTACTCCAAACTTTTATTCTAAATGGCATTTTCGACTGGCGTCGGGTGAGGGCGGCCCTTGCCGGATCTAAGGAGGGCAGCCCTTGCCTGAGTTGGGCAAGGGCCAACGGTGGCGGCTCCTCCGACGGCGGTGGAGGAGGAGAAAAAGGGGAAGAAAGAAAAAGGAAAAAACAGGAAAAAAGAAAGAAAAAGTAAAAGATGAAAATGTCTTTTAGAATAAAAGTTTGGGGTACATGTGTCACATAGGGCAAAGTTTGGGGTTTTTTGTGTCAAAAAAAAATTTAGGGTAAATGTGTCGCACGAGGCAAAGTTTGGGGTTTTTGGTGTTACAAAAAAAAGTTTAGGGTAAATGTGTCACACGAGACAAAGTTTGGGGTTTTTTGTGGTATTCTCCCCTCTTAAAATAATTGTTTATATCATTTACAAAAATGAATGAATGATTTTTTTTTCATTATTCATGAAAAATGATGAAACATTTTTAATTGACTAGTTATTTCAAGTGCTAAAAGTTATTATTTTCAGCAAAATATTTTTTCAAATCATTTACTCTTACAAAACAAACGAGGGTGACTCATTAAAAGAAACTACGACGTGCAAGCATCGCGTGTGACGACTTTTTTCCCTCTTTGGACAAAACATTATTTACTTGTGAGCAACTAAACCCTCTAATTGGGAAGCCCATCTTATGTAGATATATCTCTAACTTGCGATCTTATATTTCACTAATCTTGAATAGGTGAATCTTGAGTCGGTCAGTAAGGTTGATAAGGGGAACAAGTAATTATGAGGTTGACATTGTGGAATTTTGCAAAGGGATATTTCTAAACTCAAGCTCCTTTTGTTTTGAGAAAAATAAATGATTTTAAAAATATATTTCTAAAAATGATTCTTTATGTCGCTTACAAAAATGAATAAATGAATTTTTTTACTGTTTAAGAAATTATTTAAATTTAAATTTCTCTTGGTAATGAAATTATTTTTCACTAATTAATTATTTCGAATAATACAAATGATCATTTTTAGAAAAATATGCTCCAAATTATTATAAATCTAAAATTTATCGGTCTAAGAAGTGCAATAAATACAATTTTGTAAAATGAAATTCTTTTGGGCCCCTTAGATCTGTCACCTTTATTTTTTTAATTTTAATTTTTAAAAATCAGTGCTATTTTTTTTTTTTTTTGGTCAGAAAAATCTGTGGGATTGAAATAAGTGTTTGTTGAAAGGAAACAATGCGAAAACAAAGAATATAAATAGAGTGAGAATCCGCATGTGATCCATCAGATTGCAGGGGCAACCTTCAACGTGCAATCAGGAGACCATCCACGAACGGTCCGGATTGTATTTGATCTGATGTGATGCTCAATCCACCACCCAAGAAAAAAAAGGATAATTCAATCATGAATTATCTTATTTTAAATCATTATAATAATTATAAACCATGGGTACTAGCCGCCAAGAAAAATGATTGATATTACGTAAGTTCCAGAATCGTTGTGGCCTTACATTGTTGACCGTGCATGATGCATGTTACTAAAGATAAATGGGGATATCGTCCACGAGCTGATGATTTGGAGAAGATCCTACGCTATGATTGTGCTGATTCATTACTTCAATTTCCAACAAAAATAAAAATAAAACTCTACCAGCACCGGTTAGAATCATTAATGCCTTAAGTGACATACTGCCGAATGAAAAATTAAAAAAAAAAATCAAAGTTAAAGTTGTATCAATTCAACATAAATATTATATTTCAACATTTCAACAGCACAAAGAAGTTGTTTCCCATAAATTTAAGTTGATTTTTTTTATATTTTCATATTTTATTTTAGTCGCAATTGGCTGATGGTCCTTCTAGTAATTCAAGTTCAGGGGCAACATTGGACATTTTCATATGGTACAATGACTAAATTCAATATGTATTAAAAGTTCTAATGAATGAATTAAAAGTGTATGGATGGCATTACACATTAGATTAAAATTCAAGAACCACATTGAAAAAAATTCAAAGTTCATTGACTATTTATGTCATTATCCCTAAATTAAAACTCTTAACATAGTTGGCAACATATGATCATCACGTCCAAACTATATCTTATATGATAAATTCAAGCTTAAAGTGGTTGGTGATAACCACTACTTTTGATCTATTTTAAGTCCTAAATAATCAATATATAAGAATTTTAATAATGCCTACTTGGAAGTTTGATGCAGGCAAAGGTGTTCAACGACCTTAGCATTTTCTATATTTGCCAGATCAAATTAGTTGGCAAAGCAAAATAATGTTAAATTAAGGGCTTTTGAATTTTTAATTCCAAGTTTCTACATGCGTGGCTCTTATTGAATAACTCGGAGAGTACGGCGAGTCAGGTGCAAGTAAGCACGTCTCCGAACCGATTGATCTAATGGAGGAAACTTGTACGTAATATTGAAAATCATTGTTGATCGAGTCAATATCCACATGCATTTGAAAGTGTGAATCAAGAAATTCAATTATTAGATGATTTCTTGTATTAATCTAAAAGTAATAATTCACTGATGATCGCCAAAGATAAGTTGCTTTCCATAGAGTTTCTAGAAGTGATTATCGATGTATGAATACTCATTAAGCAGCAATAGACCATATTGATATCATTTTAGGAAAACCCTATAACATCGGGTTGATTCGATAACTAAATTATATTTATAATCTATTACTAAAATAAAATGAGGCATCGTTCGAATGGTATATCCTCTTTAATTGAGACAACCACGTCAAAACATGTTACATGAAACAACTCCTAATGGTAATGCAGAATGGTCTTCTATTAAAAATAGATTGAGGATTCGGATTGGATTGAGTCTGATAAGTCGAAATTGATCTGAGATATCATGTCATGTCATGTCATGGTCATCATTAATTAGTATTAGTATGATACGATCTTATTTTTGTGCAGATTGGACCCCGGTCTAATAACTAGTTGGTTTTTTTGGGGTCTAACATAGATAGTTGGATGTTTGTGAGAAATATAATGACGTATTTATGACTATACATCTAGCTGTACAACTTTAAGTATACAATAATCTACATGTGATTGTGCAGAGGCCATGTCTGCCCTAGCCCTTCCATATCTCTCCACCATTTAATTCTCCATATCATGGCGTCCACTATTCAATCCCAATTTATGGGCCTAAAAATTAGGAGGAAAATTAAGGATTATTATCGCCAAAAATTCTAAATCTATATATTAGTGTTATATTGATTATGAACTAATTTTCGCATACTGGAAATCTTGAGTTGGTACCCTAGGGTCAAATCTACCAAATTCTTAGGATAAAATTAGGGATTTTAGCGTATCTTTAAAATGTGAGGAAGCTTTTACGTAAAATTCGCAGATTTCCCGATGTGAGTTCATTTTCTTTAGATCTAGCTTCCGAGGACGACATTGTTTAGGAAACCCAATCATGCTAAGTTAACACGTTGGATCCACGTCGTAAACCGTTGTTAACTGGTATTAGGATTGTACTTTGAGTTAAGGCACCACCAATTAAGTAATGAACATAAATTGTTCAACTTTAATTATATGTTATCTTTACATTTCAATATTTTTTTTGCAATTGCCTCTGGTCTTCGTATATTTAATTATCTCGTCAAATCGCATTTCCTATCCAAGAATTTAACGAATGACCTTATACATCCTCTGTCGATTTTTATATCAATCCACATTTTGAAAGGATTTTTTGTCGGTAACTTTTCGGCAAATTAGAAGTGAACAGATGATAAATTCATCATGAATGTATTAGTTCGAAATTTTTTGTAATAGGAAAATTAGTTTTAGAGGAAATCTGACATTGTCTACCTGTCTAGAATTTTTCTTTTAGTAATCCAAAAACTAAAAACTAAAAACTAAACCAATGCCGACTAATGAAAAAGATGAAATGAAAAACAGCAACGATTATGGGTAGATGACAAGCACGTGTGTATAAAAAAAACTTTCCCATGTGAAGGCCTAGAAAAGTAATGTATTAAATTAAAATAAAATAAAGCGCGTATGTATAAAAAAAAAAATTTCTAGTGTGAAGTCCCAGAAAAGTAATATATTAAATTAAAATCAAATAAAACCGGCGAGCCCCGATTCTTCTACGGAGTAAAGCGAAGGCAAACGTGCCGCACGTGCCTTTGAAAAGGACCACATTGTTTAGGAGTTCGGCGAGTATAGGATCGCCACTCTAAATATATTTATAAATTTTTTTTATTTTTATCAATTTATTGCTACGAAAATCAATTATTTATTTTTGGAAAAAATAAAGGAATAAAGTGAAAAGGGAGAGCGGGCCATGAGCGTGACCTGACCCGGTCTAATTCTAATGAGTATCGGTCCGTCCCCACGACTCCTCTTCGTTTGTTCATAGCTAGTCTCTCCAATTCAAATGGCTTTTATGCTTTCCTTATTTTCCGAAAAGTATCATAAAAAACCTTGAATTATGTACATTATAACATTAATACCCAAATTCATGTCACAAAAATCATCAAATTTGTATTTGCATCGATTTTTTGTCATATGGGTACAAGTTTAAAGGTTTTGATGGGACCCAAAATGAGGAAAATTGTTCAATGAGTCACAAATCATTTTTTATATGAATATTGATTCGATTTAAAATTTTTAAATTTGATCAATTTGATTTTAAATCTTTATGTAAAATCCAACCTCGCCCCGTCGGCTAATTTTTGTCAGAAATCTCGAATGTGGCAATTTCCCACATAGGATTTACAACGACGATTGGACCGCATGACTAAATTGAAATTTTACACAAAGATTTAGAATTGAATTGGCGATGCGATAGATTTAATATAAATTGAATAATTTTCCTGAAAAAAATTTAAGATATTAGCGTTATGGTGATCATAACTTATGATTTTTTTACACAATAAAATTTTTGGATATTCGTATCACAAGAAATATTAAATATTTGGTGGTATTTTTTTTTTTTATTATTGAGTCATTTTAGCAGGGAGCAAGGGCAATCCAAGCTACGAAGTACTTGGTGACACGTATCCTAAATAGAACAAGAATTGTCAAAGTGATGTTGATCGTCGTGACCCTAACAAAAGCTCGGTACACATGCTTAAAGTCTTTGGGATCACTAGAATGTTTTAGAAGTTTCACATAATTAAATGGTGTCAATTATTTTAATTGTAAAGCGGAAAAGGTGAATTTACATTGATAAATTTCGGAATTTAGATCGAAAAAAGAAGAAGAACGTTGTAATTATTAGCCGGAGGCTACATAAGCAAAGTTCTTTTCCAATGTTTGAATTATTGGGTCACTTTCATTTTTCTGACCAATATGAAGGATTGAAGGATATAGACATAATTCTACAATAATTATGCATATCTAAATTAAAGAATTAAAAAATTAAAAAGCCCTTTTTTGAACTGTCGGTTTTTATTCATTGTCTTTGTTGAAATTGTCTATACTTAACTTGCAAAGTCTTTTTCCAATGTTTGAATTACTGGGTCACTTTCATTTTTTTTATTGACCAATATAAAGGATTGAAGGATATAGTCATAATTCTACATTATTCTGCGCATCTAAATTAAAGAATTAAAATATTCAAAAACCCTACTTTTAAACCGTTGGTTTTCACTCATTGTCTTTTGCCGAAATCATTGGTGCTTAACTCGAGTTGTTGATCTCTCTCCTACGAAGAAGAAGATGCTATAGAAAGAAAGGACCATCAAATATTCAAGACTTTTAATTACCGGCATAAAATCAGATCATCCATATATTCATAAATAATTACGGCCGTCATGATATCATTTAGGGCATAAAGTGAAATTGACAGCATTTTGAAGAATAAAAATAAAAGAAAAGAAAAGAAGAGAAGGTTTCAGAATATTCAATAAAAAACTTCCTTCATGACCATTTCTCATAGGACCCATTCATTCCACCGTGTTTTTGAACAAGCCCCATCTCCACTTGCACAAGAAACTCGTGCCAGCGAGCTAATCTCACCTATTCTTTGCAGCTATATTTTCAATTTATCATTTGTTAAAAAATAAAAATAAATAAAGCCTCCTCAGCTTATCACTTACAGAAAAATAACATATCGTTTTTTTTTTTTTCGAAAAATGCTGAAAAGAAGGGGCTTTCACAATGTTATATGTACTTTTAATTTCTCCCTCTTATTTCTTTATGGTGATGACAGAGATTTTGGCTGTATTAAAAGACAAGCGTGGATCTCACCTCGTTCCGCCTTTATAAAACCCCCTCCCCTCTTCCCTCATTCCATATTATATTCTCTTCTTCACTCATCAAAGCTCGCAGCAATCAGCATCATTCACAGAGAGAGAGAGAGAGAGAGAGAGAGAGAGAGAGATGGGGAAAGAGATAGTGAGCGCAGAGGAGGAGATGCAGAGATGGCTGATGGAATCCTCCTCCTCCTCGTCGTTGCATGAGCAGCCGAAGCTGCCCTTGTTCTCGCTGAACCACGTCTCGTTCGTGTGCAAGTCGGTGGCCGAGTCCGTGAGGTTCTATGAGCGCGTCCTCGGCTTCGTCCTCATCAAGCGCCCTTCCTCCTTCGACTTCGAAGGCGCCTGGTAAATCCCGCCCCGCCCTTCTGGTTTTTTCGCTTGCCCCCCTTGTCGGTGTCGCTCGGAATCAATGCTTTGGAACTCGTACTACGTCGGTCCGGCCGGGATGTACGGACCGTTGTACTGGCCCCGGCCTTTGACGTGGCATTTCATATTATGGGTTCTGGTCGGTACGATCCGACGCGAAACATAAGTGTGATTCGAGCTCCGGTGTCGGGAAAGTGAAGAAGACCCGGTTAAGCATGTAGATCTCTCGGCTCGTCCCCTAGAGCTTTACTTGGAGGTGTTTAGCGGGGGAGTCGAAAGAGCGGTTCTCATCTCGCTTAGTGTCGTGCACTGCATGGATGCTTACATGCCATTTCACTCAGATCGACAACAAGCTTTTGAAATGAGCCTCAGCTTGTAGCGAGAAACATGTTTTTCTCTAGATTGCAATCTTTCTATACGACCAAAAACCTTTTGTCATCACTGAAAGCAATTTGTGGGTTTTCTTTTCCTTCTATAGTTTTGAGAACTTTTTAAAGAAACTTACTCCCATGTGGTCTTCACATCCTCAAACCCCCTTGGACCTACAGAAGTCTCTTTGAGATTATAAAGCATTTTAAGCCAAACTTTGCTTTGATTTGTGCTTAGAACAGCTTTTTGCACCTTTTTTTTTTTTTGTTGGCAGCCTTTCCAAAGTGCTTTTGGGTAGTGTGGAAAAAAAGCAGACAAGAGAGTCAACATGTGGTGATGGGGGTTTCCCCTTTTGGGCTGGGTTTATCATCTTTTGTTTTTAATCAATTTTTCTCTTTTTAATTAGACAAAAGGACCCCAGGTGCGCTGGCGAGACAATCATTGCAGATTTTAAAAATTTCCTGAAGTATTTTTTTTAGATAATTAAATGCTTAACAAGTGCTTTAGAATACTCAAAATATGCGAGTTTCTTGTAATAAAATACTTAACAAGTGCTTTGACAAAAAAAAAAAACCATTAATGCTTTTAAAGCAGGTAGGTGATTATCCAAAATTTGGGATAACCAGATCTTGTGTCCAGTTTCCACCAACTCTCTTGACTTGACACTCTTACCTTGATTAGTTGAATAAGAACAAGTCTCCAATGCATCATCAGCTGATAGCTTCTTTGAGGCAGTTCTGTTTAGGTGGATGTTTAGTGTTTCGGGACCTACATGTATAGTAGTCTCTGTGAGTCTTAATGATATTTTCTTACTGCGAAAATTGTTGAATTCAAGAAAGATGTTTGATACGCTGAGTCGATGGTGCGACCGGATTTGATAATAGAATTGGATTTGTAACAGGCTGTTCAACCGTGGAATTGGCATCCACTTGCTTGAAGTCGAAGATGTCCCGAAAAAGAAAGGGAAGATAAATCCCAAGGACAACCACATCTCCTTCCAGTGCTCCGACATGAAGCTCGTGATGAAGAAGCTCGAAGAGATGAACATCGAGTACGTGACTGCAGTCGTTGAAGAAGGCGGCATCAAGGTCGATCAGCTGTTCTTCCACGATCCCGATGGTTACATGATCGAGATCTGCAACTGCGACAACTTGCCGGTTCTTCCCCTGTCCTCCTGCCCTCTCAAACTCCCCAAAGCCAACAAGGAACCATCGCCATCCACATTGTATGGTAAGTTTGAGAATCGGAGTTTGGACCTACAATGCGCCATGGAAGTTGCGAATCAGATGATGGACAACTTGGTGAAGAACATGTTCGACATCTCAATATGAGCCAAAGCATGGATTCGATGTCGAAGCAAATTTTGCTGAGATATTCGAAGGACCCCTTTTGTGTATAGAATTTGCCAAGTCTCTCTCTCTCGATGCAGGTTGCAAAAATGAGTGTATAGATTTGAAGAATAAGGAGATATGTTCCACCGTCTGAAAAAGTACAAGCAAATTCAATCTTTGTTTCAATTAAGTAGTCTGTCGTTTATACCCTTTTTGGCTCAGCTGTAAAGGCTTTTGTACTCTAGGGTTGTTGGTTCCATTGTTGTAGCTTCAAAATATAAGTAATATTCGTCCATTGTTGTATTGTGATGACTTCTGATTGAGCTCATGAAAATTACCGCTCCTTTGGGGAAAGTTTTGGTGCTAAACTCACCAACCATTGCAACAAATATAAAAGCTTTGAATTCACAAATGGTTCAAAAGATCTTAGAAGAGCAGAGATGTATTAGTACAAGGAAATGGAAGGACAGAGATCATGAACTCTTCAAATAAGTTACAGATTGGGTGCTTCAGAGTTGTTGCCCAAGCCTAAGCCAGTTTCAAGCTAGTGGACATTTCAACTCAACAAGACATCTCAAGAAAGGGTCAAGAGGCCATAATGTACCATGATAATGGCGCTGAGCAACACGCTCTATTCGCAAGTTGCCACTTCTAGTCTCCAGAGCCGTCCAGCGAGTCTTTCAGATGCTTCTTTCCCAATTACAATACCATCTCTCCAGTTCCTCGCTCTGTATATTTTATCGTCTCATTCATAAGAATAAAGCACGAGGGACGACTTTATAATAACTATGGAATATTTATTACTTAGATATGGGCATCTAAATGCAATGCATAACTCAAACAAGATTAGAAAGAGAAAAAGAAGGCCAAAATCTGATGACCAAGAAGATAAATAATGCAATATAATCTTCCTACTATCTTCTTCCTGCAAAATTTGGGGCATCCTCAATTTGACATTCTCATTCTCAGCTCCCGGTTATCGATGTTTTGGCTTTGTTGAGGATATCCTGAGGCACCAAAACCCTGAATACCGCATAATGATGATTCAAGCTTTTTTCCCCCTGTAGCCGGTGAATGCTCCCCAACGCTCCCGCACTTGGATTTGGAAAAGCATAAAACACACGCCTGACTCTCTGATGCACAAGTGCCATCGCACACCTTAAACAAGACGAGATGTAACAGAAAAGCTCAATTTCAGGAATTTCATCACTCTATTTCAGAAAATCTACAACTTGTAACGCTGGTTATGCCAAATGAATTGCAACTCTCCATGTTATTTTCTCCAGATCTCAAATGTGAAAAAAATATCTAATCCAGAAAGAGGACAGGTATGTAAAGCGCATGTGCAAGGAACCACTACTGTCCGAGGCAGAATCTCAGATATTTTGGGCACAGGGTAATGAGCCAAATAGGCTACACAAGCACCAAACCAGACAGGTGCAGCTGACTTGTTTAACTTACATTGTGCATGGCTCCCAAACAAGGTAGATGTCATTGCCAGTGCATAAATACGGTTTACTAGAGAGATCACCATTTCCGTGAGAAGCATAATTTTTGTCATCATTGTCGACCTGAATTCCCACAATTATATAGATGTCAGTGCCAAGCTTATCATCTGATTAAATGCAAAGAAGCAGATAGTCAAGCTACAGAATCAAATGCGACGGTTCCATATCCAGTGCCAAATAATCCTTGAGCATTTCATCTTTAGTGCCAACTAGTTAATTGGCGGACAGTGCATGATATTATTGGTTGAGTAAGCATTGTCATCAAAAAGTGTTCACATATTAGTCATCGTATATACAGAGTTGATTATTAGCAAGTCTATCAAGACAGTGAAATTGACTAAGGGATGATTAACATGCACCCAACCAACCATACGAGAGCTGATTGGAGTTTGAGTTGAGCAATAACAGATGAAATAGCATCATGATATTCGCAAATGTTGAGAAAAGATCATGCACTTTACAACAAAGAAGCAGATGACACTTAGATGCCACCGTCATGCTAGAAAGGTTTGCCAGGATTTCCTTCACATGTAAAGGAAAAGCTTACGTCAGTGCCATCAGTTTTCTGTCTTTTTGCTTGAGACTTTGCAGGGGATAGAATACACTCCTCTCTGGTAGCTTCATCTCTGTATCTCACATCAGGGAATAAGCGTCTGTCCCTGGCAGCAGATGATTCAATGGCCACTATTGCAGCATGTCGCAATGGGTGCCAAAATGAAGAGATCCTGTGAGTCTGTTCATCTACCCACCACCGTGGATGTAGACAAGAAATGGACGTCTCAACTTGCTGTGGCCCACCTGAGGAACAGCGTTGAAGACATGATTCATGTTCTATACATCCAGTCATTTCAGGAGAAGATTTGGTAGAACTACTACATTCAGCACCAACTTCTGTTTTTGGAGTTTGCCAAGAGCAGACTTCATCACATGCCTTTGCAATCACTTGATTAGATAGAGGATCTACAATTGCTGCAGCATTGACCACCTGTAGACAAGAGAAGGGTGTAACAAAAGCAAAATTTGTGCAATTTCTACAACATAAGAGGTTCCCACACCAGCATAAAAACAAAATTTGATGCACAATTGGGTAGTGCTACATTTCCTTCCCGAAACCTCTATTTTACTACGTCTATGCACGAACATTTCAAGGAATAACTGTCTAAAGGACCCAGCATTCGAAATGATCGGATTGTTCTTTACTATTATAAAACGGATTTCTTCTTGTTTTTTGGTTCAAAAGTCAATAAATGTGACTTTCACATAAAAACTTCACATTCCTGTCAAGTTAATTACAACAAGTACATCTCACTTCTTGTTACTGAACCCAAAATGATTCCCATAAAAGCTATAATGCAAGCTACGGCAAACCCTCTAAAGGTTGGATGGGAAAAATGTTGAAAGTGCAAACACTTTAGCAGTTAGAAATGATACTCATCAAACGTGAACCTTGATGAGCTTTACTTCACATAATACTGATTCAAAGGAAAATAAAAAGTAGGACAAAAAGGAAGGCCTTGGAGCATGCAACATTGTCTCACAAAATGTCAAAGCAGAATAACCCTCAGAAAGAAATGATTGCCATGTATAAGAGCATTTTTTTTTTAATTTGGTAAGATGGGGAAGGCCAGGGTAGGACTCATTCAAGACCACTCAGATCTTGACTACTCTGAGATATAATTAGCTGAGAACTTGAAGAAATCAATCAAAGTTACATTTATCAATCGTAAGTCAAGGGCATACCCAAACACTTACCACATTACCATGAGATTTTGACAATTCCAGAGCATACTTCATAAAACTTACAATGGATTGTGAGTCTTCTTCACTAAACCCAGTTATGCCACTGATATTGCTGCCATGTGGAAAATGAGAAGTCAAGAGAACATACACATAAATATACAGGAACAGATAATTCCTCCTGATCATGGACAAATAAAATTAGGCAATGCAAAAGTATAGGAAAACAATGTGCACAAACTCCATTGAATTGCCTCATGGAAAGAGGTGAAGCTTAAATTTGATAGCAAAAGATGGGAGAGGAGAATGATAAGACTTAAACCTGGCCAGTGCCTTAAAAAGAATGATTTCCAATTAAATATGCAACCCTTGATCTCAATAGCCACAATTCGTTAGCAGCCATTATGCATGATGGAGATGGCTCGATCAGTTATTCCTTGAGAGTAACCTCTCTGGTTTATATAAGACCCAAAACTCCTCTCAGTCCAGATGCAACCAAAACTGATATAACTCAGCTGAATGAAGTAAAATCAATCACATCCTAAATTTCTAATAGCAAAGCTTATCAAATTTGAGATGGGCACTCAAACTGCCACTTTTTGTAAGTCTTTGGTTTTCAGATTCCAACTTCCAACTTATCTGCTTGGAAATAAATTCTGAAGGAGGTAAAAAGTATAAAATGAACATCCAAAGCTGCCCAAGAGAATATCGAAACTCATAACGAAGTTATCCTGGAAAAACCAGCTTCTGCTCCTTTAATTGACACAACATTAGAATCAGAGATATCTGCACAGCTGATGCAAATACCCTAAACCAGAAAAAATGACCTAAAACATGATGGCAATAAGTTGATCTTAAGACATGAACATGCATTACCATTACTGATGGGAAAATTTAAAAGAGACATACTAGGTTGGTGGATGGTATGAGGTGGGCCATAGCTTGCACTGTTCTACCCACTCTTCCTTTGACAATGCAGCATATTTGCAAACCTATTGCAAATTCGCACGAATAAGTACAAAGAACAAAACCCCACTTTGCCATCACATAATGAAGTGAAACAATGCCAATTTCAGGTTAAATGTTACAGGGAGTTCTTATGTAGTATACCTTCTTACAAGCATATTTGAATTACAAATATATACAGATTGAGATAAGAAGGATATGCAGAAGATAGAGCTTTAGAATTTCTAAACAACTAATAGACTTTCCTAATATCAGATCATCTCTGCACTTTGAAAAATTTGAGAAGAATACACACTTCCAACTAACATTAGAGATATGGCTTCTTTTCATGCCATAATGAACTTAAAAGACAAGTTACATGATGAAAAATTTAAGAGATGGAAATTTCGTTCAAATTCAGGGTTTGAAAGCCAAATTGATCTACACATACAATTGCATTCTATACAGCCACTGAAGTGCTATGTTATGGAATCTAATGCCACCGACAATGCAGGTGTTTGCTGTTGCTTCATAACTATCGACCAGTAAAGATGTTCCAACTACTTATTCACTTGAAAGTACAGTTCACTGGATGTGCGGACATAATAGAGCAAACAATATTAGTGTACAACAACCAATACCAAGAAGCACTCTTTGGCATAAATAGCCTATGAAGCATTGAAAAAAATACCTACAGAGACCAAAAGAAATTCCCAAGCGAAGCCCATAGTGGTATACTTTGGTCATAAACACAACCATGCCTCCTTAAGCAGCAGAAAGGAGATCACTGTGAAAAAACTATTTTCAACTAAGCGACACTTTGATGCAGACATCACCTGATATGCATTAGCTACTTAAATGAGATGTCCCATCCAAAAAAAATGAGGGAGAATTCATGAAACAAAATTTTCTAGAACTTGGAAAATATAAGAAGAGAAAAGGCACGGACAGATGTAAAATATGCTAGCGGTTCATTGTCAAATAAGCTAGCGGTGCATGGTAGTGCAAGATGCTTTGTAAGTAAACATCATTAATCACGGATACCATAACTTGTCAAAGCTGCATATGGTTCTCTCTAAAAGTAATTGAAGATAATGTAAAATATGAGAAAATCAACATGAAATGCTAACAAGAAAAGAACCCACTTTTGCCACAAAAGGACTCAACTGATAAGAACTAATTACATCCTTCACGTCACATGGAATTCCATCAAAATCACCATTTTCGGGAGCCAGACATAAGATCACTGATAGCTGAATTTTTCCTGTCAAAACCATTACAACAACCAGATAGTTCAAAAATCCATAAAAAAACAGTTAAAGATGATTTGATGATGAAAAAATACAAAGGCTTATCCTGGATTTCCATCAAATCTACCTTGCATAGGAAATAATTAGAAGATTCTTCGAGATAATTACCAGTTCATCCTCAGCAAATTACTGTATATTGAGTGGGCCACTGTTTTTGTTTAGTTTCTTGTTTTCTCAATTTTCTGATCTTTCAACCTAATTACTTCCTGCTAATGTTCCTTTTCCGCACATCACGTGCACATAAGAGGCATTGTAATCCTATTCAATCAATTTTCGTGATTCATAAGGGAAAAATAACAAAATGAGCACTTAAATTAACAAGCAATACAGGTTGTTTTAATAATTGTTCATCAGGTTTTTCAATGCCTTGCATAGCTAATACATACTAGAAAACAAGCTAAAGACCAAAAACCAATGGTAGCATTTGAGTTTCATCAGATAACATTCTTTCTGAATCAGGCATTTCGTTTTCATATAGTCCCTCAAAAGAATTTCCAGCAGTAGAAGGAGAAAATTTAGGATATGCATATGGAATGGAGAAGGCAAGGAGTACCCCTCATTCACCCCACAACTTAAGCAAACCATCTACAAAAACCACAGCTTCATCACTCTCAATTGTGGCTTAGGAAAAAGTCTCTTGTAGATATATTACAATGATGATGTGAATATGACTTTAAATATCTAATGCTGATTGACTTGCTATACTCAAATTTATGACTACAGTACTTCCAATGCAGAAAAAAGCTTTCTCATAGCTTTGGGGCTTAAAAGTTTAGGTATAATTTCTTAGATCTGATGACGAATGCCATGCATGGGGTTTCTGTTACTTAAAGATTAGTAAATACACAGGATTGATGTCTAATCAAGTACATGCATGAGTATAAACAACAGACATTTAATTCTTTGCATGAAATTGTTCCTGTTAAATGGCTTTCATATGATGACAACAACATTGCAATGGTTTTTTAGAATTTAAAGGATAACCCATGAACAAAAGGCAATAGAAAGACCTAATTAAGCAGCTACCCTTATGCTCACTCAATGAGTAAAGCTCCAATCCTGATAACTAAAGCTCCAACTCATGATTTCCATCTTAATACTCCAGAATGACACGCATAGCAAAGATTGTTCCTCAATTTCAAAGATGCAAGAAACCATGATATTCAAGTATCATCGTTAAGTGACCAATCACACCAGTAACAAAAAGAGACACCACATGACACCGATATGCTCATGAACCCAGCACGTACCTCCTTCGAGACAGTTCTTCTTCACCCGCTTCACGTGATGGAGGTCCTCCAATGGCGCAATTTGACTCAAACGCCTAACCAATAATGAAACAATCAACTCCCAAATTGGACGAGAAAACCAAACTAGATAACGAAAGAGCAATGTCTGAGAAGCGCAGAACGAGCTCAATACATAGAGTCTAACGTAAGACATTGAGACTAACCTTATGATAGTGTTCGTGAGCTTCGGCTGCTCAATCTGAGCAGCGACCACGTTCACTGTTTGCAAAAAAAAAAAAAAAAAAAAAAAAAAAAAGGCAACGAAACGCCAGTTCCGAAGCGCAAAACACATCAGCACAAAGTCAAGTTCGGATTTTTCTGCTCAGGATTCGGTCAATCGTCTATGAAGAAGAAACCTGTGAGTTGCTGGTCAGGCGGGACTGGCGGCCTGCCGGGAACGTGGACGATTGGCCACGCATCGTGGTTCTCGCTGCTCATTGTTCTTCGCAGCTATCCTCCGGTCGCCGGGAGCACGAAAAGCGGAAGGAAATCGTGACGCCGTCGGTGGTCGCGGAGCTCGACGGCGGCAGAAAGCGGAAGAAGCGGCGACCCTCTCAACAACACAGAGAGAGAACACTCGGGCCCGATTGTGGGCCTGAACCGGCCCATTCACTTTCAAGCCCGTCCATTCACTGTTACAGTGGTTTTTTTTTTCCCATTTATTTATTGATTTTCTTTGAAAGATTTTTCTTGTATTTTTTTTATATAATTATTAGATAGTACACGATTTACGCTTTTCTTAACATTTGCAATCCTGGGGTTAATCACATGCTAAAAAGATTAAAAAAAGAAAAAGAAAAAGGTAAATAACTTACTGAAAAAGATTATAAAAGAAGAACTTGCTACGTAAGTATGAGAAGGCGAATCCTTATTTATTGTTTGATGAAACAGGGGTCCTATAGACTTCATCTCCTGGATATGACTTCTCAAACAATATCGATGTTAAGCAATATCAGCGTTAAGCAAATATAATTTGAAAATAACATACTTCCTAAATTAACAATCATTATATTTAATAATCTTACAATGAACGTATGATATGGCACATTAGAATAATAAAAATAACTATTAATCATACGATTTTCACGAATCCAAACCTTAAGTACATGGGACTTTGCTTACCGAGGGGGGCTGATATTAAAAGTGGAATGGAGAATATTGCTGCGACCAACATGATCACAATTCACGTACTCAAGATAACCAATTTTGTAAAAGTTAGCCACTTTTGAGTAATGCCACTTGCCATGACTATAATCATAGTAAGTGATGATATTAGCGAAATCGTATTACAAATAAGGGATAATCATATTCTTCACGATTTTTAATGGCCATGCTAGCCATACTTGCCATATAACCTCCAGGAGGATTAAGTGCCATTGGAACGGCGATGGCTATCTCCATAATCTCTTGCATGAAATTGCCTCATCTCTTTGACAAATTCTCTTGGTCGGGTCGAAATGTGCTTTTCCTCTTACTTTTGCTAAAATTTCATCTCTCTAACTCTTCCGTTGGTGATGTTTCAGCTTATTTTTCTTTCATCATTGGGGATGATTGGTTAAAAGTACCATCAAAACCATCATTTAAGAATATCTATTCCAATGATTGAGAATATTTTCCTTTTGGCTTGGCTATTGCCATCATTATTCGTTCATATATCAACCTTAAAATTTTTATCTCAACGAGTAAAGTTTGGGCTAATTCTTTTTTTTTTTAACATAATAATTTTTTTTAAATATACAAATTGACTTACAATATTGGCACTAAGCCTATATAATTTGAAAATAAAATACTCCACAACCTGAAAACAATTACATTTAACAATTTTATAATGGATGAATGACATGGCACATTAGAATAATAAAAATAACTATTAACCATATGATTATCACCATTCCAAACCTTAAGTACATGAGATTTTTTTTACCGAGTGAGGTCAATATTAAAAGTGGAAAGGTGTATGTTGCTGCGGCCAATATGATCGCAATCCATGTACTTAGGATCACCAATTTTGTAAAAATTGGCCACATTTAGGTAACGTCACTTATCATGACTATAATCACAATAAGTGACATAATTAGCGGAATCGTGTTACGAGTAAGAAAGTAATCATATTCTTCACAATTTTTATGGCTATGTTAGCCATACCTGCCATATAACCTCCTGAAGATTGAGTGCTGCTTGAACTACGATCATGACAAACAAAACAATGTCTATCACCATAATCTCCTGCATGAACTGCCTCATCTCTTTGATGAACTCTCTTGTTCGGGTCAAGATGTGCTTTTCCTCTGACTTTTGCTAAAATATTCATCTCTCTAGCCTTTTCCGTTGGGAATGTTTCCACGTATTTTTCTTTAGTTGTTGGGAATAATCGGCTGAAAGTACCATCTAGACCACCGTCTAAGAATATTTGTTCCGACAGATGAGAATATTTTCCTTTTGACTTGACTACCACCATCATTATTCGTTCCAATATTGACAGTTGATATTCTATCTCAATGATTAAAGTTTGGGCCAATTCATTTTTTTAATGTAATAAAAATTTTATTCAATATAAAAATTGACTTACAATCATCGTTAGGCAAACATAATTTGTAAATAAAATATTCCTCAAACTGACAACCATTACATCTAATAACTTATAATAAACACATGACATGGAACATGAGAATAATACAAATAATTATCAACTAAACGATTATCGTTAGTCAAAACCTTAAGTACATGGGATTTTGTTTTCCAAGTGGGGTTGATATTAAAAGTGGAATGGTGTATGTTGTAGTGGCCAATATGATCGCAATCCACATAGCTACCTTTAGGTAACACCACTTACCATGACTGTAATCACAGTAGGTAAGTCCACCAGGAGCGATTTACTTGGAAGATTTGATCGAAAGTGTGGGTATAGTCGTAATGTAGCCTATGAAGTGGTAATGACTCCTCTCGAAGGCATATGGTTGGATGACTCCATAACCAAAACATTATACGGTGGGTATTTCCATAATGGCTTACAAGTATTTGATTAATATAAATATTTTATAGCTTGCAATACCATATGTTTCCTATCGTCTCTTATTGTAATTTTAATTCTCATTAGCGATATGTCGTTAAAAAAGTGGATATGCACATAATTTTCTACATTGATATATTGTGTTGCTCTAATATTCGCAGCAATAACTTACTGAACAATAATATAGGTATTCGCTTTGCATTGTAAAATGAATCTGTAATAGTCATTGCAATCTTACTTGCCACCATAAATTCCCCGAGAGGGGTTGTTCCTCTACACCAATTCACTCTCTCTTCTCTATTACCCAAAAAAATGGAATATTTTTATTTGCCGAGGCATGGCCACCATCAAGAATTCTAGTCTACGGCATGTAATTCAACCAAATGAGAGGGAGGAAGAAAGGAAATCATGAGAGAAAGGCATACAATAAATCATCATGGTTATCGCGGTCTTACTCATGACGATGGCGTTTGAAGTAGCGGCAAGTCCATCGGGAGGGATTTCTTTGGAAGACTTGGCAGAAAGAGTGGGTACATCTATAATGTGGTTGTTCTAGTGATAATGAGTCCTCCCTGAGTTATATATTTGGATGACTTTGTGACCAAAAAGATTACAAAATAGATTTCTCCATAATGGCTTATAAGTATCCTGACTAGTATAGATTTTTCATAACTTGTAATACTAAATATTTTCAATCATCACCTACCGTAGTTTTAATTCTCATTAGTGATTTATCATTAATGCGGCGGATATGCACAAAATTTACTATATTAATGTTATGGTCCCTATAATTTTCGTAGCAACGACTTATGCAGAACCAATATAGGTGTTGACTTAACATGTGCAAAACGAACCACTCAAATCAGGAACCACCCCGACTTAGTAGACATCAAATTTTTTTGTTAGCTTCCCGATATTATTTTGTGTCCTGTCTAACCTATAGATTGTCTCTTTGTTTTGTAATAGAAAACTACCACAAATGGCATGCAACAAGTCCTAAATCAAGAAGACGGGGAAGAGTAACATTCATGCTCATTTACATGTGTACGGATGTCATGTTATATGACAATTGCAATATCTCCATTTTTTATAGCTTAAGAAAGATGCCTAGCCTAGATACAACACTGAATTGGTCTTTAGCAAGGTTAAGGACTTCTAGATTTTGGAGCTAAGAGTCGATGAGGGTATCAGGACATCAAATTTAATGGTTTCAAGTTAAAGTTGGGTTAGTTGAGTCATGTTCATAAGGCAAGATGGTAAAATACTCGATGGTTGATTTATGTGTAGTCCTAATTCAGTGAGATGTGTGAGATTCATGAGCTGAGGCCGCATGGTCCCACTTATTTGACTACCGAAGAGCCTTAATTTAGTAAGCTGAGGCTGGTTTCTAATTGAAGGTGGAATCTCATCTATTAGTATGATTCTTTCAAGGATCAAACTAGTGAGCTTTGTTAGCTTCCAAACCTAAAACAGAGAAGATATGGTCTAGCAATCAATAGTCTCTTTATTAGAAATAGGTATTCAAGCTTGGTAAGGTTATCGAATGAAGATGTGATCATCCGGAAGAAATTACAACCTACTAGATCAAGATAACTCAAAGGCCGAAGGTTTCCAATTGATGGTGGTAACTCCTAGCAAAAACGCTTCAAAAGCAGCTACAGTCCCTCAAGAGGACTAGTCAAGTTAAAGTTTAGTAAGTGTCCCACGAGATAGTTGTGATCCATATTGAGATGATGTGGCCTCAATTAATGAAATACTATAGCTAGAAATACACTATATAAGTCACAACCATGCATTCTAAGTCTTCTTAGAGAAGTCAAATTTGCTAGAGTATTAAGTACTGCCAACGAGATGTTCAAGTCACCAAGGACAAGTTGTTCTAGTTTGGTTAGATTTTAAACAGAGTTTCTAAGACCTAGAGAGTTCATTTTCAACATAATACCGAAAGAATGACGATCCCTATTGCCACACAAATTGATATGAACCAACCTTCTCAGCTTCAAGATTTCCAATAGGACGTGACCATGAAAAACAACACTTCAAAGATTGGGATGAGCCAATCTTGAAAGTTCCTTGATCCGGGATGGTATGGGAGAGTGGTTGAAGTGATTATCTCTGAGATTGAGCTTTTCAAGATGAACTAGATGGAAGAGGCTATTGTTTTTATTGATAGAATCATAAATAAGACTAGTTCACAGGTCAAGAACAGTTACGTGGCCAGTCTTCTGATCACACTCTCGCCATCCCATAAGTAGCAACCTCAGTTTGTTTTTCAAGTTAAGAGTCTTTGATAAGCAAGATTGCTAGAAATGTTGGCGAGTATCAAGCTTTCATTGAATTGCAGTAGAGTAGATGTCTCTTCCATATGACATCGTGGTTTTATAGTATCAATTAAATTGTACATAGCCACTTGATGAAATTTGCATACAATGAAAGTATGTGCATGGGTATAGAGAAGCACAATGGGAAAACCATTGGTTTTAAGTGGAGGAGCTTTGTTTCATTAAACAGTGTGCGAGAACAAAGTAGGTCTTATGAGCAGTGTGAGGTGTTGGGGGTAATAACAAGTCTAGTATCACTCTTTTTGTTAATGTTGGATAAGCAAGTAAGCTTATAAAAGTGCATCATTTATTTAATAGAGTTGTGAACATCACCTCTATGAGAAGTAGATTTTTTTCCTTGACTTTAGGCTATATTTAAATGGGTGACCAAAAACTATTTGATGTCTTGTCTTATTTGACATGCCTATTTCCCATATATTACATATATAACGTACCAAGGATCTAGGGTGTTATAAATAGAAAGAGATCGTTTGTGATTAAGATAGACTTAATTAAGATTAGTGTTAAGATTAGTGTTAAGATTAGTCTTAATGGTATCGTGATTAAACAACAAGTAAACAATAAGTAAAATTGTTGACTTAACTAATGGTGATGATGAAATAAAGCAGATGAAGCAAAATTGTAATTGAGAGAAATGGAATATAATTGTAGGCATGAGGGTAAAACAGTAAGAAGACAGGTAATTAAATCACCAACCACAGGCGGTTAAACCGGCCGATTGTGGGGTATAGACAGGTAATTAAATCACCAACCACAGGTGGTTAAAGACATTAATAAATGCTCAAAAATGCATAAATAAATTGCAGGTAATTAAATCACCAACCACAGGCGGTTAAACCGGCCGATTGTGGGGTATAGACAGGTAATTAAATCACCAACCACAGGCGGTTAAACCAGCCGATTGTGGGGTATGAGCGATAATTTAAATAGACAGTAGGAAATATTAAATAAAATATTGCATTAATTGAAGGTCATAAGTACAGATATTTAAATTTGCATAAGAAATACAAGTGCAATATATAAAAGATCTTTTGATTTACAAATCATAAACAAGGTTTGCAACCATTGATCTAACAGGGATAACATGGGTTTATGATGATAAAATGGTAAGATGAGAATATGAAATTCTTACCAAGGACCGATCAGAACCAAGTGCTTGGTTATTGATCTTGGAAGGAAAAGAAAGAGGGATGGTTATTGGATGGATGACGAAGTGGAGAAGGGAGAGGATGAGAGAACTTTTTCTGAATGAAGGAGGTTTTCTGGGGATGAAAGCAAGAAGGAAGTCGAAGGGCTTTCTCTGTTCGAAGCCTGCCTCTCTCTCTTATGGAAGGGTCTATTTATAGAAGGGTCAAGTTACTACAGACAGAGGATGAACAGTGTGTTCACGAGCGGTTACTATTTGTCTACAGTGAGAAGTGACTTGATTGGATCGAAAGTGCACAGTGATACAGTGAGAATCTTTGTGCTGGATTCAAAATATGGAATCTGATTTGACCTAAGTGCACAGAGATTCAGTGAGAGTCTTTGTGCAGAACTTATAGAATATTTGGGCAGAGTCATGTGATGCATTGGTTGTCCCACCTTTACTTTTCAGTCTTCATCCTCCGCCAGATTAATGCTATAACAATCATCTTCATTGGTGTTGCCACTATGGTGGGAGTGGGAGGACTTTGATTCTTCCAACTCACTTATTGCCTGTTTTAAAAGTCTCTTGAGTTGATCTTGGGACTGAGCCGATGCTAGTTTAGATAAAACGAACCCCTTATCATGGAGGAAAGGGGTAACTCCTTCAGGTGGGAGGATATTAGAACAACCCTGGCTGGGATTTCTCTTGCTTAACCAGTCCGTGACTGATTGTTCACTTACTCTATCAAAAAATTTGAAATCATCCCACCACTTGACTCTAAATTTTCGAGACAATACGAGGGTGTCTGATTCAATAATCTTTTTGTATTCGAAATTCCATGCCATAACCCACGATACTCGGAAGTATATGAAAAAGAGCATCAGGTTAGGGAATCTTTCTTCATATGAAAGGGGTTTAAATTTGCTGGAGAAGAGTTTTAAACTGGGTTGCACCAAAAGGTGTAGAATTTCACTAATGGGTCCAAAATGTTCCCACCATCGAATGAATCAGAAGGGTATCATGTGGGTATTTAAATCTTCGAAAAAGATCAACCATGTGTGGGAGTTATTCGCATTTTTCCTGAGGAAAGTATTCCACCAAGTTTGTTGGTAATCAAAATATGAATAAGATGTTTTGTATGGTATTGGTTCCGTGATCTTGGTATCAAATTTGACCATGGTTATGGGAGTGGGTTTCCACATGGTAGGATAAATGATTTTGTGTATCCTTGCCATGGAATAATTGATATGATTTTTATCAGAAAAGTGTTTGAAGTGATAGACTTGGTTTTTGTCAAAATTCTTTCATAAAACTCCACTATTTTGTAAGGATCATGTAGAGTATAATTAAATTTTTTGGAAAACATATTTCTTGCAAAGATGATCGGGTCTTCGTCATAAAAATCATTTTCAACAGTGCAAATATTTTGATAATTCGTTTTATCAAAAAATTTTGATTTTGGAGGGGTTGCCTGAGTTGTTTGAGTAGGCTGAATCACCACCTCACTAAGAGTCATTTTTCCCTTTGGTTTTCGAACACTCAAAGGGGAATGATTCAATCTTACCTCTACCTGGTTGTTTGGCTTATTGAAAGCTATTTCAAGAAGTTTTAAGGCCTCTTGATGGGAGAGGTTGGATATGGAAAACTGAGGGTTTGAAGGTGGTGAGGAGGGTTCCTCTTTGGGAGATATAATAATCGACTTTCGATGTATTGAAAGGTTGTTGGGCAGCTTGTAACCAGCTTCGATGTTGGTCATATTTTTGGGTTTTGATGCCGAAGATTGGGCAATTTCCTTGCCTTTGTCTTTTCCGGTGGTTTGGGGGCATTTTCCCTGTAAAAATTCTCGCGTGAGAAAATCTAGTTATGAATTTGAAGAACCATTTATAAATTTAATATCAAAATCGAAAACAGATAAAATGATTTGCCATCTGACAAAGATTTGTTTTGAAGCAATATTTTGGACATCTTTTTGTAAAACATCTTTCGCAGATTTGCAATCAATCCTTAATAGAAACTTTTGATTCAGAAGATCTTCTTGGAATTTAGAAATAGATAAAACTATAGCAAGAATTTCCTTTTTTTATAGTAGAGTAATTTTTTTGGTAGTCATTCCAGTGTTTAGAGACAAATTGGACAATTTGTTCTTTACTATTTTTTGACTGCTTGAGGATTCCTCCGTAACCAATATCAGAAGCATCGGTTTCAACAATTTTGAATGCAGATGGATAAGCAAGGTGTAAACAAGGAATTTCTTTTATACTTTTCTTGATGAGTTTTACCACATCAGTGTGAATATTTGTCCATGGAGGAGGATCTTTTTTAAGCCTTTGATGGAGAGGTTTGCAAATAATGTTGATATTGGGAAAGAAATCTATAACATAATTCAAACTTCCAAGAAATCTTTGCAATTGGTTTTTATCTCTGATTTTTTCGGGAAATTTTTCAGCAAAAATTATTGATCTTTTAATAGGTATGATAGTTCCTGGGTGAATATTGTGTCCAAGGAATCTGATTTTGGTTTGAAAAAGAGATATTTTGCTAGGAGACACAGCAATGCCATTCTTTTTTACTATGTTAATGAAGTGGCCTATATGCTTGAAATGTTGATCAATATTTGAAGAAAAACCAGAACATCATCTATGTAGATTATTATGAAATCTGAGTATGAATTGAATATATTATTCATAATCCTTTGGAATTCAGAAGGGGCATTTTTCAAACCAAAAGGTGTTACATTCCATTCATATTGTCCAAAATGGACGGTAAAAGCAGTCTTATACCTATCTTTTTCTTCGATTTGAATTTGCTAAAATCCTGATTTCATATCAAATTTAGAAAATATCTTTGAATTGTGGAGTCTATTCAATAAATCTTTTTTTATTGGGGATAGGGTATCTTATCCATTTTAGGGCGTCATTCAAAGGTTTGTAATTAATAACAAGACAAGGGACTCCTCTTTCTAAGTCAACATTTTTGTTGACATAGAAAGCGGAGCAACTCTAAAAGGATTGGCTTTTCTTGATGAGTTTTTTATCAAGAAGTTCTTGAATTTCCTTTTGACAAAAATTCATGACTTCATGATTCATCTGGGAGGGCCGTGCCTTGGTGGGAATGTTTTTTTCAGAAAAATCTGGTTCATAGGAAAGGCCAACGACATGACATTTTCTTGACCAAAAAGCATTAGGAATAGTAGAACAAATGGAGTTTTTTATACATGATTCAATGTTGGCAACCTTCCTTTGGATGCTAGGATCTGAAAGATTTTGCTCAATCCTTTTGTAACCAAGGTCTTCTTTTAGGAATTGAAGATGGTTTTCCTTATTTTGGATTATACAATTTATCTCAGAAATAGAATGTTCATGGAGAGTATTTAAGTTGCTCGTTTGTGGTTTGCTAATGAATTCAAAAACAATCTTTCTATTTAAAAATTGAGTTTGGATGCCTTCTTCATCAACCGTAAAAAGGTTGTATCAGTCTTATGAAAGGTGTCCCTAATATGACATCTTGTTTAATATTTTTGACTAAAATGAAAGGTGTTTTGTAAGAAACATTATCCTTTATGACTTTTGCCTCAGGAAGCTTGTAATTTATTTAAAGCCTATCACCAGAAGCTGCTTTCAAAGAATGAGTGGTTTTTTCAAAATACTTGGTAGGTATGAGACATTCCTTTATACAATTAAGGTCCACTCCAGTATCAAAAAAGGCTGTTGTTTTTAACACAAATTCTTTATTGATTTTTATGGAAATGTGGATTATCCATTTTCTATTTGTTATTTCTGAAAGCAAAAGTAAAAATCCCGGATCCGTAGGGCTAGGAGAATCTTCCTGGTTCTATTTAGAAAAATTTATTTTCATTTCTAATATCTCCTTTTGCATTTTGATCTGAGTATTTTTAAGGTTTTGAATTTCTAATTTTTGATTATTGATCTCATGATTAAGGTCATTTAAAGAAATAAGTCGAGAAATAACCTTTTCTCCTCTATCTAAAATGGTGGATAGGTTATAAGGAATATTGGATTGGAGTATAGGTACTATGGAAGGTTGGAGGCTATTAAGAAATTTTACCTTGGCTTGGGGATCTTCGATTTGATCAATTTTTTGCAAAATAATTTCTTCTTCCTCGGTCAAAACATTTATTTCAAAGGAATCCCGATAATTATCCCCATCGTATTCAAAGAGGTTTCGAGGTCATTAACCTGGAGACCATCTTCTGTATTCGAATCGTCTGAAGAATTGCTTTCTTCCGCCATGATTTGGAGGAGATTATTGAAAGTTTCTTCTTCAAGATGTAATTCATTGAATTTTTTATTAATTTTGCAAAATTTTGCAGTATGACCTTTTTTCCCGCAATTGTAACATTCAATGTTTTTGTAAGAGTTCTTTTTTGTTTTATTGGAATTTTGTCTTTTGTTATCCTTATTGTAAGATCTATTAGATCTATTGAAATTTCTCCTTAGTTTTTTTGAAGAGCATTGAGGGCAATCGTTTGAGCATTTGCCCGAACATTTGGTTTTAGAAGATTTTCTATTTTTTGGATTTATAAAAGATGGGTCATATTGGGCGCAAAAATCTCCCAAACCTTTGTTTGAGGTTTTTTGTTCCTTTTTGAGTTGTTTCTGAAGACGTATGTTGGTATACAATTGTGTTCCAATCTTATAAACATAGGAAGCTAGCTTACCATAAGAAAGGAGATCATAAGGGATTTGTCCATTATGTTCTTTCCTTATCTTATCGCGAACTTGTTCTCCTATAAGTTTAGGAAGACCAGCAAGGAATTTTTCTTTCCAAAATGGTTAATTACAATTGGAACGGAGAAGAACTCTTTGGAAGAAAACATCTTTGTATTCCCTAAATTCTCCAAGAGATTTACACTTCATGTTGGAAAGAATATCTAGATTCTTATCACGAATGTGCAAAGGATCACCTATGAAATGTTGGGAAATTGAATATAAAAGAGTATTTACAGCATCTTGGATGGGTTGGTCATTTTCATCTACAATAGCACGACCATTATCATCTAACTTATAAGCATTAAGAATTTGTGATCTTTGCTCATTAGTAAGATAATTATCCCACCATCCTTTCAATTGGCCAGTAAAACCAGCTATTAAAAGGTAAGCCACTGATTGGTCGTTAGTATATATATAATTCTCTCTTTTCTTTTTGGCTTAACATGTTCTCATACACATCATATTATATCATATCATATCATTGGTCAAGTTGGAAGCACTAACAAGTCATCACCCTTCTAGGCATGCAAAACTTTAATTGTGTGAAGACAACCATTCATATTTTGACACAAATCCAAAGAGGCATAGTAAATGCAACTTTGATATCTTGTAGAGGTTGCCTTTTCTTTTGTATTCATATTTTATCATCCAATTCCAGATAATAGAGCATCAACTCATTTTATCATAATTAAAATTTCATAGAAATGTAATTCACCCATGGTCAAACTGGATAATTAAAGGAATTTTTTATTGGAGTTATGAAACCCTGAAGGCATTACATAAGTTCAATGACTTTAATTCAATGAATAGTCTTCTGGCAACTCTGAGAGCACGAATATGCACAAGCCTTGACCTTCTTCACGTCCACTCCAACTTTCTTGGTGTCTACATAAGTTCAAATATGAAATAAGAGATTAAAAAAATTATTCACATCAGTCTTGAAATTGAGTATTTTCTAAAATGAAATGGCTTAGTGTGTAGCCATTCTCTCATAATTAAAAAAAAAAAAAAATCAATGAACAATGACAGAGCAAACATGGATTGAACAATGACTTTCTTGGCTTTATAAATCTCATAAAAAGTTAAGTTATATCTTCAATCTCAATGTGAAGATTATTACCTGGATGGTAGTCAAGGCAAGTGGACAAGAAACAACCGACATCGCAATGGTCTGATACGGATGTCAAGGACTGTCTGTGATAAGACATGCAATCCAACACGCAATCATCAAAGTTAATTTTCAATGCACATTTTGCCACACACTTGATCTTGCGCCAAAAGGAGGAAAGTGTACGAGCATCGGCTTCAGTGTTGGCACCCATGGACGACCACAGTATTAGAGCCGCCACGAGCAACACTAGCCCCATTCTCTTGGATGTTGTCACTGCCATGGTTATTTCCAACTAAACTATTCTTGACCTGAGAGTCTTGACAGCTTTGTGATCAAGTGCACTGACGTTGTTGGGATCAACTAGTGTAGCACCTTTATATACTAATAGATTCATTCAAGTTGTTGAATGAATGATGAAAAGGTCTACAAGTAGAAAGAATATCCATTTCATTTAATGAGAATTTAAAGATTTGGATTTTTAACCAAATATAGGATCGATGTGATAATATGTTGCCATTTCTTTTAATAATACGCTTGCCATTTCTTGTTGAATGAATGATGACCATAAAGGTCTATGGAGGAGAAATAATATCCATTTCATTTATTGTGAATATGCTTGATATATCATTTAGTTTAAAGATTTGGAATTTTAATGAGTCATCCAACCATACACTTTTAGAGGAAGTTCGGTACCCTTGGTCTCAGGGTTCAAAGTGGACACTATAATGGCAAAAGAGGCTGCCGCAAGGATCACGGCCACCCGTATTAGCAGGGTGGCCAGTTCATCAAATTGTTGCCACTTGATTCAAATGTTGCTAGTGAGGATCATGATGACGGTGAGGGACAACATGAGGTTGAGGGCGTTGCACCATGAGAAAAACTTGAACAGCGTTGGCGACTTCTTGGCCAAGCCCTCAAATGCGGAAGGATCCGAGTCGACTTCAAAGGCGAACTCATTATCACTTGAACGGCTACATTGCAATTTACCCGCTCTTTCTACTGAGTTGTCTGAATAAACTCCTTCTAGTGGACTTACCGCTGCTTGAAACTCCATCGTCACGAGTAGCACCGCAATGACCATGACAGTTTGCGGCATGCCTTTCTCTTATGATTTCCTTTCTTCCTCTGTCTTGTTCGATTGAATTACACACTGTAGATAGGAATTTTCAATGGTGGCCATGCCTTGGCGAATAAAATTGCTACGTTTTTTGAGATGATAGAGAAGAGTGAGTGAATTGGTAAAAAGGAATGATCCCTCTCATGGAATTTATGGTGGGCAAGTAAGATTGAGATGATCATCATAGATTTATTTTATTATGTGGGGCCAATACTTATATTCGTACACCTTAATTCGCCACTGCAAAAATTATAGCAATATAGAATATTAACATAGTAGATTTTGTGCATATTCACTGCATTAATGACATTATTAATAAGAATCAAAATTATAGTAGCGACGATAGGAAACAAATGATATTGTAAGCAATAAAAAAATCTTCATTAGTTAGGATACTTGTAAATCATTGCAAAAGTACTTGCCGTGTAGTGCTTTTCGGTCACGAAGTGCTCCTGTCATTTGCCTCTAGAAGGATTGATTGTGATATTTAGGCCTTTTGCTAGTCGGGTCATACATTTTTCCCTTAGTTACAACTATGCTATTTCATTATTATTAATCGAGTGGAACAAGGTCCCAACGTATGAATCCATCTATCTCTAGGCATTTAATTAAATCTTTTGCATAAGATCTTTATGTAAGAAGAGTTAAGAATAGCAAGAGATGATTTCATTGATTAAAATCTGGTCAGTATTGTCCTTGTTCATAAGAGAGAATCCTTGAAAGGGGATTAGTTGCCAACAAGCAACTAAGTGCTAGAAATGGGCAAGAGGAGAGCGAGTTTTGAGCCAAAGTCGATGTAGTCGCATGCACCCCTTATCAACTCATCCCTCTGGTTGGATATTGCATTTCTTATGCTTTGAGAATTCTAGTGTACGACTTCAATCCAAACGGCATGCTGGACTCTTATTTGCATGTTGAGTTTCATAATAATCAACTAACTTAATTTCTATTATAATAAATGTGCAAAGGTAATGTAATGTGCACGGTTATTTCGGAGATCAAAATCCAATTGGTCATAAGTGTCCTAAATGTCATTGCAGGTACTAATCGCTACACCTGTCAAAATGGGTGTATGACCATTTATAACTCATTTAAACATTAAATGGGTCATAAATGGGTCAAGCTTCCTTTTAGTATAACCCATATATGACTCATTTAAATATTAAATGGGTTATACACCAATTTTGATAAGTGTATATATAATGTGTTTAAAAATTAAAAAGACTAAAATACATGAGTTGCTAATGAACTTGAATAAGTTTAAAATCTTTAAAAAAGATTATAAGAATAAGTTTTCCTAAATTTAGTTATATAGATAAATGTTTTAACAATATGGGTCGGGTCGGGTATGGGTTGGTTGGGTATGGGTCAAAAATTTTATACTATGCTTAAATGGGTCATAAATGGGTCAGGCTTCTTTTTAGTATAACCCATATATGACTCATTTAAATATTAAATGGGTTATACACCAATTTTGACAAGTGTATATATAATGTGTTTAAAAATTAAAAAGACTAAAATACATGAGTTGCTAATGAACTTGAATAAGTTTAAAATCTTTAAAAAAGATTATAAGAATAAGTTTTCCTAAATTTAGTTATATAGAGAAATGTTTTAACAATATGGGTCGGGTCGGGTATGGGTTGGGTATGGGTTGGGTTGGGTATGGGTCAAAAATTTTATACTATGCTTAAATGGGTCATAAACGAGTTAATGGGTCAATTTGGGTTGGACCATTTATGACCTGACCCAAACCCAACCCAACCCAACCGTTTAACAGGTCTACTAATCGCCCTAGCATGCCTTGGCCTAAGAGGACGAAGGTGGCTTTAGGTTCCGCATGAGACTTGGTGTATCTATATGAGGAGTGTGAGTAATTATTTTAGAGAAAACCTATATCATTATTATAATAATTTTTGAGTTTCATTGTTTTTGTTTAACATCTCAAGCAATCCTAGAGGAAGTTTTATCTATCTTTGTTTCACTTGCTAAGAGAATTTATAATAGGGCACCGCATGATCTTCCTTTGCTGGTTTCTAAGTTTTTATATCTTTTGTTAAGAATTTTTGTGTGTTCTGTCATGGTTTTCTTTCTAGATTTTCTAGAATTCCCTTTTTTTTTTTAAGAGGTTGCTTTTGCTGGTTTCCGACTCCTGTGTCACGCCCGACCTCGTTTTTTGATTTGCGATCTTTTGTTAAAACGCATGCGGATCTCCGGTCAATTACAAAAATAGGGATAGTAGGAAAACGCAACAAGAACACATCAAAGTATCGCTTTATTAACTAACCGATTAACTCTAGGAAGTTTACAAGTACAAGCCCTTACCACGGGCACCTTCCTATCGAGCCGGTGAAACTAGCGAGTCAAGGTTAATCTACTCCCTTCAAAAACGGCCACGAGCCGTAACACGCGTCGATCCTCCATCCTACGGCCCTGAAAAATGTTAACCACGACGGGTTGAGATAAACTCAGCAAGTCAAAGTCCTAAGCCCGTTGGAACTTAACCGTTAACCATGCAACCTAGTTCCGGCAAACAACACATACCACACCTCAAGCAACATTATCGAAGACAGTTCAATAAACGATTGCAAACACAAGCGACCCTACCTGGCCTTGACACACGCAACCCGCGCCGTCAATTCAATCATCACGACATTAAGAGCATGCGAATAATCAGAGCATCTCACATAACTTTCTCATGTCTCACACCCACACATGCTCCGATTATTACGACCCCTCCTCCTGGGCCACGGCACAACCTTATGGTTGGCGGTTCCTGGCTGAACCAGCTTCGTCCTCTTTACCTCGAGGCACGGCGACGTCAAGGGCTCACTCCCAAGACGGCATTCCCGAAGGAGCACAAGACTCGCCCACTACCGCAGTCCCGCTGCGACAGAGGCCGGGACCCGCCCCATACCGCGATCCCACATAGAACCCCTCCCCGTCGGGCATCCGACCGAAGTCGGGCGACCCACGGCCACGGCACAACCCCATAGGGATTGGCGGTCTTCCGGCAACGCCGGCTCTCCTCTTAATGTGATCATGCAACACATCATCAATCAATTCGTTCTTTTCTTTGCTCTGTCGTGAATGAAATATCACTCATGCTCATGCGACATGCCATTTCAGATAACCCACGCAATATGTCATGCGATCTCACTCGACAATTTCCAAAATCCAATTTTCAATCAGTATTCAATCACGCCCATTCCCCAACTCTTGGGAACAACCAACAATTCAAGTCACGTCGGTTAATCAATTCCGACCAATCAACCTCACGATACTTGCACACTTTTCCAAATAATCACGTATATTTAATAATAAATAAATACGTGTCCTCAAAACGACGCCAATCAACTATTTCCAACAATATTCAATTATCTCAAATAAGTATAAAATATAATTATACTTAAAGATACTCATTTAAGAAGCATATAATACTATAGTTGATTGTTCCGATAAAATAATTCAAGTCCCACAAAATACTTATAATTATTTTTCAATCCCATAATTAATTATCCAACCCAAATAATTTCATTTAATAAAATCATTCTTTAATAAACCAATGTCATTTAATAAAATAGTATATAAATACTATTGACTTTGGAAAAATAGACCATAGTAATTTTCCCCCAAAATTACTCAATTAAAACCATTTCCAATAAATAATCACCATTAAAACCATTTCCAATGAATAATCACCAATTAAAACCATTTCCAATAAATAATCACCATTAAAACAATTTCCAATAAATATTCACAATTAATTATTTTCTCCAAAAATAATTAATTTTCAGCAATGAATAGTAATAACAATATTACTATTAATAATTCGAAATTATAAATTAATTTAATTAATTAATAATTCCGAAAATAATAAATAATTATTATTTATTCCAAAAATAATAATAATAATATTTATTAATACTAAACATTATTAACACTAAACAAAGCTTAATCAATAATATTAAAACACTAACAATCATCATTCAAAGCACTAATCCATAATTAAACTAATTAAACTACTCCTAAGCAAGATTAATCCTAAATAAGGATTAGGAAATCGACTCACGGTTTAGCGATTCCGACGACACGAGCGCGACGGCGGCGGCGAGGGGAACGCCCGGGAACTTCCGGCGTGTCGGGACGAGGCGGCCCGGGCGGGTCTCGGCCGAGGCGGCTGTCCACATGGCAAGAGGTCTGCGAAACGGAGGAACCGGGCGAGGCGTGGCGGCACGGGGCGACGGTGGGCGGCCCGGCAACTCCGGACGGCGACCAGCAGCTCCGGCAAGGCAGCGGCTCGGCGAAGGCTGGACAGAGCTGGAAAGGGAGAAGGAGGCGGTGAAAGCCAGGTGGTTCGGGGTGGTAACTGGCTAGGGTGGTCGGTCGGCCTCCGGCGGGTTGCGGGCGGACGACGGGCGGCGGCCAGGGCGGAGGAGCCAAGGACGGCAGCTGGTCGGGTCTAGGTCGGCCAAAACCGAGAGGAAGAAGAAAGATGGGGTGGCGCCAGCGGCTTGGGCAGCCCGTCGACGACTCCGGCTCCGCGTACGGCGCGGCCTACGGCGATGGCGGCGGCACGACACGACTGGAACCGCGAGGGCAGCGGCACCGTCGGACAAAGGAGGAAGAAGAGCGGTGCAGCTGGGTGGGGCTGGTTTGGCTCGGCTGGCTTCGGGTGACTGTTGCGGCGGCAACTCCGGCGTCCTGCGGTGGTTCGAGAACCAGTGCCGGCTGCTACGGTGGCTGGACGGTGAGGACGAGGAAAACCGGAAGAAAAAGGCAACGGCGGAATGGGAGGAGGGGAAGACAGAAGACAGGGTGGGGGTGGTGCTGGTTACGCCTGGGCCGGCAAACGGCGGCTCACCGGCGACCGGGCGGGGGTGGCGGAGCTGCGGGAGGTGATGGGTGGTCGCTGGTCTCGCCGGCAAAGAAGCGATCCAGATCGCAAGGCGATTCGGCGAGGAAGACATCCGCGAGAAAAGAAGAAGAAGAAGAAGAAGAAGAAGAAGAAGCGGCGCAAAGGGGGTATCGACGTGCATGGGGGAAGGGGAGGAGGAGAGAGAGAGAGAGAGAGAGAGAGAGCACATGGCCTTGTCGGGCAAGTGGGTGGGGAGAGAGAAAAAGAAGATAAGAGTGAAGACTAGTCAAAAGGGAAAAGAGAGATAAGATGGGCAAGTGGGTGTGGGTGTCGACAAAGGGAGGAAGCGTGAGGGAGGAAGAGAGAGAAAAGGGGGAGAGAGAGAGAGGGAAAACGTGCGGAGGGGAAAATGGGGGAAAAGAAAAAAAGAAAAAGAAAAAGAAAGGAAAACAAGACAAAAATTCAAACAAGCTCTAAAAAGGGCAATTTGGTCTTTTTGCCCCCCGAAGCGCGGTTCCCAAAAATTCGGTCCTAATCTCGGCCCATTAATCCAACTCGAGCAATTTTCGGGCTTATCGAAAATTCGGGATGTTACATAAGTCTCCTCAATCTTGTTACAAAGAGATAGATGGTGCTATAGGACACCATAAGGTTAGGTGTATTACACTAGGTGAAGAATTTATAGAGCACGGGGGACTATTCGGCCAATCCTCCAACAACATCTGGATCCATACCCACCTCGTATACGGTAGTTGGATTAAAATTGCCATCACCAGTTGATTGTTCCTTCTATAGTCTTTTTCATCTCACGGTGGACGGAAATCTGCATCCATAATAAGCGAAAGGGTTTAAAGATATAACTTTTCTTGATTGGGGCAATAAAGAGGGAAGTTTTGTCTATCTTTGTTTTGCTTGCATAGTGAATTTATAATAAGGCAACGCAGGAAAATTGCCACTACCTGTAGACCATTCTCTTTATGGTCATATTCAACTCGTGGTGGACGGATGTCTGCGTCAATAATGAATGGAGGGTTTTAAAGATATGGCTTTTGTTGGCCAAGGCAATAAAGAGGAAGCTTTTCCTCGTGGAGTGAATTTATAATTGAGCACCGTGGGATCTTCCCTTACTTGTTTGTAAATTTTTATTTTTCTATTAAGAATTTTCTTATTTTCTGTCATGGGTTTCTGTCTAGATTTTCTAGATTTTGTTAAGAGTTTGTTCAACCACTTAGTCTTCTTGATTTTATCCTAAAAACTAGATGGCGTTGAGGGATGCTATGAGATTGAGTGTGTTATACCAGGTGAAGAATTTATGGAGCATAGAAACTTTTCGGTCAATCCTTTAGCTACAGCTTGATCCATACCCATTATCACGTCTGATTTTATTGACACCCCTTATTAGCTACATATGAATTTACTGTGATATTTAGGTCTTTTGCCAGTCGGGTTATACATTTTTCCCTTAGTTCCAACTATGATATTTCATTATTATTAATCAAGTAGAACGAGGTCCCAACGTATGAATCCATCTATCTCTAGGCATTTACTTAAATCTTTTGCATAAGATTTTTATATAAGAAGAGTTAAGAATAGCAAGAGATGATTTCTTTGATTAAAATCTAGGTGGTATTGTCCTTGTTCATAAGGGAGAATCCTTGAAAGAGGATTAGTTGCCAACAAGTAGCTAAGTGCTAGAATTGGGCAAGAGGAGAGCGAGTTTTGAGTGAAGGTTGATGTAGTCGCATGCACCCCTTATCAACTCATCCCTCTAGTTTGATATTGCATTTCCGACACTCTGAAATTCTAGTATACGACTTCGATCCAAACGGCATGCTGGACTCTTATTTGCATGGTGAGCTTCAATCCCATAATAATCGGCTAACTTAATTTCTATTATAATAAATGTGCAATGGTAATATAATGTGCACGGTGATTTTGGAGATCAAAATCCAATTGTTCAAAAGTGCCCTAAATGTCATTGCAGGTACTAATCGCCCTAGCATGCCTTGGCCTAAGAGGATGAAGGTGGCTTTAGGTTCCGCATGAGACTTGGCGTATCTATATCAGGAGTGTGAGTAATTTTTTTTAGAGAAAACCTATATCATTATTACAATAATTTTCGAGTTTCATTTTTTTTGTTTAACCTCTCAAGCAATCCTAGAGGAAGTTTTATCTTTCTTTGTTTCGCTTGCTAAGCCAATTTATAATAGGGCATCGCACGATGTCCACGTGGTGGACGGATGTCCGATATTTTGATGTCACCTATCAGCATTTATGTTGAGAAAATTCTAGAGCACGGCACAATTACGGGATCGCCCGTCCCTAAGAATGTTCCGGAAGCACTTGGATCCTCCCATGGACGTTTTGGTTGTTCTTCTTCGATCATGAACGCTCCATTGATCATGGAAACCTTGGCTCCATGACATATGCCTTTGAGTACGAATTGTTTATGGACTATAACACGGTTTGTTATCTTGTCTCAATTACCGTTATCATTATCCTAATAAGTAGGGTTCCGTCAACGTGGCCAATATTCACAAAGGTAAGTGTGCTTTTTACATGGCTCACAGTCATATTAATGACAATGACTTTTGCAATGCCGATAGTTGTGTTGAGCAGAGACGAAAAAAGGATCTTACTCACCAAACGGTCAGGATTGCTATTATAATTTGGATGGTATTTTCGGTTGTCCTTTTGTTGTTGGCTTCATACAACTGCATCCAGAAAATTGCGACGAAGGCATCGCTAAGTCCCAAAGGCAAGAGAATGGCACACCAAGCTAACTTTACAGGATCTTGAGTTTGGGATGTCCGCTTGTTATGATCCATTTGTAGAAGCTTTGTTGGCCGCCTGTTCGCCTCTGTTTTTAGGATAATAATCAAATAATCGGATTGATGGTCTTTGTTTTTCCTGGTCACCTCTTTTTTGAGGATAATAATCAGACCATTCCTTTTATGGTCATATTTAACTCGTGATGGACGGATGTCCGCGTCAATAATGAATGGAGGGTTTTAAAGATATGGCTTTTGTTGGCCAAGGCAATAAAGAGGAAGCTTTTGCTCACGGAGTGAATTTATAATTGGGCACCGTGGGATCTTCCCTTACTTGTTTGCAAATTTTTATTTTTCTACTAAGAAATTTCTTATTTTCTATCATGGGTTTTTGTCTAGATTTTCTAGGATGAAGGTGGCTTTAGGTTTCACACGAAGCTTGGCATATCTACATGAGGAGTGTCAGTAATTTAAAAAAAAAATTATATCACTAACATTCTACTATGTGAAAGAATCATTTTGCTACTATGAGATGAAGAGGCATCGAACTTTAAGAATTTTTCTCTCTTGCCAGTCTTCCAAGCTAGGACGTTTTCCATGAATACCAAGTGTTCGATGTGGAGAGGAGTCTCAGTGTAATTTCCAATCTTGATTCTATTGAGAAGCAAATTATCTTTTACAAGCAACTCAAGCAAAGAAGGTATGCCTTTTCACGGTAGCTTCGTAGAGCTTAGACTCCATGTTTAGCTCTCTAAAGTGAGAGTTTTGGAATGCTCTCTCCATCATTTGGGGGCTTGAATATACATTGTCATAACCAAGTCAACATTTAGTTTATATGATCCATCGACCGAGAGTGATTGGTTCTCGATTCGGTTCCAAATGGAATCGATCACTTTTCTTTTTACTACTTTTTTATATTACTTTTTTTCCCACTACTTGGAACTAGACGGAGTTAGTGTTTAGTTAAATTTTTTTAAAAATAATTCAATGTATATGCGGTCGATTCGATATAGTTCCCCTTTGGAATCGAGAATTGCACCAACACTCTTGAGGATCGGACCAAACTGGTCAGTCCTATCCAATCCAGTCCGGATGGTTCCTGATTTGGGTGGTCCATTTTGCACATCTTTATTCTTGAGTGGCAAGCTAACAGAAAAAGTTGATGTCTACTCAGTCGAGGTGGTTCTTGATTTGGGTGGTTCATTTTGCACATGTTGGGTCAACACCTATATTGGTTCTGCGTTAGTTATTGCTACAAAAATTATAGGGACCATAACATTAATATAGTAAATTTTGTGCATATATGCCACGTTCACGATATATCATTAATGATAATTAAAACTACGGTAGGCGATGATTAGAAACATTTAGTATTGCAAGTTATGAAAAATCTATACTAATTAGGATACTTATAAGCCATTATGGAGATATCTATTTTGTAATGTTTTTGGGCACAGAGTCATCCAAATATATAACTCAGGGAGGACTCATTATCACTTGAACAACCACATTATAGTTGTACTCACTTTTTTTGCCAAGTCTTATGAATAAATCCCTCTCGGTGGACTTGCCGCTACTTCAAACGCCATCGTCGTGAGTAAGACCACGATAACCATGACTGTTTGTTGCATGCCTTTCTCTCGTGATTTACTTTCTTCCTCCCTTTTGTTTGATTGAATTACATGCCGCAGACTAGAATTCTGGATGGTGGCCATGCCTCGGCAAATACAAATATTATATTTTTTTGGGTGATAGAGAAGAGAGAGTGAATTGGTGTAGAGGAACAACCCCTCTCGGGAAATTTATGGTGGCAAGTAAGATTGTAATGATTGTTATAGATTCATTTTACAATGTGAAGCCAATACCTATATTGTTGTTCAGCAAGTTATTGCTGCGAAAATTAGAGTGACACAATAAATCGATGTAGAAAATTATGTGCATATCCACTTTTTTAACGACAAATCGCTAATGAGAATTAAAATTACAATAAGAGACGATAGGAAACATATGGTATTGCAATCTATAAAATATTTATATTAATCAAACACTTGTAAGCCATTATGGAAATACCCACCGTATAATGTTTTCGGTTATGGAGTCATCTAACCATACACCTCTAGGAGGAGTCATTACCATTTCATAGGCCACATTACAACTGTACCCACACTTTCGATCAAATCTTCTAAGTAAATCACTCCTAGTGCACTTATCTACTTGAAATGTCATAGTCGTGAGTAGGACCATGACAATCATCATGGTGCTCTACAAGCTTTTTCCCTATTATTTCCTTTCTCTCTCTCTCTCTCTCGTTTAGTTGACTTACACATTGTAGACTAGAATTCTCAGTGGAGGCCATGCCTCTACAAAAAAAAGTGTTACATTTTTGGGGTGATAAATAATAAAGGGTGAATTGGTATAGTGGAATGGCCCTTTTGAAAAATTATAGGGACCGTAACACTAATATAGTAAATTTTGTTCATATACTCTGTGTTAATGACATACCATTAATGAGAAATGAAAATACGGTAAGCAATGATTTGAAACATTTTGTATTGCAAGTTATAAAAAATCTATACTAGTCAGAATACTTGTAAGCCATTATAGAGGTACCTGCTATCGAATGTTTTTGGTCATGGAGTCATCCAACCATACGCTTTTAGAGGGAGCTTGGTAACCTTAGTCTCAATGTTCAAAGTGGACACTATAATGGCAAAAGAGGTTGCTGCAAGGATCACGGCCACCCGTATTAGCAGGGTGCCTATTCATCAAATTGTCGCCGCTTGATTTGAATGTTCCTGGTGAGGATCATGATGACGATGAGGGACAATATGAGGTTGAGGTTGTTGCACCATGCGAAAAACTTGAACAGCGTTGGCGACTTCTCGGCCAAGCCTTCAAATGTAGATTTAGGTTGACTTCAAAGGCGGACTCATTATCACTTGAACGACCACATTGCAATTTACCCGCTCTTTCTACCGAGTTCTTTGAATAAACTCCTTCCAGTGGACTTACCGCTACTTGAAACTCCATCGTCATGAGTAGCACCGCAATGACCATGACGGTTTGTAGCATGCCTTTCTCTTATGATTTCCTTTCTTCCTCTGTCTTGTTCGATTGAATTACACACCGTAGATAGGAATTTTCAATGGTGGCCATGCCTTGGCGAATAAAAGTGTTACGTTTTTTGAGATGATAGAGAAGAGATAGTGAATTGGTAAAGAGGAATGATCCCTCTCAAGGAATTTATGGTGGGCAAGTAAGATTGAGATGATCATCATAGATTTATTTTATTATGTGGGGCCAATACTTATATTCATACACCTTAATTCGCCATTGCAAAAATTATAGCAATATAGAATATTAACATAATAGATTTTGTGCATATTCGCTGCATTAATGACATATTGTTAATAAGAATCAAAATTATAGTAGTGACGATATGTTTTTAGTATGCAAATAATTTTTATTTAGAGTCGCTATTAATCTATTTTTTGGTGGGTCAATTAGAAACCCAAGTAAAGTAACCGGATAATTACTTTACTCCTATGAACTAAAGAGTATGGGATCGAGGAATTGATTATGTTAGATTTCTCTAACGCCCCTTCGGTACATTTTCTCTTTTATTTTAAAAAAAATTTACATGTAGCTTGCATTGATTTTAATTACTCCCTAACATAGGAAACGAATGATATTGCAAGCAATAAAAAAATCTTCATTAGTTAGGATACTTGTAAATCATTACAAAAGTACTCGTGTAGTGCTTTTCGGTCAAGAAAGTGCTCTTGCCATTCACCTCCAGAAGGATTTATTACTGCTTAAAAGGCTATTTTATAGTTGTGCCCGCTCTTTCGGTTGAGTTTTCCAAATAAACCCGTCTTGGTTAACTTACTGCTGCTTGAAATGTCATCGTCGCGAGTAGAATTGCGACGACCTTGACGGTTTATTGCATGCGTTCCTCCCATGATTTCCTTTCTTTGTCCATCCCATTCGGGTTAATTACACACTGCGGATGGGAATTCTTGGTGATGGTCATGCCTCGATGAATAAAGGTGTTACATTTTTGGGGTGATAGAGAAGAGAGAGTGAATTGATGAAGAGGAACGACTGCTCTCGGGGAATTTATGGTGCCAGGTAAGATTGTGATGACATTCATAGATTTATTTTACCATGTGGGGCCAATACCTACATTGGTACTCCATAAATTGCCATCATGAAAATTATAGCGACCCTAATATAACGTTATAAATTGTATGCATATCCATGGCATTAGCGACATATAACTAATGAGAATCAAAATTATGGTGAGCGATTGGAAGCATATGGTATTGTAAATGATAAAAAATCTATATTCGTCAATATACTTGTAGGCCATTTTGGAAGCACCCGTTGTGTATTGCTTTTAGGCCATGGAGTCCTCTTGCCATTTGCTTTTAGGAGTATCATTGCTGCTTGAGAAAGACCCTAGAGGCAAGTAAGATTTTAACGATTGTCACATATTCATTTTGTTATGTTGGGTCAATACGAATATTGGTTCTATGTAAGTTGTTACTGCGAAAATAATAGGAACCATAATTTTAACATCGTAAATTTTGTGCACATCTACAGTTAATGATTTATCACTAATAAGGATCAAAGTTATTGTAAACAATGATTGGAAACGTTTGGTGTTGTAGTTGCAAAAAAATCTATACTAGTCAAGATACTTATAAGCTATTATGGGAGTATCTGCTATGTAATGTTTTCAATCATGGAGTCATCCTACCATACGCCTTTGGGAGGACTCATTGCCACTTGAAAGGCCATATTATGACTATACTCGCTCTTTCAATCGAGTATTCTGAATAAACCTCTTCTAGTAGACTTATCGTTACTTGAAATGCCATCGTCGCGAGTAGGACTACGATGACGATGACGGTTTGCCACATGCCTTTCTCCCATAATTCCCCTTTCTTCCTCTCTCTCATTTAGTTGAATTACATGCTACAACGGGAATTCTTAGTGTTGGCCATGCCTCGGTGAATGAAAGTGTTACATTTTTGGGGTTGATAAAAAAGAGAGAGAGAGAGTGAATTGGTAAAGAAGAATGACCTCTTGGGGAATTTATGGTGGTAAGAAAGATTGCAACAACTATCACATATTAATGCGGGCCAATACCTATATTGGTACTAGATAAGTTGCCGTCGCAAAAATTATAGCGACCTAGAATAGTAATGCTGTAAATTTTGTGCATATTTGCCTTATTAACAACATGTCACTAATGAGAATCAAAATGACGGTAAGTGACAATAGGAAACATATGCTATCGCAAAAGATAAAAGATCTATACTAGTCATGATACTTAGGGTGCGGATTATAACATTTTTGGCTAGAAATTGATTTATGGAAGAGAAATAAATTTTTCTATTTTTATTCTTGGATGAATTTTTGAGCCAAAAAACGTATTTGATAATGACACGGAATTTTTATTCTTGGAATTCATTTGATAATAAATAAAATTTCACTTTCCCGAGTGGCAGCTGCAATGGGAGGGATGACGATCAGTGGCGGCGACTGGCGATCGGCGGGCGGGGGTGATGGTGATCAGTAGATGGCAAGAACCTCCTATGGGTGAAAAGTAAGAAAAAGAGAAACAATTTTTTAATTTTTATTCTAGAAATAGAAAAGTAAATTCTTTTTGTTTCAGATTTATATTCCAAACCTATTTCTGGAATAGAAATCTGTTCCAGAAATAGAAAAATTTATTTATTTTACCAAATGGATTTCTATTCCAAACATGTTTTCGGAACCATTATGAAAATACCCACTTTGTAATGTTTTTGGTCATGAAATCCTCTTACCATATGCCTTCAAGAAGGCTTATTCTTGCCTAAAAGGCTAGTTATGCATCTAGTGGTCAAATGAATGAAGCCAAATAGCTGTTTGAGGATTTTGGCGAGAGATGTGGTATCGCGAAATGCTATGATTGCAAGCTATAGTGGATGTGGCCAATTTGAGTAGGCAATAGAAATATTAGGGGAATGTATAATGTAAATGTGATGCCGAATGAGAGTACAATGGTTACCGTTCTCTCAGCTTGTGCACAGTCTGGTTCAGTTGAATTAGGGAAGTGGATCCATCGTTTAATAGAGGATCATAGGATGGGATCAAATTTATGACTAGTCAATGTGCTTATTGACATATACTCGAAGTCTGGGGATGTAGAAATAGCTCAAGGGTTGTTTGATGGTATGTTGTAGAAGGATGTGATTTCGTGGAATGTTATGATCGGTAGTTATAGTCATACGAATCATTATAAAGAGACATTGAATCTGTTTAGGGTAATGCTAAAATCTAATGTGTAGCAAAATGATGTCAAGTTCTTAAATGTTCTCCCATCTTGTGCTTGCTCATGTGCACTTAATCTTGGAAAATGGATGCACACTTGCATAAACAAGAACTTCAAGAGTTCAACAAGCACAACTTTATATACCAGTCTTGTTGCAATGATTTTTGGATTGGCTGTCCATGGGAAGTAAAGAAGGCCTTGGCTTTTTCTCAAGAATGGTTAATGAAGGGCTTGAGCCAAATAATATCACATTTGTTGGTGTTTTATCTACCTATAATCACGCAGGTTCATTAGAACTTGGATGGAGTTATTTTAGTTCAATGATCCAAGACTATGGAATCTCCCCTAAATTGCAGCATTATAGATGCATTATAGATCTCTTGGGTAGAAATAGACCATTTGATGAAGTGGAGACTCATAGAATCGATGAATGTGAAACCAGATGGTGCTATTCGGGGTTCTTTGCTAGAAGCTTGCTGAGCTCGTGGAAAAGTCTAGTTGGGTGAATCTTTTGCTCAACATCTTTTGAAACTGAAACTGGAAAAGATGCAAAAGAAATTTTTTATAAGATAATGGGGGGAGAAGCACTTGCACAAAGAATCAAATCAGTAAATGGAATCTTCAAAGGAAGAGGGGGAAATATTACCTCGTATGAGAAACTATCATTTTATTTTCTTATCTGACGTCACAAAGGAAAAGGTGTAAGAAATTTTTGATGCGATGTGTGTGAACTGTGATGATGGGGGAGTAGTACTTGCACTAATAATCAAATAAGCAAATGGAATCTTCTTACGAAGAGGGTGAAATGTTGCCTCGTGTGACAAATTATCATGTTATTTCCTGTTTCATCTTGTAGAGAAAAATGAGGAATAAATTTTGAATACGATGTGTCAACTTGAAAGCCACGAGGCAAGCCTTGGAAAGTTTTGTATAGGAAGGAGGGATTCGCAGATCCTTCAAACAATAGAGCGTAAGGCTTTGAACCCAACTACATTACCCACAATGGAAACGTAATCCTATTTATTACATTGACCCAAAAAAGCATGTCAAATTATAATACTTGAGGAGATCACCAAGAGAGAGCCTAAGTTTAAATTTATTAATATATTCAGTTGGACTCACATTCACACAAAAGCTTAAGACGAAGGGTTATGGGTTAACTATGATATATTAGTTGATTCAACATCATAATAATTCTCCGATGTGAAACTTCTTTAACACAACTCACTCACACATGCATCCTAACATATACATTACAACTGATTTTTAGAGATCCTTCTACTTGATTGTGCAATGAAGAAGACAATTCTCTGAAATCAAGTCAAAAAAATTTGAGTCTTGTGCAATTGTCAATCCTTTAAAGCATACTTTCAGGATGCTATTATTTCCTAGAGAATAATCGTGCATATCCTATTAATAAGTCGTTTAAATGTTGGAAGAGGAGCCATAATGTTATTCTAGCAAATGGCCATGAACAAATTTCAAAGATCACATCATTTGTTTTATCCTTCGAATGTGATCGCCATCTTCATTTTCTTATCATTTCACCTCCTACCTTAGTTTATTCATGGGATTCAGAATTGTTTTTTTTTTTTGTCTAGCACCAACTATTGATGTTGCAGTGTGACATCTTGAATTTCAACCCATATTGGGGTATATGAAATTGTTATTTTATCAATGCGTTGTCAGTTATGTTTACTCTGAGCTAGCCCCTCATAAGTTAACTGACTAGTCGAAAAGGCAATTAAGGATCGATACATGTACGACCAGTGAATTCAATTAGGGATATGCCGCTCGACCATAAGGATCAAAGGGAGATGATACCCCATTGTTGTAGTCTAATTAGTGAACATAAATAAATTGATTTGGCAAAAATACGAGGTCGGATTGTGGGTGATTCCGCATGACTTTGATATTGATTGCGAACGACGTTAAACCGATTTCCTTTTGGCTTTGTACTTAGCGTGAGCAATTAACCCCTCATAATTATATGACAATCAAGGATTGCCCTGATTTGAATAGGCACGACCATGAATTGAAAAGCTATCAACCATAGGTCAAACGCGTGTGAGCCCCTAAACGCCGCAAGATAGTTAAGTCTTACTAAAGTCACGATTGATCGATATTAACAATGAATTTCAATTTGATTTTGGGTGTCAAACTTTCAAGGATGTCAAGGCTAAAATATTGGACGTTGCCTCATTAATTCTCAAATTTATCGGTAAGTCTAGAAATTATCGGAAAATGATTCAACGGGCCGAAAAATACTAAGAGGAGATGGACCAATTGAAGGTCTAATGGGCCTTGTGCCCATTAAGGTTCGGCCGAGTGGGCCCCAAGCCACGCCCACCAAGTCCAAATGAGCCCAACTTCAAGCCTTGAGCCCAATTGCATTTTCTAGCCCATTTCTCCACAATTTGAGCCCAGACCAATTTGATTCAAGCCCGTATAAAATCTTGGCCTGTATACGCATATAGTACGGTATACCATACTTTGAGGAATTACTATTTTACCCCTTCTAAAAGTGGCATTCAATGTTGGAGGACAAAAGGCAAGAAAGTCAAGGAAATTATGAAGGGAAATGATGTAAAGGAAGGGAAGTTGGACTTGGCTTCTTGCAAGAAGCCAAATGGGAGAGAAATCTCTCTCTCTCTCTCTCTCTCTCTCTCTCTCTCTCTCTCTCTCTTCTACCCCTTTCTCTCTCCTTGGGCATTCAGCCCCTCTCTCCTCCCATTTCTCTCTCATTTTTCTCTGTTTTCCTTTTGTTTTCTCCATGGTTCTTCCCCTTGGATGCCCCCTTTACCAATTGGACCACCCTCACCCGCCATCTTGGCCGCCTTGTCGCTATGCTGCTGTGGTGCGATTCTCACCTCCACTGGAAACTGCCTCCGTCAAGACCCATTTTTGCCGAGCACCCCCTTGAGGTTTTGGACGTAGCCATGCATAGCCCTCGCCGCCGCTATCGCACTCGTGTCGTCAAAAAATCGTTGCTTGGTGAATTTACGTTCTAATTTCTCGATTAGTCCGTTAAACGTGCTTAGGGTAGTTTAGCTATGGTTAATCTTGGTTAGGGGGTTTAATTAAGTTGTATTAGCCTTAAGATAGGTGGTTAGTTAGATGGTTATGATTAGTTTAGATTAATCATACTTAGTGTTTGCTAATTATGGTTTATGAGTAATTAAGCTTGTTTAGCTTTGATTAAGTGATTGTTTGTTTTAATTAATATTTTGCTTGATTTCTGGGGGACATGACCTTCGCCCTAGATCTAGGCAAGGGCCTACAGGACCTTGCCACAGGTTAGCCTGGCAAGGGTCATCGGGCCCCATGACCTTGGCCAACTCTCGCCCCACCGTCGCCAGCCCTTCCTAGCGATGGCAGGGTGGCGATGGCAACAATGGCGAGGACTGCATAGCCCTTGCCCGAACCCTCCCCTTCCCTTTTTTTTAAACAAATAAAATCGATTTTTAAATTTTTTCTAGTATGACTTGGACAATTTTTTTTTTTTAAATTGCTCCATTAGTAAGTAAAATCACCGGAAAATGACACGTGGCAGTTTGGTTGGATATTTTTGCCATTAGCACTTAACTGATTCTTTTTGTTCCGATTTTGACACTTAAGTGTACAGTTTTGAACTTTTGGCACTCAAGTATCCTCCCGTGCCAAGTTTTGGCATGCCAATGGCCCGCACGTCCTTATATATATATTCCAAATAGCTATAAAGAAAGTTATATGTAAATTTACATAATTACATAATGCTATTTTATTAAGGTATTAAATTTTACATTAGAAAAAAGCAAAATGTAGCAAGTGAAAGATTGTAGTGAATTGAATGAAATGACACTTGGCAAAGGGACCGTTACTTATTCCTTATTGAGAAACTATGGTGAATTGAATGAAATAGCACTTAGCAAGACTATTTTTACTCAAGATAAGAGAATTAAAACAGCCGAGAGTGTTGAAGTTGCATTCATTGAGGCTAAAAATCACTTGATAGGGAGAATTGAGAGTGCTTCTTGCATCGGGGTCATAGTGGTAGCCATAGTCTTTCCTTGAGCCCGTGTCTTGAGTTTTTATAGAGCATCGTAAGTTAAAATACCAAAGAATTGATGGCATGTATAGAAAAGAGGACTGTGCTTCTTAGGTAGGACTATAATATTGTACATATGCTATTGTTTGAGGAAAGACCGAAAACATTTATGACTATGCAACTTGAATGTGCAATATGATCAACTTTTCATGAGTGTTTTCTTTTTCTTTTTCCTGTATCTCTAGTCACGATTTTTACTGAATGTGATCCCACACTTGATCTTTAGAAGACAAATAAGCTATATGGTGGTGTCCCAACCTTTTTCTTCACACCTCAGATGGTGATGATATAACTAATTTTACCATTCTAAGCATTTTCTATCCCATGACTTTCTCCTATTATAATTTAGAGCTCGTAACCCTAGCATACATTGGTCCCTCTAAAAGGTCAAATATTACAGTGGTTTATGATATTTTTGTGTTCCATAGATTGAGAGCTTCAATGATAGATTAGTGTTTCTGATTTTCATGTTCTGTTGTTTCTCTTCTTCAATGAAGTTGTTTTACTAGTCACTAGTCAAGTCCCAATATATTCCCTTAATTTAAACTGTACTTTTTCATTATTGCTAACCTAATGGAACTAGGTCTCAACATCCTACCCTATCCATCTCAAGCATAGAGTTAGGTGTTTCGCATAAGACTTTTACGTACGAGGAGCTGAAATTGGCAATGGAGAATTTCTTCGATTCCAATGTTCTCAGCCAAGGTGGGTTCGGCTATGTTTAGAAGGGAGTACTCTCGAGTAGGGAATTAGTTGCCATTAAGCAATTGAGAGATGGAAGCCGGTTAGGGGAGAGGGAGTTTTGAGCGGAGGTTGATATCATCAGCCATATCCACCATCGTTACCTTGTCTCTCTACTGAGATATTGCATTTTTGACACTTTCAAATTTTGCTATACGAGTTTATCCTCAATAGCACACTAAATTCTCATTTGCACGGTGAGTATCAATTGCACAATGATCAACTAAGTATGCTTAGTTAATTCGGAGTTCATAATCTGATTGATTATAACTGTCTTGAATGTCAATGTAGGTATTGATTGCCCTGTCATACCTTGGCCCAAGATGAATGTGGCTTTAGGGAATGCCCAAGGCTTGGCATATTTACATGAAGAGTGTGAGTATTTTTTATTTTTTTACCTTTCCATTACTATAATAATTTTTGGGTTTCATTTTTATTGGTTTAACCTCTTAGGCAATCGCAAAGTCATTCATTGAGACATCAAGACTGCCAATATCCTACTCGACTTCAATTTTGACCCCAAGGTATTGATTTGCAATTATTTTTTAATCACATGATAATATCAATCATCTGTTTATTGAATTCAAGTTATCGATTATGAAAACTAACATTTTGATTATAGGTCGTGGACTTTGGACTCGCCAAGTTCGCTTTTGGCAAGGGGAGCCACATATCCACGTGTATAATGGGGACTTTCGGGTAAGTTCATTTGCCATTCCTTTGGTTTGTCTAATTCATTATCGTTTTAGCCTAGTACACTAATCATTTGTTTAATGCAGGTATATGGATCCTCATTATTACATGACTGACAAGTTAACAGAGAAAGCCAATGTCTACTCATTTGTGGTAGTCCTCGTAGAGCGAGTCACTAGAAGGAAGAAAGGTAGTTGATCACGATTGGCCTGAGAGCAAGCACTCTCTGGCACTATGGGTACGGTATTACCAATTTATCTGATTTTTCATTTTCAATAACTTTAGTCTTTATATATTCTATTGTTTTCTCCACAGGTACGCCACATGTTGTGAGCATCGACGATCCACGAGCTAATGGACCCTCATTTAGAAGAGTTTTCAGAGGAAGAGGTTCGTCGAGTGCTCAATGCCGCATGCCTTTGTATTCAGGCAGATCCAGAGTTAAGATCATGGATGTCACACGTAATAATTCAATTTATATTGAGATTCTTAATTTTTGTCAATAATTTCTTACAACTTTCCTTTTCATTTTATAGGGTTGTTCGAATTCTAGAAGGGGAGGCATACATGGATGACATTGGAATCCATGGCGGGATCCATGACGAGGAGGAAAACCGCATGAGTCCTCTGCTGACTGGGGAATTGCGGGAGAAAGACATGGCAAGAAGCGGTTTACATGGGGAAACATAGTTTTGAAGTCCAAAAATAAACATGACTTAGTTCAACACTCTCACTAGGCTTTGTATGTTAAGGTAAATTTTCATTTTCATCGACAACATTAGTTGGTGTGTTATCCGGATCTTTCAGTTCATATAATTAAAAATCCTTATTGATTTCACCTCTACTAGGAAAATTATTCTAATTAAATGTGACATATTGCGACTCCATTTCAGTCACATTTCCTTCAGCTTGTTTACTTATGAACACATACCCTTTGGAGTGTTCAGAATACCTAATAAAGATACATTTATTTTCTCTCAGGCCTATTGCCATATTTATAGGAAAAATCATGAACATATGTTACACACTCCAAGGTCGTAGATTATTTAAGTCTGGTTTCCTACCAGTCCACAATTCATAACGGTTGCAAGTGACTAACTTAGAGAAGACACGGTTAAGTATATATGCAGCAGTCAATAATGCATCTCCCCAATATGAGATAGGTAAATTTGCCTACGCCATCATGGACCTAACCATTTCCAATAGGATTATATTCCTTCTCTCAACAACCCCCATTTGTTGCAGAGTACCGGAAGTAATCAATTGTCTTACAATTCCATTTTCATCACAAAGAACCTTAAATTGCTCAAATAGATACTCGCAACCACGATTAGTTATCAATACCTTAATTGTTTTGTTTAACTAATTCTTTACTAAAACTATATATCGTCTAAAGCAATCTAATGCTTCGGACTTATGGGAGATCATAAAAATATAATTAAAACGTGTGAGTCATCTATAAAAATGATGAAATATGAGGCTCTATACCTCGCCCTCCCGTTCAACAAACCACAAATGTTAGAATGTATGAGTTGCAATGAAAGTTTAGCTCTGATTCCTTTACCAAATAGTTTTCAAGTTGTTTTTCCAGCTAAACAATGTTCACATATGGATAGATCAACATTAGCGAGTGACCCTAAAAAGCCTTCTTTTGTCAATTGTTTCATTCTTTGTAACCCAATGTGACCTAGTCTAGCATGCCAAGTATTTGCATCAATTTCCACATTAGTTGAAGATGCAATTAAAGAAAAACAACCATCAACATTAACATTATATGCATCATAGTCAAACCTCTCTGGCACTATGGGTACGATATTACCAACTTATCTCATTTTTCATTTTCAATAACTTTAGTCTTTATATATTCTATTATTTTCTCCACAGGTACGCCCCATGTTGGGAGCATTGGCGATCCACGAGTTAATGGACCCTCATTTATAATCCATGAGACAGTTGCAAGGATTATTCCTCATCTTCAAGCACAATATGACATCTTCTTTTGGATTTTTTCACCTTTGCTTCAAGCATTGTTCCAACTAGTATCACTAAAGACAATAATCTTAATATTGTCAAGGGCATGCTTAAAGGCGATGATGACAGGGTAATGATTGAGGAAACTGACTAGGACCCACCAAGAAGCAAGTGAAACCTTCCAAGTGAAGATTAAATATGGGTTATAAATGAATATTAAAAAGTAAAGTAAAAAAAGAAATGGGTCTCGAAAAAATAAAATAATAGAGACAATATTAAAATAAATAGATATTTATTGAATCGAAAGTTGCAGTATAATAAGCCTAATATTACAATCTTCCCAACCCATTTAGTGGCGTAAGACCCATTGGACCAGCTGGGTGACCAAAATTAGAAACATAAGACCCATCCATATGAAAATGGCAACCACTTCCTACTCATAAGTCTTCTTGCCGTCAGCATTAGAACTAGGATGGGGATCACGTAAGTCCCAGCAGAGAATAGGACCACTGCCAAAGTGAGGATGACAGCGGCTTTGGTAAAAATTTGCCATCTTCAACTTACTCCGCTTACAGCAATAAGGATCACAGTAAGGGATATGACGTAGGATGCCGTGTTGGTAGCCATATAATATCTATACACCATCGGGTTCTTTAACCCCATCCTCGCAACACCTTCTTCAGAATACCCAACAGGAGGATTAATTGCCTATTCAAAAGCAATAGTTGCTACACACTTCTTGATGTCTACATGTTATTTTGAGGTGCAGATTGGAAACTTGTATCTTTGAATTAGTCATCATATGATGAGCTAAGTGTTGAAGTTCATTGTTAATTTGAAACCATCCACATAAAAGGAGGTGCCAAAATAAATAAATTAGCAAAACTAACAAGATAAGACTCTAAGTGAATTCAAGTATACAAAACTAAAAAGCATTTGCATGCTATTGAACTTAGGCCAACAAAGATGTTATAAGAAATACTGCGATTGCAAAACCAAGTTAGCAACTCAATTGATCAGTGAAGGATGCTCGAATAGACATGGAAATGTAGACCCAAAATCGAGTTTTTAAACATGTATATAGTCATATAAAACCATGACATGCTATAGAGTTCATGTGAAAAAGTATAGATTTGATCATCATACCTAAACAACAAAAGAATGCAGTATCAATATAGAAACTAGCACGGTTTGCAACCAAAGCCAAGATCGTAGGAAAAGCAATCCCAAATATCTCTCAACCAAGTGCATCCATTCTAAACACATGCCTACAAACCATTTAGAGACCATTCTTGAACATTAAAGAAGACAGTTGAGGTATATATCATCTAATTTATCTACATAATGACATGGCTTAAACATTAAGTACTGTTGAAGTTTGACCAATATTTTTAGAGTAATCTATGGCTAGTAGACTCTAGATAACTTGAGCAACGAGTAGCCAAAATAACTAAGTCTTTGTATTTCATATGTTATATCATCTAATCAAACTTTACACCCTAGGAGAGTTTTAGCAGTTAAAAAAGTTCACTAAGAAACATAATTAAGACACTTACCAATTTCATACCCAAAAAAGCCAATTTCTTGGCTGGATATTACATGTCTGACGCTTTGAGAATTTTAATATACGAGTTTGTCCCATATGGCATGCTAGACTCTCATTTGCACGATGAGTATCAATCTTGTAATGATCAGCAAACTTGATATCTATTGTGATAGACATGAATAAGTAACACAATATACTTGGTTATTTGGGATCTTGTTCTAAGAGGGTAAATGTGGCTTTTGGTTTCGCGTGAGGCTTAGTGTATCTACATGAGGTGTGTAAGCAATTTTTTTGAAAAAAAAACTTATCATTACTATCATAATTTTCAAGTTTCATTTTTATAAGTTTAACATTTGAGGCAATCCTGGAGTTACTCACCAAGACATCAAGTCTTCAAATATTCTTCTTAACTTCCATTTTTTACACTGTGTTCAATTGTTTTCTGATCACATGATAATATCAATTGGCATTTTATTGAATTCATGTTATTAATTATGAAAACTAACATTTTGATTCTAGGCCGTTGACATTGGACATGCCAAGTTCGCTTTTCATAGAGATAGCCATGTATCTATGCACGTAATGAGGACTTTCGGATAAGTTCATTTTCAATTTGTCTAATTTAGTACCATTGATGGTTTTTATCAAGTACCACTGATGATTTGTCTAATATATGTACAAGGATCCTCAATATTCCTTAGTATTTATAATCATTACCCAAACAATATGAAAAGCTGACCCCAAAATATCCTATTTTCATGTTCGAGTTCGGTTCGGTTGGGTTTTATTGACACCCCTGGTCAGTTATATATAAATTTAATGTGATATTTGTGTCTCTCATTGTTAGGTTACATATAAAATTTAGTGTGATATTTAGGTCTTTCGCTAGTCGAGTCATATAATTTTCCCTTTATTTCAACTATGCTTTTCAATTATTATTAACATGGTAGAATTTGATCCCAACGTCAAACTTCTTCCATCTCCACATATTGCCTTGAATCTTTCACATAAGACCTTTATGTACGAAGAGAAAAAAATGGCAATGCATAATTTATTCCAATCTAGGCAGTTTTAGCCCCATTCATAAAGGAGTATTCCAGAGCAGAAAATTAATTGCCATTAAACAACTAAGAGCTAGAAGTCAACCAGGGGAGATGGAGTTTTAAGTGGTGGTAGATATCATCAGCAACATCTACCACTAGTCACCTCATCTCTCTGGTTGCATACTGCATTTTCGATACTTTGAAAATTTTAGTATACAAATTCGTTTCAAACAACACACTAGACTCTTATTTGTATAGTGAGTATCAATTTCGTAATGATCGACTAATTTAATCTCTATGGTGATATGTATGCATTGATAACACAATATGCTTGGTTTTTTGGATCTCAAAATTCGATTGATTATAACTACCCGAAATGTCATTGCGGGTATTCATCGCCCTATCATGCCTTAGCCTAAAAGGATGAACATGGCTTTATGCTCTGCACAAGGCTTGGCGTATCTACATGAGGAGTGAGTATTTTTTTTATAGAAAAATATTGTCATTACTATAATAATTTGTAGGTTTCATTTTGATTGGTTTAACCTCTCCAGCAATACCAAAGTTATTTATCATGACAGCAAATCTTCCAATATCCTTCTTGACTCCCATTTGGCATATTCAAGTTTGCTTTTGGTATAGATAGCCTTGTATCTAGGCGTATATTGAGGACTTTCGAGAGTATATTTTCTATTTGTCTAATTTAGTGTTACTAATGGCTTACATAGATTCTCGATATTCCTCAATATTTATAATAATTACCTAAACAATATTAAAACCCGAACCCAAAATATCTTATTTTCATGTTTGGGTTGAATTGGGTTTTATTGACATCTCTAGTCGGCTACATATGAATTTAGTGTGATATTTAGGTCTCTTGCTAATTGGGTCACACAATTTTCCCTTAATTTGGGGTCCTGACATGTCATCTGACACATTCCATCTCTAGGCATTGTTTCAGGTTTTTCGCGTAAGACCTTTATGTACGAAGAGCTAAGAAGTGGGAATTGAGCATTATTAGCAATAAAGGCGCTCTCAGAGTATCACCATGATTTGGTTTGGGTAAGGAAATCTAGTGGTAGCTCTCACTCTTATAAACCCACTAACAACACTCCTGACTTCACATATGATTTCTCCAATTTCAATCTATGCGGTTTTAGCCTCATTTGTAAGGGAAAACTCCTGAATTGGGAATTAGTTGCCATTAAATAACTAAAATCTGGAAGTCGACAAGGGAAAATGGAGTTTTACGTGAAAATCAGTATCATCAGCTGCAGCCACCACTTGTCACCATGTCTCTCTGGTTGGATACTACATTTCTGACACTCAAAGAATTCAAGTATACGAGTTCATCCCAAACATGTTGGACTCTCATTTGTGTTGTGAGTATTAATCACATAATGTCCGGCTAACTTGATCTCTGTTGTGATAGCTGCATGCATAAGTAACATAATATGCTTGGTTATTTCGGATGTCAAAATACAATTGATTATAACTACCCCAAATGTCATTGTAGATATGATTGCCCTACCATGCCTTGGCCCAAGAGGATGAAGGTGGCTTTAGACTCCACACAAGGCTTAGCATATCTACATGAGTGTAACTCAAAAAAAAAACTTTATAATTACTATTATAATTTTTGGGTTTCATTTTTATGGTCTTAACCTCTCAGGCAATTCTAGAGTTACTCACCGTGACATCAAGTCTTCCAATATCCTTCTTAATTGTAATTTTGATGCTAAGGTATTGATATGCAATTGTTTTCTTATCACTTAACAATATTGATTGGTTGTTTATTGAATTCAAGTTATTAATTAGGAAAGCTAACATTTTAATTCCAAATCGCCGACTTTCAACTCGCCAAGTTTGCTTTTAGTATTAATAGCCATGTATCCATATGCATAATGAGGACTTTCAAGTAAGTTTATTTTTAGTTTGTCTAATTTAATACCGGTGATGGTTTTTGTCTAGTACCACCAACATTTTGTCTAATACATGTACATGGATCCTTGGTATTCATTGCTATTAATAATCATTACCCAAACAACATTAAAACCCAACCACAAAATATCATATTTTCATGTTCGGGTCGGGTCGAGTTTTATTGACAACCCTTGTTGGCAACATATGAATTTAGTGTGATATTTAGGTCTCACACTAATCAGTCTCACAATTATCCCTTGATTCCAACTATGCTTTTTCATTATTTTTAACATGGTAGAACGAGATCCCAACGTCTAATCCCTTATATTCCTAGGCATTGCCTTAGGTTTTTCGCATAAAACCTTCATATGTGGAGATAAGAATGGCAATGGATGATTTTTCTGATTCTAATATAGGCGATTTCGACCTCATTCATAAGGGAGTACTCTTGAGTAGGGAATTAATTGTCATCAAGCAATTAAGAGCTGGAAGTTGGCAAGGGAGAGGGAGCTTTGAGCGGAGATTGATATCATCGGCTGTATCCACAACCTGTCACCTTGTCTCTCTAGTTGAATACTGTATTTCCAATGCTCTGAGAATTCTAGTATACGAGTTCGTCCCAAATGGTATATTTGACTCTCATTTGCACGATGAGTATCAATCTCGTAATGATTGACTAACTTGATCTCTATTTGTGATAGACATGCATAAGTAACGCACTATGCTTGGTTATTTCGAAGCTCAACATCTAATTGATCATAACTTCCTCATATATCAATGCGGGTACTAATTGCTTTATCATGCCTTGCCCTAAGATGATGAGGGTGGCTTTAGGTTTTTGCACAAAACTTGTCACATCCACATGAGGAATATGAATAATTTTGCTTTTATAAAAAAAGCCTTATCATTACTATAGTAATTTTTGGGTTTGATTTTTATCGATTTAACCTCTTCAGCAATCCCAGAGTTATTCACCATGACGTTATGTCTTCCAATATCCTTCTTGACTCAATTTTGACGCTAAGGTATCAGTGTACAATTGGATTCTAATCACACGATAATATCGATCGATTGTTTATTAAATTCAAGTTATTGATTATGAAAGCTAATATTTTGATTTTAGGTCACCGATTTTGAACTCATCAAGCTCGCTTTTGGTACCAATAGCCATGTATCAACGGGCGTATTAGGGACTGTTGGTAACTCCATTTTTGGTTTGTCTAACTTAGTACCATTGATGGTTTTTGTATGGTACTATTGATGGTTTCTTTAATGCAGGTATATTGATCTTGGTATTTATAATAGTTACCCTAACAATATTAAAACCTGACCTCCAAATATCCTATTTTCGTGTTCAAGTCAAATCAACTAGGGTTTTATTGACACCATTAGTTAGCTACATATGAATTTAGTGTGATATTTAGGTCTCTTGCTAGTTGGATCCCATAATTTTTCTTTCGTTCCAATTATGTTTTTCCATTATTATAAACTAGGCAGAATGGGGGCCTAACGTCTAACCCCTTCTCTCTATAGGCATTGCCTTAGGTCTTTTGCATAAGACCTTCACATACGAAAAGCTACGAATGAAAATGGATGATTTCTTCCATTCCCATCTAAGTGGTTTCGGCCTCATTTGAAGGGAGTACTCCCAAGAGGAAAATTAGTTGCCATCAAGCAATTAAGAGCTGGAAGTCTGCAAGGGTAGGAGGAGTTTTGAGTGGAGGTCATCCATCACTTGTCACCTTGTCTCTCCGGTTGGATAATGCATTTTCAATACTCTGAAAATTTTAGTATACGAGTTTGTCTCAAATGGCACGCTAGACTTTCATTTGCACGATAAGTATCAATCCTATAATGATTGGTTAACTTGATCTCTATTGTAATAGGCATACATAAGTAATGCAATATGCTTGATTATTTCAAAGCAAAAAATCCGAATATAAAGACGGTGAGAGTTTGAAGAGCTTGTTGGCCTTTTCAAGCACTAGCAACTTCACACGATCTTCTGCATCCCAAATATAGATCATATGCCAAACTAATGCCAAATATAAATCTTTTAGATGCAACTTCACACGATTTTCTGTCTGCCAAACCAATGGTTTTCCTTTCGGAGAGGGTAGTTGCTGTTGCGGCAAAGCATACCATCTCCTTTTAATGATGCAACAGACATTTTTGGCAGCCTTTTATATTAAAAAAAGCTAGCTTCGGGCATAATGCAATCAATGAAGTGCGAATTGCTTTCAACACTTAGAATGTGAACATGGAGGTTCCGGAGCATGTTAATTCCAAGGACAATGGCATCGACATCGTACCGCAGATGCAGACAGATGCCAATGCTGATCTGACTAAGGTAACGAGTGTAGTAGTCTCTCCAAATGTTGACAATTGGTTATACAAGTGGCTCAAGAAGAAGAAAATCCCCCAATGTTTGTGGCATCATTGATCACCACAATGGTGTTCCAAATTGGCATCACCCCTTCAAGCAGTTTCTTGCAAAGCCTTACCTAAGGCAAGAGCCCAAAAATCCACACCGCACCATATATTTCACCATGGCTGGCAATGATCTAGTAGCAAACTTGTCTTTCTTGGTGGCAAACACGATTGTCTCTCTAGCATGCCTCATGATTATACTACTACTCGTGAGTTGCCTCCTCTTCAGGAAGAGGACTTTTATGTGGATGTTAATGGACATTGGGTCGATCGTCATCGTTTCCATAGTGATCACCTATGCTCTCTCAATAATAACCTTCCTGCTCTATGGCAAACAAACTTTGGTTTCCACAGTCTCCAAGATAGTAAATATTAGGATCGTAATGTGGATTGGCGGAATGAGGTTACTTCTCTCAAGGTTGAGGCATACCATTCACCTACTATGGGAGTTGGTTCGTAAACTCAAAAATTTAGTCACCCGAGTTGAAGACCATGCAAAGTGCAACTGACAATGATCAGCAAAGCTTGCATCAATGACTATGTGCTTCTACATATGCCAATTGTTTCTGCTTAATCCTCTAAGTTGGTGAAGTTCTTTACAATATAGCAAATGATGGTTTGAATTCTATTCTTTCCTATCTATATTTTGAGTGCAATGAATGTTCATCAAGATACTTGATTATGTTTCTATTAAGTTCACATTACCTAGCAACATTTTTGTACAAAATTAGATAATGGATGTCAATAGTTGGAGTCTTTTAAAGCACCTTTTATGTTCATTTTTTTGTTGATTGACAATACTAGACTTAATTTAGCATGGTTCCACAAATCCGTATTTCATGGGACATATATGTTGAGAAGATGGTTTGTGCTTGATGCTACTTATATGTATTTATGCCATAGATCCTAAAGTGATGTCTGTCAATTCTAAGGCAAAATAAAAAGTTGTTGCGTTTAAGTTGTATCTTGCATTTTCATGAGTGAGAATAATGGTGACGGTTATTTTGGGGTCGGGTTTTAATATTGTTCTGGTAACAATTATAAATACTAAGGAATGTCAAGGACCTATATACCTGTAGTAGACAAATCATCAATGGAACTAGACAAAAACCATTGATAGTATAAAATTAGACAAATAGACACATGTGCTGGCACTAGACAAACCATCAATGGTATAGAAAATAAAAAATGAACTTACTCGAAAGTTTCCAATATATGCGTGGATACAAGGCTATCCGTACCAAAAGCGAACTTGGTGTGTCCAAAGTCAGTAACTTGGAATCAAAATTTTAGCTTTCATAATCAATAACTTGTATTCAATAAAATGCTGACTGATATTATCATATGATTAGAAATCAATTACACATAGCGTCAAAATGGGAGTCAAGAAGGATATTGGAAGACTTGATGCTAAGGTGAATAACTTCGGGATTGCTTGAGAGGTCAAACCAATAAAAATGAAACTCAAATATTATTATAGTAATGATAATATTTTTTTATAAAAAAAATTACTCTATTTGACCAAGTTAATAATAATGGAAAAACATAGTTGAAATTAAAGGAAAATTGTGTGATTCGACTAACAAGAGATCTAAATATTACCAAATTCATATACAGCCAACTAATGAGAGACTTAAAACATTAAACAGCGGGTACCTTCATAATGGCTTATAAATATCCTCACTAGTATAGATTTTTTTTACTTGCAATACTAAATGTTTCCATCATAAATTGCTCAAGAAAGGTCGTTCCTCTTTGCCAATTCACTCTATTTTCTTTTTATCACCCCAAAAAACATAACATTTTTATTTGCCAAGGCATGGCACCATCGAGAATTTTGGTCTATAGCATATAATTCAGCCAAATGAGATGGAGCAAGAAAGGAAATCATGGGAGAAAGACATGCAACAAATTGTTATGGTCGTTGTGATCCTACTCGCAACGATGGCGTTTCAAGTAGTGACAAGTCCACCAAAAGGGGTTTATTCGGAAGACTTGGTCAAAAGAGCTAGTACAGCCATAATATGGCTTTTCAACGAGAATGAGGCCTTCTGGAGGTAGCATATGGTCGGAGAACTCCATAACTGAAAACATTACGTAGTAGGTACCTCCTTAATGACTTACAAGTATCTTGAATTGTATAGGCTTTTTATCGCTCGCAATATACCATATGTTTCCTATCATTGCTTATTGTAATTTTGATTCTAATTAGCAACATGTCATTAATGCGATAGATATGCACACAATTTACTAAGTTAATATTCCGGATCGCTATAATTTTCGCAGCAATGACTCACAGAATATCAATATGGTTGTTAGCTTTACATGGTAAAATGAATTTGTGATGGTCGTCATAATCTTATTTGCTATCATAAATTCCACAAGAGGAGTTGTTTTTCTTTACCAATTCACTCTCTCTTCTCTATCACCCCAAAAAAACGTAACTCTTTCATTTGCCAAGGCATAGCCACCACCGAGAATTCTAGTCTGTGGCGTGTAATTCAACCGATCGAGACGAAGAAAGAAAGGAATTCACGGGAGAAAGGCTATCAGCAAACCGTCAAGGTTGTCACAGTCCTACTCGCAACGATGGCATTTCAAGCAGCGATAAGTCCACCTAGAGGGGTTTATTTGGAAGACTTAGCTGAAAGAGCAAGTACAGTCATAATATAGCCTTTCAAACAAGAATGAGCTCTTTTGGAGGCATATGGTAGTATAACTTCATGACTAAAAATACAATGGGTACCTCCATAATGACTTACGAGTATCCTAAGTAGTATAGGTTTTTTATCACTTACAATACCATATGTCTCCTATCGTCACGTACCATAATTTTGATTCTAATTAGCAATCTATCATTAATGCGGTTGTTATGCACAAAATTTACTACGTTAATATTCTAGATCGCTATAATTTTCGTAGCGACAACTCACGGAGTATCAATATAGGTATTGGTCCCACATAGTAAAATGAATATGTGATAGTAGTCGCAATCTTACTTGCCATCATAAATTTCCTGAGAGTGGTCGTTCTTTTTCACCAATTCACTCTCTTTTCTATCACTCCAAAAAACATGACACTTTTATTCGCCAAGGCATTGCCACAACCGAGAATTCCCTTCTACAGCGTGTAATTCAACTGAACAAAAAGAAGGAAGAAAGGAAATCTTGAGAGAAAGACTTACAACAAACTGTCGATGTTTCAAGTAGCGGTAAATCCTCGGGGAGGGGTTTGTTGGGAAGACTCGGCTGAAAGAGTAGGTACAACCATGATATGGCCTTTCAAGTGATAATGAGCTCTCTTGGAGTTGTATAGTAGGATGACTCCATGACCAAAAATATTACATAGTAGGTACCTCCATAATGGCCTACAATTATCCTCTTTGGTATAGTTTTTTTGCGCCTACAACACCAAATGTTTCCAATCATCACCTACTGTAATTTTCATTCTCATTAGGGAGACAAAAGAATACTAGGAGTGCCAAAAATTTTGTACAGTGTTGAATTTGGTGCCAAAACATTTTTGTTTGGCCATTGGAAAAGCTAATGTGGCTGCCAATAACAATATTTTAATATTTTTATTAAAATTTTTTGAACTTTTTCAAATTTTTGGAATTTTTTTCTCTCTAGGGTCGACTAGGATCACTAGTGACCCTCACTAGCCTTAGAACCCTCGCCTAAATTGGGCAGGGGTGAGGCTGTCGGAGCTTCACCGGTTGTTAGTGAAGGCCGTCGCGGCCTCACCGGCAATTGGCAAAGGTCGTGAGGGCCTTGTCGAAGACCTTTGTGGCTAGATTTGGGCGAGGGCCGTCTCGCCCTTACCATAGGCGCCACAGGTGAGGTTGTCGGGTCCTTGCCGACCGCTGGCAAGGCTAAGATGGCCCTCACCAACTTTAGGCGACCCTTGCGACCTACTACCCTAAGTTGGCAAGGGCTATCGCGACCTTGCCAACGGTAGGCGAGAACTCGACGGCCTCACCGACAGAACCTGTGGTGAGGGCAAGGTAGCTTTCACCTAAATCTGGCCACATTAAAATATTGTCAACCGACGACCAGATCAGCTTTCTAGCGGTCACGTCAGTTTTTCCGGCAGCCAAATCGAAAATGGCACTTAAGTGAACATTTTTTCAAACTTATGATACTCAAATGAGCGAAAAAAATGTTTTGACACCAAAGTTAACGCCGTACAAAAGTTTTGGCACCCCTAGTGTCCTAATCCCCATTAGCAATATATTGTTAATGCTGCAAATATGCACAAAAATTACAATGTTAATATTATGGCCTTTATAATTTTCGTAGTAATGACTTACGCAAAACTAATATTGAGATTGACCTCGCATTAAAAAATAAATCTACGACGATCATCGCAATGTTACTTGCCACCATATCCTTTCAAGCAGCAATGAGTCCTCTCGGAAATGTATGGCAGGAGATTGCAAATAATAGAGTTGTCACGAGCATAACCATCAGATCCTGAACAACATGCCTTATTTCCCAAACGATTTCTCTTTGCCAGGTCCAAACAGTGTTTGTCTTCATATAAAGAATCTAAAATGACAAAAGCGACACCTACAAAATGAAAGACTACTAATGGATGTGATTTAGCATCAGCACCACTGGAGGAACGCAACTTATTAGGAGCTTCCCTTGCAACAAGGAATTTGAGTTCTCTATATAAAGAAGATGTCCAAATTATATTGATTCAAGATGGTATACACCTAAATGACTCTCCTTAACTATTCTTAGCAAAGGTACTTCTCCCCATCATCAAGAGAATTGAGTTGAAATATCGTAAAGAGAGATCGTCGATAACTTTTAAATAAACCTTGCTCATGAAAATACAAGATACATCTTAAACACAACAACTTTCTATGTTGCCTCAAAACCGACATATATCGTTTTGGGTTCCACGGCATAAATACATGTAAGTAGCGTCAAGCATAAATCGTCTTCTAAACGTATATGTACCATGATATACGAATTTGTGGAACCATGTCGGATTAAGTCTAGTATTGCCGATCGACAAAAAAATGAACATAAAAGGCTCTCCAAAAGACCCAAAAGGTTAACATCTGCTACATGGTAAACCTAGCCCCTCTAGTCCCCTAGCTAATTCTATTATAGAGGCCAACGATAGACAATAACTCCTCCCCCAAACACAACTTACAACTTTCATCATACTATGCTCTTTAAAGAGCAACTCTTCTCAAAATCTCAAAGGGTGCTGAGTTGGAATCCAATTCCAACAAAGGATTCTTGTGGTTCCAAAGGATTCAGCTCCTTAAAGTGAAGAATGAGGTTCAAATGAAGAAAGGCTAATAGTGGATACTTAGCACCCAAAGACAAACAAGAGCATAGCAAGCAACAAAATGCTTCAGGGAGTTGAAATTCATTTTTCTTTTTTCATTCTCACTCAAAGTGATGAGGAAAAAACTCGTTTTGTTTCAATGTGGATTGAAGCATTCCCCATACAATCGCTAATCTTTTGAGTTATGGAAGCCATGAGCTTTCTTATAATTTGGATATGCTATTTTGGGGTCAATTTATTAGGAATAAGATTACATTTCCATTGTGGGTAATATATTTGGGTTCAAAGCCCTACGCACTTTACATCTAGAGGATTGGAGAATCCCTCCATCCTATACGAAAAATTTACAAAGCCCGCTCCATGGCATCCAGGTTGACACATCACATCCAAAAATTTCTCCCTCATTTTCCTATGCAAGGTGAGACAAAAAATAACATGATAGTTTGTTACGCGACGTAATATTTCACCTCTTCATCAGAAGATTCCATTTATAACTTAGCACAAGTACTTCTCCCCCATTATCACAAATCACACACATCGTATCAAAAATTTCTTCCACATTTTCCTCTGTGGAGTCAGACAAGCAATAAGATGAAAGTCTATCACACAAGATAATATTTCACCCTTTTTGTGAGAAGATTCTATTTGTTGATTTTTGGCTATTGCTTCTCCAATATTTGATAATTAAAAATCCATAATAAATGATGGGATGGATGAGAGATATGTTCGTGATGCTATAGCAACATATATTGACTCTACTAACTTTATGATATCTTATATATATGAATGGGTTTCTTTTCATTTTCCTTGTAGTTTTGTGGTATATCCATGTTATATTTATGATGATGATTTATTTAAGTTTTCTTAATCTACCTTTAGTACTTGACTTGGTATTATAACTTATCATGTTGGTTGTTGATGCTTTTGTAGTCTATAGATACACTTGCTGAAGTATCATCTGAGTTACATATGGCACCTACAAATAAGATCAGCACTCCTTGTTACTTTATTATAATGGGTTTTCCAACAAAGGCGATATTTGTACCTATTCTCATGGATTTGATTGTGATAGATGTGTTGTGATATCTTCAACAAAAATATTGAAAGTAAACAATGCTCTGTCCTCAAAGATGAAATCATTTGTTGGGGATGGGCATGATGCCGATTTATCTTCATATGAAGGATTTAAAATGACAAAAGTGACACCATCATAATGGAAGGATATGATTTAGCATCAACACCATTGAAGGAACATTACAACTTGTTGAGAACTTCCCCAATAGTAAGGAATTTGAGTTGTCTATATAAGGAAGATGTCCAAACTATATTGATTCAAGATGGTGTACAACTGAATGACTGGCCTCAGGTATTCTTAGTGCAAGTACTTCTCCCGATCATTAAGTAAACTTCATCGAAATATTGTAAATAGAGATCGTAAGTAACTTTCAGATAAATCTCGCTCATGAAAATGCAATATACATCCTAAATGCTACAACTTTCTATGTTGCCTCAGAATTGACGGACATTGCTTTGGGATCCACAGCATAAATACATGTAAGTAGCATCAAGCATAAACCATCTTCTCAATGTATATGTACCATGAAATATGAATCTATGGAACCATGTTGGATTAAGTCTAATATTGCCAATCGACAAAAAAATGAACATAAAAGGCTCTCCAAAAGTCTCAAATGGTTAACATCTGCCACATGGTAAACCACAACCTCTTTGGCCCCCTAACTAATTCTGCTATAGAGGCCAATGATAGACAATAACTCCTACCCCAAAACACAGCTTGCAACTTTTCATCATATTGTGCTCTTCAAATAGCAACTCTTCTCAAAATCACAAAGGGTGCTGAATTGGAATCCAATCCTAACTAAAGATTCTTGTGATTCCGAAGGATCTAGCTTTTTAAAGTGAAGGGTGAGGTTCAAACAAGGAAAGACTAATGGCGAATACTTAGGCACCTAGAGACGAGGAAGGGCATAGCAAGCAACAAAATGCTTCAAGAATTGAAATTCAATTTTATTTTTTTTCACTTTCAAGTAAAGTGATGAGAAAAAACGTGTTTCATTTCAATATGGATTGAAACATTCCTTATACAATCATTGATCTTTTGAGTCATGGAAGCCATAAGCTTTCTTATAATTTGGATATGCTATTTTGGGGTCAATTTATTTGGAATAAGATTACATTTCCATTGTGGCTAATGTATTTGAGGTCAAAGCCCTATGCACACTCTACGTTTGGAGAATTTGCGAATCCCTCCTTCCTATACAAAAACTTTCCAAAGCCCACCTCATGGCATCCAAATTCACCCATCGCAACCAAGTTGACACGTTTTGAAAATGAAAAGAGCAATCAATTTATTAGAAATGTGTAATAAAGTATAATTGTGATAAAATAAAATAAAAACGCAAACAGCAACCTAGTGTCTCTAAAAAGAAAATGGCAGCTAAAAAATTCCTATAGTAAAGCCTTGAGGGATTATTCAATTGGGTTTAAATTTTTGATTAAAGGATTTTCACAAATTCTAAGAGAAATCTACTCAAAAACTGATTTTTAAGTTTTTTTCCAAAATTTTGGAATTTCTCATAATTTTTTGAATTTCCTAAAAAAAGTTATGATTTCCCAAATTTTTTATGAATTTTTAAGTTTTTCGACTTTTCAATTATTTATTATTTTCAATTTTTTTTTTTTTTTTAAATCTAGGAAAAGGCTCTGGCCAGGTAAGAGAACCCGGCCCAGATATGTGACTAACCCAGACCCTAATGGTCCCAGTAGAGTTTAAATTCGGGCCAGCCCTAGTGACTGGCCCAAACATATCAAATGGGCCCATTTGCCTCTAAGCCTACGGCCTCCGATTTGTCTCTTTTTTTTTAACTCGGCCCAACTACTTGCCCGTGGTCTCTAACACAGCCAACTAGATTTGACCCATTGGCCAGGTCTAACTTTTTTCTATAATTACCGACTTCTTATTTAAAATTTCTTGCCCTTTTGTTTTCTATTTTTATTTTTTTGCATATGCTTCATACCGAAGCTTGCTCGCATCCACTTCTATGCAACTCACCCAAACCACCTTCCACCTCTAACGACGTCTATTGCCCTGAGCTCGGCCACCGCCCTTCATTGGTCATCCACACCAACCGGCGCCAACCACTAATTGGCTGGAACATCGTTGGATTAGCTCCAATGATGGGATTTTCACGCTACAGAGATATGTACGACAAAAACCTAATAAAACTAGCATGGAAATGCATATTAAAGGAAGAGGAATGGATCGACTATGGTGGCCACTAACCACAAGCTTCACCAGCGTGGGAATAGATTTTCCAGCGAGGAGGCATTCGTCCATGGCCGGCTTAGTAATGCGTACATGCCATAAAAATGAAGGAAAACGCAGCATTGGCTTCGATTCAGTCGAACAATCAAGTGAGCATAAACCAAAATGGGATCAAAACAATATCACATAGCGAATCACACAAAATCCACCTTGGAATCTCCCTTAAGGCATTTTATCGAACATGTGACGTGCAACTTAAAACGTGAATTCTACACTTGGTTTCAGAGCAGTTCTCTGCTTGGAAATGATATATCACATTCCAAATCATCATTACGCACTACAAATCAGCTTCAGCGTCACGCGATTCTCCCAACATCTCATTGATTTGGTCCAACACTCTCAAACTCAGTATGCTAGAAAGAAGCAGGGCTTTTTTCAGGCCTACCTAGTTCAAGAGCTTGCTGCAATGAACGACGCCTTCAGCAGAATTTAAGAAGCTCTCATATGTGCCCACTTCACTCGTCGTTCCCTCGCACACATGCTCGCTCAATTGCCTCGTTTGGTTACCCTTCGTTGCGTCACTTTCGCTTCCTTACGCTCACAGCCTGAACGTGCAAGAGGGAGAGAGAAGAAACAGCAAAGTGCCCGGGCCCTTGCTGCTTCGGATGGGCCAATAATGAGAAAAAAATAAAAATGAAGAGAATGGGCTGGACACGTAGCGGGCCAAAAATTTGGTTAAAATAATGGGCTAGGCAAACCGACCCACTTGATTTTTATGAAAATATTTTATTAAATATTTTTACTATATTTTTGCTGCTTTTATCAATTTTATTTTCTTATATTTTTTCTAAAAACGGACACCTGAATGATCGACGAAAATTTAGGTGTCAACATTTAAATGCTAATGAGTTGAGGCAATGAGCTTAGGGATATCTTTCTCAGCTTGGGAAGGAAGTAGCTACTCTTGTAAATAGAAGTATCTTCACACCTCACTAAACTTAAGACAAGGGGGTTAAGTCTATGACTTTGAGCTCTTCTAAGCTATTGAGGTTTTCTAGTAGCCCAAGTGTGAATATCATTGTTAGCTTAGGACATATGACTAAAGAAAAATATTTAAGATGAGACAAACATCCTCGATGCAATGGCTCCTCATAACTGCACTACAAACTCTTCATACGACATATGTAGAGATACTTGAGTAATACAATAAACCGCCTATCATCCTCCCATGTTTCCAACTTAGTTTCACTTCTATTAGCTTCGTTGTAGATGTTAGTTCCATCAATAATAACTCGAATCTCATAACACTCCCCAATTATTCAGCATTTCAATTGTTCCATATTCTCAATTTCAGAATGAGATAACTTAGTGACATCCGTATGGCGGTCTAAGAAAATTGTAGTAGTATGTTGAAGCAACTTCTTGATATTGGTGGGGACACCTACACCATTTACATATTTCAATAACCTATTCTAGTGTTCTAACTCAAATTCAAGATCCTCCAGGAGACGACTGGTGATGTATCATCACCAACAATGAATTTGAATGTGACAACGTCTAGGTGCCTTTGATGTATCAATCATATAAATTTCCTTAGAAGTTCCACTTGCAGGAAGTACAGATTATGAGTATCTAGCCTCCTCAAGCCACAAACATCGTCAACAACAGCTTCCACAACGCTCCTCCACCTCTCATCCTCCGGGCTTACCTCGATGCTAAGCTCTTCTAATTGAGAAATAGTGCCCTAAGGTATCAGTGCATTCACTTTCGCATGCTTTGGGCCACAATTTGTGCGTCGGCAAAAAGATACCTCAAAGCAAGTGAGCTTCGTTAGCTTCCCGACCTCCTTTGGCAGATCCATGATCATTGTCCCTTCAAGATCAAGAACCTCAAGCTGCTGAAGTTCTCCAATTTGTAGAGGTAACACCATCAATAGATCACATTGAGTAGTCTTCTTAAGTGGGTTAACCTCAACAGAGACTCTGGGCAAGGACTTTATCGGGGTTCGGGACAAATTCAGGATTTCAAGGCCGGCATGTAATCAAAGAAAGACGGACTAATGGTTCTGAGCATGTAATTTCTATTTAGAAACAATATCGACAGATCAAGACACCGAGGGTTCTCGAACAACTCGGTCAACTGATTTTCCATCAAGTGAATCGGCGGAACTCTGCCATTGCGTGACCTACGGAGGCTCCACGAGTCCTAATCCCCGCACATGAGGACCGGCCTTCTATATTAATCGAAGCATGACGAGTTAAAAGATTCGTTGATTCTTATTCTCAGCGATGACGACCGAAGTCAAACAACATATAAGATTCCAGCCCAGAATCCCCAAAATCAAGAAAGGGCGAGAGATGTCAGAGTTGAATGCTCGAGCAGACAGACAAACCTGAAGCGGAATCAAAATCGAAGGTCTGTGTTGGAGAAATTGCTGCCCTCCTATTTCTACGGCGTCTGCAACATTGGCTGCTTCTGATGTTCCCCGTGAAGGTGAAGAAGCCGCACAGAGCTCTCGTCAATGGCTGCTTCGGCGAGAAGCTGCAGATGCGTGCAAGAGTCGAAGTCCGAGAGCTGAACCAACTCGCGGATGGCTGCCTCAACGTGCGACGGTAGGGTTCTGAGACGCTCGTCCTGGGGTGGTCTCCCTCGCGAGCGGAGATTGAGAGATTCGGAGAGTGCAACCCAAGAAGAAGAAATTGATTCGGAGATGAATGAAAAAGCATAAAAAATAAATTGCTTGAGCAGCTACTTAAGTTTTTCCTTATTTTTGTTTTCTCTATTTTGCTGCCAACCCCAAAAAAAAAAAAAAAAAAAAAATTCTGATGCGTTTTTTTTTTTTTTTTTTTTTGCCAGTAAAAGTGATTTTCTTTCAAAGCCAGTATACTAATTTTAGAGAAACTGAGCAAAATTTTAATTTTTTTTTCTTTATTGGGTGTGCAAATTTTTTTATTTGTCTTTAGAATGAAAGAGAAGGAAATTTACAAAAAAAAATCCTATTTTTCATCCCCTTTCTTAATTTTATGTTGTTTCTAATTTGCAAGCAAGCAATATGAGAAAAGAAAATGAGTAGATAATGCCTCTTATTTTTAAATCTCATAAAGATTTAAGATTTTCCAATAAAAAATTTATCCAAACTTTCCTCGCCCAATTTCTCCCAAAAACATCAAAATATCTAGCGTCCCAGAACAGAGCTTCTAATGGTAATTTACAGGTAACAAATTAAGTGGTATCAAATGCAAACTGCCTTAAATGGCTTCAACATCATCGGCATATCTATATACATAGTAAATAAATTATAAATTATCTAATTTTTTTTTAGCCAAATTGCAATGTAATCTTTTCTTGTTCAATTATCTTTTTAGCAACTTTGAGAAAAATAATGGTATTGTTGTAATATTAAAGCATAAAGAAAGTTTTAAACTAATCTTGGTATTGGTTTGATATCCTCATATAAATTTACTAATCCCAATATAAACTAGTAATAATTTACTATAATAACATTACAAATTGTTGGACGCTATGTTAAGCCAAGAACATGTTTCTTATAAAAGATAGGGATAAGTACACTGCAAGTCCTAAAACTTATCAACGAAATGCAATTTAGTTTTAAAACTTTTGAAAAACGCAATTAAGTCTTTAAACTTGTTATGAAAGCATAATCGAGTCCTAAAATTTTTAAAAATTGCAATCAAGTTCTAAAACTTATCAAATTAGTCAAATCAAATCATTTTATTAATAATACTTTTTGAAAATTTTAGAACTTGATTACACTTTCGTGACAAATTTTAGAACTTAATTGCATTTTAAAAAAATTTTAGGACTTGATTGCATTTTCGTGATACACTTTTTGATAGTTTTAGTACTTAGTTGTATTTTCATAATAAATTTTAGGATTTATAATGTATTTATCCCTAAAAGAGGACACGTACTTGTGTCACCAACTCACATGCATAAAGTCATTGATTATCTCATTCAAGAGTCTGAAAAGGAACTCTCATTTCCTAATTTGTTTTTTGGATTCCAAATTGATCTAAGATTTGGCTCAAGATCGGTTCAAATCAATTAGAATTCAAGATTATCTCATTATTTTTCAAACACAATCCTAAGTGGATACGGGATCTAGCGTAAAGTTTGAAAAGAGGAGATGAACGGAGTCAAATTAGAGATAAAGCAATAGAGGATGGGGTTGGGGTTTAAAAAGAAAGGGGGGTAATAATAGATTAGGTCTATGTATATATTTATTTCAAGGAATGCTATTTAGTCATGGCATATTTTGAGATATAAATTAGCATCTCCAAATCTTGGGCTGCTCTTTTTAATTGATGCATGTTGCTGCCATTTAGAATAAAATCCATCTTGGGGGTCAATTTCAACTCCAAAAAATCATGCTCGTTGTCTCTCAAATTGGTACTTATTTTTTTGACCAAAAAAAAATTTTAATTGATGCATGTTGCATGCCATTTAGGTTTTGATAAATAATAAATACACATAAACAAGATGTTATAGAAAATTATTTTCAAAATAAAACCATTTTAGGAAAAAAAATCTAATTTTGATTTCTTTTTCTTTTTGTAACTATTGTTTGCAAACTTAAAGTTTGAGATTAAAAATTCGCTTATAATTAGTCATTGCTTAGCATGCATGCCATTATTTAAGTTAAGAACTTATGCTAATCTACTATGCATATTAGATTAGGTCAAGTTTAATTACATATAGATCACGGCTTCACGTAGTCTTTAAAGGGATTTAATTTCACATTCACAAGACAAAGAAAAACCTAAAATAACACTAGGGCAACGAGCACCCACTACACTCACAATTTGATCATGCGTGGATTTCATGAAAAATCAATATTTTGATAATGATGGCATGTATAATCCGTGAAAATAAATTCACAAAAAATATTGTATTAATAATGAAAATGGACATGTATGTTTGTCCAATTAAATTTTTATCAATTCTTGATTTTCCAAAAGTCGGTGTTGAATTAGGGATATGGGCTTTGATATATTCAATGCATTTTTTTGTACAACTCATTTCATTATTGGAGATGCACAAAAGTAGCGATAAAATTAAAAGGCTCGATTGTAGCAAAAGCTCTTGAAACTTAAAAGGCTATCCATATTTAGAAAAATTACAAGAAAGAAAATACGAAATTTGTAGAAGAATGGTAGCATTATCTAGATATTTGACAAAGAAAATCACTATAGTATGAAGTTTTCTCAAAGCATAAAATATACAAATAATTTTCCACATTAAGGAAAGCCATATTTGAAAGTAAAAATAGAAATTATATTTGAGATTACAAAGAGGAAAAAAGGGTAATAAAAAGACAATTTTTAATTTATATATTCCAACGGCAGATTACAAAAGAAATGACTTTTATATACCGATGAAAATTTATTGAGGATAAATGTGTGCAATGATTCGAGATTGGATTTTTCTATGTAATTATTTTTTCATGAGAAGTAACGCATAATTAATTAATTGCAATCTAATAAATTCTGATTCACGGAAAAATTAGTAATAAATGGAGAAAGATGTGGACATGGGAGTCCGCAACAAACGGCCCCCCTCACACCGTTAACGAAACAGTCCACATAAACAGATCCAACGGCTATTCCCGCACCACAAGAAACGGTAACCCCTTGGGCTTGTTTTCCGTTATTTCCCCTCAACGGAAACATAAACCCCACCGGGATATGCCCTTCTATGCCAATTCACCTCTTAAAATCTCGGGATAATGACACAAATATTGTGCAATTTGATCCATGAATTTTTAATTTGTTCAATATGGTCCATGAACTTTAGCTCAATGTGCAATTGGTCTATGAACTTTTGGCAAATGTTCAATATAACCCTTAAATTATATGAAAATGTCCAGTATAGTCCATACTTTTGAATTAATGAAATAGATTGTATTTCATATTTTCGTATAGTTCAAAGATTATATTGAACAAATTAAAAGTTTAGAGACCACATTATACATTGAGTTAAAGTTCAAAGACCAAATTGCAAATTGAGCAAAATTTCATGAATTATTTATGTCATTTTTCCTAAAATTTCACGCAAGTATTTCTAGTCCTCGCGGTACGGCCCATTTCAATTTTTGAAGGTCAAGTTGAAAGCCCTATTGCTACCCTGGCTTCTCCCTCCTTCCCACCGTAATAGCATGGAAATCAGGCCATGTCTCGAGCGTGATTGCTTGCAACCTTTGGATCACCTAAGCGAAAGTTTGAATCAAGGCATTTGGGGAAGATGAGGATGCCGAAATTGACAAGGGAAAGTTGCAAGTCTCATGCAAATTGAAAAAGGGAAAGAATGAATGGGACGGGGGCCTACTACGTGATTGAGATGTGTCCTGGTTCGTTTTCGACATGCATACGACCTTATTTGTAATTGGGCCTAGCCTGATCCATGACCAGAACTTTATTTTTCCTGGCATTCCTCTCTATTAATTGTTACCACACTTTCTTCTATTCCTCATATTTTGACTATCCTTTTTCATATCACTACGTGATTGGTCCATATTCCAGTGTGTTGAAATACTAAAATGCCTTTTGCTCTGGAGTGAAATTGAATGATGGGGTGTTGTAATTTTTTAACTACATGTCAATCTAGGCTGATCTCATTTAGTAAACGCATTGAATGGCCTTCAAAATGTACACAATTCAATTGAATTTGCATGCCATTGGGTTGTTGTATGATTGAATGCCATCATAATATCTCTGAAGCACTTTGATTGAATAATATTAGGCAAAAAGAGGAGTCCCCTTTATAATTATAAACCATAAGATGAATATGACCAAAGGAGTAAGAGTCCGTGAATTCTGGCCACCCTTTCAACAATGAAACGATGTCATTATTACCCATTTCCTGTTCAATAGTCCAGATTGAACCGCCTCAAACATTGAGAAGCACCATGTTCGAGTGACCGTTTCCACATCTTCTTAATAGACTCTTGGAATTAATTCTCTATCATAAAAGAATTCAAGCTACAAGTCCATGACAAAACTCATCATAGTCAAACCACGAGTGCAAAAGAGCAATGTTCAAATGAAGTTAAGTGACTTAGAGAATCCACATCATGGAATCAATTATTTAGGTTTGCAAGTATAGAGTATCCAAATTTATGTTGAGTGAACATATATTTCGTGGATGAATTTTGAAAATTAACTCTAGTCGTACCGTTTAATTATGTGTATACCTAAATACTATGATTTGTCCCCATCATAATATAACTCCGCGTAATAGCTATTATACAATTATTTTTAAAAAAATGCTCCAACATTATTTAACTTAATAGCTAAGATAACAAAGGAAGACAAATAAGTAAAGTACATAGGAGACCTTGTCCAATAGATTCGCCGCACCTCTTCTCAAAGCAGCGTCTCTTGGCCTGGCAGACTGAATAAATCTTGGCCACCATGGCCACTAATCTTGACCTAGAACCTAGTGCTTGCGGTGCCATGCATGGTAGCTCGACTTTTGAGCTTGACCTCAAGGCCAAAGCAGCCATGGTCGAGGTCGAGGTCAACCTGCGATGTCACATACTTGCAGTTGCTATGGCTGTGAAGCTTGAGGTCAAAGTAGCCATGGTTGCTTGAGCATGAACTGGCGACCATGGTTACCGTAGCTCAAGTTCCATGGCCATGGCGCCCGCAAGAAGAAAAGCAACCATACAGAGGAGAGAGGAGGAGATAGATCACAGGAAGAGAGAGAGTGTGTGGTGGGACCCAAATGACACATGGCACCACGTGTCGGCAATTAAATGGGCAGGCCCCACGGTGACGTGGAGGCCCCTGCAATATTTCTCGTAAAACAGCACCTAATCCGTGACCAATCAATACAAAACCTTCTCGAAGGAACCAAATACCAAATTAGTGGCATTTTCTTTTTATTATTTTCAAGAATGCATGATATTCAAAACTTTTGACTTGTCAATTGGCCGATAGCCCTAGTGCTAAAATTAAAGCAATTAATGCAATTAAGCTTGTTAGATAACTCTCATTAGTTTACATTTAAAGAATTCAATAAATCTAAAAATCGGCTTATCTAATACGTAGAAAACAAGGGGTCACTTAATTCATTTATTAGAAAAAATAATTGATGATAGTTAGAATATTGTCAACTATATGATTAGGACCTACTAATTATGGCCGCAATTCTATGTTTGGAAATAAATTATAGATAACTATTAACTAGTGAGAGTCAAACAACTCTCTTCCTTTTTTAACATTTAAATATTATTAACACTTAAAAACGACTTCTTTGAGTCATTACCACTAATTTCTCAGTATTGTCACATAGGCCGAAATGTACATAAATCAATACATTCACGTAAATCGAACGAGGCTCTAAAAGAATGGTCGGCGTGGCCTTCGATTTGAGATTACTTTGAACCGGAGATGTAATGTAATCAAGCATTTATCCACGCAACTCTCTCCATTTTATTTTTTTTCATTTACCCAAAAAGCAATATAAACATAATGTCGATGGGCTCAAAGGCAAGGAATGCATAAACGTTAACGTATGGGCTCTTTGCAAATGCGCGAGCCTGGCCTAGCATCACCCTTCACCTATCATGGATTTGAGCCTGGCTCTTTGCAATTATGATTGTCTGGACTGGTATTTGACCGTATGTCGTGGATTTGAGGCATTCATGTGTTTTGTTCCATCATGCGTTTCATTGCGATGTGGCTGGATCATACCCACACTTCAATTTTGTCGAGAATAAAGAACAGCTCACAAAAATCATTATATTGAGGGTTCTTGGAGATTTATGTTTTTAAAGGTAGTAATGCATCTTTATGAATATCTACAACTGCCAAAAGAGAATATAAACCACAAGATGTTTAGAGTGTGTTTGAATTAGGGGTAAGCATAGTCCAAATAGACGGTTCCCACCCTATAATGGGAACTGCCCACTAAGGATTGGCTCTGAAAAATTGGAACCGAGAATCGCCCGTTGATCCCAAAAATCCACCCGAAAACTAGATCATAGGTTTGGTCTGATTCCTAGGTAGGTCCATAGAACTTCTCCCACCAAGCATGCACTTAATGAAACATTTTCTGGCAAGTTGAAGTAAAGCAAAAGACAAATAACTCCCCCATTCTTAATTGCAATATCAATAAAAATATTAGACTCATATGAAAAAAAAATTAAGAGTTGAGACCGTGAGTCAATGGGTGTTGAGCTTGAAAGTTGAGGCCATGAGTAAGAAATAGGGAGACAATTCAAACGAGATGAGAGCGAGACAAAATGAACACTTAGTTAATGTGTGTTGAGCTTTCGATTAAGGATTTTAGGATTTTCATTTTTCTTATTATTTTGTTGGAAATTTTTCTTTAAAATTAAATATATAATATTGATATTACTGGTCTAGTTTGAGTGGGCTGGTGGGCGGTTCCACACCTAGAATTAGGAACTAGACTAGTACCCACCAATTCCAATTTAATTGGAATTGAGAACCATACCGGTCCCCTTGGGAATCGCCAATTCCGATCCGGTCCAATTCCAAGCAGTTCCCAATTCTATTGCACACACCTAGTTTATACTGACTCTTACTTATATAGGGTTAACACCCTAAAAAGCCCCAAACTGGTATTTTTATGACAAATCTACCCAAAATTAAATTTTTTACCATTAAAAACTCTAAATTGGTACATTTTTGGCAAATTTACCTTAAACTGGAATATTTGTAACAAATTAACTTTCTATTAAATTTTATTATCAAATTGTTGAGTTAGATGGCATGTGACAATTGATAACTGTATCAATTTGGGATTTTACTATCCGTTTATCATAGTTGTATAGATTTGTATTTTTTTATGGTATAAATCTAATTTGATAGATGATAAATTTGTTACAAATATATCAGTTCGAGGTTTTTGACAATTAAGAAATTAGTTTGAGTAAATTTGTACACGTATCAATTTGAGATTTTTAATGGTCAAAAAATTAGTTTTGAGTAAATTTATTATAGGTATATTGATTTGGAGTTTTTTATGATATTGACTTCTTCTTCTTTTTATCTCGTAGCGCCTGCACTTTGACTTTGTTTTTGGTCTTAAGCATATGAAGCTTTCATAATACAGATTTATCAACACGTGGATTCACATATACGTCTTCATGGGTTTTTAAAAGTTGAATATATTTTGATTTTGGTGGGACTTCAAAATAGTTACAGGGATAAGCCACAACCCTTTGAGTTTGGAAGAAAATGCAAGGCGTGCCCATGATTCAGCGAACATTCAGAAGGCGCGAGCTCATGAAACCTCAACGAGTTTGGAAATTGAACTCTTGTGGGTCGTCCGCATACTTTCTATTCCTCTTCCTCATCGAAACCCTAGCACATACAACGACCAAGGAGTTTGAATAAAGAATGCAAGGTAGAGATTTCCGAAATTGGAGTAAATTTATAAATCTTGACCAAACTTTTAAATGAAACGCTGTACCTTTCGAGCTCTTCTTGGATTTCCAAGCAAAGCAAAGAAACAAAACCCTAACTTGAACGTTTGAAATTTGGCTGGCTGAAATGGATGGGCTCGGGCGAAACGTGTCATCCATGTGATGCCTAGTGAACGGACTCGTAATTCTCCACGCTGGCATCAGAGCTCTACACAATATCTTTTCCAAATGGACAGGAGGCTAAGTATGATAGTGGAAGAGTCTGGAGAATTAAAGGAAGGATTGGGGAATGCAATCAAGAATTATGTGGTTGAAATGGGGTGATAGGAATACTAAATACTTTCATGCTATTACGATACAAAGTAGACATAGAAGTAGAGATACTAAAAGATTAAAAGAGGTGATGGTAAAATTCTTCACTGATTTATATGGTTTGATTGGTCCCCGTAATTTCCACCTAGTCATTGACCAATGCCCTTGTGTAGTAAGGAAGGAAATAGCCAAAAAATTACATTACAAGAGGTAAAAGACACTATCTTCCAATTAAGAGCAATCAAACCTCCGAGTTTGGATGGTTTGAATGGACAATTCTTCCAATTTCATTAGATGGATAATGAAGGCAACCTTTTGAAAATGATAGAGGACTTCATGGATAGGGTTATTTAAATTCAAAGTTGAATAGAACCCAAATTACACTTATCCCCAAAGTCCCTAACCTAGAAAAACTAGATCATTATCAACATATTAGCTTCTGTAATTTCACTTATAAGATCATTTCTAAGATATTGGCTCATCAATTAAAGTCACTGTTGCTTGAGTTGATAAAAATGGAACAAAGTGCTTTCGTTAATAGGAGACAAATTCAGGATGATATTCTAATTGTTTAGGAGCTCCTTCACTAGCTAATATTAGGAAAAGGAAGAAAAATTTTCAAGCGATATTCAAACCTGACATGTAGAAGGCCTATGATAGAATTGAATGGGAATTTTTGGAGGTTTGTTTGTTGAAAATGACTTTTTCACGGGAAGTGGGTTTTGTTGATAATACAATGTGTGACCACCGTTTTTTAGTGTGAAGTTTAATGGAGAATCGTTACCTTACTTTTAGTTGATGCTTGAATTTTCGTTGACATTCTTAGGTATCCATTTTATTTTACAAAAATATTATATATAAAGATAAAAAGGAAAAAATTAATTATAAAGGAAAAAAAGAACGAAAAATGAAGTCGTGTGGGCCGGCGTGTCAGGCCCACTTGGCAATTCTCGGCCTTCTAAAACCCTCCCCGCTATTAGTTCAGCCCATCCTTTCTTGCAGCCCCCATATATTTTGCTTCTTCTCTCAGCCCATCCGAATTAAAAGGGTTAAAGCCCAGCCCACAAACCCCATGTTCAGTGCCTCGTACGCACGCGCGCGGCCAGCTAGGATGAAGGAGGGCGTGCTGAGTGTGACGTCAGTCAGGGACGCCCATTTAATGGACGACACGTGTCGACACGTTTCGACCGGGTCCTACCACTCTCTCTCCTTTGATCTCTCCTCTTTCTCTCTCCACTGCGCTTGTCATATTTTTTTTTTTTCACCTCGCGCCCTAGCGACTGGTGCCGGCCGTGGTCGGACATGGACGAGAGGGAGTTCTCGCTGGCAGACCGCCGCCGCCGCCGCTGTTGGTAGAACCCGGAGGGGTGGCAGCGGCGCCTGGGGGGCGGTGGAGGCGTAGCTGGAGGCCCTGGAGAGGAGGGGCTGACGGCGGCAGCCTTCTTGTCGTCAAAGGGGGAGGAGATGAGGTGATTCACCACCGGGTCGTCGTGGCGCCGCCGTTTCTGGAGATGAGGGCGGCGGATGCCGATGAGGGAGCGGATGGAGGAGGCATGGTGGTGAGAGGACGGATTGGTGATGGGACGGAGGGGGGATGGCATTGTGAATGGATCTGAACTGTAGATGCACTGTCAGGGACTCTAGAGAGAATGTCGTGGGCGAAGCGCCGGCGAGGATCGATCGGAGATGGAGATCGCCACTGTTCCGGCAGAAGCAGAAGCAGAAGCAGAAGCGGAGGGGAGAGAGATGGTGGAAGAGAGAGATGATCGCAGAGAGAGAAACCAACGGGGGAATCGAAAGTGTTTTGAAGTCTGCTCAAGCGACCATGGCTGCTTTGATCTCGAGCTCTAGGATCAAGCAATGAGCCCCACAGCCATAGCAACTGCGAGACTGCAGGTCTGACCTCGACCTTGACCATGGCTGCTTTGACCTCGAGCTCGTGCGCAGGAGAACGGCCATGTCTCTGTGCTCGAAACTCTGGACCTCCCATGTCTGCCGCGAGCTCTAGGCTCGAGGTCGAGCTCCAGGGCCACGGCGGCCGCGACGGTCTTGGGCTCGAGCTCCGCGGCCATGGTGGCGCCAGAAAGAGAAAAAAGAGAAGCTAGTGCGGCCATGGCGGCCGCAAGGAGAAAAGAAGAAACGCAAGCACAGAGGAGAGAGAAGATCACAGGAAGGAAGGAAGGAAGGAGGAGAGAGAGGGAGGGAGGGGTGGTGGGACCGGATGACACGTGGCACCGTGCTGGTTCGCACGTCGGTTTTCCCTCCTCAAATCACGTTCATAGCCACGCGCGCGGCCAGCAAGGATGAAGGAGGGCGTGCTGAGCGAGCGAGAAGAAACTGGTTCGTCCGGGAGAGAAGGAGGCTCGAAAGATGAAGGCGTCGGCCGGTGGAGAAGGTTGAAGAGTAGGAGCGTCACGCAAGAAAAAACCAGGGAGAGAGCTTCGGGTTTGGGAAGATACTCGACCCACCGACAGTTGCTAGAGAAGTGGGTGTTGCTCGACATTCACAAAAACAGAGGAGGCGTTGAGCAATCTCCGGCCAGATGGGACGAGAACCAGAGAAAAAGAAAGGAGGCTTCCTTCGAGAGGGAGGAGAGGAGCTTTGCGTTCGCCGGAACCAACTCGACGGCCGTGCCTGCTGCAACGTCGTTCTCGGACTAGGTAGGACTGCGTTCGACTTTGCTGATTTTCAGAATATTTTATGTTTTAAGCGACGAGTTCATAAAGAGTCTGGTCAAATCTGGGATCGTTTTGTGGCAAGTAGTGCTGATCTAAAGCCTGTGAGACGTCGTGTTCGGATCTAATGGAGTATCAAACTCGTTTCTGAAACTCATATTTAAAGACGCATGCCTTTTGTTTGACGATATGCCTGTAAGAGATCCCGAATCAAAATGCATGAAACCGGTGATCTAGCAAAGTTTCAGCTCGGTTTAGCTTCGCGTTCATGTAGCTGTAGTCGAATAGAATATTCATGCTGCGTTTTTCTATGATGCTATGGCATATTTCTTGACATTCGTTGATGGCCGGAGACGAGTCCTTGAACCGAAAGCATCTCTCCTTTTCCGGCTATGGTTTCGGGACACATTTCTATCACGTTAGTTTCCTCTTTCCCCTTTGGTGTTATGTGCTTAATTTTCTACTGCGTTACCCGTGAAATATTAGCTGATGATGATGTTTGGCGGCTGGAAATCTATGGCTGTTCGAAACCGTTGTCTCGACCGTCGCCGGCGATAGGCCAACGACGGCCGGTGGTGTAGTCCAGTGGTCGGTGGTGGTCCGGAGGCAGTATGGGCGCCGGTAATCACATGGTTGAGTGATGCATCGAGGGGTTTCTGGTTCGAGAAGAAGAGGAAAGGAATTGCAGGCGTGAGAAGATGGCGAGAGGTTGAAGACGACCTGGGAAAAAGACGAAAAAGCAGAAAAAGACAAAAAAAAAAAAAGAATTAAAAGAAAAGGAAAATCATAGAAAATCAGACACTCCACCGGTCCTGCAGCCGAGGGCTTGCAGCCCGAGAATCAGTCAGGCAGACTGCGCGCATGCCGCTCACTACGACTCTCAAATTCAAATTTTGGAAATCGTTATTTAGGTAATGATCTCGTACGATGTTAATTTAAATATTTTTTATTTTATTTGATTGATTTTCCTTATCTTTGTTGATATTGTTGTGTCCAAAAGATTTTTGGTGTATTTGGCAAATTATGATAATTTTCTAATTTCATAACAAGCAATTATCGATAGCCTGATTTCATGCCTGCAACTTGCAATAATGCGGAATATTAGCCAATATAATCTCATGCCCAAAATATGATTTGTCGATTTTATTTATTTCCAAATTTAAATGGATATGGATTATATCTTGTATAGTGGTTGTTATATGTTACTTGATCTTATTTGATTTTTTTATCATAATCTAAAAAGAAAATAACAAGAAGATGTAGATATTAATTGGTAACATTGCATATTAGGATAAGATTGCATGTTTAATTTGATTCTAGATAATCTTTCTAAAAATTAATTAGAATAAATTTACATAGCTCTTTCTATATAGATTGCATTTTAGGTTATGGATAATCTAGTTAAGATAATATTCCGGTTTAAATTGGGATTCAATCTAGTTTGATTCTTAATGAGTTGGACAATATCTTAATCTAAATAGCCAATTTTCATTATTTTCTAATTGTGAATTTTACATAAAATACCCCAAAGAACATTATCTTGGAATAAATAAGATTTTATTTCTAGGATAGGTTGCATGTTTAAATTATGATATTCGATTAATCTCGAATTTAATGGAAAATACAAGAAATATCATGTGCATGTCATGTGGATTAGGGTCATGAAATGCACGCCATTTAGTAATTGAATGCTAGGTTCATTTAATTAAATTGTACGCCATATAGAGCAATTCAATTAAATCGCATGTCATAGTTGCATGTCAATTTTGCCCATCACTAGAAATTTCATGTTTAGATAATTTAATTGGATTTATGTCATATTAGAAATTACATATCTAGGTTCATATACTTAAGAAATTGCATTTCATGCTAGAATAATATATTTAATCATCGTTAACACATAGATAAGTTATGTTGAATGTTATGTTAGATTAGTAACACGCTTTTCATATAGTACAATTTGCATTTAAATAAGAGAAAACCCTAGAAAAACATTTAGGTTAAAGTATGTGTTAATTAGAAATCATATTTTGGATGATGATATGATTTTCTAATTAACACTACAAATGTTTTCATTGCTTGGAGGTGAGTAATTCTTCCCTTTCCCCACAATTTATTTAATACGGGTATCAAATAATGGTTGTGCACCCATGTGAGTAAATTAAAATGAATATAAGTTGCCCACAATTTTTTTTTAAATAAAAGAAAAAGTACCAAAAGGGCATTGGAGAAATCTAGTGTAATCAACTTTCCTATTTCCATATTATTTGGTTAGTAGGAGTGAAATAATTCTCCCGTCACTAATCGACTTACCAAAAATTAGATTGGTAGCAACTTCTAATTGAAAATCATTGGCATATTAAGAATTTAAACTTAGAGTTAAAGATCTCAAGATTTTTTTCTCAATGATGCCACCATCATAGAGTAGGAGAAATGTGATAATTAATTTAGGAGATCATGATCACAGTGGTCACAATTCTTCTAATTGCAATCACATCTCAAGTAGCGCTCCACTTGCTCCCAAAGGTCCAAGTTCCATTGGAGAATATGATTCCTTTGTTCCCAAATCAACCTAGTCAAGGCCTCCCTTGATCCTTTTCAAGCCAAAGGTAAAGATCTCCAATTTTTTTTTTTTTCTAGAAATTACCCCTTGATCTTTTTCAAGCCGGGGTAAAGCCTCTGTATTTTTCTAAAAGGTACAATCTAATCTCCAAACTTTTTTTTTCTCAATTAGGCTACCATTAGAGAGAAACTAGAACCAGACCCTGATGCAATTGGTAAGAGAAATGAGTTAACTAGTTGAGGAGATCGTGATCACAGTAGTTGCAATTTTCATATTGTTATCGCATCTCAAGCTTTGAATCTTATGATAAACATCTAGGGCGATGATTGGTTCATCAACACAATTTTACATTTGGCTATTATAGATTAACATACTAAGGGTGCATTTGGTTCAGTATTTTGAAAGCCCATCGAAAAAATGCAAAGCAGTTTAGCTTAAAGGACTTTAGAGAAATGAAAATACTGTTTGGTAAATTCTACTTTGAGAAGCAACTTCGAGAGAAATGCTGTTTGGTAGAAAACACATTTGAAAAGCCCATTTGAATGATTAATTTAAGTTTTTAATTTTTTGTTGAAAAGTGAAAAAATAATTCCTATAACTTTTTAAAATTATGTTTTGACAACAATGTAAAGATATCGTGTAAATAATTTAATTAAAAAGATACCATTTCTTTTTTGGCTAAAAAAAAATTCAAATGGAAAAAATTCACATCAAAGTGGTCTATTTCTCAATTAAAAAGCTACTTTTATTACAAAAAAACGTAATAGCATATCTCTTGAGAAAAGAAATTCATTATCCTTAAAATACAAATAATCTTTAGTATGTCCTAAACTCATAACTATTTGATCACATAAATGTGCCATATCATAAACTTCATCACTATTTGACGCACTACCTTCCTCATTTACATCATCAATAATCATGTATCTTACTTTGTGCGAATGAGTTTCAATTCATTTGAAGTTTTGAGGGAATAAAAGAAATTACAGGATTTATATTAGATTTGCCAATTTTCATTGAGGAGGCACATAACCAAACTTTCGTAGTCTTTTGTTTGTATCCAAGTTTATAGCACTACTTTGCCATAAGAAATTATCTTTGTAGTTGAACCATTATTAAAATGAATTTGTCATCTCAAACAATCCATACCCAACCGAAATAATAGGCATGAACCGAAATAAGCTTTCATCTTAGTTATCACAAGAAGAGCAAAATGTACACTCGTTTTCAGTGACTTCTCAATGGATTACAATCGTTAACTATGAACATGAAAAAATGATAAATTTATCTTTGTAGCTGCCCTAAAAGAAAGGTAAGAATTCTTAGCTTCTTGTTGAGATCCATTGTTGAGATCCTTCAAGTGCTCTGTATACGAGTGAATGAGCTCCTCTTCCAGATAGCCAACAACTCTATGTGCTAATTTAGGGGAGAGTAAATAGAGGACGAAGTAAGCATTGAAGAATACTCCTTTCATTGTAAGAACCAGCAGCCTCTCGTACCATTTCGGTTTCACAAGCTCTATCATGGTCATTAGGTGCATCCTTTCATTCTCTGCTTCTTCCAGCAGGGCTTTGATCCAACCACCATTATGTTCAAACTTGCGGAGAGGCCTTAGGTGCAGCAGCATTCCTCCCACCATTCCAAGAACAACTGCTATAGTTTCAAGCATCATTGCGCAACAACCATAGCGTCTTTGGAATGTGGATTCATCAATTCCAAGAAACAAAACATAGTTGTCAAGGTAAAGAGAAATGATTGAACAAAATGAATTTTTTCTCGATTTTGTACAATTTAGTGGTTGTCCCTTGGAGTTAGAGGCCCTAGAGGTAATTGCAAGGGAATAGGGAGCAAGTTACAATCTGTATATAGCAGCCCATGATACCACAAAGAAATTATAGAAGGATAATAGCCACCAAGAGTAATAGATCAAGCCCAGTGGAAATAGAAATTGAAAACAGAGGAGAGAAAGAACCATGAATCAGTCACATTGTCGATAGATGCGGTGGCTTCATCTAGGACTAGGATCTAGCTTTGCCTTAGCAATGCTCGTCCTAGGCAAAACAATTGTTGTTGCCCCATGCTCCAGTTAGATCCATCCTGCACGATTGCAATTCGAGTTTGTGTAAACTGTTAATGATCAACTATGAGCATATTAAGACTAAATCTTGCAGTTTGATTTCATCGTTACCTGGAGATTCCAGGCCCTTCTCTTTATCTATATAGCCTCTCGGAGCTCACATTTTCCAAGAACCTTTTTCCACAGAAATTCAATCAATCATGAAACAAAACAGCAAAGTCCTTCCTCTTGCCCGACATATGGTCATTCAAGATTTAGCTCAGGAGATCTCACATGATTTAAGTAAAGCACGAGGCAATTCTTTTTATAATGCTAGTGCAATCGGTAAAAGAGAGAAACATGTGCCAACCGAACTTCAAAGGACGTTCGCAAATTACCTCCCATATTTCCTCATCAGTGTGCTCCATTAAGGGTCCAGGTTGTATTGAATTGTTCTACCAAAAAGTGTCGGATCTTGAGGGATGCCACTCGGTACCGTCTTCTTTGGTGATCTTAGGCCTCGAAATCCCCCAGTAGCTTGAAGGAACCACTACACCTCCACCATTCTTCTTCTTCTCCTCCTCCTCTTTGGCGATCGCACTCCCCTTCTTCTCCTTATCGATTAAAGCAAGCTCCATTGCGGAGGAGCTTAACATCCTCCTCGTGTAAATCATTCCGCAGGAGATGCCGTTCCGCCATTCGAATTCCACCTCGAACATCCTGAGAAAGTAGCGGCCACCGTCGTGGTTGCCCCCATTGACGAAGCTTCGCGCCAGGGACCTCAAGATGCCCTGACTCATCCTGAGCAAATTGAAGAGGCCAATCGGAGCAAACAAATTGCTCAAGCAAGGAAAAGGAAAACCAAAGAAGAGGTGGAGGCAAAAAGTGGAGAGCAGGAGTAGAGAGGAAGCGGAGAACGAGTGGAGAGTGAGCGTAGAGGAGATCTAGGGTTTTAAAATGGGGCAAAATTGGGTTTTTAGAAAGGTTTTGAGGGCAAAATAGGCAACCAACTAATTTTATTAATTTAGCCCTTCAGCATTCCAAAAATACTAAAAGCTCAAAGCAAGTCCTCACTTGCTTTGAGCTTTCAGCCTTCCCAAGGCTAGCTTTCACTTGAAAGCCCATTGGAAGTGAGTTGCCAAACACTCCAAATTTTCCCCAAAGGGCTTTGGGGCCTCAAGGGGCTTTCTAAATGCCCAACCAAATGCACCATAAAATCTATTCATGCAACTAAGTTTCTATACTATTCACTCTTTTTGTTAATGTTGGATAAGCAAGTAAGCTTATAAAAGTGCATCATTTATTTAATAGAGTTGTGAACATCACCTCTATGAGGGGTAGATTTTTCCTTGACTTTAGGCTATATTTAAATGTGTGACTAAAAACTATTTGATGTCTTGTCTTATTTGACATGCCTATTTCCCATAGTCAGTATATATATATAATTCTCTCTTTTCTTTTTGGCTTAACACATGCTCATACACATCATATTTTATCATATCATATCATATCATTGGTCAATTTGGAAGCACTAATAAGTCATCACCCTTCTAGGCATGCAAAACTTTAATTGTGTGAAGAGATCCTTTCATATTTTGACACAAATCCAAAGAGGCATGACAAATGCAACTTTGATATCTTGTAGAGGTTGCCTTTTCTTTTGTATTCATATTTTATCATCCAATTCCAGATAATAGAGCATCAACTCATTTTATCGTACTTAAAATTTCATAGAAATATAATTCACCCATGGTCAAGCTGGATAATTAAAGGAAATTTTTTATTGGAGGTATGAAACTTTAAAGGCATTACATAAGTTCAATGACTTTAATTCGATGAATAGTCTTCTGGCAACTCTGAGAGCACGGAAATGCACAAGCCTCAACCTTCTTCACGTCCACTCCAACTTTCTTGATGTCTACATAAGTTCAAATATGAAATAAGAGATTAAAAAAATCATTCACATCAGTATTGAAATTAAGTATTTTCTAAAATGAAATGACTTAGTGTGCAGCCATCCTCTCATAATTAAAAAAAAATATATCAATGAACAATGACAAAGCAAACACGGATTGAACAATGACTTTCTTGGCTTTATAAATATCATAAAAAAGTTAAGTTATATCTTCAATGTCAATGTGAAGATTATTACCTGGATGGTAGTCAAGGCAAGTAGACAAGAAACAACCGATATCACGATGGTCTAATGCGGATGTCAAGGATTGCTTGGAATCACCAAACAAGCAAACCAACATGCAATCCTCAAAGTTAAGTTTCAATGCACATTTTGCCACACACTAGATCCCGCACCAAAAGGAGGAAAGTGTACGAGCATCGGTTTCGGTGTTGGCACCCATGGACGACCATAGTATTAGAGCTACCATGAGCAACACCAGCCCCATTCTCTTGGATGTTGTCACTGCCATGGTTATTTCCAACTAAACTATTCTTGGCCTAAGAGTCTTGATAGCTTCATGATCAAGTGCACTGATGTTGTTGGGATCAACTAGTGTAGCACCTTTATATACTAATAGATTCATTCAAGTTGTTGAATGAATGATGAAAAGGTCTACAAGGAGAAAGAATATCCATTTCATTTAATGAGAATTTAAAGATTTGGATTTTTAACCAAATATAGGGTCAATGTGATAATATGTTGCCATTTCTTTTGAGAATACGCTTGCCATTTCTTGTTGAATGAATGATGACCATAAAGGTCTGTAGAGGAGAAAGAATATCCATTTCATTTATTGAGAATATGCTTGATATATCATCTAGTTTAAAGATTTGGAATTTTAATGAGTCATCCAACCATATGCTTTTAGAGGAAGCTTGGTAACCTTGGTCTCAAGGTTCAAAGTGGACACTATAATGGCAAAAGAAGTTGCCACAGGGATCACAGCCACCCGTATTAGCAAGGTGGCCAATTCATCAAATTGTCGCCGCTTGATTCGAATGTTGCTGGTGAAGATCATGATGACGATGAGGGACAATATGAGGTTGAGGGCGTTGCACCATGCGAAAAACTAGAACAGCATTGGTGACTTCTTGGCCAAGCCCTCAAATGTGGAAGGATCTAGGTCGACTTCAAAGGCGGACTCATTACCACTTGAACGGCCACATTGCAATTTACCCGCTCTTTCTACCGAGTTGTCTGAACAAACTTCTTCTAGTGGACTTGCCGTTGCTTGGAACTCCATCGTCACGAGTAGCACTGTAATGACCATGACGATTTGCAGCATGCCTTTCTCTTACGATTTCCTTTCTTCCTCTGTCTCACTCGATTGAATTACTCACCATAGATAGGAATTTTCAATGGTGGCCATGCCTTGGTGAATAAAAATGCTACGTTTTTTGAGATGATAGAAAAGAGAGAGTGAATTGGTAAAGAGGAATGATCCCTCTCACGGAATTTATGGTGGGCAAGTAAGATTGAGATGATCATCATAGATTTATTTTATTATGTGGGGCCAATACTTATATTCGTACACCTTAATTCGCCACTACAAAAATTATAGCAATATAGAATATTAACATAGTAGATTTTGTGCATATTCACTGCATTAATGACATATTATTAATAAGAATCAAAATTATAGTAGCGACGATAGGAAACAAATGATATTGCAAGAAATAAAAAAAAATCTTCATTAGTTAGGATACTTGTAAATCATTACAAAAGTACTCGCCGTGTAGTGCTTTTCAGTCACGAAGTGCTCCTGCCATTCGCCTCCAGAAGGATTTATTGTGATATTTAGGCCTTTTGCCAGTCGGGTCATACATTTTTCCCTTAATTACAACTATGCTATTTCATTATTATTAATCGAGCAGAATGAGGTCCCAACATATGAATCCATCTATCTCTAGGCATTTACTTAAATCTTTTGCATAAGATCTTTATGTAAGAAGAGTTAAGAATAGTAAGAGATGATTTCATTGATCAAAATCTAAGCGGTATTGTCCTTGTCCATAAAGGAGAATCCTTGAAAGGGGATTAGTTTCCAACAAGCAACTAAGTGCTAGAAATCGGCAAGAGGAGAGTGAGTTTTGAGCGAAGGTTGATATAGTCGCATGCACCCCTTATCAACTCATCCCTCTTGTTGGATATTGCATTCCCGATGCTCTGAGAATTCTAGTATACAACTTCGATCCAAATGGCATGCTGGACTCTTATTTGCATGGTGAGTTTCAATCCCATAATAATCGGCTAACTTAATTTCTATTATAATAAACGTGCAAAAGTAATGTAATGTGCACCGTGATTTCGGAGATCAAAATCCAATTGATCATGAGTGCCCTAAATGTCATTGTAGGTACTAATCGCCCTAGCATGCCTTGGCCTAAGAGGATGAAGGTGGCTTTAGGTTTCGCATGAGACTTGGCATATCTATATGAGGAGTGTGAGTAATTTTTTTTAGAGAAAACCTATATCATTATTATAATAATTTTCAAGTTTCATTTTTTGGGTTTAACCTCTCAAGCAATCCTAGAGGAAGTTTTATCTATCTTTGTTTTGCTTGCTAAGCGAATTTATAACAGAGCACCGCATGATCTTCCTTTGCTGGTTTCTAAGTTTTTATATCTTTTGTTAAGATTTTTTTTGTTTTCTGTCGTGGTTTTCTTTCTAGATTTTCTAGAATTCCCTTTTTTTTCTTAAGAGGTTGCTTAATCGTTAAGTCTCCTCAATCTTATTACAAAGAGATAGATGGTGCTATGGGACACCATAAGGTTAGGCGTATTACACCAGGTGAAGAATTTATAGAGCACGGGGGACTATTCGGCCAATCCTCCAACAGCAACTGGATCCATACCCACCTCGTATATGGTAGTTGTATTAAAATTGTCATCACCAGTTGACCGTTCCTTCTATAGTCTTTTTCATCTCACGGTGGACGAAAATCCGCATCCATAATAAGCGGAAGGGTTTAAAGATATAGCTTTTCTTGATTGATGCAATGAAGAGGGAAGTTTTGTTTGTCTTTGTTTTGCTCACATAGTGAATTTATAATAAGGCAACGTAGGAAAATTGCCACTACCCGTAGACCATTCCCTCTATGGTCATATTTAACTCGTGGTGGACAGATGTCCACGTCAATAATGAATAGAGGGTTTTAAAGATACGGCTTTTGTTGGCCAAGGCAATAAAGAGGAAGCTTTTCCTCGTGGAGTGAATTTATAATCGAGCACCATGGGATCTTCCTTACTTGTTTGTAAATTTTTGTTTTTCTATTAAGAATTTTCTTATTTTCTATCATGGGTTTCTGTCTAGATTTTGTTAAGAATTTGTTCAATCACTAAGGCTGCACATGCTAACCATTCTGTTTCTGTTTCTGGAATAAAAATCTGTTTGATAAAAAAAATTTCATTTCTATTTTTGGAACAAATTTCTATTCCAGAAATAGGTTTGGAACATAAATCAGAAACAAAATTTTTTTACTTTTCTATTTCTGGAATAGAAATCAGAAATTGTTTCTCTCTTTCTTATTTCTCACCCGAAGAAGTTTTTTTTGTCCGCCGCTCACCACCACCACCACCACCCCCACCCCCACCCCCCCCCACCACCGGCCCCCGGCCGCTGCCGTTTGTGGACGGCGCCCGGCCGGTTGCCATCCACCGCCCGCCGCCACCGTTCACCGATCGCCACTCCTCCCATTATCGCCGCCACTTAGAAAAGTAAAATTTTTTTTTTTATTATCAAACGAATTTCTATTCCAAGAGCAGAAATTTTTTGTTGTTATCAAACACGTTTTTGGCTCGAAACTCATCTAGTATTTCTATTTCGGAAATGATTTTCATAACAGAAATGTTATCATTCGCACCCTAAGTCTTCCTAATTTTATCCTAAAAACTAGATGGTGTTGAGGGATTCTATGAGATTGAGTGTGTTATACCAGGTGAAGAATTTATTGAGCATAGAAACTTTTCGGCTAATCCTTCAACTACAACTTGATCCATACCCATTATCACGTCTGATTTTATTGACACCCTTATTGGCTACATATGAATTTACTGTGATATTTAGGCCTTTTGCCAGTCGGGTCATACATTTTTCCCTTAGTTACAACTATGATATTTCATTATTATTAATCAAGTAGAACAAGGTCCCAACGTATGAATCCATCCATCTCTAGGCATTTACTTAAGTCTTTTGCATAAGATCTTTATGTAAGAAGAGTTAAGAATAGCAAGAGATGATTTCTTTGATTAAAATCTAGGTGGTATTGTCCTTGTTCATAAGGGAGAATCCTTGAAAAGGGATTAGTGTCCAACAAGCAATTAAGTGCTAGAAATCGGCAAGAGGAGAGCGAGTTTTGAGTGAAGGTTGATATAGTCGCATGCACCCCTTATCAACTCGTCCCTTTAGTTGGATATTGCATTCCCGATGCTTTGAGAATTCTAGTATACAACTTCGATCCAAACGGCATGCTGGACTCTTATTTGCATGGTGAGTTTTAATCCCATAATAATCGGCTAGCTTAATTTCTATTATAATAAACATGCAAAGGTAATGTAATGTTCATCGTGATTTTGGAGATCAAAATCCAATTGTTCAAAAGTGCCCTAAATGTCATTGCAGGTGCTAATCGCCCTAGCATGCCTTGGCCTAAGAGGACAAAGGTGGCTTTAGGTTCCGCATGAAACTTGGCGTATCTATATGAGGAGTGTGAATAATTTTTTTTAGAGAAAACCTATATCATTATTATAATAATTTTCAAGTTTCATTTTTTTTGTTTAACCTCTCAAGCAATGCCAAAGGAAGTTTTATCTTTCTTTGTTTCGCTCGCTAAGCAAATTTATAATAGGGCATCGCACGATGTCCGTGTGGTGGATGGATTTCCGATATTTGATGTCACCTACCAGCATTTATGCCGAGAAAATTCTTGAGCACGGCACAATTACGGGATCGCCTATCCCTAAGAATGTTCCGGAAGCACTTGGATCCTCCCATAGGCATTTTGGTTGTTCTTCTTCAATCATGAATGCTCCATTGATTACGGAAACCTTGGCTCCGTGACATATGCCTGTGAGTACGAATTGTCTATGGACTGTAATGCGGTATGTTATCTTGTCTCAATTACCGTTATCATTATCCTAATAAGTAGGGTTTCGTCAACGTGGCCGATATTCACGAAGGTAATTGTGCTTCTTACATGGCTCGTAGTCATATTAATGACAGTGACTTTTGCAATGCCAGTAGTTGTGTTGAGCAGAGACGAAGAAAGTAATCTTACTCACCAAACGGTTGGGATTGCTATTATAATTTGGATGGTATTTTCGGTTGTCCTTTTGTTGCTGGCTTCATACAACTGCATCCAGAAATTGCGACGAGGGCGTCACTAAGTCCCGAAGGCAGGAGAATGGCACACCAAGCTAACTTTACAGGATCTTGAGTTCGAGGTTTTTGCTTGTTGTGATCCATTTGTAGAAGCTCGGTTGGCTGCATGTTCGCCTCTATTTTGAGGATAATAATCAGACCATTCCCTTTATGGTCATATTCAACTCGTGGTGGACGGATGTTTGCATCAATAATGAATGGAGGGTTTTAAAGATATGGTTTTTGTTGGCCAAGGCAATAAAGAGGAAACTTTTGCTTGTAGAGTGAATTTATAATTGGGCACAATGGGATCTTCCCTTACTTGTTTGCAAAGTTTCATTTTTCTATTAAGAAATTTTTTATTTTCTATCATGGGTTTCTATCTAGATTTTCTAGGATGAAGGTGGCTTTAGGTTCCACACGAGACTTGGCATATCTACATGAGGAGTGTCGGTAATTTAAAAAAAAAAAATTATATCACTAGCATGCTACTATGTGAAAGAATCATTTTGCTACTACGAGATGAAGAGGCATCGAATTTTAAGAATTTTGCTCTCTTGCCAGCTCAGTCTTCCAAGCTAGGATGTTTTCCATGAATACCAAGTGTTCGATGTGGAGAGGAGTCTCGGTGTAATTCCCAATCTTGATTCTATCGAGAAGCAACTTATCTTTTACAAGCAACTCAAGCAAAGAAGGCATGCCTTTTCACGGTAGCTTCGTAGAGCTTAGACTCCATGTTTAGCTCTCTAAAGTGAGAGTTTTAGAATACTCTCTCCATCATTTGGGGGCTTGAATATACATTGTCATAACCAAGTCAACATTTAGTTTATATGATCCATTGACCAAGAGTGATTGGTTCTCGGTTTGGTTCCAAATGGAATCGATCACATTTATTTTTACTAGTTTTTTATATTATTTTTTCCCCACTACTTGGAACTGGATGGAGTTAGTGTTTAGTTCACATTTTACTAATTTTTTTTTAAAATAATTCAATGTATATGCGGTCGATTCGATATAGTTCCCCTTTGGAATCGAGAATTGCACCAACACCCTTGAGAATCGAACCAAACTGGCCAGTCCAATCCAATCCAGTTCGGATGGTTCCTAATTTGGGTGGTCCATTTTGCACATATTTATTCTTGAGTGGCAAGCTAACATAAAAAGTTGATCTCTACTCAATCGGAGTGGTTCCTGATTTGGGTGGATCATTTTGCACATGTTGGGTCAACACCTATATTGGTTCTACGTAAGTCGTTGCTACGAAAATGATAGGGACCAAAACATTAATATAGTAAATTTTGTGCATATCTACTGCGTTAATGATATATCGTCAATGATAATTAAAACTACAATAGGCGATGATTAGAAACATTTAGTAATGCAAGTTATGAAAAATCTATACTAGTTAGGATACTTATAAGCCATTACGAGATATCTATTTTGTAATGTTTTTGGGCACGGAGTCATCCAAATATATAACTTAGAGAGGACTCATTATCACTTGAACAACCACATTATAGCTGTACCCGCTCTTTATGCCGAGTCTTCCGAATAAATCCCTCTCTGTGGACTTGCCGCTACTTCAAATGCCATCGTCGTGAGTAAGACAACGATAACCATGACGGTTTGTTGTATGCCTTTCTCTCATGATTTCCTTTCTTCCTCCCTCTCGTTTGGTTGAATTATATGCTACATGCTAGAATTCTTGATGGTGGCCATGCCTTGGCAAATACAAATATTCTATTTTTTTGGGTGATAGAGAAGAGAGAGTGAATTGGTATAGAGGAACAACCCCTCGGGAAATTTATGGTGGCAAGTAAGATTGCAATGACTATTATAGATTCATTTTACAATGCGAAGCTAATACCTATATTGTTGTTTAGTAAGTTATTGCTGCGAAAATTAGAGTGACACAATATATCGATGTAGAAAATTATGTGCATATCCACTTTTTTAACGACATATTGTTAATGAGAATTAAAATTACAATAAGAGACGATAGGAAACATATGGTATTGCAATCTATAAAATATTTATATTAATCAAACACTTGTAAGCCATTATGGAAATACCCACTGCATAATGTTTTTGGTTATACCGTACCCATAGTGCCAGAGAGGTTTGACTATGATGCATATAATGTTAATATTGACGGTTGTTTTTCTTTAATTGCATCTTCAACTAATGTGGAAATTGATGCAAGTACTTGGCATGCTAGACTAGGTCACATTGGGTTACAAAGAATGAAACAATTGACAAAAAAAGGCCTGTTAGGGTCACTCGCTAATGTTGATCTATCCATATGTGAACATTGTTTAGCTGAAAAAACAACTTGAAAACTATTTGGTAAAGGAATCAGAGCTAAACTTCCATTGCAACTCATACATTCTAACATTTGTGATCCGTTGAATGGGAGGGCGAGGCACGGAGCGTCATATTTCATCATTTTTATAGATGACTCACACGTTTTAATTATATTTTTATGATCTCCCATAAGTCCGAAGCATTAGATTGCTTTAGATGATATATAGTTTTAGTAAATAATTAGTTAAACAAAACAATCAAGGTATTGATAACTAATCGTGGTTGTGAGTATCTATCTGAGCAATTTAAGGTTCTTTGTGATGAAAATGAAATTGTAAGACAATTGATTACTCCCGGTACTCTACAACAAATGGGGGTTGTTGAGAGAAGGAATATAATCCTATTGGAAATGGTTAGGTCCATGATGGCATAGGCGAATTTATCTATCTCATATTTGAGAGATGCATTATTGACTGCTGCATATATACTTAACCGTGTGTTCTCTAAGTTAGTCACTTACACCCCTTATGAATTGTGGACTGGTAGGAAACCAGACTTAAGTAATCTACGACCTTGGAGTGTGCAACATATATTCATGATTTTTCCTATAAATATGGCAATAGGCCCAAGAGAAAAGAAATGTATCTTTATTAGGTACTCTGAACACTCTAAAGGGTATGTGTTCATAAGTAAACAAGCTGAATGAAGTGTGACTGAATGAAGTCGCAAGATGTCACATTTTTTTACAATGATTTTCCTAGTAGAGGTGAAATCAATAAGGATTTTTAATTATATGAATTGAAAGATCCGGATAACACACCAACTAATGTTGTCGAGGAAAATGAAAATTTACCTTAACATACAAGGCCTAGTGAAAGTGTTGAACTAAGTCATGTTTATTATTGGACTTCAAAACTATGCTTCCCCATGTAAACCGCTTCTTGCCTTGTCTCTCTCGCAATTCTCCAGTCAACAGAGGACTCATGCGGTTTTCCTCCTCGTCATGGATCTCGCCATGGATTCCAATGTTGTCCATGTACGCATCCCCTTATAGAATCCGAACAACCCCATAAAATGAAAAGGAAAGTTGTAAGAAATTATTGACAACAATTAATAATTTCAATATAAATTGAATTATTACATATGACATCCACGACCTTGACTCTGGATCTGCTTGAATACAAAGGCATGCGGCATTGAGCACTCGACGAACCTCTTCCTCTGAAAACTCTTCTAAATGAGGGTCCATTAGCTTGTGGATCGCTGATGCTCCCAACATGGGGCGTACCTGTGGAGAAAATAATAGAATATATAAAGACTAAAGTTATTGAAAATGAAAAACGAGATAAGTTGGTAATACCGTACCCATAGTGCCAGAGAGGTTTGACTATGATGCATATAATGTTAATGTTGATGGTTGTTTTTCTTTAATTGCATCTTCAACTAATGTGGAAATTGATGCAAATACTTGGCATGCTAGACTAGGTCACATTGGGTTACAAAGAATGAAACAATTGACAAAAGAAGGCTTTTTAGGGTCACTCGCTAATGTTGATCTATCCATATGTGAACATTGTTTAGCTGGAAAAACAACTTGAAAACTATTTGGTAAAGGAATCAGAGCTAAACTTTCATTGCAACTCATACATTCTAACATTTGTGGTCCGTTGAACGGGAGGGCGAGGTATAGAGCCTCATATTTCATCATTTTTATAGATGACTCACACGTTTTAATTATATTTTTATGATCTCCCATAAGTCCGAAGCATTAGATTGCTTTAGATGATATATAGTTTTAGTAAAGAATTAGTTAAACAAAACAATTAAGGTATTGATAACTAATCGCGGTTGCGAGTATCTATTTGAGCAATTTAAGATTCTTTGTGATGAAAATGGAATTGTAAGACAATTGATTACTCCTGGTACTCTGCAACAAATGGGGGTTGTTGAGAGAAGGAATATAATCCTGTTGGAAATGGTTAGGTCCATGATGGCGTAGGCAAATTTACCTATCTCATATTGGGGAGATGCATTATTGACTGCTGCATATATACTTAACCGTGTCTTCTCTAAGTTAGTCACTTGCAACCGTTATGAATTGTGGACTGGTAGGAAACCAGACTTAAATAATCTACGACCTTGGAGTGTGTAACATATGTTCATGATTTTTTCTATAAATATGGCAATAGGCCTGAGAGAAAAGAAATGTATCTTTATTAGGTATTTTGAACACTCCAAAGGGTATGTGTTCATAAGTAAACAAGCTGAAGGAAGTGTGACTGAAATGGAGTCGCAATATGTCACATTTTTTTAGAATAATTTTCCTAGTAGAGGTGAAATCAATAAGGATTTTTAATTATATGAATTGAAAGATCCGGATAACACACCAACTAATGTTGTCGAGGAAAATGAAAATTTACCTTAACATACAAAGCCTAGTGAGTGTTGAACTAAGTCATGTTTATTTTTGGACTTCAAAACTATGTTTCCCCATGTAAACCGCTTCTTGCCATGTCTTTCTCCCGCAATTCTCCAGTCAGCAGAGGACTCATGCAGTTTTCCTCCTCGTCATGGATTCCAATGTTGTCCATGTACGCCTCCCCTTCTAGAATTCGAACAACCCTATAAAATGAAAAGGAAAGTTGTAAGAAATTATTGACAAAAATTAAGAATCTCAATATAAATTGAATTATTACATGTGACATCCACGACCTTGACTCTGGATCTGCCTGAATACAAAGGCACGCGGCATTGAGCACTCGACGAACCTCTTCCTCTGAAAACTCTTCTAAATGAGGGTCCATTAGCTTGTGGATTGCCGATGCTCCCAACATGGGGCGTACCTGTGGAGAAAAAAATAGAATATATAAAGACTACAGTTATTGAAAATGAAAAATGAGATAAATTGGTAATACCGTACCCATAGTGCCAGAGAGTGCTTGCTCTCAGGCCAATCGTGATCAACTACCTTTCTTCCTTCTAGTGACTCGCTTTGCGAGGACTATCACAAATGAGTAGACATTGGCTTTCTCTGTTAACTTGTCAGCCATGTAATAATGAGGATCCATATACCTGCATTAAACAAATGATTAGTGTACTAGGCTAAAACGATAATGAATTAGACAAACCAAAGGAACGGCGAATGAACTTACCCAAAAGTCCCCATTATACGCGTGGATATGTGGCTCCCCTTGCCAAAAGCGAACTTGGCGAGTCCAAAGTCCACGACCTATAATCAAAATGTTAGTTTTCATAATCAATAACTTGAATTCAATAAACAGATGATTGATATTATCATGTGATTAAAAAATAATTGCAAATCAATACCTTGGGGTCAAAATCGAAGTCGAGTAGGATATTGGCAGTCTTGATGTCTCAATGAATGACTTTGGGATTGCCTGAGAGGTTAAACCAATAAAAATGAAACCCAAAAATTATTATAGTAATGAAAAGGTAAAAAAATAAAAAATACTCACACTCTTCATGTAAATATGCCAAGCCTCGGGCATACCCTAAAGCCACATTCATCTTGGGCCAAGGTATGACAGGGCAATCAATACCTACATTGACATTCAAGACAGTTATAATCAATCAAATTATGAACTCCGAATTAACTAAGCATACTTAGTTGATCATTGTGCAATTGATACTCACCGTGCAAATGAGAATTTAGTGTGCTATTGAGGATGAACTCGTATAGCAGAAATTTGAAAGTGTCAGAAATGCAATATCTCACTAGAGAGACAAGGTAACGATGGTGGATATGGTTGATGATATCAACCTCCGCTCGAAACTCCCTCTCCCCTTACCGGCTTCCATCTATCAATTGCTTAATGGCAACTAATTCCCTACTCGAGAGTACTCCCTTCTAAACATAGCCGAACCCACCTTGGCTGAGAACATTGGAATCGGAGAAATTCTCCATTGCCAATTTCAGCTCCTCGTACGTAAAAGTCTTATGCGAAACACCTAACTCTATGCTTGAGATGGATAGGGTAGGATGTTGAGACCTAGTTCTATTAGGTTAGCAATAATGAAAAAGTACAGTTTAAATTAAGGGAATATATTGGGACCGGACTAGTGACTAGTAAAACAACTTCATTGAAGAAGAGAAACAACAGAACATGAAAATCAGAAACACTAATCTATCATTGAAGCTCTCAATCTATGGAACACAAAAATATCATAAACCACTGTAATATTTGACCTTTTAGAGGGACCAATGTATGCTAGGGTTAGGAGCTCTAAATTATAATTAGAGAAAGTCATGGGATAGAAAATGCTTAGAATGGTAAAATTAGTTATATCATCACCATCTGAGGTGTGAAGAAAAAGGTTGGGACACCACCATATAGCTTATTTGTCTTCTAAAGATCAAGTGTGGGATCACATTCAGTAAAAATCGTGACTAGAGATACAGGAAAAAGAAAAAGAAAACACTCATGAAAAGTTTATCATATTGCACATTCAAGTTGCATAGTCATAAATGTTTTCGGTCTTTCTTCAAACAATAGCATATGTACAATATTATAGTCCTACCTAAGAAGCACAATCCTCTTTTCTATACATGCCATCAATTCTTTGGTATTTTAACTTTCGATGCTCTATAAAAACTCAAGACACGGACTCAAGGAAAGACTATAGCTACCACTATGACCCCGATGCAAGAAGCACTCTCAATTCTCCCTATCAAGTGATTTTTAGCCTCAATGAATGCAACTTCAACACTCTTGGCTGTTTTAATTCTCTTATCTTGAGTAAAAATAGTCTTGCTAAGTGCTATTTCATTCAATTCACCATAGTTTCTCAATAAGGAATAAGTAATGGTCCCTTTGCCAAGTGTTATTTCATTCAATTCACTACAATCTTTCAGTTGCTACATTTTGCTTTTTTCTAATGTAAAATTTAATACCTTAATAAAATAGCATTATGTAATTATGTAAATTTACATATAACTTTCTTTATAGCTATTTGGAATATATATATATAAAGACGTGCGGGCCATTGGAGTGCCAAAACTTGGCACATGAGGATACTTGAGTGCCAAAAGTTCGGAAATGTATACTTAAGTGTCAAAATCGAAACAAAAAGAATCAGTTAAGTGCTAATGGCAAAAATATCCGACCAAACTGCCATGTGTCATTTTCCGGTGATTTTACTTACTAATGGAGCAATTTAAAAAAAAAAAATTGTCCAAGTCATACTAGAAAAAATTTAAAAATCAATTTTATTTGTTTAAAAAAAAAGGAAAGGGAGAGTTTGGGCAAGGGCTATGCAGCCCTTGCCACTATTGCCATCGCCACCCCGTCATTGCTAGGAAGGGCTGGCGACGGTGGGGCGAGAGTTGGCCGAGGTCATGGGGCCCGATGACCCTTGCCAGGCTGACCTGTGGCAAGGTCCTATAGGCCCTTGCCTAGATCTAGGGCGAAGGTCACGTCCCCCAGAAATTAAGCAAAATATTAATTAAAACAAACAATCACTTAATCAAAGCTAAACAAGCTTAATTACTCGTAAACCATAATTAGCAAACACTAAGTATGATTAATCTAAACTAATCATAACCATCTAACTAACCACATATCTTAAGACTAATACAACTTAATTAAACCCCTAACCAAGATTAACCATAGCTAAACTACCTAAGCAAGTTTAACGGACTAATCGAGAGATTAGAATGTAAATTCACCAAGCAACGATTTTCTGACGACACGAGTGTGACAGCGGCGGCAAGGGCTATGCATGGCTACGTCCAAAACCTCAAGGGGGTGCTCGGCAAAAATGGGTCTTGACGGAAGCAGTTTCCAGTGGAGGTGAGAATCGCACCATAGCAGCATAGCGACAAGGCGGCTGAGGGTGGTCCATTTGGTCAAGGGGGCATCCAAGGGGAAGAACCATGGAGAAAACAAAAGGAAAAGAGAGAAAAATGAGAGAGAAATGGGAGGAGAGAGGGGCTGAATGCCCAAGGAGAGAGAAAGGGGTAGAAAAGAGAGAGAGATTTCTCTCCCATTTGGCTTCTTGCAAGAAGCCAAGTCCAACTTCCCTTCCTTTACATCATTTCCCTTCATAATTTCCTTGACTTTCTTGCCTTTTGTCCTCCAACATTGAATGCCACTTTTAGAAGGGGTAAAATAGTAATTTCTCAAAGTATAGTATACCGTACTATATGCGTATACGGGCTAAGATTTTATACGGGCTTGAATCAAATTGGTCTGGGCTCAAATTGTGGAGAAATGGGCTAGAAAATGCAATTAGGCTCAAGGCTTCAAGTTGGGCTCATTTGGACTTGGTGGGCGTGGCTTGGGGCCCACTCAGCCGAACCTTAATGGGCGCAAGGCCCATTGGACCTTCAATTGGTCCATCTCCTCTTAGTATTTTCGGCCCGTTGAATCATTTTCCGATAATTTCTAGACTTACCGATAAATTCGAGAATTAATGAAGCAACGTCCAATATTTTAGCCTTGACATCCTTGAAAGTTTGACACCCAAAACCAAATTGAAATTCATTGTTAATATCGATCAATCGTGACTTTAGTAAGACTTAACTATCTGGCGACGTTTAGGGGCTCACACGCGTTTGACCTGTGATTGATAGCTTTTCAATTCATGGTCGTGCCTATTCAAATCAGGGCAATCCTCGATTGTCATATAATTATGAGGGGTTAATTGCTCACGCTAAGTACAGAGCTAAAAGGAAATCGGTTTAACGTCGTTCGCAATCAATATCAAAGTCATGCGGAATCACCCACAATCCGACCTCGTATTTTTGCCGAATCAATTTATTTATGTTCACTAATTAGACTACAACAATGGGGTATCATCTCCCTTTGATCCTTATGGTCGAGCGGCCTATCCTTGATTGAATTCACTGGTCGTACATGTATCGATCCTTAATTGTCTTTTCGACTAGTCAGTTAACTCATGAGGGGCTAGCTCAGAGTAAATATAACTAATAGCACATTGATAAAATAACCATTTCATATACCCCAATATGGGTTGAAATTCAGGATGTCACACTGCAACATCAATAGTTGGTGCTAGACAAAAAAAAAAAAACAATTCTGAATCCCATGAATAAACTAAGGTAGGAGGTGAAATGATAAGAAAATGAAGATGACGATCACATTCGAAGGATAAAACAAATGATGTGATCTTTGAAATTTGTTCCTGGCCATTTGCTAGAATAACATTATGGCTCCTCTTCCAACATTTAAACGACTTATTAATAGGATATGCACGATTATTCTCTAGGAAATAATAGCATCATGAAAGTATGCTTTAAAGGATTGACAATTGCACAGGACTCAAATTTTTTTGACTTGATTTCAGAGAATTGTCTTCTTCATTGCACAATCAAGTAGAAGGATCTCTAAAAATCAGTTGCGATGTATATGTTAGGATGCATGTGTGAGTGAGTTGTGTTAAAGAAGTTTCACATCGGAGAATTATTATGATGTTGAATCAATTGATATATCATAGTTAACCCATAACCCTTTGTCTTAAGCTTTTGTGTGAATGTGAGTCCAACTGGATATATTAATAAATTTAAACTTAGGCTCTCTCTTGGTGATCTCCTCAAGTATTATAATTTGACATGCTTTTTTGGGTCAATGTAATGAATAGGATTACGTTTCCATTGTGGGTAATGTAGTTGGGTTCAAAGCCTTACGCTCTATTGTTTGAAGGATCTGCGAATCCCTCCTTCCTATACAAAACTTTCCAAGGCTTGCCTTGTGGCTTTCAAGTTGACACATCGTATTCAAAATTTATTCCTCATTTTTCTCTACAAGATGAAACAGGAAATAACATGATAATTTGTCACACAAGGCAACATTTCACCCTCTTCGTAAGAAGATTCCATTTGCTTATTTGATTATTAGTGCAAGTACTACTCCCCCATCATCACAGTTCACACACATCGCATCAAAAATTTCTTACACCTTTTCCTTTGTGAGGTCAGATAAGAAAATAAAATGATAGTTTCTCACACGAGGTAATATTTCCCCCTCTTCCTTTGAAGATTCCATTTACTGATTTGATTCTTAGTGCAAGTGCTTCTCCCCCCATTATCTTATAAAAAATTTCTTTTGCATCTTTTCCAGTTTCAGTTTCAAAAGATGCTGAGCAAAAGATTCACCCAACTAGACTTTTCCACGAGCTCGGCAAGCTTCTAGCAAAGAACCTCGAATAACACCATCTGGTTTCACATTCATCGATTCTATGAGTCTCCACTTCATCAAATGGTCTATTTCTACCCAAGAGATCTATAATGCATCTATAATGCTGCAATTTAGGGGAGATTCCATAGTCTTGGATCATTGAACTAAAATAACTCCATCCAAGTTCTAATGAACATGATGCTGTCCCTGCGCTTGCAAATTATAAAACTATGCTATAATATATGGGAGAAAGGATTAGTATTTGTTTCATAATTTTTTTAGTAAAAATGGAACAATTCAGTTCTTAGGAACAAAGAGAAGAGATCTATACCAATATGCAATGGGGGTTGATACCATTTTCTCCCTACATATTGGTAGGATGGGGCCATTCTTCAAATGAAAATTATTCATTTTCCTTTCTTTTTATTTCTATCCGATCTATACTTTTCTAGTTGGGCTGTAACACTTAACTCCAGGAAGATAAGAGTAGAAATTAGCATGATAACGTAGATGCATGGAGTCAAATGGCCCATTGCATTTCCTGTAATATCGAAATCCAATTTATTACCTTCAGCCACCAACTCTGACAAAGGAAAATTTACTTCACCATTTCCCACTTATTTATCCCTCTTTTCTTCCAATTTATCCTCCTATGCTTCTTTGCTACCTTTTGCACTTGCCGCATATTCTGGCAGTATCTTTTCTCAAATTTTGCCTCTACTTTCTTCCCCTTCCTCTCCTTTTTCTGCTCCTTTCTATCCTTTCTCCTTTTCCTCTGCTTTTTCTTCTTGTTTCTCTCCTTTCCCTTTTGCACCAAACTTTTTCTGTTATCACTCATCGCAAGTGGATGTTAATGGGAGGCTTGGAGCAATCTCGCATAAATTGTTCATTTGGATCATTCATGATCCTCTAAAGTATGAGCAAAAGAATTCTAATCTCTTTCACCTTGTGTTAATATGGTGAGTGATGTGAAGTCATGGAGTTTGTAATGTTTGGGTTAACTTCTTTATTTGTCAAAAAGAGTATAGTTTACAGAGGAATAACACAAAAATGTACTAATCGGGCTCAAGTTCGAACTAGACAAGCCCATGCTATATATTTTTTCAAGATTAACTTTGGTACATGTGTTTTTCAATCCTACTGTGTCTATGAATATTAGTTGATGCTCTCTAAAGGGAAACACATCCATTGTGCTTCTGAACCATAACATTAATATAAACATATGGAGTGTAAAGATGTTAATTATATGAACCAATTGACCTCTTTTCTAAATGTCATTAACTTGTGATGATAAATGAATATCTTTTAGCATTAGCGTTACTTAGATCTCTTTTTGGATGATAAACTCACTGAATGTGACTAGTGCAGAAGCTTGGTTATATGAATAGACTTTAGTTTGTCTATTTACAATAGCCAAATACTAAATTGTGTTGTTGAACTAATCATCACCCTAGATGTTTATCATAAGCTTCAAAGCTTTTAGTTTGTTGTGCCTCATACATAAATGCAGTATTGTTTGGTCATGCTCGATGATCACACTCTCGCCATCCCATAAGCAGCAACCTCAGTTTGTTTTTCAAGTTAAGAGTCTTTGATAAGCAAGATTGCTAGAAATGTTGGCGAGTATCAAGCTTTCATTGAATTGCAGTAGAGTAGATATCTCTTCCATATGACACCGTGGTTTTATAGTACCAATTAAATTGTACACAGCCACCTGATGAAACCTTGCATACAACGAAAGTATGTGCATGGGTATAGAGAAGCACAATGGGAAAACCATTGGTTTTAAGTGGAGGAGCTCTGTTTCATTAAATAGTGTGCGAGAACAAAGTAGGTCTTATGAGTAGTGTGAGGTGTTGGGGTAATAACAAGTCTAGTATCACTCCTTTTGTTAATGTTGGATAAGCAAGTAAGCTTATAAAAGTGCATCATTTATTTAATAGAGTTGTGAACATCACCTCTATGAGGAGTAGATTTTTTTCCTGGACTTTAGGCTATGTTTAAATGGGTGACCAAAAACTATTTGATGTCTTGTCTTATTTGACATGCCTATTTCCCATAGTCAATATATATATAATTCTCTCTTTTCTTTTTGGCTTAACACGTGCTCATACACATCATATCATATCATTGGTCAAGTTGGAAGCACTAACAAGTCGTCACCCTTCTAGGCATGCAAAACTTTAATTGTGGACATGCGGACCTCTGGAGTGCCAAAAGTTGGCACAAAGGGACACTTAAGTGCCAAAAGTTACAAAATGTACACTTAAATGCCAAAATCGGAGCAAAAGGGATCACTTAAGTGCCAACGGCGAAAAATTCCGGCCAAATTGCCACGTGTCCATTTTCCGGCGACTTCATTTGCTGACGGAGCATTTTTTTTCTAAATAAAAAATCCATGTGGCATTTTTTCAAAATAAAAAAATCCACGTGGCATTTTTTCAAAATAAAAAAATCCACGTGGCATTTTTTCAAAATAAAAAAATCCACGTGGCAATTTTTTTATAAAAAATTGTCCACGTCAGATTTTTGAAAAATTAAAATCGATTTTATTAAAAAAAAAAAAAGAAAAGGAGGAGGGGATCGGCGAGGGCTGTGCAGCCCTCGCCGTTGCCGCCGCCGCCGCCCCACCTTGCCGGGAAGGGCCGGCGACGGTAGGGAGGGTCGCCGGGTCGTCGTGCCCGGCCGGTGGCCGGCGACCCCGGTCGGCCGGCGGCGAGGGCTGCGCGCCCTCGCCCGGATCTGGGGCGAGGGTCGCAACCCCGTCGCCGGCCCTCGCCCGGCCGGGCCAAGGGCCGTCGGCCGCCTGCACCGGCGGGCCGGCGAGGGCGCGCAGCCCTCGTTGCCGGCCGACCGGGGTCGCCGGCCACCGGGCGGGGCTCGACGACCCCGGCTGACCCTCCCTACCGTCGCCGGCCCTTCCCGGCAAGGTGGGGGGCGGCGGCGGCGGCGGCGGCGAGGGCCGCACAGCCCTTGCCGATCCCCTCTTCCTTTTCTCTTTTTTTTTTTTTTTAAATAAAATCAATTTTATAATAATATATTTTTAATTATTTAATATTATTTAATTAATAATTTTTAAATCCACGTCAGCCAAAACGACGTCATTTTGGCTGATTTTTGGCCGATCGGTTTCCGGCGAGCTACGTAGGATTTCCGGCGGGTTCCGGCGACTTGGCACTTAAGTGATCCAATTTTTTTAAAAGTGGCACTTAAGTGTACCTTTTGTAACTTTTGGCACTTAAATGTCCCTTTATGCCAAGTTTTGGCACTTGCGCTGTACTTTCCCCTTTAATTGTGTGAAGACATCCATTCATATTTTGACACAAATTCAAAGAGGCATGACAAATGCAACTTTGATATCTTGTAGAGGTTGCCTTTTCTTTTGTACTCATATTTTATCATCCAATTCCAGATAATAGAGCATCAACTCATTTTATCGTACTTAAAATTTCATAGAAATATAATTCACCCATGGTCAAACTGGATAATTAAAGGAATTTTTTATTGGAGGTATGAAACCCTAAAGACATTACATAAGTTCAATGACTTTAATTCAATGAATAGTCTTCTGGAAACTTTGAGAAAACGAATATGCACAAGCCTCAACCTTCTTCCCGTCCACTCCAACTTTCTTGGTGTCTACATAAGTTCAAATATGATATAAGAGATTAAAAAAATCATTCACATTAGTATTGAAATTGAGTATTTTCTAAAATGAAATGGCTTAGTGTGCAGTCATCCTCTCATAAATAAAAAAAAATATCAATTAACAATGACAAAGCAAACACGAATTGAACAATGACTTTCTTGGCTTTATAAATCTCTTAAAAAAAAGTTAAGTTATATCTTCAATCTCAATGCGAAGATTATTACCTGGATGGTAGTTAAGGCAAGTAGATAAGAAACAACCGACATCACAATGGTCTGATGTGGATGTCAAGGACTGTTTGGAATCACCAAACAAGCAAACCAACATACAATCCTCAAAGTTAAGTTTCAATGCACATTTTGCTGCACACTAGATCCTGCACCAAAAGGAGGAAAGTGTACGAGCATCGGCTTCAATGTTGGCACCCATGGATGACCACAGTATTAGAGCTGCCACGAGCAACACTAGCCCCATTCTCTTGAATGTTGTCACTGCCATGGTTATTTCCAACTAAATTGTTCTTGGCCTCAGAGTCTTGACAGCTTTGTGATCAAGTGCACTGATGTTGTTGGGATCAACTAGTGTAGCACCTTTATATACTAATAGATTCATTCAAGTTGTTGAATGAATGATGAAAAGGTCTACAAGGAGAAAAAATATCCATTTCATTTAATGAGAATTTAAAGATTTGGATTTTTAACCAAATATAGGGTCGAGGTGATAATATGTTGCCATTTCTTTTGAGAATACGCTTGACATTTAATGAGAATTTAAAGATTTGGATTTTTAACCAAACGGATTTCTGTTCCTTTTCTATTTCGGGGAACAAAAGAACAGAAAAATAGAGAAATAAAAATGTTACTAAATGGAGCCTTAAGGGTGTGTGCTATCCAATTTAATGGAAGATTGTCTTGTTTATTTGCCTTAGCTACCCAATCCATTTCTCAATTGGCTTCTCTAGCATAATGGACTAATGAAACATTTGAGTGTTAGCCCAATAGCTCACAAGCATCCGTGATAAGTAATTCCACTTCCTACTAAAGCTGTCGAAATGGGTCATAAACTCATGATAACTCACTTTTAGTTAAATGGGTCATATATGGATCAAGTGAAGATTAAATATGGGTTATAATTACATATTAAAAAGAAGTAAAAAAAGAAATGGGTCCCAAAAAAAATAAAATAATATAGAGACTATTAAAATAAATAGATATTTATTGAATCAAAAATTGCAGTACAATAAGCCCAATATTACACTATTACAAGAGACTCCCCAACCCACTTAGCGGCATAAGACCCATCAGACCAACTGGGCGACCAGAATTAGAAACATAAGATCCATCCATATGAAAATGGCAATTGCTACCTACTCATAAGTCTTCTTGCCATAAGCATTAGAACTAGGATGGGGATCACATAAGTCTCGACAGAGAATAGGACCGCTGCCAAAGTGAGGACGACAGCAGCTTTGGTAAAAAATTGCCATCTTCAACTTACTCCGCTAATAGCAATGAGGATCACAGTAAGGGATATGACGTAGGACGCCGTGTTGGTAGCCATATAATATCAATACACCATTGGGTTCTTTAAGCCCATCCTCGCAACACCTTCTTCAGAATACCCAGCAGGAGGATTAATTGCCGATTCAAAAGCAATAGTTGCCACACACCTCTTGATGTCTACATGCTATTTTGATGCGTGGATTGGAAACTTGTATCTTTGAATTAGTCATCATAAGATGAGCTAAGTGCTGCAATTCATTGTTAATTAGAAACCATCCACATAAAAGGAGGTATCAAAATAAATAAATTAGCAAAACTAGCCATCATTTACCAAATGTTTCGCATTAGGAAAACAAGACAAGGCTCTAAGTGAATTCAAGTATACAAAACTAAAAAGCATTTGCATGCTATTGAATATAGGCCAACAAAGATGTTATAAGAAATACTTTGATTGCAAACCAAGTTAGCAACTCAATTGATCAGTTAAGAATGCTTGAATAGACATGGAAATGTAAACCCAGAATCGAGTTCTTAAACATGTATATAGTCATATAAACCATGACATGCTATAGAGTTCATGTCAAAAAGTGTAGATTTGATCATCATACCTAAACAACAAAAGAACGCAATATCAATATAAGAAGTGGCACGATTTGCAGCCAAAGCCAAGACAGTAGGAAAAACAATCCCTAATATCTCTCAACCAAGTGCATTCTCTTTCAAACATGCCTGCAGACCATTTAAAAACCATTCTTGAGCATTAAAGAAGACAACTTATATACGTCATAACATGACTTAAATATTAAGCGCCATTGAAGTTTGACCAATTTTTCTAGAGTAATCTATAGCTACTAGACTTTAGATAACTTGAGCAATGAGTAACCGAAATAACGAAGTCATTGTCTTTCAAATGCTATATCATCTAATCAAACTTTACACTCCAAGAGAATTTTAGCAATTAAAAAAAGTTCAACAAGACACATAATTACAACACTTAAGAGATTTTACACCCAAAAAAAAAACCAAGAAGGCTTCAGCACCAAATGATAGAGATACTGTTAGCAAAATACCAAAGATTCTAACTCCTAGTGCGGTAGATGTGAAAGGAATACGTTGCATTTCCTTACTATAAGTAGTTGCTATAGAATCTAGTCAACCAAAAGTGCTATTATTAGAGACAAGACACCTTCCCAAGTCTTTCTCTTAAATGATGAAACTAATGATATGAGATTGGAACATGCCTTATGCTAGAACAATTTCAATTTAGTCTTTGGTGACCAATGAAGCTATTACAATGGTCAAGGGGAATGTAAAAATGTTCAGTGCTTCATTAAATATAAAGATGGAAACTCTTGTAGCCGTAAGCTCCATGTGACTTGCTCATGACAAAGTTGCTAAAGTTATACATGGTATCCATCGAATTATCAAACCTCTTGAAGTATAGATGCTATTGCAAGGTGTGGATTCGAAACTTGTATCTCCGAACTAGTCAACATAGGATGTGCTAAGTCCTAAAATTCATTGTTCATTTTAAACCATTTACACAAAAGTAGGTGCCAAAATAAATAAATCAGTAGAACCAAAATATTCCATATTAGGAAGGCAAGACAAGACTCTAGGTGAATTTAGGCACCCAAGACCTAAAAGCATTTCCATGCTATTGAATTTTGACAGTCAAAGATGCCATAAGGAATACTTTGAGTGCAAAATCATGTTAACAACTTAATTAGTTAGTCAATGATGTTTGAATAGACATAGAAACATAGATCCAAAGTCGAGTTCTTGAACATGTATGTGATCATATAAAACTATGACATGCTAAAAGGTTCATGTGAAAAAGTGTGGACTTGATCGTCATACCTAAATGACGAATGATGGCGAGAATCAATATAGGAAGTGACATGGTTAACAGCCAAAGCCAAGACCGCGAGAAAAACAATCCCGAATATCTCTCAACCAAGTGCATCCATTCTAAACACATGCCTACAAATCATTTAGAGACCATTCTTGAACATTAAAGAAGACAGCTGAGGTACATATCATCTAGTTTATCTAATAATGACAATGCTTAAACATTAAGCGTTGGTGAAGTAACAATCAGCTTGAGAATCTGGTATGGTATATTTAAGGTCACTTGAAGCTATTAATAACTTGGATTTCCTTGACACTGCATTAACTTATTGCAATTGTTGCTTGTTTGAATAGGGTACTCCAACACTAACCTCTGCTAGAAGGCACCTGCAATTTTTAGGAATGTCGACACTGACCTCTGCTAGGAGCGGCACATAGAGTCTCCGCCCTTTGGTGTAGAGAAGGCCCTCTTCACACCAGAACCTTCTCATCTTACCCTCTCGAGCTCACTTGAGTAGTTGTTGGGCCGAGCGCTATCTTGGTCGGATTTGGTGTGCAGGGCTTCGAGCTAGGGAATACCCCATGAAGTCAGTTATGAGGGCGTTGCTCAAGGGTATTTGGCGATCGCCATGGACTATTGCATTACCAAGCTGATTAATGGTCAATAATATAGTGTTTTATATTTGTCAAGAAATCTTTGAACACAATGAAGTTGTACTTAAAGGTGAAGATGAAAAAAAATGATGAAATAACTATATATGTTACAAAATGAAGCCTTGGAAAGAAACCGTATAATTTTGAACAATTGACTAGCACATTTGGTGAATGATGGCTAGTTTTGCTAATTTATTTATTTTGGTACCTACTTTTATGTGGATGGTTTCAAATTAACACTAAATTTAAGCACTTAGCTCATCTTATGATGACTAGTTCAGGGATACAAGTTTCCAATCCGCACCATACAATAGCATCCACACATCAAGAGGTGTGGTAATCCAATGTATACTAACTTATAGCAACTTTGTCATGGGTAAGTCGAGTGGAGCTTGCAGCTGAAGGACTTTCTATCTTTATATTTAATGAAGTGCTGAACATTTTACATTCTATCGGACCACTATAATAGCTTCACTTGTCGCCAAAGACAAAATTGAAATTTTTCCAGCAAAAGGTATGTTCCAATCTCATCTTGTTAGTTTCACCATTTAATCAAAAGATTTAGCAAGATGTCACGTCTCTAATAACTATACTTTTGGTTGACTAGATTTTATAGCCACTGCATAGAGCAAGAAAAGACAACATATCACTTCCGCATCTACTACACTAGTAGTTGCTTGGACCCTTGATATTTTGTTAACATTATCTCTAGCATTTGGTGTTGCAGCCTTCTTGACTTTTACGGGTGTAAAATTTGAAAGTGTCTTAATTATGTCTCTTGTTGAACTTTTTTTAACCGCCATAAATCTCTTGGGGTGTAAAGTTTGATTAGATGATATAACATATGAAAGATGAGGTGCATAATGTTCCAATTTTTAGGGTCTCCCCATGAAGGATTGTGGTAGAGTTATACTTGTACCCCACAAGTTGGAAACCTATTCTGGCTCTAGTTCTAAGCAACAAAACATCAAGTTACAAGCCAAATAGAAATCGTGAAAGAGTCGTGATAGTTTGCATCTGCACAAGGATAAAGGACAATTAAACATGAGTGGGTTAGTCCAACTAATCCTCTCCCTTTCTACTTCAGTTTAGTTGCAGTAATAATATAGACATTTGGTCTCACTATGTTTATATTTCCCTTGCTTGCTACGTGATCATTTACTCATTTTTTGTTCTTTTAAGTAACAATCAGCTTGAGAATCTAGTATGGTATATTTAAGGTCACTTGAAGCTATTAATAACTTGGATTTCCTTGACACTTTGCATTAATTGATTGCAATTGTTGCTTGTTTTAATGGGGTACTCCGACACTAACCTCTTCTAGGAGGTACCTACAATTAAGGTCCATAGAGGCTCTTACTATTCTCCTTTACTATGCTATTTAAGGTTTTTTTTTGAGAATTCAAGGATACTAGAACTCCTCTCTATGCCACTAGCTAGGGTTTTTCTTTTTCTTTCCGCGATGACTGAGAGTGAGAGTGAGAGGCATGAGACTAAGATGCTGTTGGAGGGAGGCGAGGGCAAGGATTTCTCTCTCTTTTTTGTGCGTGAGAGGATTGAGGAGAGGTGGAAATGCGAATGCAAGAAAGAGAGGCTGACCAAGTGTTCGTAAGAACAAGAATCTAGACCTTGCATGCACCTTGCACGAATATAGTTTTTCTCAAATGACTAATTGATTAGCATTTGAAATAATCATTTCATGCATTTCATAGACCAATTTCTTGTAAATTTCATAGATTATAATCCATGAGACACAGTTGCAAGGATTATTCCTCATCTTCAAGCACGTATGACATCTTCTTTTGGATTTTTTCACCTTCGCTTCAAGCATTGTTCCAGCTAGTATCACTAAGGACAATAATCTTAATACTAACGAGGGCATGCTTAAAAGCAATAATGATAGGGTAATGATTGAGGAAACTGACTAGGATCAACCAAGAAGCAAGTGAAACCTTCCAATCTCCATCTTCTTTAGAGATGCAAGGTAAATTTATTATGTTTACCAATTTTGACAAGGCAAACTGCCTAAGATTTTCAAAACTTTATACTACTTGACGGTTGAGTTGCAAAACTTACTCCTCACATCCATAATTTCCATTATGTTCTTTCACTTTCTCTTCACTTTTTAACCAACTTTATCAATATCGTTTCAACTTGAACTTCTGTGTAGTTGATGAACCAAAGTTACTTAGTTATGTAGTAGCCATAGGTTTCTCAAGAAAAATTGGTCAAACTTCAACAACGCTTAATGTTTTAGTCGTGTCATGACATGGATAGGTTGGATGATATGTACTTTAGCTATCTTCTTTAATGCTTGAAATTGGTTTCTAAATGGTTTGCATGCATGTATTTAGAATGGATGCACTTGGTCGAAAGAGATTAGGGATTGCTTTTCCTTCTATCTTGGCTTTGGCTAGGGATCGTGCCACTTCCAATATTAATACTGCTTTCATTGATTGTTTAGGCATGACAATCAAGTCTACACTTTTACATAGGAACTCTATACCATGTCATGGTTTTATGTGACCATATACATGTTTAAAACTTGATTAAGGGTCTACATTTCTATGTATATTCAAGTGTTATTGACTGACCAATTGAGTTGTTAACTTGGTTTTGCAATCGGAGTATTTCTTATGACATCATTGATGGCCAATGTTCAATAGCATGCAAATGCTTTTCAATTTTGTGTGCCTGAATTCTCCTTGAGTGTTGTCTTGTCCTTTTAATGCGGAACATTTGGTGAATAGATGGCTGGTTTAACTAATTTATTTATTTTGGTAATAATGAATTGTAGCATTTAGCTCATCCTATGATGACTAGTTTAGAGATACAAGTTTCCAATCTGCGCCTTACAATAGCATCTAGACATCAAGAGGTGTGATAATTCGATGGACACTTTATGTAACTTAAAGCAACTTTGTCATGGGCAAGTCGAGTGGAGCTTGCAGCTGAAGGACTTTTTATCTTTATATTTAATGAAGTCCTAAATATTTTACATTTTATCGGACCACTGTAACAGCTTCATTTGTATTGCAACCTACTCATCTTAAATCTCTCTTCTCTCAGCTCTAATCGGTAGCCATGAATGATATCTTCGAGCAACTCAACCAAGTTACTAACCAATCACCAAGCAGCTTGCTTGTCAGTTGCCACCACTTCTTCATCGCCACCCCGACACGAAGTAGCTAGAAGTCATCACCAAGCCATTTGACCCCTACCCTTTCTCCCCCTCACTCATTGTGGTGAGTTGGATCTGGGCTCTAGACATCAAGTCTGATGTCACCGAGCCCATATCTAATGTCGCTGGCCTTAGGTGACTTAAATCTAGTGTCGCTTTAGGCCGATGACACCACCTCAACCGTTACAAGGCCAAAACCCACTGAGATGGGGGGTTAGTGAGCCATGAAGAGCGATGGAACTTGAATGATATCTTCGAGCAACTCCGTAAGTTGCCACAACAAAAATTATATCGAACCAAAATGTTAACATAGTAAATTTTGTGGGTATCCGCCACGTTAATGACATATCGCTGATAAGAATCAAATTATGATAAGTGACAATAGGAAACATATGGTATGGCAATTGTTTACTAATTATATGATAATATCGATTGGCATTTTACTAAGTTCAACTCATTGGTTATGAAAGCTAACATTTTGACTCCAAGTCACCGATTTTGGACATGCCAAGTTTGCTTTTGTTACAGATAGCCATGTATCCACGCACATGATGGGGACTTTCAAGTAAATTCATTTTTAGTTTTTCTAATTTAGTACCACTGATGGTTTTGTCTAGTATCAACAATGGTTTGTCTAATGTAGATACATGAATCTTGGGTATTCCTCGGTATTTATAACTTTTACCCAAATAATATTAAAACTCGACCCCAAAATATCATATTTTTATGTTTGGGTGGTGTGGGTTGGGATTTATTGACACCCCTAGTCGGTTACATATGAATTTAGTGTGATATTTAGATCTCTCACTAGTCGGCTACATATGAATTTAGTGTGATGTTTCGGTCTCTCACTAGTCGGTTACATATGAGTTTAATGTGATATTTAGATCTCTTGCTAGTCAGGTTATACAATTTTTCCTTAGTTTCAACTATGCTTTTCCATTGTTATTAACTTGGTAAACAAGGTCCCAACATGTGACCCCTTCCAACTTCGAGCATTACCTTAGGTCGTTTGCATAAGACTTTCACATACGAAGAAAGAATGGCAACAGATGATTTTTCCAATTCCAATTTAGGCGGTTTCGGCCTCATTAATAAGGGAGTACTCTTGGGAGGGGAATTAGTTGCCATCAAGCAACTAAGAGCTAGAAGTCAACAAAAGGAGAGGAGTTTTGAGCAAAGGTCGATACTATCAACCATATCCATCACCTATCACCTCATTTCTTTGGTTGGATATTACATGTCTAATGCTTTGAGAATTTTAATATACGAGTTTGTCCCAAATGGCAAGCTAGACTCTCATTTGCATGATGAGTATCAATCTTGTAATGATCGGAAAACTTGATATCTATTTTGATAGACATGAATAAATAACGCAATATGCTTGGTTATTTGGGATCTTGGTCTAAGAGGGTAAATGTGGCTTTAGGTTCCACATGAGGCTTAGTGTATCTACATGAGGTGTAATTATCATTACTATCATAATTTTCAAGTTTCATTTTTATAAGTTTAACCTTTGAGGCAATCCTGGAGTTACTCACCGAGACATCAAGTCTTCAAATATTTTTCTTAACTTCCATTTTTTACACTATGTTCAATTGTTTTCTTATCACATGATAATATCAATTGGCATTTTATTAAATTCATGTCATTAATTATGAAAACTAACATTTTGATTCTAGGTCGTTGACATTGGACATGCCAAGTTCGCTTTTCATAGAGATAGTCATGTATCTATGCACGTAATGAGGACTTTCGGATAAGTTCATTTTCGATTTGTCTAATTTAGTACCATCGATGATTTTATCAAGTACCATCGATGATTTGTCTAATATATGTACAAGGATCCTCAGTATTCCTCGGTATTCCTCAATATTTATAATCGTTATTGTTATCCAAACAATATTAAAACCCAAACCCAAAATATCTTATTTTCATGTTCAGGTCGAATTGGGTTTTATTGACATCTCTAATCGGCTACATATGAATTTAGTGTGATATTTAGGTCTCTTGCTAATTGGGTCACACAATTTTCCCTTAATTGGGGGTCTTGACATCTAACACATTCCATCTATAGGCATTATTGTCGTGACCTCACCGAAGGTGCACCACCTAGGGTTTGGCTAATGGATTACTAAGCCTAAACTTAGCTTGGACTCTCCCAAGCCCATACCAATTCGCGACTTAGGGTTTAAGTTTTTACTATGCAAATGATTTTTACTTGGAGTCGCTACTAATCTATTTTTTAGTGGGTCGATTAGAAACCTAAGTAAAGTAACAGGAGAATTACTTTACTCCTACGAACCAGAGACTATGGGATCGGGGACTTGATTACGTTAGATTTCTCTAACGCCCTTTCGGTACCTTTTCTCTTTTATTTGAGAAAAATGATTTACAGGTAGTTTTTGTTGATTTTAATTTACTCCCTAACATGCAATGTGATCGTGCAAGTGCGCAAACCATTATCTAACACTCAATGAAGTAAAGCAATAAATAAATTGCAAGGAAAAGGAGGAAGTTACTTATCTTAAAGCTATGAAAGCATCTGTGCTGTTAGCTTAAAAATTACATCAATGATCCTAGATATAATTTCTAATTAACACGCACTCATTCAAATATTTTTTAAAGGTTTTCACTTATTTAATGAAGCCTAAAACTACGTGCAATGCATGTAACAACATACGAAAGTGTCTAACTATAATAGCATGCAATGTGCAACCTAATATGCAAACTATATGTCATGCGACATTAATTATTTAACTTAATCTAATGCTAGAAAATATTTAATGCAACTACCCTAGTATGTCACGCATTCAAATGACCCTAAACATGCAATGACTAGATGACACATGGAAGATGACCTAATTCTACGTGACATGAGCATGGCAATTTTTATGTTTTATTTTTTATTTTTTTATGTCCTTTTTAAAAAAAAATCTATTTAACTAATGAAATTTCCTAAGGTTCTAGGTCATATGCAATGTAAACTATAAGATTAGTCTAACATGAAATGCATTAATCTACCCTATTATGCGACAAATTTTTTTTTTTTATGCATTTTTCGTAAGCTTGCTAAAAAAAATCAACACATATAATGCAACCAATCATGTAAAGCATACAATTTTCCACGACCCAAGATAGAAAATCAAAACAATCAAAAACTTGATCCGATATCTCGCGGCTCAATATTTTTTATTATTGAGATTTTATTATCACGACACAACGACCTCACTTAATCGGAATATGCCAAATATCTCAAAGGAAATCACATTAGCAGTAAATGCATTGCTAATTAGGCAACTTTATATTCAGATAAGCGAATGGATTAGGAAATTACCTTGATGGTCTTTCTCTGGTTCTCACAAACGATCCGAGACAGTTTTCAATTACTAATGACAGCACCTAACCCTATTCCATAGCCGCCACTAAAGATGTTTGGCTTGGTTAGCTCTCGCAGTGTAACTTGAGGACGGGTGGTATGTTGCAGACGTGAGTCCCTCCTTGAGTTGTATTGACTATTTGACCGAAATTTTCAAAGAGCAAAAGTTGAAACTCAACCAATATCAGTTCGGGTAAAGAAAACAAAGACCCATAATCTTCTCTTGCGAGCGGTGGTCCACTTTGGGATCGCCCGCAGTGCGGATGGTGCTCGTAGATTTGACCTTGTCAAAGGGACAAGGACGTGGTTGTTTTCCTCTTGGCAATCAACGAGGAAGCCTCAGGACTGCTTTAGAAACATGCAAAACAGAAAGGACATGTCGCAACAAGGATTCAACTAGGCTGAAACTTCTCGTCACGGGTCACGAGCAGCAACGGAACAGAGCATCTTCGTCGTCGCTGGTGCAAGCATCGACCAGCGATGAGACTTGGGATGGTGGCTCGCGTAGGACGGCAAGGGCGTCGGGCTCAACAGATAGCAGCTTGTCACGGACAAGACTCGGCGCGGCTCACGGCAATGATCAGATAGGCAAGCTTGGTTGATCGCCGCAAGAACGAAAAGGCAACGTTGTTGGTGTCGGTCGAGTAGCAAGCTCGTCGAGAGAGGAAGATCACAATGGGAACAGCTGCAGACGGCAGGCGTGCTATGGCAACGTCGTAGGTCTTCAGACAATATTACCGTAGAAGAATCTCCCTTTTCTTTCTGTATTTCCTTTCGTCCCCCCTCAAATTTTGTGTGTGTGCTCTTCAGTATGTGTGGCCCCTTTTTTATAGGTGAGAGGACTATGTTATTTAAGGAAAGATGATAAATTTACACATTGCCTATTTAGCTCTTGTATCTCACGTGCAATATTCACCTTCCCTGAATATTGAAAGAATAATGCGAATATTCTTGGGAACATTCTCATATTCTCGGGAACATTCTCATATTCTCAGGAATATTCTCATATTCCAACTCGTCACCTCTTAACGGGCCTAGCCAAATTCTCTTTCACCGTGGGCTTAATCCAATTTGTTAAATTAAAGCTTGGAACCATCAATTGAAGCCCATTTGCCACACGTCCAATGCGAATGCAATAATAAATGCTCCTAAAACTATATGCTATGCAATTTAATCCTAATATTTTTGTTTAGGGGTTAAAATTAATCCCTAAATATTTGTGCATTAAATTACGAATGATTAATCAAAATTTAGGTGTCAACAATTACCTTAGGGTTTTTTGCGTAAGACCTTTACGTACGAAGAGCTAAGAAGTGGGAATTGAGCATTACTAGCAATAAAGGCGCTCTCAGAGTATCACCATGATTTGGTTGGGGTAAGGAAATCTAGTGGTAACTCTCACTCTTATAAACCCACTAACAGCACTCCTAACTTCACATATGATTTCTCCATTTCAATCTAGGCAGTTTCAGCCTCATTTGTAAGGGAGTACTCCCGAGTTGGGAATTAGTTGCCATTAAGTAACTAAAATCTGGAAGTCGACAAGGGAAAATGGAGTTTTAAGTGAAGATCATTTGTGTTGCGAGTATTAATCACATAATGTTGTGAGTATTAATCACATAATGAAAGTTTTTCCCGAATGATCAGGGGAGCCTCCTAAATTCCTAATTGCCGGCACACCAACAGTTAGATCTTCCTCTGAAGATTTGCATGCTGCAGAAAAACCAATATCATATAGTTCAACAACGCTTCATCCATAAGGTCGTTATGGGAAATCGAGAAGGTGTCTAAGATGACCCAGAGAACTCAACCATTCAAATGGACTCCTTCTTAAGCCAACCTACTCGACAGACATAAGATGGTTCTTTATTTCTCTTCTTCTTCTTTTTTGTTTTGCCCCAACAATGATGGACTAAATGACATATATGAGTTTGGCTTTGCCTCTTTTTGAGGCGCTACACGTAACCAACATTAAAGTACAAACACGTTTTTAATAATCGAACTCCAAGTGACCTACGTCCGAACTAGAAGAGAAGCAGAAATTCGACCATGAATTGAGCAACGAAACAGGAGATTACAACTATACCCCCGATAATTCGAATATTTTAAAATATTTTTTAACCTCTAATCACATTGTCAGATTTATGTAATTTCAACATGCTCTTGAATTATTTCAAAGGGTAGTTTAAGAGAAATTTTTTTTAGCATCAGACGAATATACGAGTTCATCCCAAACACACTAGACTCTCATTTGTGTTGTGAGTATTAATCACATAATGTTCGGCTAACTTGATCTCTATTATGATAGGTGCATGCATAAGTGACATAATATGCTTGGTTATTTTGGATCTCAAAATACAATTGATTATAACTACCCCAAATGTCATTGTAGATATGATCGCCCTACCTTGCCTTGGCCCAAAAGGATGAAGGTGGCTTTAGACTCCACACAAAGCTTAGCATATCTACACGAGGAGTGTAACTTTAAAAAAAAAAAAAAACTTTATCATTACTATGATAATTTTCGGGTTTCATTTTTATGGGCTTAACCTCTCAGGCAATTCTAGAGTTACTCACCGTGACCTCAAGTCTTTCAATATCCTTCTTAATTGTAATTTTGATGCTAAGGTATTGATATGCAATTGTTTTCTTATCACTTAACAATATTGATTGGTTGTTTATTGAATTCAAGTTATTAATTAGGAAAGCTAACATTTTAATTCCAGATCGCCGACTTTCAACTCACCAAGTTTGCTTTTAGTATGAATAGCCATGTATCCATGTGCATAATGAGGACTTAGTAAGTTCATTTTTAGTTTATCTAATTTAGTGCCGGTGATGGTTTTTGTCTAGTTCCACCAACGGTTTGTCTAATACAAGTGCATGGATTCTTGGTATTCATCGCTATTAATAATCATTACCCGAACAATATTAAAACCCAACCACAAAATATCATATTTTCATGTTCAAATTGGGTCGGGTTTTATTGACGACCCTTGTTGGCAACATATGAATTTAGTGTGATATTTAGGTCTCACACTAATCGGGTCTCACAATTATTCCATAGTTCCAACTATGCTTTTTCATTATTTTTAACATGGTAGAATGAGGTCCCAACATCTAATCCCTTCTATTTCTAGGCATTGCCTTAGGCCTTTCGCATAAAACCTTCACATGTGAAGACATAAGAATGGCAATGGATGATTTTTCTAATTCTAATATAGGCGATTTCGACCTCGTTCATAAGGGAGTACTCTTGAGCAGGGAATTAGTTGTCATCAAGCAATTAAGAGCTGGAAGTCAGCAAGGTAGAGGGAGCTTTGAGCGGAGATTGATATCATCGGCCGTATCCATAACCTGTCACCTTGTCTCTCTAGGTGAATACTACATTTCCGATGCTCTGAAAATTCTAGTATACAAGTTCATCCCAAATGGCATGATGAACTCTCATTTGCACAACGAGTATCAATCCTGTAATGATCGACTAACTTGATCTCTATTGTGATAGACATGCATAAGTAACACACTCTGCTTGGTTATTTTGAAGCTCAACATCTAATTGATCATAACTTCCTCATATATCAATGCAAGTACTAATCACTTTATCATGCCTTGCCCTAAGATGATGAAGGTGGCTTTAGGTTTTTGCACAAGACTTGTCGCATCTACATGAGGAATATGAGTAATTTTGTTTTTATAAAAAAGCATTATCATTACTATAGTAATTTTTGGGTTTGATCTTTATTGATTTAACCTCTTCGGCAATCCCAGAGTTATTCACCGTGACATTATGTCTTCCAATATCCTTCTTGACTCAATTTTGATGCTAGGGTATTAGCGTACAATTGGATTATAATCACATGATAGTATCGATCAATTGTTTATTAAATTCAGTTATTGATTATGAAAGCTAATATTTTGATTTTAGGTCACCAATTTTGAACTCATCAAGCTCGCTTTTGGTACCAATAGCCATGTATCAATGGGCGTACTAGGGACTGTCGGTAAGTCCATTTTCGGTTTGTCTAACTTAGTACCACCGATGGTTTTTTTCTGGTACTATTGATGGTTTTTTTAATATAGGTACATTGATCCTTGGTATTTATAATAGTTGCCCTAACAATATTAAAACCCGACCTCCAAAGATCCTGTTTTCGTGTTCAAGTCAAATCAACTAGGGTTTTATTGACACCATTAGTTGGCTACATATGAATTTAGTGTGATATTTAGGTCTCTCGCTAGTCAAGTCACATAATTTTTCTTTTGTTCCAATTATGTTTTTCCATTATTATAAACTAGGCAAAATGGGGTCCCAACGTCTAACCCCTCCTCTCTCTCTCTCTCTCTCTCTCTCTCTCTCTCTCTCTCGGCATTGCCTTAAGCCTTTTGCATAAGACCTTCACATACGTAAAGCTAAGAATGAAAACGGATGATTTCTTCCATTCCAATCTAAGTAGTTTTGGCCTCATTCAAAGGGAGTACTCTCAAGAGGGGAATTAGTTGCCATCAAGCAACTAAGAGTTGGAAGTCTACAAGGGTAGAAGGAGTTTTGAGTGGAGGTCAATATCATCAATTGCATCCACCACTTGTCACCTTGTCCCTCCAGTTGGATAATGCATTTTCAATACTCTTAAGAATTTTAGTATACGAGTTTGTCCCAAATGGCCCACTTTGGACCCTCATTTGCACGATAAGTATCAATCCTATAATGATTTGTTAACTTGATCTCCATTGTAATAGGCATACATAAGTAATGCAATATGCTTGGTTATTTCAAAGCTAAAAATCCGAATATAAAGACGGTGAGAGTTTGAAGAGCTTGTTGGCCTTTTCAAGCACTAGCAACTTCACACGATATTCCGTAACCCAAATATAGATCATATGCCAAACCAATGCCAAATATAGATCTTTTAGATGCAACTTCACACGATCTTCTGTCTACCAAACCAATGGTTTTCCTTCTAGAGAGGGTAGTTGTTGTGGCAAAGCATATCATCTCCCTCTAATGATGCAACAAACATCTTTTGCAATCCTTTATATAAAAAAAAGCTAGCTTCAAGTATAATGCAATCAACGAAGTGCAAATTGCTTTCAGCACTTAGAATGAGAACATGGAGGTTTTGGAGCATGTTAATTCCAAGGACAATGGCAACAACGTCATACCACAAATGCAGATAGATGCCAATGTTGATCTGACTGAGGTAACGAGTGTAGGAGTAGTCTCTCCAAATGCTGACGATTGGTTATACAAGTGGCTCGAGAAGAAGAAAATCCCCTGATGTTTGTAGCATCATTGATCGCTACAATGGTGTTCCAAATTGGCGTCACCCCTTCAAGTAGTTTCTTGTAAAGCCTTGCCTAAGGCAAGAGCCCAAAAAATCCACACCGCACCATATATTTCATCACGGCCGACAACGATCTGGTAGCAAACTTGTCTTTCTTGGTGGCAAACACGATTGTCTCTTTTGTGTGCCTCACGATTATACTACTACTCATGAGTTGCCTCCTCTTTAGGAAGAGGACTTTTATGTGGATGTTAATAGACATTGGGTCGATCGTCATCGTTTCCATAGCGATCACCTATGCTCTCTCAATAATAACCTTCGTGCCCTATGGCAAACAAACTTTAGTTTCCACGGTCTCCAAGATAGTAAATATTATGATCGTAATGTGGATTGGTGGGATGAGGTTACTTCTCTCAAGGTTGAGGCATACCATTCACCTACTGCGGGAGGTGGTTCACAAACTCAAAAATTTAGTCACCCGAGTTGAAGACCATGCAAAGTGCAATCGACAATGATCAGCAAAGCTTGCATCAATGACTATGTGCTTCTACATATGTCAATTGTCTATGCCTAATCCTCTAAGTTGGTGAAGTTCTTTACAATATAGCAAATGGTGGTTTGAATTCTATTCTTTCCTATCTATATTTTGAGTGCAGTAAATGTTTATCAAGATACTTGATTGTGTTCTATTAAGTTCACATTACCTAGCAACATTTTTTGTACAGTTTTGCATAAATGTAGTTGTAGCAAATTAAATAATGGATGTCAATAGTTGGAGTCTTTTAGAGCACCCTTTATGTTCATTTTTTTGTTGATCGGCAATACTAGACTTAATTTAGCATGGTTCCACAAATCCGTATTTCATGGTACATATATGTTGAGAAGATGGTTTGTGCTTGATGCTACTTATATGTATTTATGCCATAGATCCTAAAGCAATGTCTGTCAATTCTAAGGCAAAATAAAAAGTTGTCACGTTTAAGTTGTATCTTCCATTTTCATGAGTGAGAATAATGGTGACAATTATTGATCATGAGAGCAAGCTAGTTTCTTTTATTGTTTTGCCGCTCCTATGGTTGGACAATGATATTTTAGTTGACTTACAAATTCAAGTACGCTTATGTGGGATGAGAGATGATGGGCTTCAACACATTTATAAGGAGGTGACTGCATGGAAGTATGAACTCTCCTATGTGCATCCCAAGATCTATCTCTTGTTCAAACATAAAGGGTAGATACGAATTGACAATCCACAGAAGTCATTTTACCAAATTACAACTATCTTGGTTATTGTCTATAGTCTTCATTTTGCAAAGAAATCTCCATAGGCGTTATATGTATCTATATAGTGTCATTTGGAAAACCCAAAAGCTTTTAGGATAATATGTCTATCGATACATTTGCAGTGAAAGTTGTGCACCTGTTCTACTTGTTTTTTTATGAATTATCTACCACATCTCAAGCGGTATGATGTCAAACCTTGTCAAGAAGATCTATTGGATCATGTACCATTGATTTAGAAGCTAACAAAAGAGATTAAAACTTAGTGAAATCTGTGTCTAGGCATTTTTCTCGAACAACTTGAGGCTCATAAACCTTTACGTAAAGATGTTTAGATGCATGTCTATGTGATTAATAAAAAAAATAATCTCATGACCCATTGTAAGTGTGATTTCTCTCTTTACCTATTTATTTTGAGTTGAAATTTCATTTTCGCAAAATCCTTAGAAATCAATTGAATGCTTGATATGATTTAGGCCCAAAATGAGAAAGTTCCAACAAGTAGCCCGATATTTCTTGTATGACCACGTAGAGGAAAATGGGGAAGAAAATTTTGATAGATGTGTGCAATTTGTGATCATGGGAGCGAAGTACTTGTGCTAAGAATCCAATAAAAAATGGAATCTTCTAATGAAAAGGGTGAAATGTTACCTCATGATATATTATGATCTTATTTTTTATCTAACCCCATAGAGGAAAATGAGGAAGAAATTTTGGATACTATGAGTACGATTTATGATGATGGGGAAGAAGTATTTGCGCTAAGAATAAAATAATAAATTAATTTTTTTGGTGAAGAGGGTGAAATATTGCATTGTGTGACAAACTATCATCTTATTGAGAGCAAGCTCATTTCTTTTTCTATTTTGCCACTCCTATGGTCGGTCGATGATATTTTAGTTGACTTGCAAACTCAAGTACACTTATTTGGGATGGTACATGATGGGCTTCAACACATATGTAAGGAGGTGACTGCGTGGAAATATGAACTCCCCTATATACATCCCAAGATCTGTCTTTTTCAAGCATAGGGTGGATATAGGTCGACAATTCAGAGAAGTCATTTTGCCAAAGTATAACTATCTTAGTTACTATCTACAATCTTCATTTTGCAAAGAAATCCCCACATGCGTCTTATCTATCCATGTGGCATCATTTGCTAAACTTGAAACCTTTCGAGTTTATGTGCCTATCAATATATTTGCAATGAACGCTGTCAATTTGTTTAACTTGTTTTTTTCATCAATTCCCTATCATATCTCAAGTGGTATGATGTCAAACCTTCTCATGAAAATCTATTAGATCATGTGTCGAAATGGATAAAGACTTGGCGAAATCCGTGTCTAGTCATTTTTCTTGAGGGACATCAAGCTCATAAACTTTCACGTAAAGACGTTCAAGCCGTATGTCTATGTGATTAAAAAAAAATCTCATCGCCCACTATAAGTTTACCTCTTTACATTTAATTGAAATTTCATTTTTGCAAAATCCATGAAAATCAATTGAGCGCCCAATACAATTTAGGCCCATGATGAGTAGCGTAGGCTAATATTTCTTGTCTAACCCCGCAAAACAACTGGATTTTCGGAATTTCGAATTATGGGTCTAAAATCATTTTTACCAACTAATTTTTCAAAATGAACCTTACATTTTGAGATGTTGAATTGAAATTACGTTGCATGCTTGGATCTTTTGCAATTGAAAAGCTTTTGGAAAGTAGATTCTCGGTTTAATGAGTAAACTATTCAAAATTAAAGGCATAGCTTTGCAGTAAAATTTCTCAAAATTAGATGATTGGAACGAAGTTTGTAAAATCTAAAGGGCATTTGATTGACAAACCACGAATGGATCTCTCAATGATGTCTTTTCTTACAAATGAAGGGCAAGCTATCATTGCCTCACTTTCATTGGAAGAGACAATCTCATTGAGAGATCCCTTCTCATTTGCATAAGTAATAATGTTCTTTCACAGGTTATACTGTTAGGAGTGCACAGCAAAAGCCCGATTTTCACCTGGGGAAATTACCAAGAGAAAGCCCAAATCCAAACCCATCAATATATTTAATTGGATCCACCTTCACTCAAAAGCTTAAGACAATTTGTTATGGGTCAACTAAGATATATTAACTATTCAACAACACATTAATTCTCCAATGTGGAACTTTTCTAACACAACTCACTCACATGTGCATTCTAGTAATCTCTCGCTCAGTATTAGGTCCGTTCCCCTTAATTTAGGTATTTTTTTTACCCAACTTCACCCTTATGGGCCTTTGTTGCTACACTACAATGCCCACCTGCTCGAAAACCGCAACCATCGACTTTGATATCATTTGTTAAGAGTGCGCAGTAGAAGCCCAATACCTTCACTTAAGATTGCCAAGAAAGAACTCAAGTCCAAACCCGTTAATATATATAATTGGACTCACATTTACTCAAAAACTTAAGCCAATAAGTTATGAGCCAACTAGAATATATTAACTATTCGACACCACATCAATGATCTAAAGTGCATACTAACATATACATGACAACTAATTTTTAGAAATCCTTCTACCTAACCCTGCAATGAAGAAGACAATTCTTTCAAGCCAAGTCAGAAAAATTTGAGTCATGTGCAGTTGTCAATCCTTTAAAGCATACTCTCAGGATTTTGTTATTTCCTGGAGAGCAATCGCGCAAATCCCATTAATAAGCTATTCAAATGTTGGAAGATGAGATATAATGTTATTCTAGTAGATGACCGTGAACACATTTTGAAAATCACATCATTTGTTTTATCCTTCCAATGTGATGATTGTCTTCATTTTCTTATCATTTCACCTTCTACCTAGTTTATTCATGGGATTCGGAGTTTTTTTTTGTCTAGCACCAACTATTGATGTTGCGGTTTATAATGGAAGTGAAGATGCTCATAGATGTATTAAGAACCTGCAATTCTATAAGGAAGGGGCTTACATAGCATTTCAAGTGCTTAGATCCCCTCGAGAGGCCATTGTTGAGGATATGGATATTCTGACACAAATAGAATGGGAAGTAGTGAGTGTTGATAGATAACAACAACCTAGCATTTTATCATTTTCTAAAGAATTTAAGAAGCTAAAGACTCAACTGAGGCTTCTCCCCATTAATGGTAAACTAAAGGAAAATGAAGAAGAACTTTTTGATATGATATGTGATTTGTGATGATGGGAGAGATGTACTTACGCTAAAAATCAAATCAACAAATGAAATCTATTGATGAAGATGGTGAAATATTACCTTGTATGACAGACTATCATCTTATTGATCGTGAGAGCAAACCTATTTCTTTTTCTAAATTTGCCGCTCTTACGGTTGGATGATGATATTTTAGTTGACTTGCAAACTCAAGTACAATTATGTTGGATGGTAAGTGATGGGCTTCAACGCATATGCAAGGAGGTGACTAAATGGATATATGAACTCTCTCGTGTGCATCTCGAGACATATGTCTCTTTCCAAGATAAAGGGTAGATACAAGTCAACAGTCCAAAGAAATCATTTCGACAAACTATAACGATCTTATTTATTGTCTATAGTTTTCAATTTGCAAAGTAATCCCCACAGGCATCTAATCTATGCATGTGGCATCATTTGCTAAACCCAAAACCTTTCAAGTTTACGTGCTTATTGATGCATTTGCAATGAAAACTATACATCTTTTTTACTTGTTTTTTATCAATTCCCTACCATATCTTAGGTGGTACAATGTCAAACCTTCTCATGAAGATCTGTTCGATCATGTACCATTGATCATGAAAGTTGCTAAGATAGATAGAGACTTGGTGAAATCTGTGTATGATCACTTTTCTCAAGGAACTTCAGGCTCGTAAACTTTCACCTAAGGATGCTCAAGTTGTATGTCTACATGAAGGACATAAGCAACCCTTATAAATGATGAAAGTACCAAACAATCATAAATAAACCTCCTACCTAATCTTGCGATGGTGGTATTACCAATACTTCACAAAGAAAGAAATCTTCTTCCACTAGCTTAACTCAGTCTCAATTTTCTTAGATTAATGATTTGATTTTGATTGTACAAATGAAAGAGGGTCACGGGAGAAAAGGCTCATGGATTGCAAAATGCAAATTTGGCAGAGAAGATCCTCAGACAAAGAGATGGAAAGTAAGGCACTCTTCCATTCTGCCGGCCTCACCATTCGTTTTATAGGACACCAAATGTACATCTATGATGAAGTAATAAAAAGTTGAAGCATGACATTACCTATGCTAAGAATGTGGAAAGCCGAAAGGTATTGTATTTTATCCTACTATATTTAATAGAAAACATTTAACACTCTCAAGTCAACAACAACTCACTATTTAACTCAACCCCCCTTGCTTTTCTAGTACAATCGTGGTGGATAGATTAAAAAATTGCTTCCTATCTATTTCAATATGAATCAAAAACGTGAAACACAAACTACAAATAGCAAAAGGCTGGAAACTTACATTATCATAATGTGAGTGATTCTGGAGACCTCAAGTTCATCATCTTCCCTATTAATGTTGCTCTCGAGAATGGTCTTTGTCACAGTCTGAGAGAAGTTGTAAGCCATAGTCCAATGAAAGAAAATTACAGAAACTAAAAGCAATAGTTACCTTAAAGAGAGCCGGTTCATTCGTATTGTTCCATCTACCATCAACTCCATTAGAAATGAAAGTTTGAACTAACTGAGCCTACCAGTGACAGACTTTTGACTGTATGAAGTTAGGGAATACACAAGGACCAGGCCACACCTCCCCCAACAAGCAAACGGTTACTCAGCATTTACATACATATGTGTAGACTTATTTTCAGCTAAATCCAAATGACTCATTACCTAAACATTTGTATGTTTTGAAAGATTTTAAGGATTAATTAAATTTCAAATGCTACAAAAAAGAAAAAAAGACGAAAAGGAAAAAGCAAAACCAAATAGACAACAACAAATATTAGCCAAAACCACAGTGAAAGACAGCAAGGTATCAACAGATGGATTTCCATCTGCTGCTTTGATCCAAACATCACTTTTGCAACCACTGTCATAGACAAAATACCGCTCTTTACAGTTGATGCCAGGATCAAGCATCCAGATTGCTTTGAACCCATCTTGGTGGAGACTATATACCAAAGATTTTGGATCAGAGAAGCGGTCCTGAGAGTAAAATCCTTTGTTTCAGTTTCCACGCTGAAAATAGCACTCTTTATTTACTAGAGAGCTGTCTATGCTTACTAAGCACTGAACCTAGGTCCTTTTACTATTAGACAAGTTAGCAAGGCAAGAAGTCCCAGACATGAATGCGCTTCGGAGGTTTCAAAAATAAAGTGACTACCAACCATAAAGGAATCAGTGGATGAAATGTATGGAAGCGATGGACGAAACAGTAGGCACAGCATTTCTGCATCAAGCACCATATCTTAGGTTGAAAATAGAATATCCGAAGAACAAAGATCGCCTCTAAAGTGTATTAAACAATGACATATTCCACACGACCTACCTCACTTCCAAAGTGAATATCACCATCCTCGTCAAGATCATTCCAAGATGAAAAACAGATTTTCATTCATATTTGACAATATTCTCACATCTTACATGTACATGTAGATATATGCTTTGCTTCAGGTTAAATGTATGATGTAGATATATAGTTATGCTTTGTTTTTAGGTGATAAGTATGTGACGTCTTTTTGAAATTGGCTAAAACTGTGACTTCCAAAATGAATATCATCATCTACCTCTTGAAAGTGAGGTAGATGATGTGAAATTGGACCTACTTAGAGGAAGGTATTCTGTAATTTTTCCAAACAAGGCAATAACGGGGTCAACACAAAATGGGATTCCATGCCTTGTCAAAAGCAAAGCGGCAAAACCCATCCATATAATCTATATGCATCCATACGACATCGTAAGGAATCTCTTTTTCTCTAAATTTACTTGTGATCTGCAACAATTGGACAAAAATTAGAGCTAAAGAACTATCATGCATTAACTCATAGATGATATGTCGATAGCATACAGTGAAAGTTGGACAGTGTTATATAATCAGGTAGAAGGAAATGCAGGTTGGGGAGGAAAGATTGTAGAATCAAGCAAGATGCATCATAAGGGCCAACCTCTCTAACTCTGTTATCAGAGTCATTGCTCCAGCAGCACTGACGATAGCCTAAGGACCACCTTGGTGGCTTAAACACAGTTCCTGACAATACAAGCATGCTATATCATTAAATCAAACAATAAAAGTAATAAACAGACTATCAAGAAGATTGTCCAGTCATTCTGGTGGTCCTGTAAAGTCCATTTAGTACTAAACTAGAAATCCACATATGCATGTTTCTTAAGAAAAGAAAAGTCAAAGGATGAGAAATATTCACTTTGGCAACTCTATTCATTAGCATGAAGCTTTTTCTTCATTTAAAAACAGGAAGAACTTCATGGTAACAAGAATTATGCATGATATCCTGATAAAATGAACACCCTCAACTTTTCTGCACCTGTAGATCGGCTTATCATGTATAGTCCTCGGGAAAACCACTCAAAAGAAGCCTTTACTAGTAATAAAAAGCAAATGGTGGGAAAAAGCAGTAAACATGCCTCGAGTGTTTTGGAATCAAATGTCGAAATCAAGAGCTTCCGTAGCAAAGATTCCAAGGATTTGAAGTATCATTTGAGTGCCAATTCAGGAAGCATAAAAGTCTTGCATCTAACTGGAACATCCTCCTTGGCGTTCTACCCTACCACTTTCCCCTCTCGCCATCCATAACCCCTCTAACATAGGCCGCAGCAAATTCCTCCACGGGCATGTCCTCGCACCCCGGATCATCCCCCAACTTCGCCAGCTCCTCCCCTAGTTTCAGCCGGTGATCATCCAGGCTACCTGATGGTCCGAGGGCTTCGGGCTTGACCTCACCGTCTACCACCGACAGCTCCCCACCATTCTCTCTGGCAGACAGTGAGGCCGTACGACGCGGCACCGGCTTTGGCCTCATCGTCGAGGGACCTGCACTGGCACTGGAACCAGGAGAGACCGGAGGAGGAGGAGCAGAGAGGCAGGTCGAGGTTACCCATTGGGCTTCGGCGGGATGACCAACAGATTTCCGCGGTTCGCATCATCCATTGGGGGTAATCAGAGGAATCGAATTGGGTGATCTGCTCGTGCCGATAAAGGCGGCCGTCGTCAGCGGCAAAGGCGAAGTGAAAGGCGGTGGACAGGGGCTTGGCGGTTGGCTTCGGGGAGGCTTCTTGGAGGTGTTGAAGGAGAGCTTCATGCCGATTGAGGCCGACGGCCGACCAAAAGAGCGATGAGAGAGCGAACACTGACGAAGACGAGAACTATTAATGAATTTAAAATTTCGTCCTCAAATTTGGGCGTTTGTTGCAATTGGGTCCTGATTTTTTTCAATTACGTCCTTTTATTCAAAACGTTAGTAGAACATTTTTTATATTCCTATCTGTAATATCAACGCCAAAAAACTATATGGACAGTATTGTACCTTGGTTGTTTAATTATTCCCATGCCAATAATTTGCTAATAAATAATACCCTGTCAGTAATTATATATTCTAAAAAAAATTTAGTTCAACATTAACCATCAAATCTAAAAAAAAAATTAGAAAGGGGTTCTGTCAAATCCATCATACTTTTCTTCCAACTACCGACACATATTTAAATTATAATTTACAATATCAATTACTTTGAGTAACTACTCAGGAGGCATGTTAACAATTTCAGGAAGAATCATCAATTATTGAAAAGAGATTAACAAGATTGGGAAAATGTCGATTTGTGTGCTATTTCTCTTTTGAAAAAAAAAAACAGCATAGCAATAAAAGCAAAAATTAATTAAAAAAATCACACGACATGTATTTAAGATTGGGTCAATTCCAAAAAAACCCCAAACTTTAGGTCAAGTCCCAAATATACCCCGAACTTTTTTTTGTCTCAAGAAAAACCCCAAACTTTAGGTTTAGTCCCAAATCTGCCCCGAACTTTTCTTTTGTCTCAAAAAAAACCCTAAACTTTAATTTTAGTCCCAAATCTACCCCGGATTTTGTTTTGTCTAAAAAATCTCAAATTGGTACACATATGACAAATTTACCCAAAATTATTTTTTTGACCACCAAAAAAAATTACCATATATTATTTTCCATTAAATTTTACCGTCAAATTTCTAAATTAAATAACACGCCACAATTAACGGGTATACTAATTTGGGGTTTTACCCTCCGTTTGTACTAAAAAATTCACCAATTTTTTATCTGTTCTCAAATATACCCCATGGTCTAGTCCCAACTTAACATGACATTTCCATATAAATAATAAATACACATAAACAAGATGTTATAGAAAATTATTTTCAAAATAAAACCATTTTAGGATATAAAAAATTAGGGATTACTAATATGGCTTTTGGACAGAGACTAATGAGGGCAAATTTAGGATTATAGTAAAATTTGATGATTTTCTTTTTGACAAAAAAAAAATTGGGATAGATTTGGGAATATATTAAGAGTTTGGGGTTTTTTCTGAGATTAAAGAAAAGTTTGGGGTAGATTTGGAACTAAACTTAAAGTTTGAGGTTTTTTCTGAGACAAATAAAAATTCGGGGCAGATTTGGGACTGAACCTAAAGTTTGGGGTTTTTCTTGAGACAAAAAAAAGTTCGGGGTATATTTGGGACTAAATCTAAAGTTTGGGGTTTTTTTTGGAATTGACCCATTTAAGATTAGAATAACACCGCCCAATTCCCTCACCATTAGGCCCGCCCATTGGACATCTCGTGGGCCTTCAACATCCTTGGAGACGTGGGATTTGCAGAGACTAAATGGCGAATCTTCTTCTGACGAGCTCCGCTTTGAGACTCGCAAAGAAAAATTATGTAGAGCCTAATTTATTTTTATGAAATTCAATAAGTATGCATGGAGGTCGAGTTCAATTTATATGAAACTATAGTCTTACTGATTGATCATTGTCTTGTGAAGATCCTATCTAAATAATATCTTAGGCGGCTCTTGCTCAGTTAGCAAAGCATTCTAGGATTTAAAGGGAAAAAAAAATAAACTTCTCTCTTTTCTTTTGATATTAAACTCAAAGTCTCCATTTTCAAAAAGAATGTCAAGACTTATGGGTAAACTTGGGTAGGCCTATAGAAAATTCTCTGCTTCACTATGTTTTGTTTAATTAATCAGATCAAATAAAGTAAAACAATTTATTGTGATTAATTTAACGATGATGCATCTCTTGATATTTTTTTTTTGGAGAGTTGGAAACCTTACATAGAGAAATTGCATATTCCAAAAATTCTAGATACAAAGGGTGTCTAATTTCGATTGCATATCGTATTTTTACTCGACAAATTATTTATTTTACATGGAAATTGAATAAAAAATAAATCAGAAAATATCTCCAAATGATTAACTCGTTGATACTTTTTTTGATGTGTTACTTCATACCGATTTGTAGTAGATTCTGCATTGCAACCAATCTGATTCTTCCCTTTTGATTTGTTACTCCAATGCTCATGGCTAGCATGGAATCAATCATATAAAAAGCGAAAGCAATCCTTATCTATTGCCCACATGGAGAGTTTATCCATAATAGAGATTTTAGTATCTTCCTTTAAATAATATCTATCACAATTAAGGTAGATAAAATTATTATATGTAAAGAGAAAAAGGAGAGTTCAATATTCATATAAAAAAGTCGGAATAAATCTCTCAAATGAACAATGTGAAATTAAATTTTGCATGAGCAGCATAAGGCAAAAGCCTGGTTTTGGAGAAGAGAAATTAGCGGTTCTCTTCACGCGAATGGTAACTGTCATTTGAAATGGACAGTCCCGATTGGAACGATGCCGTGCGTGGAATCTAGAGTCTCGGTTCGCTTCATCGTGGGGAATGACGACAAGCGTAATAGTGCGCCGGTGAATACGGGCCAAATCCCGGGCTCGGACTTTGGGCCTTTGCTACGGTTCAAATGGTCCGAACGACCCAGGCCCTAATGATTAAGCAACTTAATTTTTATACTTATGAATTTAATTAGGGAGCTTAATTCTTTGGACAATAAAAGGTCCTTTTCACAAGCCGTACATCACACATTCTTTTTCTTTCTTCCAATTTTGTTTTGGCAACTATAAGTAGTAGAAAATAGCTCATTTTTCTTATTATTTTTCGACACTATAGAAATCTACGACCGAATGAGAAATGCATGCATGATGAATTGGTTTATTTCTGGCGTACATTTGATGTTAAAAAATAATTGGACAGTTTTTGACTTTCGTTTTAGATTCGTATAAAGGGTACTATAAAAAAATATTTTAAATTGATCCTATCTGACTAATCCCTATTTTTTTTTTCAATTTCCAAAGCTAGTAAAGTCAAGAAAGTCACAAAATCATGTGGCATAATTAATTCCTCTATATATAAATTTAGGGGTAAAATCAGTAGGATTGCTATAACTTTCAAGCTCAAGTACTTCATTTACTTGAATGTCAATAGCGATTTGCCTTATCGAAAACTCCAACGTCAATGCCAATCATTCTATGTAGTTTCATTGGTGTTAACATGGGCAATTTTGTTCATTTTTTTATTTTTTTGAGGCTGGTGAGGGTCATTGGCAACCCTCATTGACCATGAAACCCTTGCCTAGATTGGGCGAGGGTCACCTCGCCCAACCTCACCCTCAATTGCAAAGGCCCTAGGCAAGGCGGCCTCACCTATAGCCAACAATGTCACAATGCCCTCGCCTAGGGCCACCTCCCCCTTGACCATGAAGGCCCTAGGCGAGCCCATCGTGGCCTCGTCAGACCTAGGCAAGGTAGCTTTGCTCGTGGCCAATGAGATCATGATGCTCTCAACTAGGGCCTTCGTGGCCTTGCCTAAATTGGGCAAGGGTTTCACGGTTGGTGGACCTAAAAAAAGAGGGGAAAAAAGTAAAAAAAATAAATTAAAAAGTCCACGTAAAATGTCTAAATTGGCACTCAAATGATTAATTTTATTCCGATGTTATACTCAAGTAAAAAAAAAAAAATTATAGTCTCAAGTGAGCATCATATGAAAATTATGGTACTCTTGTTGCCCTTCTCCCTATAAAGTTAAAACAATATCTGAACAAGACAAATACTGAAGAAGCATGTTCTTGGAGCGTTTTGTCTTCAAGTATCTATTGTTCCCCTTTGTTGTGGAACAAACTAAATACACTACTTTTGCAATCCTATATCAACTCATAGACACATATAGGCCCCTTTTTCAATCTTTTCATAAACTATAAGAAAAAATTATTGTTCGAAATAGTTCACTATATCCTAACAATCATTTCTCCCAATGTCAAACATTCTTGTCCGGCCAATATTGTTATCCAAGAAAGATAAATTTGGCATTCCAAATTATGATTGACACATGATTAGAAATGTTGTGGTTTTTTTACTATTAGAAACTATTGTTGTCATATTTAGGCTAAAAATGTAGTTCTCTCATTTGTGTGCATGTGAATATGATTGATATCCAAGAGGTATAGTCTTTTTATTCTATAGGTCGTATCCCGTTGTGATCTTGTTGTGATCTGATACACAATTAAGCTTTCTTAATTTCATTACCTCCTAGTTTGAATTAGCTGCTAAAAGATGGCATCGTACTAGGTGGCTTGGCTCCAACAAGTGACGCTACCATAGAAAAAAAGTTCCTCCCCACATTAGTGGAAGCTCTTGAGTGACCATCCCACGAGAATCTACAAGAATATCTAAGTAGTTCATTTTATGAACCGGATTGTCTCTTAGAATTGATGAATCTAAGATGATATAATTTTGCCACATTAATTTGTGCTAATATTTTTCGTTGAATCCCAATCCCAATTACATGTTCAAATATTGATTAAAGCAAAGAGTATCTCATTCCATAGTTATTAGTTCTCCATTCTACATGGTCATCAAACAACATGTTTTTTCTATGCTTTACTGTGTGATCAAATTTATTAAGAGCTCTCGTATAAAAAGGCAGATTACCAAGTCAGCAATCATCCGTATCATATAGACACTATTACATTATAGGGAAAATGCTACGAAAAACCCTGAACTTTACCCCCTGTGACACATTTACCCTAAAAATTTTTTTTGTAACATAAAAAATCACAAACTTTGCCATGTGTGACACATTTACCTCAAACTTTGCCCCGTGTGACACATTTACCCTAAACTTTTTTTTGTGCCACTAAAAACCCTAAACTATGCCACTTGTGACAATTTTACCTTGAACTATATTACTTATGACAAATTTACCCCGAAGTTTTTTGGGCTGAAGGGCATTTTTGTCATTTTCTATTTTTTTATTTTTTTTTATTGAATGGAGGAAACTGGCGCTGGCGAGGATGGCCTCGCCGATGCCGAAGTCAGGCAAGGGTCGCTTGGGTGGCCCTCGCCGGTGTCGGGGGAGGGCGGCACTCACCGGATGCTGGCAAGGGTTGCCCTCACCCGAGCCTCGCTGGGCGAGGGCGACCCAAGTGAGGGCGAGGGTCGCCCAAGCCAAATTCGGCAAGGGCGGCCCTTTGCCGGATCTGGCGGCTCTCACCAGCGTCGGGCAAGGGCCGGTCAGGCCAGATCGGGCGAGGGCCGCCTAGGCGACCCTCGCCTGACTCCGGCGCCGGCTTCCTCCATTCAATAAAAATAGAAAAAATAGAAAAAAATAGAAAATGACGAAAATGCCCTTCAACCCAAAAAACTTCAGGGTAAATTTGTCATAAGTAATATAGTTCAAGGTAAAATTGTCACAAGTGGCATAGTTTAGGGTTTTTGATGGCACAAAAAAAGTTTAGGGTAAATGTGTCACTCGGGGCAAAGTTTGGGATAATGTGTCACACATGACAAAATTTTGGGTTTTTTGTATTACAAAAAAAAGTTTAGGGTAAATGTGTCACAGGGGGTAAAATTCAGGGTTTTTCGTGGCATTTTCCCTACATTATATATGTTGAGCTTTTTTATGTATACAAAAAGTTAAAATGTATTATGAAAACCCTAATTTAATTTGAGAATGATGAAGTGATTGCTACATGCTTATTGAAATATAAATAGATAAACATGATTAAATAAACTGGATTCAAGAATCAAGATAAATGCAGATTGAATGACAAATTTATTGAGATAACTATTGTCCAAGGATAACATGTCCTTTTGTTTTCATTTGTTATATCTCTTATAAAAATTAAAGAAATTTTTTTTTTTCGTCATCCATAAATATATTTAAACATAAATTGTTATTGATAACGAAAACTTTTATCATTAGTAACTATTTTAAGCGATAATAAGCTATCATTATTAAGAAAATATTTTTAAAATTATTTAATTTTCGCGAAATAAATTGAGGCTTAGTTGTAGTCATAGATTAAAAGCAATATAAACGAAGAAAGAAGAACACCCTCATTTTAATATTATATTTTGCATATAGTGTTGGCCCACATTTTGCTTCCTTAGATCCTCTGAATCTAATATACTTCACAAGGACGTCATACTCTCTCCAACATCTCCCACTATAAAAAAAATGGCTAGTGTTTGCATATCCACATCCATCTCCAATATAATGCAATCTTATTTAATATATGAAAATATTAATTGATATATTCATTGAAATTTCAAAAGATTTTCTTTTAATTTGTACTTTCTGGACAAAGCCTGTACGAACCACTTCATTGGATCATATTTCATTGGGAACTTGATGAGTCGATTCGCCTACACATCTTGCTTTTACTGCTATATTAGGAGTTACTCCACGTATTGCTTGACATAAGACGGATAGTGGATTTATATTAGGGCTTTCATCAACGCATTTCAACCATTTTAACTTTTTACATGCATAAAAAAGCTCATTATTAATAAAATTCGAGCCTCCTAAATATAACAACGACAATAATAATAATAATAATATAATATGGTATGTCTGTATGGCTCATGCTAACCTTCTTGTTGTTCTACTTTTATCAGGAAAAAAGTAATTAAATTTGATAATAGATTCAATCTCATAACAAGTGGATCAAGAACTTTATTATATGCTTAAAAATAATAATCTTATGTGAGTTTAAAAGAGAAGAAGGTGTACTAGATTTTCAACTGCCATCTTACAATTCATATTAGAATGGGAAAAGCTAAACAAATAATACAAAATAGGCGGTGTTTAACTTTAGAAACTTCCAAACTATTATAGAAAAATACCTACCATGTCAATATCGGCTCGCTAATAAGATTGAAATTTAATTATGGTCAGTTAACTGAAAAGAGCAGTGCCTTAGTCAAAATGTGGGTGAATATAGCACAGTCCATATAATATAATATAAGAAGAATGCGAACAAAAAGAAGAGAAAAGGAAGGCAATGAATAATCTTAAATGAGGAGTACGCCCCACATAATGTAATTGGAAAATTTTGACTTCCAACGATAGTTAAAAGTGAGACTTACAAGGGATTATGTGCTAAATTCAGGGCAGTAGAGGTATCTCATAGTTATGGCCTTGTGATGCCTTTCTTCGCTCCACACAACCCAAAAATTACGATGGTTACTCATTCTATGAAGTCTTCACAAAATACTCATATATTATTTTCTGTCTTTTGCGGTGGGAAGATTATAAAAGAGGTTTCGCTAGAGATCGATTTGGCTATTTTAATTTGTGGCCTTTCCTCTGAGTCTGCAAGAAATAGGAAGAGAAGCATGTTAGTTTGTAGCTTTTGAAGTACATGCAGAAGACTTTCATTAGGAGATGCAACAATCTTGGCTGTGTCCATTAGGGGAGTCAAGAACCAAACCGAAACCGAAACTAAAACCGAATTGTTCCTTACGCCTTTTCCTGAATATCCTTTCACCTGATTTCATGACAATGTCTAACTGTCACTGTATCCCGTCAGCATATCATGTATGAGTTAATGCATGCTAGTTCTTTAGCTCTAATTTCTGTCCAATTATTGCAGATCACAAGATAATTCAGAGAAAAGAAGATTCCTTGCGATGTCGTATGGATGGATTTAGATTATATGGATGGGTTTGACAAGGCATGGAATCCCATTTTGTGTTAACACTGTTTTGCTTTGTTTGGAAAAATTGCAGATTACCTTCCTCTAAGTAGGTCCAATTTTACACTACCTCACTTTCAAGAGGTATCAAACCACTGGCAACTTATGTCTGGAATTCACAGTTTTAGCCAATTTCAAAAAGACATCGCATACTTATCACCTAAAACAGAGCATAACTATATGTCTGCACCATGAAATTTGACCTGAAGCAAGGCATATATCTACATCTACATGTAAGGTGTGAGAATATTGTCAAATTTGAATAAAAATCTGCTTTTTCATCTAGGAATGATCTTGAGGAAGATGGTGATATTTATTTTGGAAGTGAGGTAGGTCGTGTGGAATATGTCATCGTTTAGTACACTTTGGAGGCACTGCAATGATCATTGTTCTTTGGATATTCTATTTCAACCTAGGATACAGTGCTTGATGCAGAAATGCCATGTATCACTGTTTTGTCCATTGCTTCCATACATTTAATCCACTAAGTCCTTAAAGATTGGTAGTCACTTGATGTTCGAAACCTTTAAAGTGCATTCATGTTTGGGACTTCTTGCCTCACTAACTAATCTAATAGTAAAAGGACTCATGTTCAATGCTTAGTAAGCAATAGACACCTCTCTAGCAAATAAAGAATGCTATTTTTAGCATGGAAACTAAAATGGAGGATTTTCTCTCAGGACAGCTTCTCTGATCCAAAATCTTTGGCGGATGGTATCCACCAAGATGGGTTCAAAGCCATCTGGATGCTTGATCATGGTATCAAATATGAAGAGGGGTATTTTGTCTATGACAGTGGTTGCAAAGGTGATGTCTGGATCAAAGTAGTAGATGGAACTCCATTTGTTGGTACCTTGCTGTCTTTCGCTGCGGTTTTGGCTAATCTTTGTCGATGTCTATCTAGTTTTGCTTTTTCCTTTTTCTGTTTTTTCTTTTTTATGGCATTTGAAATTTAAGTAACCCCTAAAATCTTTCAAAGCATAAAAATGTCGACGAGATGAGTCATTTGGATTTAGCTGAAAATAAGTCTGCATGTATATATGTGTGTCAATGCTGAGTAACCGTTTGCCTGTCAGGGAGGTGTGGCCCGGTCCTTGTGTATTCCCTGATTTTACATAGCCAAAAGTCCGTCACTAGTGGGCTCTATCAGTCAGGATTTCATTTCTAATGGAGTCGATGGTATATAGAACAATATGAATGAACCACCTGTCTTTAAGGTAGCTACTGCTTTTTTAGTTTCTGTCATTTTCTCTTGTTGGACTATGGCTTACAACTTCTCTTTCAGTCTGTGACGAAGACCATGCCCAAGAGCAACATTCATAGAGGAGATGATGAACTTGGAGGTCTCCTGAATCACTCCCACTATCAAAATGTATGTTTTTCAGCTTTCTGCTAAGTTTGTGTTTCACATTTTAGAGTTATATGGAAATAGATAGAAAGCAATTTTGTAATGTGTCCACCACGATTGTAATGGAAATGTGAGGCGGGTCGAGTTAAAAAATGAGTCGTTTTCGTTTCGGGGTCAAGTGCTAAATGTTTTCTATCGAATATAGTTGGATAAAATACAATAATTTCCAGCTTTCCTCATTTTTAGCACTAATAATGTCGTGCTTCAACTTTTGATTACTTCATCATAGCTGAACATTTTGGCGTCATATAAAACGAATGGTGAGGCTGGCGGAATGAAAGAGTGCCTTGCTTTCCACCTCTTTGTCTGAGGATCTTCTCTGCCAAATTTGCATTGTGCACTTTGAGAGCCTTTTCTCCCATGACCTCAGTATTCTCTTCCCCGTTTATAAGTGCTAGCAAACCAGTAAATACAAGAAAAATGAGACTGAGCTAGTGGAAGAAGAGTTCTTTCTTTGTAAAGCATTAGTAATACCACCATCACAAGATTAGGCAGGAGGTTCATTTATAATCGATTGGTACTTTCATCATTTATAAGGGTTGTTTGCGTCCTTCACAAAACACTTATATCAGGGGGTTGAAATATTTTCAGACAAAACTAATCGGCGATTCCGTAACTGTGGTACCAATGGTGTGAAGAGATCAGCAAACAATTGTGAGATTTCATTCATCCATAAGTTTGCTGTCTGGAGGATAACAGGACTGAAGAAAATTATCATCTTCGTAGCTCTGGAGTAGACATATGTGGCTTGTGATCACATTAAACTGCAGTCCAGTGATATGGAGATTGAAATAAAGTGATTTATTTGCAATAATTTGAAAGTGGCATGAGTTACAAACTTCAACCTTAAACATGTAAGATTTGAAAAGAACCACAGTATTGGAGAGTAAATAAGTGTAGAGACTTTGGTTAAGTTAGCCTCGTCTTTATGAAACAATAACCCGTGCAGGTTCTGAGATTGCATGAAGAACCAAACAACTGATTAATAACTTCCAAGCATTAAAAGAGAAAACAGTAAAAAATTATTTCTAACAGCATCCTCATGTGCATGTGCAATTTCCATTGCTTGGTTTGGTCCTCTGCTGCTCCCTAAGTAATTTTTCAAGGCTTCTATTTAGCTACAGCTCTAGTTTGAACTTTTACGTGGAAAGCAAAGAAGCGAAGAAGACAAAAGGAAAAAATTACAGTAGTTCAAGGCCTCAAAATGATTGGCAATTTTACCAGATTAGAGTTATTGCTGTTCTATTGTAGTGGGAGAAGAAGACAGAAAAGATACGTAGAATATACTCACAATTAGAAAAGCTAGTAACTCGTTCTACTCCTCTCCTTTATTTAGTGACATTATTTCGAGAGAAGGAATTTTTATGGAGATAATTCCAAAGAATTCTCTTGTTCTAGATGCTAGTTACATATGGTACATCCTAACTATCTTGGTGACTTGTAAGCATTGCTCATGTAGCTGGTACACTTGTTTTTGTCCACAAAAATCTGGTAACTCAGTGTTACTGTCCCTTTATAAGTTTATGGAATGCTGGTGGCTAACCTATGAATAAGGGCATGAAATCAGCAAATGAAAACAAGCGTTCTTTTGTCCTTACTAGAGCTGGATTCGTTGGCAGAGGAATGCAGCAACTTGGATTGGCGATAACCTTTTGAACCGGGAGCACCTGCACACAAGCATCTCTTCAACTGATAAGTGAATAATGGAGACTATGCTGCTTGTTTTTGCAGCAAGAAATTCCATTTGCTTTTGTTTTGTGCTGCTTATTGCATTTTCCTACCCAATTTCCATCTTTTATGACTTATTTATGGATTACTTCAAGGAAATGACGGTATCAAATTTGTCTTTCCTTCCAAGCTTTTGTAGCGTACACATGGCGGAGCTCAAGTGTTTAGAAACATCAGGGTAATTATGATATTGTAACTATAGTATGCAGCATGGACATAGACAATTGTTTTTCATCTTCAATCATGGGGTAATATCATAGAAATTGCTATTTCCTGACGTAGGGGATGCTCCTATGTTGTTTAGGTATAGTTGTTGTATGCCACGCTGCCACTGTGATTTAATTAAGTAAGCTTGTGTCATGGCCCGAAGATCGATCGGCCCATGACACTTGCGTTTGACGAGGCAGTGTGCCTTCTACGGTTTTCAACCTTACGAAGAAGGGTATTGACATGAAGATATAATTAGTTGAAGTGGCATTTTATTAGAGTCTGCAAAAGCATGTTTAACCTAATGGTCCATAAGTTATGATCATGAAAGGTAAATATGCCTAAAAGGCAGTGTCAGTGAGCCCGATTAATGTTACCTAAGGGAAAAGGACACAATTGCAGTTCCTTTTATTTTCCTCTTTTATCACCCTTTATAGATGAGGAAAGTGACACCTTGATAAATCTATGATGTTTTAATTCTTTTCTTTTTCTTTTTTTTTTTTTGCCGGGACACAAATCCAAAGATTCATGTCTGGAAAAATCATGCCGGTATTGGTCATTATTACAGAAAAAGAGAACCTGGGGTGGATGATTGAGAAGTGACCACGATAATTCTTGTCATTGGAAGCTCAAATATCACTTTCAACGACTTGATCCGAGTTCAGGATAAATTCAGGATTTCAAGAGTCGACATGCAATAAAAGAAAGATGAACTAAAGGTTCTGAGCTTATAATTTCTATTTGGAAACAATACCCAGAGATCAGGACACCGAGGGTCAGTCAACTGAATTTCCATCAAGTGAATCTCTGGTGGAACTCTGCCATTGTGCGACCTCTGAGGACCGGCCTTCATATTCATCAAAGCAAGTCCTAATCCCCGAAAAGAAAAATGATTCATTGATGCTCATGAAGTCAAACAATCGATAAGGTTCCAACCAAAATCCCCAAATCAAGAGATCCAAATTGAAGGTCTACATTGGAAAAAAGTAGCTGCCCTTCTACGTCTACGGCGTCTCCAACGTTAACTGCTTTTGATGTTCCAAATAACGTTGAAGTAGCAAACGTGGTGGAGTCCCGTCAATTGCCACTTCAGTGAGATGCTCGCAAGTATCGGAGAGTGCGAGAGCCAAACCGACTCACCGCCGATTGCCTCAACGTGGTGGTCTCCCTCGCCAGCAGAGACCGAGAGAGAATCGGAGAGTGCGCGAAGGAATGAAAAAGATATTAAAATAATTTTTCAGACTTTAGGGACCAAAACCCAAGATTATTGCAATTTCGACCCATGATTTTGACTAATTGCATGAGCGGCCACATAGCTTTTCCTTAATTTTTGTTTTCTATTTTGCCGCCGACCCTAAAAATATTATCTGTTGGTTTCTTCTTGCAAGTAGTTCAAAATGAGCCTACTAATTTTAGCGAAACTGAACAAAAAATTTATAATTTTTTTTCCTTTTTGGGTTATGGAAAATTTATCATCTGTCTTTAGAAAGGGAAGGAAACTTCAAAAAAAGTTCCCCTATTTTTCATTCCCCTTCTTAATTTTATGTTGTTTATATTCACAAGCAAGCAATATGGAAAAAGAAAAATGAGTGGATAGTGACTCTTATATTAAATCTCATAATAAAGATTTAAGACTTTTCTAAAAAAAATTTGTCCGAACTTTGCTTGCCCCATTTCTCCCAAAAACATCATAATATCTAGCTCCCAAAAAAAAAGCTTCTTATAATAATTTACAAGTAAGATTTAACATGATATGAAATGCGGACGATATTGTTCACTTAAATGGACTCAACATTATCGGGCAAATAGGGAAATTATAAATTATCTATACCAATATTAGGGAAGATATGGACCGCGTCAAATTAGACATAAAGCAATAGCAGATGGGCTTGGGGCTTAAAAGAAAGGGGATCATCATGATCACTTATTGGATTCATATCCATGCAAAATAACTTGGGAGTGGTTAAAAGATTATAGGCTCACAGCAAGCCGAAATAGATTAGGTCTTTTTTTATATCTTTATTTCAATGTATACTATTCGGTCATGTCATGTCCTCAGTATGAGACTTCGCTCATTCATGAAGAAAAACTTAAAGATATAAATTAGCATCTCAAATAGGTTGCCTTTAATTATAGGATTAATTCATCTTGGATTTCAACTCAAAAAAATCATATTCATTGTCACCTAGTAATTTTAAGTGATGCATGTTGCACGCCATTTAGGTTTTTGATATATCCTTAGGATCTAATTTTGATTTCTTGTAACTAGTGTTGCGTGGAGATTGCTTATAATTTGTTATTGCATGGCATGCATGTCGTTATTCAAGTTAAGAACTTATGCTAATCTACTAATGCATATTGGATTAGGTCACATTTAATCACATATAGTTCACGGCTTCACGTAGTCTTTAAGGGATTTAATTTCACATTCATAAGACAAACAAAAACCTAAAATGGGGGAGGGGGGGACCGTGCACCCAATGCACTCACAATATGATCTGTGTTGATTTCATGAAAAATCAATTTATTTTATAATAATGGCATGAGTCGTCCGTAAAAATAAATTCATGAAAAATATTTTATTATTAACAAAAATGGACATGTATGTTATTCAATTGCCTTTTGATTTTGTTTATTAATTTTCCGGAAAGTCAGAGTTCAAATTAGGGAGATTGGCTTTCATTTATTGGACACACTTGTTCGTAGAGCTCATCTCATTGTTGGAGATGCACAAAATTAGCAATAAGAATAAAAAAAGCCCAATTATAGCAAAAGCGCTCGAAACTTAAAAGGTCATCTATATTTATAAGAACTACGAAAAATAAAATATGAAATTTAATGGACATTATCAGTAGCAATATGCTTCAACGGTGTTGTACAAAACCCAACGCCCTCGAACAAGTCAACTTCATGAGAAGCCAAACAAAATCGATAAGAGCACCGATTCATACAAGAAAAGCAAGAGTAACATCATATGGTAATTCATTTTATAGCTTTGCAAAAGAAAGGAATCATAATTTATTTACGTGACAAAGAAAAGCTCCATAGCATTAAGTTTTCTCAAAGCACAAAACATAAATGCTGATTTTCCGTGTATGTTAAGGAAACTCACATTCAAAAGTAAAAATAGAGATTCTTCAAGAAAAAAAAAAAAGGGTAATAAAGACTATTTTTCTATTTTATATTCCAACGGTAGAGTACAAAAGAAACAATTTTTATATACCAATAAAAAGGATTTGAGGATAATAAATGTGTTTAGATGATTCAAGTGTGGATTTTTCTACATAATTATTCCTTCATGAAGAAGTAGTCACATAATTAATTGAAATCTAATAAAATTCCAATCCACGGAAAGATTAGTAATGGAGAAAAAGGCATGCATTTCATGAATAAAAATCTGCCATGTCTTGTCATGAATCCAAAGGAGTTCTTTAGAATCGTTAAATTAATAAGGTGATTTGGTTCAAGTGGGCAGGTGGGCAATTGCACACCTAGAATTAGGAACTAGATTGGTACCCACCAATTCCAATAAATTGGAATTGAGAACCATACCGGTCCCCTTGGGAATCGCCGATTTCGATTTGGTCCAGTTCTAAGTAGTTCCCGATTTTGTTAGACACCCCTAGTTTATACTGACTTGTACTTATATAGGGTTAATACCCTAAAAAGCCCCAAATTGGTACTCTTATGACAAATCTATCCAAAAATAAATTTTGACCACTAAAAACTCCAAATTGGTACATTTTTGGCAAATTTACCTTAAACTAGAATTTTTGTAACAAATTAACTTTTTGTTAGATTCTGTTAAATTTTACTATCAAATTATTGAGTTAGATGACATGTAACAATTGACGGATGTATCAATTTGGGATTTTATTATCTATTTATCATAGTTGTACTAGATTTGTAGTTTTTTATGGTATAAATCTAATTTGACATATGATAAAATTGTTACAAATATATCAGTTTGAGGTTTTTGGCAATTAAGAAATTAGTTTGAGTAAATTTGTCACAAGTATCAATTTGAGATTTTTAATGGTCAAAAAATTAGTTTTGATTAAATTTATTATAGATATATTGATTTGGAGTTTTTCATGGTATTAATCATTTTTTTCTTTTTTTATCTCGTAGTGCCTGCACTTTGACTTTGTTTTTGGTCTTAAGCATATGAAGCTTTCATAATATAGATTTATCAACACGTGGATTCACATATACGTCTTCATGGGTTTTTAAAAGTTGAATATATTTTGATTTTGGTGGGACTTCAAAATAGTTACAAGGATAAGCCACAACCCTTTGAGTTTGGAAGAAAATGCAAGGCGTGCCCACGATTCAGCGAACATTCAGAAGGCGCGAGCTCGTGAAACCTCAACGAGTTTGGAAATTGAACTCTTGTGGGTGTTCCGCATACTTTCTATTCCTCTTCCTCATCGAAACCCTAGCACATACAACGACCAAGGAGTTTGAATAAAGAATGCAAGGTAGAGATTTCCGAAATTGGAGTAAATTTATAAATCTTGACCAAATTTTTAAATGAAACGCTGTACCTTTCGAGCTCTTCTTGGATTTCCAAGCAAAGCAAAGAAACAAAACCCTAACTTGAACGTTTGAAATTTGGCTGGCTGAAATGGATGGGCTCAGGCGAAACGTGTCATCCATGTGTTGCCTAGTGAACGGACTCGTAATTCTCCACACTGGCATCAGAGCTCTACACAATATCTTTTCCAAATGGATAGGAGGCTAAGTATGATAGTGGAAAAGTCCGGAGAATTAAAGGAAGGATTGGGGAATGCAATCAAGAATTATGTGGTTGAAATGGGGTGATAGAAATACTAAATACTTTCATGCTATTACAATACAAAGTAGACATAGAAGTAGAGATACTAAAAGATTAAAAGAGGTGATGGTAAAATTCTTCACTGATTTATATGGCTCGATTGGTCCCCGTAATTTCCACCTAGTCATTGACCAATGCCCTTGTATAGTAAGGAAGGAAATAGCCAAAAAATTACATTACAAGAGGTAAAAGACGCTGTCTTCCAATCAGGAGCAATCAAAGCTCCAAGGTTGGATGGTTTGAATGGACAATTCTTCCAATTTCATTAGATGGATGATGAAGGCAACCTTTTGAAAATGGTAGAGGACTTCATGGATAGGGTTATTTAAATTCAAAGTTGAATAGAACCCAAATTACACTTATCCCCAAAGTCCCTAACCTAGAAAAAAAAACTAGATCACTATCGGCGTATTAGTTTTTGCAATTTCACTTATAAGATCATTTCTAAGATATTGGCTCATCAGTTAAAGTCATTACTGCTTGAGTTAATAGAAATGGAACAGGCTTATGACAGAATTGAATGGGAATTTTTGGAGGCTTGTTTGTTGAGAATGGGTTTTTTGTGGGAAGTGGGTTTTGTTGATAATACAATGTGTGACCACTGTTTTTTAGTGTGGAGTTTAATGGAGAATCGTTGCATTACTTTTAGTTGACTTTTGAATTTTCATTGACGTTCTTAGGTATCCATTTTATTTTACAAAAATATTATATATAAAGATAAAAAGAAAAAATTTAATTATGAAGGGAAAAAAAGAACGAAAAATGAAGTCGTGTGGGCCGGCGTGTCAGGCCCACTTGGCAATTCTCGGCCTTCTAAAACCCTCCCCGCTATTAGTTCAGCCCATCCTTTCTTGCAGCCCCCATATATTTTGCTTATTCTCTCAGCCCATCCGAATTAAAAGGGTTAAAGCCCAGCCCACAAATCCCATGTTCAGTGCCTCGTACGCACGCGCGCGGCCAGCTAGGATGAAGGAGGGCGTGCTGAGTGTGACGTCAGTCAGGGACGCCCATTTAATGGACGACAAGTGTCGCCACGTTTCGACCGGGTCCTACCACTCTCTCTCCTTTGATCTCTCCTCTCTCTCTCCACTGCGCTTGTTTATGTTTTTTTTTTCTCCTCGCGCCCTAGCGACTGGTGCCGGCCGTGGTCGGACATGGACGAGAGGGAGTTCTCGCTGGCAGACCGCCGCCGCCGCCGCTGTTGGTAGAACCCGGAGGGGTGGCAGCGGCGCCCGGGGGGCGGTGGAGGCGTAGCTGGAGGCGTAGCTGGAGGCCCTGGAGAGGAGGGGCTGACGGAGGCGGCCTTCTTGTCGTCAAAGGGGGAGGAGATGAGGTGATTCGCCATCGGGTCGTCGTGAGCGCCGCCGTTTTTGGAGATGAGGGTGGCGGATGCCGATGAGGGAGCGGAGGGAGGAGGCATGGTGGTGGGAGGACGGATTGGTGATGGAACGGAGGGGAGATGGCATTGTGAATGGATCTGAACTGTAGATGCGCTGTCAGGGGCTCTAGAGAGAATGTCGGGGGCGAAGCGCCGGCGAAGATCGATCGGAGATGGAGATGGCCACTGTTCCGGCAGAAGCAGAAGCGGAGGGAAGAGAGATGGTGGAAGAGAGAGATGATCGCAGATAGAGAAACCAACGGGGGAATCGAAAGTGTTTTGAAGTCTGCTCAAGCGACCATGGCTGCTTTGATCTCGAGCTCTAGGATCAAGCAATGAGCCCCACAGCCATAGCAACTGCGAGACTGCAGGTCTGACCTCGATCTCGATCATGGCTGCTTTGACCTCGAGCTCGTGCGCAGGAGAACGGCCATGTCTCTGTGCTCGAAACTCTGGACCTGCCATGTCTGCCGGAGCTCTAGGCTCGAGGTCGAGCTCCAGGGCCACGGCGGCCTCGACGGTCTTGGGCTCGAGCTCCGCGGCCATGGTGGCGCCAGAAAGAGAAAAAAGAGAAGCTAGTGCGGCCATGGCGGCCGCAAGGAGAAAAGAAGAAACGCAAGCACAGAGGAGAGAGAAGATCACAGGAAGGAAGGAAGGAGGAGAGAGAGGGAGGGAGGGGTGGTGGGACCGGATGACACGTGGCACCGTGCTGGTTCGCACGTCGGTTTTCCCTCCTCAAATCACGTTCATAGCCACGCGCGCGGCCAGCAAGGATGAAGGAGGGCGTGCTGAGCGAGCGAGAAGAAACTGGTTCGTCCGGGAGAGAAGGAGGCTCGAAAGATGAAGGCGTCGGCCGGTGGAGAAGGTTGAAGAGTAGGAGCGTCACGCAAGAAAAAACCAGGGAGAGAGCTTCGGGTTTGGGAAGATACTCGATCCACACCGACAGTTGCTAGAGAAGTGGGTGGTGCTCGACATTCACAAAAACAGAGGAGGCGTCGAGCAATCTCCGGCCAGAAGGGACGAGAACCAGAGAAAAAGAAAGGAGGCTTCCTTCGAGAGGGAGGAGAGGAGCTTTGCGTTCGCCGGAACCAACTCGACGGCCGTGCCTGCTGCAACGTCGTTCTCGGACTAGGTAGGACTGCGTTCGACCTTGCTGATTGTCATAATATTTTATGTTTTAAGCGACGAGTTCATAAAGAGTCTGATCAAATCTGGGATCGTTTTGTGGCAAGTAGTGCTGATCTAAAGCCTGTGAGACGTCGTGTTCGGATCTAATGGAGTATCAAACTTGTTTCTGAAACTCATATTTAAAGACGCATGCCTTTTGTTCGACGATATGCCTGTAAGAGATCCCGAATCAAAATGCATGAAACCGGTGATCTAGCAAAGTTTCAGCTCGGTTTAGCTTCGTGTTCATGTAGCTGTAGTCGAATAGAATATTCATGCTGCGTTTTTTTATGATGCTATGGCATATTTCTTGACATTCGTTGATGACCGGAGACGAGTCCTTGAACCGAAAGCATCTCTCCTTTTCCGGCTATGGTTTCGGGACACATTTCTATCACGTTAGTTTCCTCTTTCCCCTTTGGTGTTATGTGCTTAATTTTCTACTGCGTTACCCGTGAAATATTAGCTGATGATGATGTTTGGCGGCTGGAAATCTATGGCTGTTCGAAACCGTTGTCTCGACCGTCGCCGGCGATAGGCCAACGACGGCCGGTGGTGTAGTCCAGTGGTCGGTGGTGGTCCGGAGGCAGTATGGGCGCCGGTAATCACATGGTTGAGTGATGCATCGAGGGGTTTCTGGTTCGAGAAGAAGAGGAAAGGAATTGCAGGCGTGAGAAGATGGCGAGAGGTTGAAGACGACCCGGGAAAAAGACGAAAAAGCAGAAAAAGACAAAAAAAAGAAAGGAATTAAAAGAAAAGGAAAATCATAGAAAATCAGACACTCCACCGGTCCTGCAGCCGAGGGCTTGCAGCCCGAGAATCAGTCAGGCAGACTGCGCGCATGCCGCTCACTACGACTCTCAAATTCAAATTTTGGAAATCGTTATTTAGGTAATGATCTCGTACGATGTTAATTTAAATATTTTTTATTTTATTTGATTGATTTTCCTTATCTTTGTTGATATTGTTGTGTCCAAAAGATTTTTGGTGTATTTGGCAAATTATGATAATTTTCTAATTTCATAACAAGCAATTATCGATAGCCTGATTTCATGCCTGCAACTTGCAATAATGCGGAATATTAGCCAATATAATCTCATGCCCAAAATATGATTTGTCGATTTTATTTATTTCCAAATTTAAATGGATATAGATTATATCTTGTATAGTGGTTGTTATATGTTACTTGATCTTATTTGATTTTTTTATCATAATCTAAAAAGAAAATAACAAGAAGATGTAGATATTAATTGGTAACATTGCATATTAGGATAAGATTGCATGTTTAATTTGATTCTAGATAATCTTTCTAAAAATTAATTAGAATAAATTTAGATAGCTCTTTCTATATAGATTGCATTTTAGGTTATGGATAATCTAGTTAAGATAATATTCCGGTTTAAATTGGGATTCAATCTTGTTTGATTCTTAATAGTTGGACAATATCTTAATCTAAATAGCCAATTTTCATTATTTTCTAATTGCGAATTTTACATAAAATACCCCAAAGAACATTATCTTGGAATAAATAAGATTTTATTTCTAGGATAGGTTGCATGTTTAAATTATGATATTCGATTAATCTCGAATTTAATGGAAAATACAAAAAATATCATGTGCATGTCATGTGGAATTAGGGTCATGAAATGCACGTCATTTAGTAATTGAATGCTAGGTTCATTTAATTAAATTGTATGCCATATAGAGCAATTCAGTTAAATTGCATGTCATAGTTGCATGTCAATTTTGCCCATCACTAGAAATTTCATGTTTAGATAATTTAATTGGATTTATGTCATATTAGAAATTACATATCTAGGTTCATATACTTAAGAAATTGCATTTCATGCTAGAATAATATATTTAATCATCGTTAACACATAGATAAGTTATGTCGAATGTTATGTTAGATTAGTAACATGCTTTTCATATAGTACAATTTGCATTTAAATAAGAGAAAACCCTAGAAAAACATTTAGGTTAAAGTATGTGTTAATTAGAAATCATATTTTGGATGATGATATGATTTTCTAATTAACACTACAAATGTTTTCATTGCTTGGAGGTGAGTAATTCTTCCCTTTCCCCACAATTTATTTAATACGGGTATCAAATAATGGTTGTGCACCCATGTGAGTAAATTAAAATGAATATAAGTTGCCTACAATTTTTTTTTAAATAAAAGAAAAAGTACCAAAAGGGCGTTGGAGAAATCTAGTGTGTTCAACTTTCCTATTTCCATATTATTTGGTTAGTAGGAGTGAAATAATTCTCCCGTCACTAATCGACTTACCAAAAATTAGATTGGTAGCAACTTCTAATTGAAAATCATTGGCATATTAAGAATTTAAACTTAGAGTTAAAGATCTCAGGATTTTTTTCTCAATGATGCCACCATCATAGAGTAGGAGAAATGTGATAATTAATTTAGGAGATCATGATCACAAAGTGGTCACAATTCTTCTAATTGCAATCACATCTCAAGTAGCGCTCCACTTGCTCCCAAAGGTCCAAGTTCCATTGGAGAGTATGATTCCTTTGTTCCCAAATCAACCTAGTCAAGGCCTCCCTTGATCCTTTTCAAGCCAAAGGTAAAGATCTCCAATTTTTTTTTTTTCTAGAAATTACCCCTTGATCTTTTTCAAGCCGGGGTAAAGCCTCTGTATTTTTCTAAAAGGTACAATCTAATCTCCAAACTTTTTTTTTCTCAATTAGGCTACCATCAGAGAGAAACTAGAACCAGACCCTGATGCAATTGGTAAGAGAAATGAGTTAAACTAGTTGAGGAGATCGTGATCACAGTAGTTGCAATTTTCACATTGTTATCGCATCTCAAGCTTTGAATCTTATGATAAACATCTAGGGCGATGATTGGTTCATCAACACAATTTTACATTTGGCTATTATAGATTAACATACTAAGGGTGCATTTGGTTCAGTATTTTGAAAGCCCATTGGAAAAATGCAAAGCAGTTTAGCTTAAAGGGCTTTAGAGAAATGAAAATACTGTTTGGTAAATTATGCTTTGAGAAGCAATTTCGAGAGAAATGCTGTTTGGTAGAAAACACATTTGAAAAACCCATTTGAATGATTAATTTAAGTTTTTAATTTTTTGTTGAAAAGTGAAAAAATAATTCCTATAACTTTTTAAAATTATGTTTTGACAACAATGTAAAGATATCGTGTAAATAATTTAATTAAAAAGATACCATTTCTTTTTTGGCTAAAAAAAATTCAAATGGAAAAAAATTCACATCAAAGTGGTCTATTTCTCAATTAAAAAAAAAGCTACTTTTATTACAAAAAAAACGTAACAGCATATCTCTTGAGAAAAGAAATTCATTATCCTTAAAATTACAAATAATCTTTAGTATGTCCTAAACTCATAACTATTTGATGACATAAATGTGCCATATCATAAACTTCATCACTATTTGACGCACTACCTTCCTCATTTACATCATCAATAATCATGTATCTTACTTTGTGCGAACGAGTTTCAATTCATTTGAAGTTTTGAGGGAATAAAAGAAATTACAGGATTTATATTAGATTTGCCAATTTTCATTGAGGAGGCACATAACCAAACTTTCGTAGTCTTTTGTTTGTATCCAAGTTTATAGCACTACTTTGCCATAAGAAATTATCTTTGTAGTTGAACCATTAGTAAAATGAATTTGTCATCTCAAACAATCCATACCCAACCGAAATAATAGACATGAACCGAAATAAGCTTTCATCTTAGTTATCACAAGAAGAGCAAAATGTACACTCGTTTTCAGTGACTTCTCAATGGATTACAATCGTTAACTATGAACATGAAAAAATGATAAATTTATCTTTGTAGCTGCCCTAAAAGAAAGGTAAGAATTCTTAGCTTCTTGTTGAGATCCATTGTTGAGATCCTTCGAGTGCTCTGTATACGAGTGAATAAGCTCCTCTTCCAGATAGCCAACAACTCTATGTGCTAATTTAGGGGAGAGTAAATAGAGGACGAAGTAAGCATTGAAGAATACTCCTTTCATTGTAAGAACCAGCAACCTCTCGTACCATTTCGGTTTCACAAGCTCTACCATGGTCATTAGGTGCATCCTTTCATTCTCTGCTTCTTCCAGCAGGGCTTTGATCCAACCACCATTATGTTCAAACTTGCGGAGAGGCCTTAGGTGCAGCAGCATTCCTCCCACCATTCCAAGAACAACTGCTATAGTTTCAAGCATCATTGCGCAACAACCATAGCGTCTCTGGAATGTGGATTAATCAATTCCAAGAAACAAAACATAGTTGTCAAGGTAAAGAGAAATGATTGAACAAAATGAATTTTTTCTCGATTTTGTACAATTTAGTGGTTGTCCCTTGGAGTTAGAGGCCCTAGAGGTCATTGCAAGGGAATAGGGAGCAAGTTACAATCTATATATAGCAGCCCATGATATCACAAAGAAATTATAGAAGGATAATAGCCACCAAGAGTAACAGATCAAGCCCAGTGGAAATAGAAATTGAAAACAGAGGAGAGAAAGAACCATGAATTAGTCACATTGTCGATAGATGCGGTGGCTTCATCTAGGACTAGGATCTGGCTTTGCCTTAGCAATGCTCGTCCTAGGCAAAACAATTGTTGTTGCCCCATGCTCCAGTTAGATCCATCCTGCACGACTGTAATTCGAGTTTGTGTAAACTGTTAATGATCAACTATGAGCATATTAAGACTAAATCTTGCAGTTTGATTTCATCATTACCTGGAGATTCCAGGCCCTTCTCTTTATCTATATAGCCTCTCGGAGCTCACATTTTCCAAGAACCTTTTTCCACAGAAATTCAATCAATCATGAAACAAAATAGCAAAGTCCTTCCTCTTGCCCGACATATGGTCATTCAAGATTTAGCTCAGGAGATCTCACATGATTTAAGTAAAGCACGAGGCAATTCTTTTTATAATGCTAGTGCAATCGGTAAAAGAGAGAAACATGTGCCAACCGAACTTCAAAGGACGTTCGCAAATTACCTCCCATATTTCCTCATCAGTGTGCTCCATTAAGGGGTCCAGGTTGTATCGGATTGTTCTACCAAAAAGTGTCGGATCTTGAGGGATGCCACTCGGTACCATCTTCTTTGGTGATCTTAGACTTCGAAATCCCCCAGTAGCTTGAAGGAACCACTACACCTCCACCATTCTTCTTCTTCTTCTCCTCCTCCTCTTTGGCGATCGCACTCCCCTTCTTCTCCTTATCGATTAAAGCAAGCTCCATTGCGGAGGAGCTTAGCATCCTCCTCGCGTAAATCATTCCGCAGGAGATGCCGTTCCGCCATTCGAATTCCGCCTCGAACATCCCGAGAAAGTAGCGGTCACCGTCGTGGTTGCTCCCATTGACGAAGCTTCGCACCAGGGACCTCAAGACGCCCTGATTCATCCCGAGCAAATTGAAGAGGCCAATCAGAGCAAACAAATTGCTCAAGCGAGGAAAAGGAAAACCAAAGAAGAGGTGGAGGCAAAAAGTGGAGAGCAGGAGTAGAGAGGAAGCGGAGAACGAGTGGAGAGTGAGCGTAGAGGAGATCTAGGGTTTTAAAATGGGGCAAAATTGGGTTTTTAGAAAGGTTTTGAGGGCAAAATAGGAAACCAACTGATTTTATTAATTCAGCCCTTCAGCATTCCGAAAATACTGAAAGCTCAAAGCAAGCCTTCCCAAGGCTAGCTTTCACTTGAAAGCCCATTGGAAGTGAGTTGCCAAACACCAAATTTTCCCCAAAGGGCTTTGGGGCCTCAAGGGGCTTTCTAAATGCCCAACCAAATGCACCATAAAATCTATTCATGCAACTAAGTTTCTATACTATTCACTCTTTTTGTTAATGTTGGATAAGCAAGTAAGCTTATAAAAGTGCATCATTTATTTAATAGAGTTCTGAACATCACCTCTATGAGGGGTAGATTTTTCCTTGACTTTAGGCTATATTTAAATGTGTGACTAAAAACTATTTGATGTCTTGTCTTATTTGACATGCCTATTTCCCATAGTCAATATATATATAATTCTCTCTTTTCTTTTTGGCTTAACACGTGCTCATACACATGATATTTTATCATATCATATCATATCATTGGTCAATTTGGAAGCACTAACAAGTCATCACCCTTCTAGGCATGCAAAACTTTAATTGTGTGAAGAGATCCTTTCATATTTTGACACAAATCCAAAGAGGCATGACAAATGCAACTTTGATATCTTGTAGAGGTTGCCTTTTCTTTTGTATTCATATTTTATCATCCAATTCTAGATAATAGAGCATCAACTCATTTTATCGTACTTAAAATTTCATAGAAATATAATTCACCCATGGTCAAGCTGGATAATTAAAGGAAATTTTTTATTGGAGGTATGAAACTTTAAAGGCATTACATAAGTTCAATGACTTTAATTCAATGAATAGTCTTCTGGCAACTCTGAGAGCACGGAAATGCACAAGCCTCAACCTTCTTCACGTCCACTCCAACGTTCTTGGTGTCTACATAAGTTCAAATATGAAATTAGAGATTAAAAAAATCATTCACATCAGTATTGAAATTGAGTATTTTCTAAAATGAAATGACTTAGTGTGCAGCCATCCTCTCATAATTAAAAAAATATATATCAATGAACAATGACAAAGCAAACACAGATTGAACAATGACTTTCTTGGCTTTATAAATCTCATAAAAAAGTTAAGTTATATCTTCAATGTCAATGTGAAGATTATTACCTGGATGGTAGTCAAGGCAAGTAGACAAGAAACAACCGATATCACGATGGTCTAATGCGGATGTCAAGGATTGCTTGGAATCACCAAACAAGCAAACCAACATGCAATCCTCAAAGTTAAGTTTCAATGCACATTTTGCCACACACTAGATCCTGCACCAAAAGGAGGAAAGTGTACGAGCATCGGTTTCGGTGTTGGCATCCATGGACGACCATAGTATTAGAGCTACCATGAGCAACACCAGCCCCATTCTCTTGGATGTTGGCACTGCCATGGTTATTTCCAACTAAACTATTCTTGGCCTAAGAGTCTTGATAGCTTCGTGATCAAGTGCACTGATGTTGTTGGGATCAACTAGTGTAGCACCTTTATATACTAATAGATTCATTCAAGTGGTTGAATGAATGATGAAAAGGTCTACAGGGAGAAAGAATATCCATTTCATTTAATGAGAATTTAAAGATTTGGATTTTTAACCAAATATAGGGTCGATGTGATAATATGTTGCCATTTCTTTTGAGAATACGCTTGCCATTTCTTGTTGAATGAATGATGACCATAAAGGTTTGTAGAGGAGAAAGAATATCCATTTCATTTATTGAGAATATGCTTGATATATCATCTTGTTTAAAGATTTGGAATTTTAATGAGTCATCCAACCATATGCTTTTAGAGGAAGCTTGGTAACCTTGGTCTCAAGGTTCAAAGTGGACACTATAATGGCAAAAGAAGTTGCCACAGGGATCACAGCCACCCGTATTAGCAAGGTGGCCAATTCATCAAATTGTCGCCGCTTGATTCGAATGTTGCTGGTGAAGATCATGATGACGATGAGGGACAATATGAGGTTGAGGGCGTTGCACCATGCGAAAAACTAGAACAGCATTGGTGACTTCTTGGCCAAGCCCTCAAATGTGGAAGGATCTAGGTCGATTTCAAAGGCGGACTCATTACCACTTGAATGGCCACATTGCAATTTACCCGCTCTTTCTACTGAGTTGTCTGAACAAACTTCTTCTAGTGGACTTGCCGTTGCTTGGAACTCCATCGTCACGAGTAGCACTGCAATGACCATGACGATTTGCAGCATGCCTTTCTCTTACGATTTCCTTTCTTCCTCTGTCTCACTCGATTGAATTACTCACCGTAGATAGGAATTTTCAATGGTGGCCATGCCTTGGTGAATAAAAATGCAACGTTTTTTGAGATGATAGAAAAGAGAGAGTGAATTGGTAAAGAGGAATGATCCCTCTCACGGAATTTATGGTGGGCAAGTAAGATTGAGATGATCATCATAGATTTATTTTATTATGTGGGGCCAATACTTATATTTGTACACCTTAATTCACCACTACAAAAATTATAGCAATATAGAATATTAACATAGTAGATTTTGTGCATATTCACTGCATTAATGACATATTATTAATAAGAATCAAAATTATAGTAGCGATGATAGGAAACAAATGATATTGCAAGAAATAAAAAAAAATCTTCATTAGTTAGGATACTTGTAAATCATTACAAAAGTACTCGCCGTGTAGTGCTTTTCAGTCACGAAGTGCTCTTGCCATTCGCCTCCAGAAGGATTTATTGTGATATTTAGGCCTTTTGCCAGTCGGGTCATACATTTTTCCCTTAGTTACAACTATGCTATTTCATTATTATTAATCGAGCAGAATGAGGTCCCAACATATGAATCCATCTATCTCTAGGCATTTACTTAAATCTTTTGCATAAGATCTTTATGTAAGAAGAGTCAAGAATAGTAAGAGATGATTTCATTGATCAAAATCTAAGCGGTGTTGTCCTTGTCCATAAAGGAGAATCCTTGAAAGGGGATTAGTTTCCAACAAGCAACTAAGTGCTAGAAATTGGCAAGAGGAGAGTGAGTTTTGAGCGAAGGTTGATATAGTCGCATGCACCCCTTATCAACTCATCCCTCTTGTTGGATATTGCATTCCCGATGCTCGAGAATTCTAGTATACAACTTCGATCCAAATGGCATGCTGGACTCTTATTTGCATGGTGAGTTTCAATCCCATAATAATCGGCTAACTTAATTTCTATTATAATAAACGTGCAAAAGTAATGTAATGTGCACCGTGATTTCGGAGATCAAAATCCAATTGATCATAAGTGCCCTAAATGTCATTGCAGGTACTAATTGCCCTAGCATGCCTTGGCCTAAGAGGATGAAGGTGGCTTTAGGTTTCGCATGAGACTTGGCATATCTATATGAGGAGTGTGAGTAATTTTTTTTTAGAGAAAACCTATATCATTATTATAATAATTTTCAAGTTTCATTTTTCGGGTTTAACCTCTCAAGCAATCCTAGAGGAAGTTTTATCTATCTTTGTTTTGCTCGCTAAGCGAATTTATAATAGATCACCACATGATCTTCCTTTGCTGGTTTCTAAGTTTTTATATCTTTTGTTAAGAATTTTTTTTTGTTTTCCGTCGTGGTTTTCTTTCTAGATTTTCTAGAATTCCCTTTTTTTTCTTAAGAGGTTGCTTAACCGTTAAGTCTCCTCAATCTTATTACAAAGAGATAGATGGTGCTATGGGACACCATAAGGTTAGGTGTATTACACCAGGTGAAGAATTTATAGAGCACGGGGGACTATTCGGCCAATCCTCCAACAGTAGCTGGATCCATACCCACCTCGTATATGGTAGTTGTATTAAAATTGTCATCACCAGTTGACCATTCCTTCTATAGTCTTTTTCATCTCACGGTGGATGAAAATCTGCATCCATAATAAGCGGAAGGGTTTAAAGATATAGTTTTTCTTGATTGATGCAATGAAGAGGGAAGTTTTGTTTGTCTTTGTTTTGCTCACATAGTGAATTTATAATAAGGCAACGTAGGAAAATTGCCACTACCCGTAGACCATTCCCTCTATGGTCATATTTAACTCGTGGTGGACAGATGTCCACGTCAATAATGAATAGAGGGTTTTAAAGATACGGCTTTTGTTGGCCAAGGCAATAAAGAGGAAGCTTTTCCTCGTGGAGTGAATTTATAATCGAGCACTGTGGGATCTTCCTTGTTTGTAAATTTTTGTTTTTCTATTAAGAATTTTCTTATTTTCTATCATGGGTTTCTGTCTAGATTTTGTTAAAAGTTTGTTCAATCACTAAGGCTGCACATGCTAACCATTCTCATTTACGTTTTACGGAATAGAAATCCGTTTGATAAAAAAAATTTCATTTATATTTTTGGAACAAATTTCTATTCCAAAAATAGGTTTTAAACATAAATTAGAAACAAATTTTTTTTACTTTTCTATTTCTGGAATAGAAATTAGAAATTGTTTCTCTCTTTCTTATTTCTCACCCGAAGAAGTTTTTTTTTTTCGTCTCCGCTCACCACCACCACCACCACCACCACCCCCACCCCCGCCCACCACCGGCCCCGGCCGCTGCCGTTTGTGGACGGCGCCCAGCAGCCGGTTGCCATCCACCGCCCGCCGCCACCGTTCACCGATCGCCACTCCTCCTATTATCGCCGCCACTTAGAAAAGTAAATTTTTTTATTATTATCAAACGAATTTCTATTCCAAGAGCAGAAATTTTTTGTCGTTATCAAACACGTTTTTTGGCTCAGAAACTCATCTAGAAATAGAAATAGAAAAATCTATTTCTATTCCGGAAATGATTTTCATAACAAAAATGTTATCATTCGCACCCTAAGTCTTCCTAATTTTATCCTAAAAACTAGATGGTGTTGAGGGATTCTATGAGATTGAGTGTGTTATACCAGGTGAAGAATTTATTGAGCATAGAAACTTTTCGGCTAATCCTTCAACTACAACTTGATCCATACCCATTATCACGTCTGATTTTATTGACACCCTTATTGGCTACATATGAATTTACTGTGATATTTAGGCCTTTTGCTAGTCGGGTCATACATTTTTCCCTTAGTTACAACTATGATATTTCATTATTATTAATCAAGTAGAACAAGGTCCCAACGTATGAATCCATCCATCTCTAGGCATTTACTTAAGTCTTTTGCATAAGATCTTTATGTAAGAAGAGTTAAGATTAGCAAGAGATGATTTCTTTGATTAAAATCTAGGTGGTATTGTCCTTGTTCATAAGGGAGAATCCTTGAAAAGGGATTAGTGTCCAACAAGCAATTAAGTGCTAGAAATCGGCAAGAGGAGAGCGAGTTTTGAGCGAAGGTTGATATAGTCGCATGCACCCCTTATCAACTCGTCCCTTTGGTTGGATATTGCATTCCCGATGCTTTGAGAATTCTAGTATACGACTTCGATCCAAACGGCATGCTGGACTCTTATTTGCATGGTGAGTTTCAATCCCATAATAATCGGCTAGCTTAATTTCTATTATAATAAACATGCAAAGGTAATGTAATGTTCATCATGATTTTGGAGATCAAAATCCAATTGTTCAAAAGTGCCCTAAATGTCATTGCAGGTGCTAATCGCCCTAGCATGCCTTGGCCTAAGAGGATGAAGGTGGCTTTAGGTTCCGCATGAAACTTGGCGTATCTATATGAGGAGTGTGAATAATTTTTTTTAGAGAAAACCTATATCATTACTATAATAATTTTCAAGTTTCATTTTTTTTTGTTTAACCTCTCAAGCAATGCCAAAGGAAGTTTTATCTTTCTTTGTTTCGCTCGCTAAGCAAATTTATAACAGGGCATCGCACGATGTCCGCGTGGTGGATGGATTTCCGATATTTGATGTCACCTACCAGCATTTATGCCGAGAAAATTCTTGAGCAGGGCACAATTACGGGATCGCCTATCCCTAAGAATGTTCCGGAAGCACTTGGATCCTCCCATAGGCATTTTGGTTGTTCTTCTTCAATCATGAATGCTCCATTGATTACGGAAACCTTGGCTTCGTGACATATGCCTGTGAGTACGAATTGTCTATGGACTGTAATGCGGTATGTTATCTTGTCTCAATTACCGTTATCATTATCCTAATAAGTAGGGTTTCGTCAACGTGGCCGATATTCACGAAGGTAATTGTGCTTCTTACATGGCTCGTAGTCATATTAATGACAGTGACTTTTGCAATGCCAATAGTTGTGTTGAGCAAAGACGAAGAAAGTAATCTTACTCACCAAACGGTTGGGATTGCTATTATAATTTGGATGGTATTTTCGGTTGTCCTTTTGTTGCTGGCTTCATACAATTGCATCTAGAAATTGCGACGACGGCGTCGCTAAGTCCCGAAGGCAGGAGAATGGCACACCAAGCTAACTTTACAGGATCTTGAGTTCGAGGTTTTTGCTTGTTGTGATCCATTTGTAGAAGCTCGGTTGGCTGCATGTTCGCCTCTATTTTGAGGATAATAATCAGATAATCGGATTGATGGTCTTTGTTTCTCTTGGTCGCCTCTTTTTTTAGGATAATAATCAGACCATTCCCTTTATGGTCATATTCAACTCGTGGTGGACGGATGTTTGCATCAATAATGAATGGAGGGTTTTAAAGATATGGTTTTTGTTGGCCAAGGCAATAAAGAGGAAGCTTTTGCTTGTAGAGTGAATTTATAATTGGGCACAATGGGATCTTCCCTTACTTGTTTGCAAAGTTTCATTTTTCTATTAAGAAATTTTTTATTTTCTATCATGGGTTTCTATCTAGATTTTCTAGGATGAAGGTGGCTTTAGGTTCCACACGAGACTTGGCATATCTACATGAGGAGTGTCGGTAATTTAAAAAAAAAAAAAATTATATCACTAGCATGCTACTATGTGAAAGAATCATTTTGCTACTACGAGATGAAGAGGCATCGAATTTTAAGAATTTTGCTCTCTTGTCAGCTCGCCTCTTCCAAGCTAGGATGTTTTCCATGAATACCAAGTGTTCGATGTGGAGAGGAGTCTCGGTGTAATTCCCAATCTTGATTCTATCGAGAAGCAACTTATCTTTTACAAGCAACTCAAGCAAAGAAGGCATGCCTTTTCACGGTAGCTTCGTAGAGCTTAGACTCCATGTTTAGCTCTCTAAAGTGAGAGTTTTAGAATACTCTCTCCATCATTTGGGGGCTTGAATATACATTGTCATAACCAAGTCAACATTTAGTTTATATGATCCATTGACCAAGAGTGATTGGTTCTCGGTTTGGTTCCAAATGGAATCGATCACATTTATTTTTACTAGTTTTTTATATTATTTTTTTCCCACTACTTGGAACTGGATGGAGTTAGTGTTTAGTTCACATTTTACTAATTTTTTTTAAAAATAATTCAATGTATATGCGGTCGATTCGATATAGTTCCCCTTTGGAATCGAGAATTGCACCAACACCCTTGAGAATCGGACCAAACTGGCCAGTCCAATCCAATCCAGTTCGGATGGTTCCTAATTTGGGTGGTCCATTTTGCACATATTTATTCTTGAGTGGCAAGCTAACATAAAAAGTTGATGTCTACTCAGTCGGGGTGGTTCCTGATTTGGGTGGATCATTTTGCACATGTTGGGTCAACACCTATATTGGTTCTGCGTAAGTCGTTTGTACGAAAATTATAGGGACCAAAACATTAATATAGTAAATTTTGTGCATATCTACTGCGTTAATGATATATCGTTAATGATAATTAAAACTACAATAGGCGATGATTAGAAACATTTAGTAATGCAAGTTATGAAAAATCTATACTAGTTAGGATACTTATAAGCCATTACAGAGATATCTATTTTGTAATGTTTTTGGGCACGGAGTCATCCAAATATATAACTTAGAGAGGACTCATTATCACTTGAACAACCACATTATAGCTATACCCGCTCTTTATGCTGAGTCTTCCGAATAAATCCCTCTCGGTGGACTTGCCGCTACTTCAAATGCCATCGTCGTGAGTAAGACAACGATAACCATGACGGTTTGTTGTATGCCTTTCTCTCATGATTTCCTTTCTTCCTCCCTCTCGTTTGGTTGAATTATATGCTACAGACTAGAATTCTTGATGGTGGCCATGCCTTGGCAAATACAAATATTCTATTTTTTTGGATGATAGAGAAGAGAGAGTGAATTGGTATAGAGGAACAACCCCTCGGGAAATTTATGGTGGCAAGTAAGATTGCAATGACTATTATAGATTCATTTTACAATGCGAAGCTAATACCTATATTGTTGTTTAGTAAGTTATTGCTGCAAAAATTAGAGTGACACAATATATCGATGTAGAAAATTATGTGCATATCCACTTTTTAACGACATATTGTTAATGAGAATTAAAATTACAATAAGAGACGATAGGAAACATATGGTATTGCAATCTATAAAATATTTATATTAATCAAACACTTGTAAGCCATTATGGAAATACCCACTGTATAATGTTTTTGGTTATGGAGTCATCTAACCATGCGCCTCCAAGTGGAGTCATTACCGCTTCATAGGCCACATTACGATTGTACCCACACTTTCGATCAAATCTTTCAAGTGTTCGCTCCTAGTGGGCTTATCTACTTGAAATGTCATAGTCGCGAGTAGGACCATAACAATCATCATGGTGCTCTACAAGCTTTTTTCCTATTATTTCTTTTCTCCCTCTCTCTCGTTTAGTTGACTTACACGCTGTAGACGAGAATTCTCAGTGGAGGCTATGCCTCTATGAAAAAAAGTGTTACGTTTTTGGGGTGATAAATAAGAAAGGGTGAATTGGTATATGGAACGGCCCTTTTGAAGAATTTACGGTAGCAAGTAAGATTGCAATGACCATCATAGATTTGTTTTATCTTGTGAGGCCAACACCCATATTGGTACTTTGTAAGTCATTGTCACGAAAATTATAATGACCCAGTATATTAATGTAGTAAATTTTGTACTTATTTGCCTCATTAAGACATATCGCTAATGAGAATCAAAATCATGGTAAGTGATCATAGAAAACATATGATATTGCAAGTGATACAAAATTTATATAGGTTAGGATACTTGTAAGTCATTATGGAGGTATCCACCATGTAATGCTTTTCGGCCACAAAGTCCTCTTGTCATTCATCCTAAGAGGGCTTATTACTGCTTGAAAGGCTATGTAGGTAGGCAATATTGTGACGATCATCATATATTCATTTAACAAAGTTGGGTCAATACCAATATTGGTTCTGCATAAGTCACTACTGTGAAAATTATAGGGACCATAACATTAATATAGTAAATTTTGTTCATATCCGCTATGTTAATGACATACCATTAATGAGAAACGAAAACACAATAAGCGATGATTTGAAACATTTTGTATTGCAAGTTATAAAAAAATCTATACTAGTCAAAATACTTGTAAGCCATTATAGAGGTACCTGCTATGGAATGTTTTTGGTCATGGAGTCATCCAACCATACACTTTTAGAGGAAGCATGGTAACCTTGGTATCAGGGTTCAAAGTCCTAGTGGACTTACCACTACTTGAAACTCCATCGTCACAAGGAGCACCACAAAGACCATGACGATTTGCAGCATGCCTTTCTCTTATGATTTCCTTTCTTCCTCTGTCTCGCTCGATTGAATTACACACCGTAGACAGGAATTTTCAATGGTGGCCATGCCTTGGCAAATAAAAGTGCTACGTTTTTGAGATGATAGAGAAAAGAGAGTGAATTGGTAAAGAGGAATGATCCCTCTCATGGAATTTATGGTGGGCAAGTAAGATTGAGATGATCATCATATATTTATTTTATTATGTGGGGCCAATACTTATATTTGTACACCTTAATTCGCCACTACAAAAATTATAGCAATATAGAATATTAACATAGTAGATTTTGTGCATATTCGCTACATTAATGACATATTATTAATAAGAATCAAAAGTATAGTAGTAACGGTAGGAAACAAATGATATTGCAAGCAATAAAAAAATCTTCATTAGTTAGGATACTTGTAAATCATTACAAAAGTACTCACCACGTAGTGCTTTTCGGTCATGGAGTGCTCCTACCATTCACTTCCAGAAGGATTTATTGCCTCTTGAAAGGCTATATTATGGTTGTGCCTACTCTTTCGGTTCCAAATAAACCCCTCTTGGTTAACTTATAGCTACTTGGTTAACTTACTGCTCCAAATAAACCCCTCTTGGTTAACTTAGGCCGATAACTCTCAACATCTAATCCCTTCTATTTCTAGGCATTGCCTTAGGTCTTTCACATAAAACCTTCACATGCGAAGAGATAAGAATGATAATGGATGATTTTTCTGATTCTACTATAGGCGATTTCGACCTCGTTCATAAGGGAGTATTCTTGAGTAGGGAATTAGTTGTCATTAAGCCATTAAGCGCTAGAAGTCGGCAAGGGAGAAGGAGCTTTGAGTGGAGATTGATATCATCGGCCGTATCCACAACCTATCACCTTATCTCTCTAGTTGAATACTGCATTTCCAATGCTCTAAGAATTCTAGTATACGAGTTCGTCCCAAATGGCATGCTGGACTCTCATTTGCACAATGAGTATCAATCCCATAATGATCGACTAATTTGATCTTTATTGTGATAGACATGCATAGGTAACACATTATGCTTGGATATTTCAGAGCTCAACATCTAATTGGTCATAACTTCCTCATATATCAATGGGAGTACTAATCACTTTATCATGCCTTGCCCTAAGATGATGAAGGTGGCTTTAGGTTTTGCACAAGACTAGTCGCATCTACATGAGGAATATGAGTAATTTTGTTTTTATAAAAAAGCCTTATAACCTCTTCGGGTTTGATCTTTATCGATTTAACCTCTTCGGCAATCCCAAAGTTATTCATTGTGACATTATGTCTTCCAATATCCTTCTTGACTCAATTTTGACGCTAAGGTATCGGCGTACAATTGGATTCTAATCACACAATAATTTCGATCGATTGTTTATTAGATTCAAGTTATTGATTATGAAAGCTAATATTTTGATTTTAGGTCACTGATTTTGAACTCATCAAGCTCACTTTTGGTACCAATAGCCATGTATCAATGGGTGTACTCGGGACTATTGGTAAGTTAATTTTCGGTTTGTCTAACTTAGTACCACTAATGGTTTTTGTCTGGTACTACTGATGGTTTCTTTAATGCAGGTACATTGATCCTTGGTATTTATAATAGTTACCCTAACAATATTAAAACCTGACCTATAAAGATCCTATTTTTGTGTTCAAGTCAAATCAACTAGGGTTTTATTGACACCATTAGTTGGCTACATATGAATTTAGTGTGATATTTAGGTCTCTCGCTAGTCGGGTCACATAATTTTTCTTTTGTTCCAATTATGTTTTTACATTATTATAAACTAAGCAGAATGGGGTCCCAACGTCTAACCCCTTCTCTCTTTAGGCTTTGCCTTAGGTCTTTTGCATAAGACCTTTACATACAAAAAGCTAAGAATGAAAATTGATGATTTCTTTTATTCCAATCTAAGTAGTTTTAGCCTCATTCAAAAGGAGTACTCCCAAGAGGGGAATTAGTAGCCATCAAGCAACTAAGAGTTGGAAGTCTACAAGGGTAGAATGAGTTTTGAGTGGAGGTCAATATCATCAATTGCATCCACCACTGGTCACCTTGTCTCTCCAGTGGGATATTGCATTTTCAATACTCTGAGAATTTTAGTATATGAGTTTGTCCCAAATGGCATGCTGGACTCTCATTTGCACGATAAGTATCAATCCTATAATGATTGGTTAACTTGATCTCTATTATAATAGGCATATATAAATAATGCAATATGCTTGGTTATTTCAAAGTTAAAAATATGAATATAAAGATAGTGAGAGTTTGAAGAACTTGTTGGCCTTTCCAAGCACTAGCAACTTCACACAATCTTCTATATCCCAAATATAGATCATATGCCAAACCAATGCCAAATGTAGATCTTTTAGATGCAACTTCACATGATTTTATGTCTGCCAAACCAATGGTTTTCCTTCTGGAGAGGGTAGTTGCTATTGTGGCAAAGCATATCATCTCCCTCTAATAATGCAACATACATCTTTCAAAGCCCTTTATATAAAAAAGCTAGCTTCGGGCATAATGCAATCAATGAAGTGCGAATTGATTTCAACACTTAGAATGCGAACACGGAGGTTTTGGAGCATGTTAATTCAAAGGACAATGGCAACGACGTCATACCGCAAATGCAGACATATGCCAATGCTGATTTGATTGAGGTAACAAGTGTAGGAGTAGTCTCTCCAAATGCTAACGATTGGTTATATAAGTGGCTCGAGAAGAAGAAAATCACCCCTTCGGGCAGTTTCTTGGAAAGCCTTATTTAAGGCAAGAGCCCAAAAAATCCACACTGCACCATATATTTTACCATGACTCGCAACGATCTGGTAGCAAACTTGTCTTTCTTGGTGGCAAACACAATTGTCTCTTTAGCATGCCTCGCGATTATACAATTACTTGTGAGTTGCCTCCTCTTTAGGAAGAGGAATTTTATGTGGATGTTAATGGACATTGGGTTGATCGCCATCGTTTCCACAGTGATCACCTATGCTCTCTCAATAATAATCTTCCTACCCTATGGAAAACAAACTTTGGTTTCCACGGTCTCCAAGATAGTAAATATTAGGATCATAATGTGGATTGGTGGGATGAGGTTACTTCTCTCAAGGTTGAGGCATACCATTCGCCTCTTTTGCGGGAGGTGGTTTGCAAACTCAAAACTTTAGTCACCCGAGTTGGAGACCATGCAAAGTGCAACTGACAACGATTACCAAAGCTTGCATCAATGACTATGTGCTTCTACATATGCCAATTGTCTATGCCTAATCCTCTAAGTTGGTGAAGTCCTTTACAATATAGCAAATGTTGGTTTGAATTCTATTCTTTCCTATCTATGTTTTGAGTGTAGTACATGATTGTGTTTTCATTAAGTTCACATTACCTAGCAACATTTTTGAAAAGAAAGCAAAAAAAATCCCCCAATATTTGTGGCATCATTGATCGCCACAATGGTGTTCCGAATTGGCGTCACCCCTCCGGGCAGTTTCTTGCAAAGCCTTACTTAAGGCAAGAGCCCAAAAAATCCACACTGCACCATATATTTCACCATGGCTGGCAACGATCTGGTAGCAAACTTGTCTTTCTTGGTGGCAAACACAATTGTCTCTTTAGCATGCCTCGCGATTATACTATTGCTTGTGAGTTGCCTCCTCTTTAGGAAGAGGACTTTTATGTGGATGTTAATGGACATTGGGTTGATCGCCATCGTTTCCATAGTGATCACCTATGCTCTCTCAATAATAACCTTCCTACCCTATGGAAAACAAATTTTGATTTCCACGGTCTCCAAGATAATAAATATTAGGATCATAATGTGGATTGGTGCGATGAGGTTACTTCTCTCAAGGTTGAGGCATACCATTCACCTATTGCGGGAGGTTGTTTGCAAACTCAAAACTTTAGTCACCCGAGTTGGAGACCATGCAAAGTGCAACCGACAATGATTACCAAAGCTTGCATCAATGACTATGTGCTTCTACATATGCCAATTGTCTATGCCTAATCCTCTAAGTTGGTGAAGTCCTTTACAATATAGCAAATGTTGGTTTGAATTCTATTATTTCCTATCTATGTTTTGAGTGTAGTGAATGTACTTGATTGTGTTTCTATTAAGTTCACATTACCTAGCAACATTTTTGAAAAGAAAGCAAAAAAAATCCCCCAATATTTGTGGCATCATTGATCGCCACAATGGTGTTCCAAATTGGCGTCACCCCTTCGGGCAGTTTCTTGCAAAGCCTTACTTAAGGTAAGAGCCCAAAAAATCCACACTGCACCATATATTTCACCATGGCTGGCAACGATCTAGTAGCAAACTTGTCTTTCTTGGTGGCAAACACAATTTTCTCTTTAGCATGCCTACGATTATACTATTACTTGTGAGTTGCCTCCTCTTTAGGAAGAGGAATTTTATGTGGATGTTAATGGACATTGGGTTGATCGCCATCGTTTCCACAGTGATCACCTATGCTCTCTCAATAATAATCTTCCTACCCTATGGAAAACAAACTTTGGTTTCAACGGTCTCCAAGATAGTAAATATTAGGATCATAATGTGGATTGGTGGGATGAGGTTACTTCTCTCAAGGTTGAGGCATACCATTCGCCTACTGCGGGAGGTGGTTTGCAAACTCAAAACTTTAGTCACCCGAGTTGGAGACCATGCAAAGTGCAACTGACAACGATTACCAAAGCTTGCATCAATGACTATGTGCTTCTACATATGCCAATTGTCTATGCCTAATCCTCTAAGTTGGTGAAGTCCTTTACAATATGGCAAATGTTAGTTTGAATTATATTCTTTCCTATCTATGTTTTGAGTGTAGTGAATGTACTTGATTGTGTTTCTATTAGGTTCACATTACCTAGCAACATTTTTGAAAAGAAAGCAAAAAAAATCCCCCAATATTTGTGGCATCATTGATCGCCACATGAGGAAACAAAACACATTGCAATTCATTAAAAATCTATACTTGCTCAAGTACTTGTATGACATAATGGTTGTACCCACCGTGTAATCTTTGGCCGAGGAGTCCTCTTGATACACTCCTCCAAGTGGATTTATGGCCATTGAGAAGACCATGGTCACAATTAGATTTGTGATGATTGCAATCCCAGCTATTTCATCCATCAAATTACATTTTCCAGTCGCGCTTAACATCAATATTGACAATAAGAAAGTCGCTACTACAAAAATAATTACGATCTTTATGATAATCGTGGTGATCTCGATCCTTATCATCTGTGTTTGTGATATACCACTTATAAGAATTATAATTATTATAATAGACATGAGGAATAATGCATTGTAATTCATCAAAAGTTTATACTCGCTTGGGTAGTTTTGCAACATAATGGTTGTACCCTCTAGGTGGATTTAGAGCCATAAGGAAGGCCATGGTCACAATTAAATTTGCGATAAACATGATAATTTTTTGCATATTTGTATTCATTTTTATCATTTCTTCGTGCCATGCGTTTAGTTCTAGATATAGCCAACTGAAGTCGCTTTTAAAAGTAGCCAAGTAATTAAGTCTGAGGATGTGCCTGTGATTAAGTCCGCTAATAAGGTGTTGGTATGCCTTTTTAATTTGAGAATGTATGTTTAATAATGCTATACCTTTCTTTAGAAAGCTTAGATAGTTTGATATAGCCAACATATAATAAGTGGCCAAAAAGCTTTTGGCTTGTCCCCATTCTCCTAAAAACGTGATTTCTTCATGAAGCAATAAATTTGCACTCCCAAAGAATAATTGTAATAAACATAAGGAAACAAAACGTATTGCAATTCATAAAAAATCTATACTCGGCTGACTACTTGTGCGACATAACAGTTGTACTCGCCATGTAATTTTCGACCAAGGAGTCTTCTTGGTACACTCTTCCAGGTGGATTTACGACCATTGAGAAGGCCATGGTCGCAAGTAGATTTGCGATGATTTCAATCCTAGCTATTTAATATATTAAATTACCTTTTCTGATCGTGCTTAACATCAATATTGACAATGAGAAAGTCGCTACTACGAAAATAACTATGATCTTTATGATAATTGTGGTGATCTTGGTCCATTTCATCTATGCTTGTGATATGCCACCTGACCTACCCATGACAAAGTTGTTATATGTTATATATAGTATACATCGAATTAGCACACCTCTTGAAGTATAGATGCTATTGTAAGGCGTGGATTAAAAATTTGTATCTCTGAACTAGTCAACATAGGATGTGTTGTGTCCTAAAATTCAATGTTAATTGTAACCATTTACACAATAGTGGGTACCAAAATAAATAAATCAGCAGAACCAGCCATCCATTCACCAAATGTTTCACATTAGAAAGACAAGAAAAGACTAGGTGAATTTCGGCTCACAAAACCTAAAAGCATTTGCATGCTATTGAACTTTGACCATTAAAGATGCCATAAGAAATTCTATGATTGCAAAACCATGTTAACAATTCATTTGGTTAGTTGATGATGCTTGAATAGACATAGAAATGTAGATCCAAAGTCGAGTTCTTGAACATTTATGTGATCATATAAAACCACAACATGCTAAAGAGTTCATGTGAAAAAGTGTGGACTTGTCTATCATACCTAAATGACGAATGATGGTAGTAATAGTATAGGAACTGGCATAGTTAGCAGCCGAAGCCAAAGCGGTGGGAAAAGCAATCCCGAAAATCTCTCGACCAAGTGCATCTATTCTAAACACATGCCTAAAAACCATTTAGAGACCATTCTTGAGCATTAAAGAAGACAGTTGAAGTATATATCATCTAATTTATCTACATAATGACATGGCTTAAACATTAAGTACTGTTGAAGTTTGACCATTATTTTTAGAGTAATCTATGGCTAGTAGACTCTAAATAACTTGAGCAACGAGTAGCCAAAATAACTAAGTCTTTGTCTTTCATATGTTATAGCATCTAATCAAACTTTACACCCCGGGAGAGTTTTAGCAATTACAAAAAGTTCAACAAGAAACATAATTAAGACACTTACCAATTTCATACCCAAAAAATCAAGAAGGCTTTAGTACCAAATACTAGAGATAATGTTATGAAAACATCAAAGATCTCGACAACTACTAGCACAGTAAATGTGGAAGGGATACGTTGCCTTTCTTTGTTATATGCGGTTGCTGTAAAACTTGTCAACCAAAAGTACAGTTATTAGAGACTTGTCATCTTGGCACGTCTTTCGATTAAATGATACAACTATCAAAATGAGATTGGAACTTACCTTCTTCTAGAACCATTTTGGCTTTGTCTTTGGCAACAAGGGAAGCTATTAAAATAGTCAAAGGGAATGTAAAAATGCAAGCTTCATTAAATATAAAAATAGAAACTCCTGCAGCTACAAGCTCCACTCGACCTACCCATGACAAAGTTGCTATAAGTTACATACTGTATTCATTGAATTATCACACCTCTTAATGTCTATGTACTATTGTCAAGCGCAGATTGGAAACTTGTATCTTTGAATTAGTCATCATAGGATGAGCTAAGTGCTCAAATTCATTGTTAATTTAAAACCATCCAATAAAAGTAGGTACCCAAATAAATAAATCAACAAAACCAGCCTTTAATACACCAAATGGTCCGCATTTAGAAGACAAGACTAGACTCCAAGTGAATTTAGGCACACAAAACTACAAAGCATTTGCATGCTATTGAACTTAGGCTATAAAAAATGTTATAAGAAATACTTTGATTGCAAAACCAAGTTAACAACTCAATTGGTCAATTATAAGATCTTCATATCTTTTCTAAGAGGTAACCTTGTATCTTTTTTAGGCTCTGGGTAAACATCTCCATATTTTTCTAAGATGTACTATTTGATCTTCAAATTTTTTTTTCCAATGTGCCTACAAACCACCGAGCAGAATCACTCGCGGCCAAGCTCGATAATCGGTTGGATCGACCCATGACCATCCGCCGATCCAAAATCATCCATGACCAATCTTGTGATCCAAAAGTCATCTTATGAGCTGGTAATCCAAACCTATCGGTATAGTTGGTAGACTTTTCATGGCCAACGCCTCAACTAGTTCATGATCGGTCGGTCGATCAAACCATGATTGATCCTTGATTCTTATTGATTGAACTAATCGATCCATAGCCAATGGCTCATGGTTAACTCATTTAGGACCTTATAGCCGATTCTCATGAGGTCGATTTTGAGGATGTTACATTCTTCTTACTTGCTGTTTTGTTTTCTCTCAGAGTTTGCATATTCCTTGAAGGCAACCAAAAAAGTAATGTTTATAGTATGGGAATTTAGCTGATGGAACTCATCATTAGGAAAGTAATGTAGCTTTTCAAGTGCTTCAAATTGCATTGCGATGCACAAAAACTACCCCACAAGAGAGGCCATCATCTAGTCAAGCAGGCATGCGATCTCCTTTATCATGTATTCAACAATAGGATGATGGATTTGGAGAAGGCCAATCTCGATCCCTACTTAGAGGATGGACAAGCTAATTAATTAAACCGTATTAGAATAGCTTACAAGATCAATTCTTGTGTATCTAGTATTTTGGCTGCTTGACTCACAGGAATATGTACTATTCTAGGTGAATGGTTAATTAATGGTACCATTGCTTCTCTTTAAATCTGAGGAAAGATTTCACAAGTTACTGACCTTGTATGAAACAACTCCATAAACACATGCCCACAAACCATTTAGAGACCATTCTTGAACATTAAAGAAGATAGTTGAGGTACATATCATTTAATTTATCTACATAATGACATGGCTTAAACATTAAGCACTGTTGAAGTTTGACCAATACTTTTAGAGTAATTTATGGCTAGTAAACTCTAGATAACTTGAGCAACGAGTAGCCAAAATAACTAAGTCTTTGTCTTTTATATGTTATATTATCTAATCAAACTTTACTCCCTATGAGAGTTTTAACAAGTAAAAAAGTTCAATAAAAAACATAATTAAGACACTTACCAATTTCATACCCAAAAAAATCAAGAAGGCTTAGGTACCAAACACTAGCGATAATGTTATGAAAACATCAAAGATTTCGACAACTACTAGCACAATAAATGCGGAAGGGATACGTTGCATTTCCTTGCTACATGCAGTTGTTGTAAAACTTGTCAACCAAAAGTACAGTTATTAGAGACCTGTCATCTTGGCACGTCTTTCGATTAAATGATGCAACTATCAAAATGAGATTGGAACTTACCTTCTGCTAGAACCATTACAGATTTATAGCAACTACTTATAGTAAGGAAAGGCAACGTATCCCTTTCACATCTACCGCACTAGTAGTTGAGGAGATCCTTGGTATTTTGCTAACATTATCTCTACCAAATGGTGTTGAAGCCTTTTTGGTTTTTTTGGGTGTAAAATCTCTAAGTGTTGTAATTGTGTTGTTGAACTTTTTTTAACTGCTAAAATTCCGTTGTCACCAGCAATAAAGCTAAAATGGTTCGAGCAAAAGGTAAGTTTCAATCTCATTTTGATAGTTATATCATTTAATCAAAAGATGTGCCAATATGACAGGTTTCTAATAACTGTACTTTTGGTTGACAAGTTTTATAGCAACTGCATGTAGCAAGGAAAGGCAACATGTCCCCTCCTTATTTATTGTGCTAGTAGTTGCCGAGATTTTTTTTTTCATAACATTATCTCTAGCATTTGATACTAAAGCCTTCTTTTTTGGGTATGAAATTGGTAAGTGTTTTAATTATGTTTCTAATTGAACTTTTTTAACTGTGAAAACTCTCCTAAGGTGTAAAGTTTGATTAAATGATATAACATATGAAAGACAAAGACTTAGTTATTTTGGCTACTCCTTGCTTAACCTATTCATTGACGTTGATGTGTCTTTGAAGCTACCATAACGCTACTTAAAATTCTGCTATTCTCACAACTATGGGAATGGAAGCTGTTATAATGCTCAAAGATAGAACATGTGAATGCCACCTTCAAAGACACATCAACAACGTCAATGAGCAGGTTAAGCAAGGCGAATGAATGCTTTATCTATTTATTTTAATTTCTCTCTAAATGTTCACGAAAAAGCATTGTAATTATGATCAATCTATGATAGTGGAAGTTGATCTATCAATTGAACTTATCTTGTTCATGCATCCTGATCCAAGCTAAGATCCTAAATGCTTGTTGAATTACAAAAAGTAGCATATCGATAGATAAATGATTTGGCCTGATTGAATTCACTGGTTTATGACAAGTATCACTGAAATTGTACAATTTTGTAAATTATCTCTACCCTTTGAACAAACATAGTATTAACATAGTTATGCATCTCTAACAATGTTAGAGCTACAGAGTCAAATTGCACTTCTTCAGATCAATCAATCACTCAACTCATCCGGATCATAGAAAGAGAAAGTTTAGAGAGAGAAACTCTAAAGAGAATAGAACTTTGATTGTTAAATGATTGTATGGATATAAATGAGGGGGAGGGTATCCTTCTTATACATGAGGCCCTCAAATTACAACCATTGATCATCAGGCAGACAAGATCGTACTGCCCCACCTAATAACTATCGGCATTTATACTAAGAAAATTCTAAACCACAGTACAAGTCTTGCCTGCTCCTAAAAATGTTCTAAAAGCTCTTGGAGAATCTCAAGGGCGTATAGGGAAGAGCACCATAGCCAAATCTGTCTATAACAATATTGCTAGTCAGTTTTGTGGGTGTGGCTTTCTTACATATGCTAGAGAAACTTCTAGTAAACCTAATGGCTTAGTTCATTTGTAGAAAGAACTCTTATATGAGATATTTTGGAAAGAAAATTTAGTGGTCTTCAATGTGGATAGACGTGTTGATCTGATTTGAGATAGACTTTGCTGCAAGAAGATTATGGAAGAGAGAATCTCATATCGTTAGTTTCATCATTTAAGCGAAAGACTTGGCAAAGTGTCTTGTCTTTAATAATTGCACTTTTGGTTGACTAGATTTTATGGCAACTACTTATAGAAAGGAAAGGAACCATATCCCTTTCACATCTACCGCACTAGTAGTTGTCGGGATCATTGGTATTTTGCTAACATTATCTCTAGCAAATGGTGCTAAAGCCTTCTTGATTTTTTTGGGTGTAAAATTTGTAATTATGTGTCTCCTTGTCAACAACGACAAAGCTGAAATGGTTCCAGCAAAAGGTAAGTTCCAATCTTATTTTGAAAGTTGTATCATTTAATTGAAAGACGTGCCAAGATGACAGGTCTCTAATAACTGTACTTTTGGTTGACAAGTTTTACAGCAACTGCATGTAGCAAGGAAATGCAACGTATCCCTTCCGCATTTATTGTGTTAGTAGTTGCCGAGATCTTTGATGTTCTCATGACATTATCTTTAGTATTTGGTACCAAAGCCTTCTTGACTTTTTTGGGTATGAAATTGATATGTGTCTTAATTATGTTTCTTATTAAACTTTTTTAACTACTAAAACTCTCCTAGGGTGTAAAGATTGATTAGATGATATAACATATGAAAGACAAAGACTTAGTTATTTTGGCTACTTGTTGCTCAAGTTATCTAAAGTCTACTAGCCATATATTACTCTAAAAATATTGGTCAAACTTCAACAGTGCTTAATGTTTAAGCCATGTCATTATGTAGATAAATTAGATAATATGTACCTCAGCTATCTTCTTTAATGTTCAAGAATGGTCTCTAAATGGTTTGTAGGCATGTGTTTAGAATGGATTCACTTGGTTGAGAGATATTTGGGGTTGCTTTTCCCGCGGTCTTCACTTTGGCTATTAACCATGTCACTTTCTATATTGATTCTACCATCATTCGTCATTTAGGTATGACAATCAAGTCCACATTTTTTCACATGAACTTTTTAGTATATCATAGTTTTATATGATTGCACACATATTCAAGGAACTTGACTTTGGATCTACATTTTTATGTCTATTCAAGCATCATTGACTAACCAATTGAGTTATTAACATGGTTTTGCAATCAAAGTATTCCTTATGACATCTTTGACGATCAAAATTCAATAGTATGCAAATGCTTTTAGGTCTTGTGTGCGTGAATTCACCTAAAGTCTTGTCTTGCCTTCCTAATATGGAACATTTTGGTTCTACTGATTTATTTATTTTGGGACCTACTTTTGTGTAGATGGTTTCAAATTAATGATGAATTTTAAGACTTAGCACATCCTATAATGACTAGTTTAGAGATACAAGTTTCCAATCCACACCTTACAATAGCATCTATACTGAAAGAGATTTGATAATTCAATGGATACCATATATAACTTAGCAACTTCGTCATGGGCAGGTTAAATGGAGCTTACAGCTACAAGAGTTTCCATCTTTATATATAATGAAGCACTTAACATTTTTACATTCCCCTTGACCAGTGTAATAGCTTCATTAGTCGCCAAAGGCTAAATTGAAATTGTTCCAGCAAAAGGCATGTTCCAATCTCATATCGTTAGTTTCATCATTTAATCGAAAGACTTGGCAAGGTGTCTTGTCTCTAATAACTGCACTTTTGGTTAAGTAGATTTTATAGTAATTACTTATAGTAAGGAAAGGCAACATATCCCTTTCACATCTACTGCACTAATAGTTGTTGAGATCCTTGGTAATTTACGAACATTATCTCTACCATTTAGTGTTGAAGCCTTCTTGGTTTTTTTAGGTGTAAAATCTAAGTGTTGTAATTATGTGTCTTGTTGAACTTTTTTAGCTGCTAAAATTCTCTTGGAGTGTAAAGTTTGATTACATAATATAGCATCTAAAAAACAATAACTATTATTTTGGCTACTCATTGCTCAAGTTATCTAGAGTCTAGTAGCTATAGATTACTCTAGAAAAATTGGTCAAACTTCAATAGTGCTTAATATTTAAGTCATGTTATGATGTAGATAAGTTGGATGATATGTACTTCAGTTGTCTTCTTTAATGCTCAGGAATGGTTTTTAAATGGTTTGCAGGCATGTGTTCAAAGGGAATGCTCTTGGTCGAGAGATATTAGAGATTGATTTTCCTATTGTCTTGGCCTTGGTTGTAAACCGTGCTACTTCCTATATTGATACTGCCTTCGTTTGTTGTTTAGGTATGATAATCAAATCTACAATTTTTCACATGAACTCTATATCATGTCATGATTTTATATGACTATATAAAACCAAGTTTCTGTACTAGTCACTTTCCATGACCATATCAACAAAAAAGGTGATTCAGTTCCTGGCTCCAAGGGGGAACTATATTTGACCAACAACATATACATTTTTTTAATTATTTTGTCAAAAATTTCAGCAAAATGTAAACTAAATGCTATCTCACTCTAATTAATAGTGTCAAAAAAAGTAATCGAAAAAATATAGTGGAAAAAGTTATCATTTTCATTAGGAATCGGATTGGCACCCAATGACCCTTAGTCAATGGTGAACATAAACTACAGCTTAACATCTTGAATGTTGATTTGGTTATGACAATATTTATTCAAGTCCCCAAAGGAAGGAGTGAGCATTTCAAAACTCTCACTTTAGAGAGCCAAACATGGAGTTTGAGTTCTATGAAGCTGTCGTAAAAAGGCACGCCTTCTTTACTTGAGTTGCTCGCAAAAGTTAAGTTACTTCTCAACAAATTAAGACCGGGAATTACATCGAGACTCATCTTTACATCGTAGTCATGCTCGAACACTTGGAATTCATGGAAGAAGTCCTAACTCAAAAGACCAAGGTGGCAAGAGACCAAGATTCTTAGAGTCCGATGCCTCTTCATCTCACAATACCAAAATGATTCCTTGACAAACTAGCAAGCTTGTTAAGACTAAACCTTAAATATGTTTCATCCACAATAAATATGATAGAAACCCTTTTTTTGTTGCGACCATGAAAGGTCATGTAAATGTGTTAAAACTCATGGTCCAAGGGAGACCTAATGCATTCCATAGTTTCATCAAACATGGCTAGACAATCCTACATTCATGTGTGAAGTATAACAGGCTAAAAGCTTTGAATCTTATGGTAAACATCGAGGGTGATGATTGGTTTATCAACACGATTTTGCATTTGGCAATTATAGATAGACATACTAAGATCTATTCATACAATCAAGTTTCTGTACTAGTCACATTCTATGACCTTATCAACCAAAAAGGTGATCCAATTCCCGGTTCCAAGGGAAAATCGTATTTTACCAACTGCATATACATTTTTTAAATTATATCTTCAAAAATTTTAGTAAAATGTAAACTAAACACTATCTCAGTCTAGTTCAAAATAGTGAGAGAAAAAGTAATCAGAAAATGTAGTGAAAAAAGTTATCATTTTCATTTGGAATCAGACCAGGAACCGATTACCTCTAGTCAATGGAGAACATAAACTATAGCTCAACATCATGAATGTTGACTTGGTTATGATAATGTAAATTCAAATCTCCAAAGGAAGAAGTGAGCATTCCAAAACTTACTTTAGAGAGTCAAACATGGAATCTAAACTCTATGAAGCTACCGTGAAAGAGCACACCTTCTTTACTTGAGTTGCTCGCAAAAGATAAATTACTTCATCAATAAAAAGAAGATCGAGAATCTCATTGAGACTCATATCCACATCGTAGTCATGCTTAAACACTCAGAATTCATGGAAGAAATCCTAACTCGAAAGACCAAGCTAGCAAGAAATCAAGATTTTTAGAGTCCGACGCCTCTTCATCTCTCGGTAACAAAATGATTCCTTGACATGGTAGAAAGCTTTTTAAGACTAGGCCCTAAAATATGTTTCATCAACAATAAATATGATAAAAATTCTTTTTATGTCACGATCATGAAATGGTATGTAGATGTGTTGAAACTCTTGGTTTGGGGGAAACCTGATGCATGCCATAATTTCATCAAACATGGCCAAACAATCCTGCATTCATGATCAATGTAGAATAGGCTCAAAGCTTTGAATTTTATGATAAATATCTAGAGCGATGATTGGTTCATCAACACGATTTTGCATTTGGCTATTATAGATAGACATACTAAGAAATATTCATACAACTAAGTTTCTATACTAATAACATATTATGACCTTATCACCTAAAAAGGCAATCTAGTTCTCGGTTCTAAAGGGGAACCATATTTGACCAACTATATATATAATTTAGTAAAATGTAAACTAAATATTATCTCAGTTTGAATCAAAATAATGAGAAAAAAATAATCGAAAAAATGTAATGAAAAAAGTTATCGTTTTAATTGGGAACTGGATCAGAAATTGACCACCCATAGTCGATGGGAAATATAAATCACAGCTCAACATCATGAATGTTGACTTGGTTATGATAATGAATATTCAAGTCCCCAAAGGAAAGAGTGAGAATACCAAAACTATCACTTTAGAGAGCCAAACATGGAGTTTGAGCTGGCACGAGACCAAGATTCTTATAGTCCAATGCCTCTTCAACTCGCATTGGCAAAATGATTCCCCAACATAGTAACAAGCTTGTTAAGAAAATGCCTTAAAATATGTTTCGCCTCCAATAAATATGATAGATACAATTTTCATGTCACGACCATGAAAGGGCATGTAGATATATTGAAACTCTTGGTTTGAGGGAAACCTAATGCAAATTGTAGTTTCATCGAACATGGCCAGACAATCCTATATTCATGTGTGAAGTACAACAAGCCAAAAGTTTTAAATCTTATGATAAACATCTAGGGCGATGATTGATTCATCAACACGATTTTGCATTTAGTTGTTATAGATTAACATACTAAGATGTATTCATAAGACCAAATTTATATACTAGTCACATTCTTTGACCTTATCAACCAAAATGGTGATCCAGTTCTCGGTTCCAAGAGGGAACTGTATTTTAACATGCATTTTTAATTATTTCTTCAAAAAATTTAGTAAAATATAAACTAAACACTATCTCAATCTAGTTCCAAATAATGAGAAAAAAAAAGTAATCGGAAAAATGTAGTGAAAAAAGTTATAGTTTCCATGGAGAATTTATCACCTTTAGTCAATAGAGAATATAAACCACAGCTCAACATCATAAATATTAACTTGGTTATGACAATATATATATTCAAGTCCCCAAAGGAAGAAGTGACCATTCCAAAACTATCATTTTGGAGAGCGAAACATGGAGTCTGAGCTCTATAAAACTGACACAAAAGGGCATGTCTTCTTTGTTTAAGTTGCTCGCAAAAGATAAGATACTTCTCGATAAAATGAAGATTGGGAATCACATCGAGACTCATCTTCACATCGTAGTCATGCTCGAACATTTGGAATTCATGGAAAAAGTCCTAACTTGAAATACCGAGCTAGTAAGAGACCAAGATTCTTAGAGTTCGACGCCTCTTTATCTCGTGGTAGCAAAATGATTCCTTGACATAGTAGCAAGCTTGTTAAGAGTATGCCCTAAAATATGTTTCGTCCAAAATAAATATAATGGAAACCACTTTCATGTCATGACCATGAAAGGGCATGCAGATGTGTTGAAACTCTTGGTTTGAGGGAAACTTAATGCATATCTTAGTTTCATTTAACATGACTAGACAATTCTACATTCATGTGTGAAGTACAACAGGCTAAAAGCTTTGAATCTTATGATAAACATCTAGGGCAATGATTGGTTGATCAATACGATTTTGCATTTGGTTGCTGTAGATAGATTTACTAAGATCTATTCATAAAACAAAGTTTATGTACTAGTCATATTCTTTGACATTATCAACCAAAAAGGCAATCCAATTCCCGATTCCAAGGGAAAACCGTATCTTACCAACTTCAAATATGTTTTCTAATTATTTCTTCAAAAAATTTAGTAAATGTAAATTAAATATTATCTTAGTCTAGTTCCAAATAGTGAGAGAAAAAATAATCAGAAAAATGTAGTGAAAAAATTTATCGTTTCCATTGGGAATCAGATCAAGAACCGATTACCCCTAGTCAATGGAGAACATAAACTATGGCTCAACATCACGAATGTTGACTTGGTTATGACAATGTATATTCAAGTCCCCAAAGGAAGGAGTGGCCATTCCAAAACTCATACTTTAGATAGCCAAACATAGAGCATGAGCTCTATGAAGCTACCACAAAAGGACATGCCTTCTTTGCTTGAATTTCTTGCAAAAGATACATTACTTCTTGATAAAATGAAGACCGAGAATCACATTGAGACTCATCTTCACATTGTAGTCATACTCAAACACTTGTAATTCATGGAAGAAGTCTTAACTCAAAAGACCAAGCTAGCAAGAGACTAACATTCTTAAAGTCCAACGCCTCTTCATCTCGTGGTAACAAAATGATTCCTTGACATGGTAGCAAACTTGTTAAGACTAGGCCCAACATCATGAATGTTGACTTGGTTTTGATAGTGTATATTCAAATCCTTAAAGGACGGATTGAGCATTCTAAAACTCTTATTTTAAATAGCCAAACATGGAATCTGAGCTCTATGAAGCTGTTGCGAAATGGTATGCCTTCTTTGCTTAAGTTGCCTGCAAAAGATAAGTTACTTCTCGATAAAAATGAAGACCAAGAATCACATTGAGACTCCTCTCCACATTGTAGTCATGCTCGAACACTTGAAATTCATGGAAGAGGTCTTAACTCGAAAAACCGAGCTAGTAAGAGACTAAGATTCTTAAGGTCTGATGTCTCTTCATCTCATGGTAGCAAAATGATTCCTTGACATAGTAGCAAACTTGTTAAGAGTAGGCCCTAAAATAATTTTCATCCCAATAAATATGATAGAAACATTTTTCATGGCATGACTATGATATGGCATGTAAATGTGTTGAAATTCTTGGTTTGAGCAAGACCTAATGCATATCATAATTTCATTAAACATGGCTAGACAATCCTGCATTCATGTGTGAAGTACAATAGACTAAAAGTTTTGAAGCTTGTGATAAATATCTAGGATGATGATTGGTTCATCAACATGATTTTGCATTTGGCTATTATAAATAGATATACTAAGTCTATTCATACAATCAAACTTTTGTACTAGTCACATTTTGTGACATTATTAACCAAAAAAGCGATCTAAGAAATGTAAAACTAAAAGATATTCATTTAAAAATCATTACAAGTTATGATATTTAAAAAACATGTCAATTGGTTCATATAATTAATAACTTTACACTCCATGTTTTTATATCAATTTTCTAGTTTAGAAGAAACATAAAAATAGAGATGGCAAAAGAGATTTCACAATGGATGCATTTCTCTTTTGAGAGTGTCAAACAATATTCACAAATAAAATACGATTAAAAAACACATGTATCAAACTTAATCCTGAAAAGGTACATAGCATGGGCTTGTCTAATTCGAACTTGATCCTAATTAGTACATTTTGGTATTACTCCTTTGCAAACTATAGTCTTCTTAACAAATAAATGAGTTAATTCAAACATTACAAACTCCACGACTTCATAGCACTCACCATATTAACACAAGGCGAAAGAGATTATGATTCGTTTTCTCATATTTTAGAGAATCATGAACGATCCAGATGAACGGTCTATGCAAATAACGAGATCACTGTCTTCCATCCACCTTTAGGAGAAGAAAATAAAAGGAAATGAAAGAGAAAGTGGCAAAGTAGTAAAATATAAAAAGTAATGTTATTGAAAATCGAAATTGATATAAGTTAGGAATAAATTAAAAACTCATTTACATTGTACCCACATCGTAAGAGATTGCCGGCTTTCACGCCGGTCATGATCTAATGCCTTTCTTCTAGTCACTAGCTCGACTAGGATCACCCCTACTAAGTAGATATCTATTTTTTATGTTAACTATGAAACATGCTACCAAAAATCTCAAACTTTACTCGATGTGACAAATTTACTTCAAATATTTTTTTTGACTAAAAACCCCCAAACTTATACTGATGTAACACATTTACCCCAAACTTTTTTCTGTGGCACCAAAAATCTCAAACTTTGTCAACTATGACACATTTACCTCAAAAAAATTTTGTAATACCAAAAATCCCAAACTTATGTGCATATGACACATTTATCTCGAACATCTATTCATAAAGAATGTTGAATAAAAATATGATTACGTTAGAAAAAAAAAAGAATCAGCCCAAACTTTAATCACTCAGATAAAATGTCTATTGTCGATATCTGAATGAATAATAACAATGGTAGTCAAATCAAAAGGAAAATATTATTATCTATTAGAACAAATATTCTTATATGGTAGTTTGGATTGTACTGTTTTCCGATCATCTCAAATGGCTAAAGCAAAATAAGTGAAAACATTCCTGACAAAACCGCTAGATAGATGTATATCTTAGCAAAAGTAAGAGGAAAAGCACATTCCAACCTGGCCAAGGAAGTTCATCAAAGAAATGAGACAGTTTATGCAAGAGATTATGGTGATTGTCATCACTTTTTTATTTGTCATGATTGCCGTTCAAGCAGCACTCAATCCTCCAAGAAGTTATACAATTGGTACAATTATCATGGCCTTATAAATTCATGAAGATTATAATTATTTCATTACTTGTAATGTGATTTGGCTAATAACGTCAACTACTGTGATTACAGTCATAGCGATTGGCGTTACCCAAAGGTAGCCAATTTTTACAAAATTGGCAATCTTGAATACATGTGTGATGATCATATTGGCTGCAGCAACACACACCCTTCCACTTTTAATATCGGCCCCACTCAATAAACAAATCCCATGTACTAAAGGTTTGGAATCGCGATAATCACGTGGTTCACATTTGTTTTTATTATTTTGCTTCACTATGTCATGCATTCATCTTGTGATTATTAAATGTAATTGTTGTTAGGTTGTGGAGTATTTTATTGGCCCGGCACCGATATTGTGTGCCAATTTTTATATTGAATAAAAGTACTATTACGTTATAAAAAAAAAAAGAATTAGCCCAAATTTTAAACACTAAGATAAAAAAAAGTCTATTGTTGATATATGAATAGATAATGATAGTGGTAGTCAAATCAAAAGAAAAATATTCTCATATGTTGGAATAGATATTTTTAGATGGTGGTTTGGATAGTACTCCTCAGCCAATCATCCCCACTAGCCGAAGAAAAATAAGCAGAAATATCCCCAACGAAATGGCTAAAGAGATGAATGTTTTAGTAAAAGTTAAAGGAAAAGCACATCTCGACCCAGCCAACAAAGTTTGTGAGAGAAATGAGGTTATTCATGTTGGACATTATGGTGATGGTTATCATTATTCTGTTAGTCATGATCTCCTTTCAAGTGGCACTCAATCCTCTAGAAAGTTATACGATAGGTATGGCTATCATGGCCATAAAAAATCATGAAGAATATAGTTATTTCATTAATTGTAACATGATTTTGCTAATGAGGTCACTTAATGTGATTATAGTCATGATAAGTGGCATTACCCAAAGGTTGCTAATTTTACAAAATTGGCAATCTTGAGTACGTGGATTGTGATCATATTGGCCATAGCAACCTACATCATTCCGCTTTTAATATCGGCCCTACTTAGCAAAGTAAATCCTATGTACTTAAAGTTTGAAGTCACGATAATTGTGTGTCATATATGTTTTTATTATTCTGATGTGCCATGTCATGCGTTAATCATGAGATTACTAAATATAATTATTGTCAAATTGTGGAGTATTTTGTTTTCAAATTATATTGGCCTAACGCCAATATTGTACGTCAATTTTTATGTTGAATAAAAATATTATTATGTCAAAAAGTCTACCGTCAATACCTGAACGAAAAATAATGGCAGTAGTCAACCCAAAAGGAAAATATTCTCATTAATCAAAACATATATTCTTAGATGATAGTTTGGATGGTAATCCTAGCCGATCATCCCCAACGGCTAAAGAAAAATAAGCGGAAACGTCCCCAACGAAAAGGCTAGAGAGATTAATAATTTAGCAAAAGTGTGAGAAAAAGCATATCTCAACCCATCTAAGAGAGTTCGTGTGAGAGATGAAGCAATTCATGTAGGGGATTATACCGATGGTCATCATTGCTCTATTAGTCATAATCACCGTTTTTTTTTTTTTTGTCGAAAATTCTTCATTGATTGTAGCTAAAATGGTGGATTACATATATTACTAAAGTCTAAACATAAAATAAGAGCAAGGTTTTGCGGTGGTTTGGTAACCCAATTACTAGGAAGAGACCCGGCACTATGGGCCTTCGCAATCCAATCCACAGCCTGGTTCGTTTGGCGTCATTCAAATAGCAAATGGGTATCTCCCAACTGGGCCAGAAGTTGCCTACAGTCCTACACGATGGGCAAAGAGGCCCAAGGAGCTTCAGTTCGGCCCAGGATAAAGTCAACCGCAGCTAAACAATCGCTGGCTAAGTGGACTTGCAGTTCTGTTCGTGGGGTTGGTGCTGTACTTTTCAGTTTAGTTCTGGAGTTCTTCAGCCATAGAAGACCCTGCCGAATAGCTAGGGTTTCTCCCACACAAGTCGATGATGCATGGATTTTTTCCGCAAAACCCCCGACGCAAACCCCATCAGCCTCTTTGCAAATTCCAGCTATCGAACTCTCGGATTCCTCTCCCTGCCATGTGCAGTCGACGTTGAGCTTGAAGGAGCCGGGAGCTGGGGACGACCAACCATTCGGTCTAGAGGTGAGATCTGCTTCTCTTTCGTTCTTTCGAAGATGCCATTTTTCGTATAGCTGGTTCGAGAGAAAAGCTTCGCTAATAATCTGAGTTCGATTTGGTTTTCTTCCTTGAAAAACCAGTGAGTTGCGGGCCTTCCATATGAGCCAGAGGAGATTTGCGAAGATCGCCTTCCTTTGCGTCGAAATTCCAGATTGAAGGTAGTCGCAAACCCATTTATCCATACGTGTGATAGATGTAGGGGAAGCATCAATATCCACTCTGTTCTCTAACCAAATTCCTTTTGTCCACTTACATAGTATGAAAAGGTGCTCAGTGGATTCCGGAAATTGAAGGCAAACGGGGCAAGTAGGCTCAAGTATGATGTTTCTCCGGTGTAAATTAGTCTTTGTAGGAAGACCTTCATTGCATAGACTCCACATAAACTGTTTGATTTTGGGATAGGTCTGTAGATTCCATATTTCTGTCCATAGGCGTTTCGGAACTTGGTATGAAGGGGATGCCTGGGGAGTTTGTGGTTGTTGTAGTTGCTGCTCTTAATTTGTGGTACCCATTCTTCACTTTGTAAGTCCCTGAATTGTGCCCTGTCCAAATAAGTCAATCGGGTCTGGGAATGATGCCTAGGGGGGTTGCTCTGATTTCTTGTATAATGGTACCATCAAACAGGTCGTTTAGGAGGTTAGCGTTCCATTCCCGCACATTTGGTTCAATGATATCAGCCACCATCTTGGGTTCGTTATGGTTTGCTTTGGACCCCCAATCTTGCGACATTAGCCAACGATCTTCTCGTAAGTTGATAGTTTTTCCATCCCCTACCTCCCATTTCATATCTGGTTCTAGAATGTCTCTACCCATTAGGAGACTTTGCCAACCCCAAGATGATCTAGTCATAATCATTGTTTAGGTGGCACTTAATCCTCCAAGAGGTTATATGATAAGTATGACTATCATGGCCATAAAAAATCATGAAGAATATGATTATTTCATTACCTATAACTCGATTTCGCTAGTAACATCATTTGTTGTGATTATAGTTATGGTAGGTGGCATTATCCAAAGGTGACCAATTTTTACAAAATTGGTGATCTTGAGTACATAGATTGCAATTATATTGGCCATAGCAACATATACTATTCCACTATTAATATCGGCCCCACTCTATATACAAAATCCCATGTACTTAAGGTTTGGAATCATGATAATCATATGGTTGATAGTTATTTTTATTATTCTGATGTGCTATGTCATGTGTCCATCTTATGATTATTGAATGTAATGGTTGTCAATTCGAGGAGCATTTAATTTCATATTGTATTTGCTTATTGCCGATATTGTAAGTCAATTTTTATATTGAATTAAAATATTATCACGTTTAAAAAAAAAAGAATTAGCCCAACTTTAATCACTGAAATAAAAAGTCTGCTTTTGACATCTAAATGATAATGATGATGGTAGTCAAGCCGAAAGGAAAATATTCTCAGCTGTCGTGATGGATATTCTTATATGGTGGTTCGGATAGTACTGTTAGCTAATCATCCCCAAAGGCGAAAGAAAAATGAGCAGAAATGTCCCCAATGGAACAACTAGAGAGATGAATATTTTAGCAAAAGTCAAGAGGAAAAGCACATCTCGACCCAATCAAGAGAGTTTGACAGAGAGATGAGGCAATTCATACAGGAGATTATGGTGATGGTCATCATTGTTCTGTTAGTCATGATCACCGTTTAGGCAGCACTCAATCCTCTAGGAGGTTATACGGTAGGTATGGCTATCATGGCCATAAAAAAATTGTGAAGAATATAATTATTTCATTACCTATAACATAATTTCACTAATAACATCACTTACCATGATTATAGTCATGGTTAGTGGCATTATCCAAAGGTAACCAATTTTACAAAATTGGCAATCCTAAATACGTGAATTATGATCATATTGGCCGCACTTTTAATATCGGCCCTACTCAATAAACAAAATCCTATGTACTTAAGGTTTGGAATCACAATGATTGTATGGTTGATAGTTATTTTTATCATTCTAATGTGTCATGTCATGCATTCATCATAAGATTATTAAATATAATGATTATCAGTTTATAGAGTATATTATATTCAGATTATATTTGCATAACGCCAATATTGCCTAATGTCGATAATGTTTGAGAAGTCATATCCAAGAGACGAAGTTTGTAGGGCCCCATTTCATCGGACAATAAATAAGGATTCGCCTTCACTTACTTATTTATTAGGTTCTTCTTTTTTATCTTTCTTACTAAGTTATTTACCTTTTTCTGGTTCTTTTATCTTTTTAGCATGTGATTAGACCCTGATTTCGAATATTAAGAAAATCATAAATCGTGTACAATCTAATAATTATAAAAAAAAAATACAAGAAATATCTTTCGAAGAAAATCAATAAATAAAGGGAGGGAAAAAAGCCACCGTAACAGTGAATGGACGGGCTTGAAAGTGAACGGGCCGGTTCAGGCCCGAGTGTTCTCTCTCTGTTGTTGAGAGGTCCGCCGCTTCTTGAACTTCCAGCCGCCGTCGAGCTCCGCGACCACCGACGGCGTTACGATTTCCCTCCGCTTTTCGTGCTCCCGGCGACTGGAGGATAGCTGTGAAGAACAATATGCAGCGAGAACGACGGTGCGTGGCGAATCATTCACGTTCCTAGCAGGGCGCTGGTGAGAAGCCGAAGCTCACGATCATTATCATAAGGTCAGTCTCAGTGTCTTACGTTGGACTCTATGTATTGAGCTCGTTCTGCGCTTCTCAGACCTTGCTGTTTCTTTATCTGGTTTTATATTTTTCGCTCAAATTTGGGAGTCGATTGTTTGGTTATTGGCCAGGCGTTTGAGTCAAATTGCGCCATTGGAGGACCTCCATCACGTTAATTGGGCGAAGAAGTGTCTCGAAGCAGGTACGTTCTGGGTTCATGAGCATATCGGTGTCATGTGGTGTCTCTTTTGTTACTAATGTGATTGGTCACTCGATGGTGATATTTGAACATGATTGTTTCCTGCATCTATGAAATTGAGGAACAATCTTTGCTGTGCATGTCATTCTGGAGTATTAAGACGGAAATCTTAAGTTGGAGCTTTTGTCATCAGGATTGGAGCTTTACTAATTAAGTGAGCATAAGAATAGTTGCTTGATTAGGTCTTTCTATTGCCTTTTGTTTGTGGGTTATCCTTTAAAAGTTTAAAAAACCATCGCAATGTTGTTGTCATTATGTGAGGTGTCGTCTAACAGGAACAGTTTCATGCAAAGAATTAAATGTCTGTTGTTTATACTTACGCATGTGGCTCTTGATCAGACATCAGTCCTGCGTATTCACTGCTCTTTAAGTAATAGAAAAGAGGGAATAGAATCTTCTGACCCAATGCATGTCAATTGTCATCAGATTGAAGACGTTATACCTGAACTTTTAAGCCTTAGAGCTATGAGAAAGCAATGTCTGCATTGGAAGCAGCGTAAGTCATTAACATGAGTATAGCAAGTCAATCAGCATTGGATATTTAAAGTCATATTCACATCATAGGTGCAATTCCTCAACAAGACACTTTGTCCTAAGCCACAATCTAGAGTGATGAAGCTGCGGTTTTCAGTGGATCGTTTGCTTATGTTGTGGGGTGAACGAGGAGTTCTCCTTGCCTCCTCCATTCCACATGCATATCCTAAATTTTCTCCTTCGACTGCTGGATATTCTTTTGGGGGACTATATGACAAACAAAATGCCTGATTCAGGAGGAATGTTTTCTGCTGAAACTCAAATGCTACCGTTGGTTTCTGGTCTTTAGCTTGTTTTCTAAAATGCATTAGCTATGCAAGGCATTGAAAAACCTGATGAACAATTATGAAAACCTGTATTGCTTGTTAATTTAAGTGCTCAGTTTGTTGTTTTTCCCTTGCAATCATGAAAATTGATTGAACAGGATTACAAGGCCTCTTATGTGCATATGATGTGCAGAAAAGGAACATCAGCATGAAGTAAATGGGAAATGAAAGATCAGAAAATTGAGACAAGAAGAAACTAAAGAAAAACAGTGGCCCACTCAATATACCTTAATTTGCTTTTGAGGATGAACTGGTAATTGTCTCAAAGAATCTTCTAATTATTTCCTATGCAAGGTCCATTTGATGGAAACCAGGGATAGGTGTTTGTGTTTTTTTCATCAACAAATCATCTTTTTTCCTACAAGCTTTTCAACAATTCTTTAACTGATTTTTTATGGATTTCTTGAGCTGTCTGGTTGCTGTAATGGCTTTGACAGGAAAATTTTAGCTATCACTGATCTTATGTCTGGCTCCCAAAAATGGCGATTTTGATGGAATTCCATGCGATGTGAAGGATGTGATTAATTCATATCAGTTGAGACCTTTTGTGGCAAAAGTGGGTTGTTTTCTTGTTAGCATTTCATGTTGATTTCCCCATATTTAACGTTATCTTAACTTGTAGAGAGAAATATGCAGCTTTGACACATTATGATATCCATGAGTAATAATGTTTACTTACAGAGCAGCTTACACTACCATGGACTGCTAGCATATTAGACATCTGTTCATGCCTCTTTTCTTCTCCCAATATTCCAAGTTCTAGAAAATTTTATTTCATGAATTCTCCCTTATTTTCTTTGGAGGGGACATCTCACTTAAGTAACTAATGCACATTGGGTGATATGTCTGCATCAAAGTGTCTTTTAGCTGAAAAGAATTCTTTGGCAATGATCTCCTTTCTGCTGCTTTAAGAGGTATAGTTGTGTTCACAGCCAAAGTGGACTAATATGGGCTTCACTTGGGAATTTCTTTTGGTATTTGTAGTTTTTTATAGGCTATTTATGCCAAAGACAGCTTCTTGGTATTGGTTGTAATACACTAACATTGTTTGCTCTATAATGTCAGCGCATCCAGTGGACTGCACTTTCAAGTGAATAATTAGTTGGAACATCTTTACTGGTTAATCGCTATGAAGCATCAGTAAATACCTGCATTGTCAATGGCATTAGATCCTGTAACATATCACTTCAGTGGCTGAATAGGATGTCACTGTATATTTAGATCAATTTGGCTTTCAAACCCTGAATTTGAACAAAATTTCCATCTCTTGAATTTTTTTGTCATTTTACTTTTTCATCATGTAAATTGTTTTTTTAATTTAGTTATGGAATGAATAGAAGCTGTGTTTATAGCCCGGAATAAAGACAGTTTAGGATATACCATATCCTATCTAATGTTAGGTGAAAGTGTCTCCTTCTCATATTTTTCAAAGAGCACAGATGATTTGATATTAGGAAAGTCTATTAGTTATTCAGTAAATCCTAAAGCTTTATCTTCTGCATATAATGCTTATCTCAATCTGTATATTTGTGTAATTCAAATATGCTTGTAAGAAGATATTCTACATAAGAACTCCCAGTAACATGTGACCTGAAAATGGCGTTGTTTCACTTCATTATGTGATGGCAAAGTGGGATTTTGTTCTTTGTTCTTGTTCAGCTATTTGTGAAAGGTCTGCAAATATGCTGCATTGACAAAGGAAGAGTGGGTAGAACAGTGCCAGCTGTGGCCCGCCTCATACCATCTACCGACCTAGTATGTCTCTTTCTAATTTTCCTATTGGTAACAGTAATGCATCTTCATGTCTTAAGATCAACATATTGCCATCATGTTTTAGGACCATTAGTAGGTTTAGGGTATTTGCATCTGCATGTGCTGATGTCTCTGATTCTAATGGTGTGTCAATTAAAGGAGCATGTTAAGATGGTTTTTCCAGGATAACTTCTTTCTGAATTTTGATATTATCTTGGGCAGCTTTAGGTGTTTGTTTTATACTTTTTACCTCCTTCAGAATTTATTTCCAAGCAGATAAGTTGGAAGTTGGAGTCCAAAAATTAAAGACTTACAAAAAAGTTGCAGTTTGAGTGCCCATTTCAAATTTGATGAGCTTTGTATTTAGAAATTTAGGATGTGATTGGTTTTACTTCATTCAGCTGAGTGATATCAGTTTTGGTTGCATCTGGACTGGGAGGAGTTTTGGGTCATATATAAACCAGAGAAGTTACTCTCAATGAATAACTGATCAATCCATTGCCATCATGCATAATGGCTGCTGATGAATCGTGACTGTAGAGACCCAGGGTTGCCTAGTTGGTTGCAAATCACTCTTTTTTACGGCACTAGGCCAGGTTTAAGTCTTATCATTCTCCTCTCCCACCTTTTGCAATCAAACTTAAGCTTCATCTCTTTGTCTGACGCGAATGAATGGAGTTTGTGCATATCTTTGTCCTTTATTTTTGCATGTCCTAATTTTACTTCCTGTCAATGATCACTTGTTCCTCTAAATTCATGCATATTATGTGCTGTTATCCATACCATATGTCAATACTGACATGTTCTCTTGGCTTCTACTTTTCCACATGGCAGTAATATTGGTGGCATAACTGGGTTTAGTGAAGAAGACTTACAATCAGTTGTAAGTTTTATGTAGTGTGCTCTGGAATTGGCGAATTCTCATGGTAATGTGGTAAGTGTTCGGGTATGCCCTTGACTTGTGATTATGAATGCAACTTTGTTTGATTTCTTCAATTTTGCAGCTAATTATATCTCAGACTAGTCAAGATCTGAGAGGTCTTGGATATGAGTCCTACCCTGGCCTCCCCATCTTACAAAATGCAAAAAAAAAAAAAAAAAAAAAAAAAAAAAACAGAAGTTTTCTCTTACACATGGCAATTATTTCTTTCCGAGGGTTATAATGCTTTGACATTATATGAGACGACTTGGCATGCTCTGAGGCCTTCCTTTTGTCCTACTTGTTATTTTCCTTTAAATCAGTATTAGTAGAAGTAAAGCACATCCAAGTGCATCTTTGATGTGTATCATTTCTTACTGCTCATGTGTTTGCACATTCAACTTTTTTCCCATCAAGCTTTGGAGGGTTCACCATAGCTCGCATCTCATGGGAATTTTTCAGTTCAGGAACAAAAAGTGAAATTACTTGTTGTAATTAGCTCAAGAGGAATGTGAGGTTTTTATGTGAAAGTCACCTTTATTAACCTTTGAACCAAAAAAAGGAAGAAATCTGCTTTATAATAGTGGAACCATCTGATCATTTTGAAGGCTATGTCCTTTAGACATTTAACCCTTGTAGTGTTCATGCATAGACATGGTAAAATAGAGGTTCCAGGAAGGAAAAGTAGCACTTCATGTTGCTCCCTGGTTGTGAGTCCAATTTTGTTTTAAGCTGGTCTTGGAACCTCTTATGTTGTGGAAATTGCACTAATTTCTCTCTACAGGTGGTCAATGCTGCAGCAATTGTAGATCCTCCCTCTAATGAAGTGATTCCAAGGGCATGTGATGAAGTCTGCTCTGGGCATACTCCTAATCAGAAGTTGGTGCTGAATGCGGTAATTCCTCCAAATCTTCTGCTGACATGACTGGATGGATAAAACATTAATTATGTCTTCAACGCTGTTCCTCAGGGGGGCCAGAGCAAGTTGAGACATCCATTGTTGTCTACATTCCCAGTGGTGGGTAGATGAACAGACTCGCAGGAGCTCTTCATTTTGGCACCTATTGCAACATGCTACGATAGTGGCCATTGAATCATCTACTGCCAAGGACAGACGCTTATTCCCTGTTGTGAGATATGAAGATGAAGCTATCAAAGAGGAGTGTATTCTGTCTCCTGCAAAGTCTCAAGCAAGAAGACGTAAAACTGATGGCACTGACGTAAGCTTTCCTCTATATGTGAAGGAAACCCTGGCAGCCTTCACCAGCTACAGGGGGAAAAAAGCTTGAATCATCACTATGCAGTGTTCAGGATTGTCATGCGACAGGATATCCTCAACGAAGTTCTTGGAGTACTGATTTCTCAATATTATCAAATGGGCCAAAATGCGCATAAATCAATACATTCATGTAAGTCGAACAAGGCTTTAAAAGAGTAATCGGTGTGTCCTCCGATTTGAGATTAGTTTAAATCGGAGACATAATATAATCAAGCATTTATCCATGTATCTCTCTCAAATTTTATTTTTTTGTCATTTACCCATAAAACAATATAAGCATATTGTTGATTGGCTGAAAGGCAAGGAATGCATAAATGCTAACATATCATGGCTCTAAGCCTGGCTCTATACAATTATGCATTGTCTGGATTAGCATTGACTGCATGTCATGGATTTGAGGCATTCATGTGTTTTGTTCCATTATGCGTTTCATTGCGATTCTGGCTAGATTATGTTTACGACTCAATTTTGTAAAGAACAAAAAACAGCTCACCAAAGATCATTGTATTGAGGGTTCTTGGAGATGTATGTTTTTAAAAGTAGTAATGCATCTTTATGAATATCTATAAGCCAAAAAAAACACAAACTGCAATAAGCTTAGAGCATGTCTAAACTAGCTTTTACTTATTATTATTTTTATTTAATCTTGCAATGTCTACACTTTGACTTTGTTTTTAGTCATAAACATCTTATGCTTTCATATAATAGAGATGTCAACACGAGGGTTCACATTTATGTCTTCATGGATTTTTGAAAGTTGAATATATTTTAGATTTTGGTGGGATTTAAAAAAAAAAAAGGTTGCTTTTTGTAAGCTCTAAGTTCACCAGATTTTCTAATTGTCTCTTTCCATATCTTTGTCAGTGTGGATCATATATGGGTGCTCGACAATGGGTCTTTTTGCTTAGTAGACGGTTCATCATTTTCTTTCCGTTCCTTTTAATCACCTAATGAAGGGCTGAGGATATGCAGAAACATGGTAAGTCTGACATCGGCATGAAATGCTTTCAGCAGATGAAGCAAGATGAGCTGAAACCGGATATCATTACACGGTGTGCAGCTCTAAACTCTTCTCGGTTAACTTTCTTTAAGCAATCAAATTAGCAACTTGTGGGAAATTTTGATATGTGAACTTTGGAAATTTGTGTGAAGAGATACACTATATACATTGTAGGCCTATTCTCAACAGCTTAAACTTTCGGGAAAAAACGAGTATTTAACATAGTAAAGTACGGTCAAGTGTTCATATCTAAAATTGACTAAACGAAGAATATTTTCATATTCAATGAAAGTATCTCTGGTTTTACAATATCAAATTAATCGGCAATCCCCCGCCTTCCGACCAATTTAGATTCTACCATTACTTTTTCTTGTCCAAAGAGATAAGCTAATCAATTTATGTTCATAAGTATGGAATTAAGTTGTTCAGTCATTTGGGCCTAGACCGCTCGGCCCATTCGAAACGTACGAAAAGCCCAAAGTCTGAGCTCTTTTTATGGGGATCTGGCCCGCATTCACCTGCGCACTATCACGCTCATCTTCATCCCCCCCATGAAGCCAACTGAAGTTCTAGATTCCACATGCGGTATCGTTCCAATCAGGACCGTCCGTTTCAAATGACAGTTACCATTCGCGTGAAGAGAACCGCTAATTTCTCCTCTCCAAAACCAGGCTTTTGCCTTACGCTGCTCATGCAAAATTTAATTTCACATTGTTCATTTGAGAGATTTATTTTGACTTTTTTATATGAATATTGAACTCTCCTTTTTCTCTTTACATGTAATAATTTTATCTACCTTAATTGTGATATGATATTATTTGAAGGAAGATACTAAAATCTCTATTATGGATAAACTCTCCATGTGGGCAATAGATAAGGATTGCTTTCGCTTTTTATATGAATGCTAGCCATAAGCATTGGAGTAACAAATCAAAAGGGAAAAATCAGATTGGTCGCAATGCAGAATCTACTACAAATCAGTATGAAGTAACACATCATTTGAAACTTTCAAATGACAATTACCGCCCACAAAAAGAGTACTACTTCTTTCTCTTCCCTCCAAAACTAGCCTTTTTGCCTTACGCTTGTAATGCGTCAAAAATGTAAAAGTTAAAAAAAAAAACCCACAAAATTGAATTTCACGTTCTTCATTCAAGAAATTTATTCCACTTTTTACATAAACACTGAACTCTCATTTTTCTCTTTACATGTAATAATTTTATCCACCTCAATCGTGACGGATATTATTTAAGGGAAGTTACTAAAGTCTTTGTTATAGATCAACTCTCTATATGGGCAATAGATAAGAATGGCTTTCAAATTTTTATTTTATTGATTCCATACTAATCATCAAAAGCGAAAAATCAGAATAGTTGTGATGCATAATCTTCTCAAATCAGCATGAAGGTATCATATCAAGTCAAGTATCAACAAGTTGATCATTTGGATATCTTTTCTTAATTTTCTTTTATTCAATTTTCATGTAGATTAATACTTTGTTGAATAAAGACACAATATGCAAAGAGGGTCAAAAGTAGACATTCGTATATATGGAATTTTTGGAAGATGCAATTTCCCTGTATAATATTCTCACTCTCCAAAAAAATTTTTGGCAAATACATCATCATTAAATTAGTTGCCGTGTAATTGTTTTGCTTTCTTTGATCTGATTAATTAAACAAAATGCAGCGAAGCAAAGAATTTTCCGTAGGCCTACCAAAATTTACCCATAAGTCTTCACATTCCTTCCAAAATGGAGACTTTGAGTTCAATATCGAAAATACCAACAAGCTCGAAAACAGAGAAGTCTCCTTCCTTTATATCCTAGAATGCTTTGCTAATTGAGCAAGAGTCGCCTAAGATATTATTAAGATAGGATCTTCACAAGACGAAAACAAAGAACCCCTTTCTAATAATTTTTTTCGATCCGACAGCTTGAGTAAATTTATTTTTATTTAATATCGAACTAAAAAATCTTTTACAATAGACAATTACCGATAGGTATCATTTATTAACAAATTATTGGCATGGAAATGACTAAACAACCAAGGTACAATACTGTCCATATAGTTTTTTTGGCGTTGATATTACAGATAGGAACATAAAAAATGTTCCACTAACGTTTTGGAAAAAAAGGAGGTAATTGAAGAAAAATAGGACCCAATTGCAACAAACGCCCAAATTTGAGGACGAAATTTTAAATTCATTGATCGTTCTCCTCTTAGTCAGTTTTCGCTCTCTCATCGCAACATGAAACTCTCCTTCAACACCTCCAAGAAGGCCCTGAAGCCGGCCGCCAAGCCCTCTCTACCGCCTTTCGCTTCGCCGCCAGCGCCAACGACGGTTGCCGTGAAGCGCCGCCTTCATAGGCGCGCGAGCAGATCACCCGATTCGATCCTCCAATTACCCCCCAACGGATGACGCGAATTGCAGAAACCCGCCGGTTATCCTGCCGAAGCCCAACGAGTAACCTCGACCTGCCTCTCTACTCCTCCTCCTCCTCCTCCTCCGGTCTCTCCCGGTTCCAGTGCCAGTTCAGGTCCCTCAACATTGAGGCTAAAGCCGTTGCCGTGTCGTACGGCCTCACTCTGTCAGAGAGAGAATGGTGGGGAACTGTCGGTGGTAGACGGTGACGTCAAGCCCGAAGCCCTCGGACCATTAGGTAGCCTGGATGATTACCGGCTGAAATTGGGGGAGGAGCTGGCGAAGTTGGGGGATGATCTGGGGTGCGAGGACATGCCCGTGGAGGAATTTGCGGCGGCATATGTAGGGGTTATGGATGGCAAGAAGGGAAAGTGTTGGGGAAGAGCGCCAAGGAGGATGTTCCAGTTAGATGCGAGGCTGTTATGCTTCCTGAACTGCAAATTCTCCCACTTCTTTTGTCTGGTCTTTTCCAATTTGCAAACAAGTGATACTTCAAATCCTTAGAATCTTTTCTATGGAAGCTCTTGAAACTTTGAGATCTTGATTTCGACATTTGATGCCAAAACACTTGAGGCATGTTTACTGCTTTTTCCCACCATTTGCTTTTTATTACTAGTAAAGGCTTCTTTTGAGTGGTTTTCCTGAGGAGTATACATGATAAGCCGATTTACAGGCACAGAAAAGTTTAATGCGTTCATTTTATCAGGATATCATGCTTAATTCTTGTTACCATGGACTCTCTGTTTTTCCTGTCTTTAAATGAGGAAAACGCTTCATGCTGATGAATGGAGTTGTCAAAGTGAATATTTCTCATTCTTTGACTTTTCTTTTCCTAAGAAACATGCGTCTGTGGATTTCTAGTTTAGTACTACATGGACTTTACAGGACCACTAGAATGACTGGACAATCTTCTGGATAGTCTGTTTATTACTTTTATTGCTTGAATTAACAATATAGCATGCATATATTGTCAGGAACTGTGTTTATGCCACTGAAGTGGTCGCAATGCTGCTGGAGCAATGACTCTGATAACAAAGTTAGAGAGGTTGGCCCTTCTGGTGCATCTTGCTTGATTCTAATCTTTCCTCCCCAACCCGCATTTCCTTTTACCTGATTTTATAACAATGTCCAACTTTCACTGTATGCTGTCAATATATCATCTATGAGTTAATGCAGGATAGTTCTTTAGCTCTAATTTTTGTCCAATTATTGCAGATCACAAGTAAATTTGGAGAAAAGAAGATTCCTTGTGATGTCGTATGGATGTATGGATGGGTTTTGCTGCTTCGCTTTTGACAAGGCATGGAATCCCATTTTGTGTTAACCTTGTTATTGCCTTGTTCGGAAAAATTGCAGAGTACCTTCCTCTAGGTAGGTCCAATTTCACATCATCTACCTCACTTTCAATGGGTATCAAACCACTCACAACTTACGTCTGGAATTCACAGTTTTAGCCAATTTCAAAAAGACATCACATACTTATCACCTAAAAACAAAGCATAACTATATATCTACATGCACATGTAAGATGTGAGAATATTGTCAAATATGAAGGAAAATCTGTTTTTCAGCTTGGAATGATCTTGAGGAAGATGGTGATATTCATTTTGGAAGTGAGGCAGGTCGTGAGGAATATGTCGTCAGTTAATACACTTTAGAGGAACTACAATGATCTGTTCTTTGGATATTCTATTTTCAACCTAAGATATGGTGCTTGATGGAGAAATGCCATGCCTCACTGTTTTGTCCATTGCTTCCATACATTTCATCCACTGAGTCCTTTATGGTTGGCAGTCACTTTATGTTCGAAACCTCCAAAGTGCATTCATATGTGGGACCTGTTGCCTTGCTAACTCATCTAATAGTAAAAGGACCTAGGTTCAATGCTTAGTAAGCAGTAGACACCTCTCTAGTAAATAAAGAGTGCATTTTTCAGCATGGAAACTGAAACAGAGGATTATACTCTCGAGACCACTTCTCTAATCCAAAATCTTTGGCAGATGGTCTCCCCCAAGACAAGTTCAAAGCGATCGGGATGCCTGATCCTAGTATCAAGTGTGAAGAGGGGTATTTTGTCTATGACAGTCGTTGCAAAAGTGATGTTTGGATCAAAGCAACAGATGGAACTCCATCTGTTGGGACCTTGATATCTTTCACTGTGGTTTTGGCTAATCTTTGTCGTTGTCTGTCTGGTTTTGCCTTTTCCATTTCGTCTTTTGCTTTTTTGTAGCATTTGAAATTTAAGTAACCCTTAAAATCATTCAGAACATACAAATGCTGGCATGCTGAGTCATTTGGATTTAGCTGAAAATAAGTCTCCATGTATGTATGTAAATGCTGAGTAACCGTTTGCTTGTCAGGGGAGGTGTGGCCCGATCCTTGTGTATTCCCTGACTTTGTACAGTCAAAATGTCTGTCACTGGTAAGCTCAGTTAGTTCAGGATTTCATCCTAATGGAGTCGATGGTATATGGAACGATATGGATTAACCAGCTGCCTTTAAGGTAACTAGCGCTTTTAGTTTCCGTCATTTTCTCTTGTTGGACTATGGCTTACAACTTCTCTTTCAGCCTGTGACGAAGACTATGCCCGAGAGCAACATTCATAGGGGAGATGACGAACTTGGAGGTCTCCAGAATCACTCACACTATCATAATGTAAGTTTCCAACCTTTTGCTATTGGTAGTTTGCGTTTCACATTTTTTATTAATATTGAAAGAGATAGTAAGCAATTTTGTAATATATCCACCATGATTGTACCTGAAAAGCAAGGGGGGTTGAGTTAAAGAGTGAATTGTTGATTTGAGGTCAAGTGTTAAATGTTTTCTATTGAATAAAGTAGGATAAAATATGATAATTTCCGGCTTTCCACATTCTTAGCACAAGTAGTGTCATGCTTTAACGTTTGATTACTTCATCATAGTTGTACATTTGGTGTCATATAAAACGAATGGTGAGGCCAGCAGAATGGAGGAGTGCCTTTCTTTCCATCTCTTTGTCGGAGGATCTTCTCTGCCAAATTTGCATTGTGCAATTCAAGAGCCTTTTCTCCCGTGACCCCAATATTCTCTTCCATGTGTACAATCACAATCAAACCATTAATTTAAGAAAATTGAGACTGAGCTAGTGGAAGAAGAGTTCTTTCTTTGTAAAGCATTTGCGATACCACTATCGCAAAATTAGGTAGGAGGTTTGTTTTTGACCGTTTGGTACTTTCATCATTTATAAGGGTTGTTTGCGTCCTTCACATAGACAAACGGCTCAAACATCCTTAGGTGAAAGTTTATGAGGCTAGAGTTCCCAGAGAAAAGTGATCGGACACAAATTTTGCCAAGTCTTTTATCTATCTTGGCAACTTTCGTGATCAATAGCACATGATCTAAATCTTCACGAGAAGGTTTGACATCATAGCACTTAAGATGTGATAGGGAATTGATAAATAAACAAGTAAAATAGATGTATAGCTTTCACTGCAAATATATCGATAGGCACATAAACTTGACAAGTTTCGGATTTAGCAAATAACGCCACATAGATAGATAAGATGCCTGCAAGTATTTATTTGCAAAATGAAGGCTGTATAGACAATAACCAAGATAGTTATAGTTTGTCAAAATGACTTCTTTCAATTGCCGACCTATATCCACCCGTTATCCTTGAAAAAGACATAGGTCTCAAAATGCACATAAGAGAGTTCATATTTCATATTTCTCCTGTGATTGTGTTGAAAGTCCATCATTTACCATCCCACATAAGTGTACTTGAGTGTGCAATTCAATTAAAATATCATTGTCCGACCACAGGAGCAGCAAAAAAGAAAAAGAAATAGGCTTGCTCTCACAATCAATAAGATGATAATCTGTCATACAAGTAATATTTCACCCTCTTAGTGAACAGATTCCATTTTTATATTTGATTTATATTGTGAGTTTTTCTTCCCCATCATCACAAATTTCACACATTGTATTAAAAATTTCTTCTTCATTTTCCTTTGGTTTACCATTAATGGGGTGAAGCCTTAATCAAGTCTTTAGCTTCTTAAATTCTTTAGAGGATGAGAAAGTGCTAGGTTGTTGTTATTTATCAACACCTACTACTTCCCGTTCTATTTGTGTTAAAATATCTATACCCTTGACAATGGCCTCTAAAGGGGATCTAAGCACTTGACCTACTATGGAAGCCCCTTCCTCATAGAATATCAAGTTTCTAATACATCTACAAGCATCTTCACTTCCATTATAAATTGCATGTTACACCCTGAATCCCAAGCACACGACAACATCTTCACTTTGGTCAAATAAATGCGACTTCCCAAGACATGTCACCGACCATTCCTTTTATCTTGCAATTAAATGCATGCAAAAGCAATTCAATATCACCCAATCAATAAACAACAGAGATAGCAGAAAGACCACAAACAACAACAGTAGCAATATCGTTTTTATTCTTGAACTAATTAACTCTAGGAAGTTTATACACAAGCCTCTCAATCGGGCGACTTCCTCTATAGTCATCAAAATACTAAACAAGGATAATCTACTTCCTTCAACCAACGGCACACCAGCCTATTGGCCTTCACGACTTGCTCGAGTACTTCTCAAACCATGGCAATAAAGATGCCATAATTACAGATCTGAAAAATGGTTAACAACAATGAGTGAATTATCGTCCTAAGCCTTAGTTACGTCACCAACTTGCCTCGGGGTTCCTAACAGGTACAACCCTCATCACTACAGCAGATCAATTGCAAAGCGACCCTCGCTTGCCTTAATTATAAATGTGATCTACCCAGGCAACCCCATAAGAAACAATCAACAATCAATTGACTCACAGGCATTCTTACCTGGTCATACCATACCCTACACAGTTAAATTCTCATGTGTGCCATAAACAATGCAACTAGCCTTTTAATCATCTCAGTGATCAATCACAAGCGAGTCAATTCACAAGCAATCTTATCCGGTATGCCATACCCTACACATTAAACTCCGCATAATACACGCAATGCACATGGTCATCAAGTAATACAATTTAGCAATCACATACGAGTTGTGTCACAAACAATCTCACTTGGCCATTGCCACACTTTGCACTTTATCAATTCATGCATGCCATCAATAATGTGATCAACTCATACATAATCAGAACCAATGATGAAATATATCTCATGCACTCTTGCATCCATACATGTTCCGATTATTACTGCTCCTTAGGGCCACAACCGAACCCTCGCTAATATCTACAGGCATAACCAGGCATCGCCTTTCCCCGTGAGGCGTGGCGATGTCGAGGGTTCTCCCCCAAGACGGCATTCCCAAAAAGATAGGCTCGGCCTCTACCACAACTCCACATCTGAATCCCTGCTAGGTTTTCAATGAATCGAACTATCATCCCCCAAACTTCGGCCAAGACAATGAGTTCAACTTAATGATCACGCAAGCATATTATCACAATCCATTTTTATCTTGAGCATTAGCCAATGCACACAACCTCAAATCATTTCTCATAAAAGCGGTTCATTTCGGTGTCTCTCGTGCAAATCATTTTCCTCTTTTTGTGAAAACCATATAATTCATGTAGATGTCCATGCAATTACACACCCAATTCACATCATAGAATCAAAGCACATAAGACTAGGCAATTTTTCACTTCCGTATGAATAATGTGCGTGAACAGCACCGCATGAATAGTATCACGTGAACAGTGCACATAAACGGTAAATTGTGAACAATGCAACATAAATAGTAAAATCCAAAATTTATTAATTAATAAATTAAATTCAAAAATCAAGCAAAATATTAATTAAAACAAACAATCACTTAATCAAAGCTAAATAAGCTTAATTACTCATAAGCCACAATTAGCAAACACTAAGTAAGATTAATCTAAACTAATCATAACCATCTAACTAACTACCTATCTCAGGGCTAATACAACTTAATTAAACCCCCTAATACTAACTACCTATCTTAGGGCTAATACAACTTAATTAAACTACCCTAAGCAAGTTTAACGGACTAGTTGAGGGATTAGAACGTAAACTCATCTTGAGGTACCTCATTTTCCTCTTCAAGATGAAACAGGAAATAACATGATAATTTGTCGCACGAGGCAATATTTCACCATCTTCGTAAGAAGATTCCATTTGCTTATTTGATTATTAGTGCAATACTACTCCCCCATCATCACAGTTCACACACATTGCATCAAAAATTTCTTACACCTTTTCCTTTGTGAGGTCAGATAAGAAAATAAAATAATAGTTTCTCACATGAGGTAATATTTCCCCCTCTTTGTTTGAAGCTTCCATTTATTGATTTGATTCTTAGCGCAAGTGCTTCTCCCTCCATTATCAAATAAAAAATTTATTTTGCATTTTTCTCGAGGTATGGACCCCTGGAGTGCCAAAATTTGGCACAGGGAACAGTTAAGTGCCAAAATAAGAGTAAAAGGAATCAGTTAAGTGCCAACAGCGAAAAATTCCAGTTAAACTATCTCGTGTCCATTTTCCAACGACTTCATTTACTAATGGAACATTTTTTTTCCAAATAAAAAATCCATGTGGCAATTTTAAACAAAAAAAAAACTACCAAATCAGACTAATTTTTTTTAAATCGATTTTATTTATAAAAAGAAGAAGGGGTTATTAAAGAAGGGAAAATGTTCATTTGTTAATTGCGTTCTGGAAAGTGGTGAAAAGATCTCATGTTTGAGGACTTGTGACAGAGATATCTTCAGCAATTAATGGTGCCTTCTTTATAGATCATCAAAAATGTACAATGTTTGATTGAATAGTTGGCGGAAAAAAATGACTTACATTTTCGATGTGCAATAAGAAAATTACCCCAAAAACGTAAGTTGAATCATGAACGAACAATGGACGATACGACTTCACATTGATCTGAATAATTTCACGAGAAATGTATTCACATTACACATCATTAATGCCAATTGTTTTCAAAATAGATAATGGAACCCATGAGTATTTTCTTTTAATTGAGAGAGATAACTTTCTTTCTTCAAAACGTTATGTTTTTTTCTCAATTGCATTAATTAGCGGTTATTTTCAGAAATTATCCTTTTATACTTCTCTTGAAAAATAACCGCTTATACCCATTCAAAAGGTACCTCTCTAAAGCACACTCCATCATAAACAATAGGTGTCTCTTGGACACACCACATTATAGACGTACTAAAATATAACATCTCCCACTCAGACATGGTGAGTTTAGTAATGCTCTATTAAAGATATAAGGTATTCAACATTCATTTACTTTCGAAACAATTAATATTGACAAGAAAACCGTGTGACCAGTGAGCACACCTACATTTAGAAGCTCTAATTATAATGGCTAAAACCCAAAAAAAAGGAAAAAGAAAGAGATAAACAATCAATGTTTCATCGTGCCCCAAACATATTTTGCTACATCGGTCTAAGTATATATATCCCTTAAAGGCTATACTAGAATATTCTCAAAACACATGCATTTACAATCATATCTAAAACCACAAAAGGCGATATAATTAGTCGACTAGTAAATACACATGATAAATGTAAAACAATAATAGTCTTCCTTTGTATTCATGTCTCTCTTCATTTCAAAGCAACCGCTTTCCTAGACACATTCCACAAAGCCATATCTTTTCATGACCATCAGTAACATGCTAAAGCAACAACATTGATCCATCACTTCGAGAATAGTTAGAAGTAACATAAGGCACTAAATAAGGTAAATTATAAATTATCTCAAATACTCACACAATGAGCAAATAGGAATAAATTTTACTCATTTTCTTTATCGGTCGAATAAAACACATATAGTATAAATTACATGCTATGGTAGATTTCTCTATCTATAAGAGCGTGTTTATTAAACATATCCACTATACGGATCTTAGCCTAAACATAGTCACATGCTTCTCACGTGCTTATGTTTAATTCGAGTGCCATATTAGCTCGCTTTCTACAGCGCCTAATTAAGTACTCACATTCAGCTTCCTTTGGGCATACATGATTGTGGGGCTATCATGTTCGGTCTTATTATACATAAATTACAGACCTCATCTTGATTCCAATCAAGGCAACATAAATTATATTATGTATTAAACTTGCTCTTTTAGCATCTATAATATATAACATCTCATCTCAACATACTAATTGTAGCACTTGAGGCAATTACTTGTGTGAGTGAGCCAATCAATGCCTATTAACATACCTTTCAACAATATATGTGTGCATATGCTAGTCTCATAATGAATTTATACTTGTTGACGAAACATCAATTCATTGAAAAAACTAACAAATACAATACATATATTCACATAGGCATAACCCAATAATATTCAACAATATTATATATCACATTCTATGTAACCCTAAAGACATCCTATAGGTCAATGACACATCTCTAGGAACAGCTTTTGTTAATGGATTAACAACCATCTTATTAGTTGAGACATATTGCGAGACAACTTCCTTCTACGCTATTATATCTTTGATGAAGTTATTCTTTATGTCAAAGTGTTTCTTCTTACTATGATACTTGTAATATTTTGCATAGACAATGGCTACTTGACTATCACAATTATGATATTTCGCTTCAAAAGGTTCAGTACATCCTTAAGGAGTAAGAGGTTTTGGAAACCCTCAACCACAACATGGGTGAACCTGAGCATGGAACTTTAATTCAACACAAAAGAGATCGAGAAGCTTGACAAGCTTGGAAAAGGAAAAATAGCATTACTCGCATCACGTTACTAAGCTACATGCAAGATGATATCATGTGTGAGTTTGAAGGTTATGACAAAGTTCAGACAATCTGGGTTGCCTTGAAAGATAAGTTTGGGAATACGTCTGCCACTAAGTTAAAGAGACTCACTCTAAAGTTTGACACAAAAAAAGTCCCCAAATTTAATGATGAAACAGCATCTTCACGAGATATCAAACATGATCTATAAGCTGAAGTTGGCAGGTCACACCCTTACTAATGAACAACAAGTTCAGGCTTTCAAGATCTCTTCTTGACAGTGAGGAGCATATGACAATCAATATGATGCATAATGAAAACATGTTACTTTTGACGATTTGGCGCGTCATTTGGAATTAAAGGATGAGCACATAGATGGTGCAAAATTCTCTACCCATGCTCATGTTGCTGAATCGAGTTTGCACAAAGTTTCAGGCTTCAAGTGCAAGAGAAACCAAAAATTCAACAACAAAGGAAATGAGATTGATGAGGCATTCAAGAGAGCTAAGGCCCTCCAACGCAATAAGCATGGTGGAAAGAAGGACAAGGCTAAGATAAAGTACTATAATTTTGGTAAATTGGGTCACTTCGCTCGTGAATGCACTAAGCCGAAAGAGATGTCACATTACTCTATTACTTTAAATAATGTTTTTGTTTCTAGCACTATAATAATTGATGAATCTCATCCTATATGGACTGTAGACTCGGAAACAACAAATCACGTAGATAAAGATTGAGGAGCATTTATGGAGTATCGTCGAAATACAACCCAAAAGAAAATGGATATATGATAGAAACAACTTAAGAGTTTAAGTGAAGGGTATCGGCACATGTAAATTAACCTTATGTGGTGGTCAAACTTATTCTTACATGGTGTCCTCTATGCTCCAGATATTCGACGAAACTAGGTCTTAGTAGCTGTTCTTCTAAACTTATATTATGTATTGAATTTCCATGGTACTTGTGTTGACATTTTATTTGGAACAGTTTATTACGATTCTGATTATATATTAGGTGATTTTATGGTACTAGGCATTGACTATGATGTATATAATGTTAATGTTAATGGTTGTTTTTCTTTAATTACATCTTCAACTAATGTGGAAATTGATGCAAGTACTTGGCATGCTAGATTAAGTCACATTGGGTTACAAAGAATAAAACAATTAACAAAAGAAGGCATTTTAGGGTCACTCGCTAATGTTGATCTACCCATATGCGAACATTATTTAGCTAGAAAAATAACTAGAAAACTATTTGGTAAAGGAATCAGAGCTAAACTTCCATTGCAACTCATACATTCTAACATTTGTGGTCCGTTGAACGGGAGGGTGAGGCATGGAGCCTCATATTTCATCATTTTTATAGATGACTCACATTTTAATCATATTTTTCTGATCTCCCATAAGCTCAAAGCATTAGATTACTTTAGACGATATATAGTTTTAGTAACGAATTAGTTAAACAAAACAATCAAGGTATTGATAATTGATTGTGGTTGCGAGTATCTATTTGAGAAATTTAAGGTTCTTTGTGATGAAAATGGAATTGTAAGACAATTGATTACTCCCGGTACTCTGCAACAAATGGGGGTTGTTGAGAAAAGGAATATAATCCTATTGGAAATGGTTAGGTCCATGATGGCGTAGGCGAATTTACCTATCTCATATTGGGGAAATGCATTATTGACTGCTGCATATATACTTAACCGTGTGTTCTCTAAGTTAGTCACTTACACCCCTTATGAATTGTGGACTGGTAAGAAACCAGACTTAAGTAATCTACGACCTTGGAGTGTGCAACATATGTTCATGATTTTTCCTATAAATATGGCAATAGGCCCAAGAGAAAAGAAATTTATCTTTATTAGGTACTCTGAACACTCCAAAGGGTATGTGTTCATAAGTAAACAAGCTGAATGAAGTGTGACTGAAATGAAGTCACAAGATGTCACATTTTTTAGAATGATTTTCCTAGTAGAGGTGAAATCAATAAGGATTTTTAATTATATAAATTGAAAGATCCGGATAAAACACCCACTAATGTTGTCGAGGAAAATGAAATTTTACCTCAACATACAAGGTTTAGTGAGAGTGTTGAATTAAGTCATGTTTATTTTTGGACTTCAAAACTATGGTTCCGCATGTAAACCGCTTTTTGCCATGTCTCTCTCCCGCAATTCCCCAATCAATAGAGGACTCATGCGGTTTTCCTCCTTGTCATGGATCCTGCCATAGATTCCAATGTCGTCCATGTACGCCTCCCCTTCTAGAATTCGAATAACCCTATAAAATGAAAAGGAAAGTTGTAAGAAATTATTGACAACAATTAAGAATTTCAATATAAATTGAATTGTTACATGTGACATCCACGACCTTGACTCTGGATCTGCTTGAATACAAAGGCATACGGCATTGAGCACTCGACAAACCTCTTCCTCTGAAAACTCTTCTAAATGAGGGTCCATTAGCTCGTGGATCACCGATGCTCCCAACATGGGGCGTACCTGTGGAGAAAACAATAGAATATATAAAGACTAAAGTTATTGAAAATGAAAAATGAGATAAGTTGGTAATACCGTACCCATAGTGCCAGAGAGGTTTGACTATGATGCATATAATGTTAATGTTGATGGTTGTTTTTCTTTAATTGCATCTTCAACTAATGTGAAAATTGATGCAAATACTTGGCATGCTAGACTAGGTCACATTGGGTTACAAAGAATGAAACAATTGACAAAAGAAGGCCTGTTAAGGTCAATCGCTAATGTTGATCTATCCATATGTGAACATTGTTTAGCTGGAAAAACAACTTGAAAACTATTTGGTAAAGGAATCGGAGCTAAACTTCCATTGCAACTCATATATTCTAACATTTGTGATCCGTTGAATGGGAGGGCGAGGCATGGAGCCTCATATTTCATCATTTTTATAGATGACTCACACGTTTTAATTATATTTTTATGATCTCCCATAAGTCCGAAGCATTAGATTGCTTTAGACGATATATAGTTTTAGTAAATAATTAGTTAAACAAAACAATCAAGGTATTGATAACTAATCGTGGTTGCGAGTATCTATCTGAGCAATTTAAGGTTCTTTGTGATGAAAATGAAATTGTAAGACAATTGATTACTCCCGGTACTCTACAACAAATGGGGGTTGTTGAGAGAAGGAATATAATCCTATTGGAAATGGTTAGGTCCATGATGGCATAGGCGAATTTATCTATCTCATATTTGAGAGATGCATTATTGACTGCTGCATATATACTTAACCGTGTGTTCTCTAAGTTAGTCACTTACACCCCTTATGAATTGTGGACTGGTAGGAAACCAGACTTAAGTAATCTACGACCTTGGAGTGTGCAACATATATTCATGATTTTTCCTATAAATATGGCAATAGGCCCAAGAGAAAAGAAATGTATCTTTATTAGGTACTCTGAACACTCCAAAGGGTATGTGTTCATAAGTAAACAAGCTGAATGAAGTGTGACTGAATGAAGTCGCAAGATGTCACATTTTTTTAGAATGATTTTCCTAGTAGAGGTGAAATCAATAAAGATTTTTAATTATATGAATTGAAAGATCCGGATAACACACCAACTAATGTTGTCGAGGAAAATGAAAATTTACCTTAACATACAAGGCCTAGTGAAAGTGTTGAACTAAGTCATGTTTATTTTTGGACTTCAAAACTATGCTTCCCCATGTAAACCGCTTCTTGCCTTGTCTCTCTCCTGCAATTCTCCAGTCAACAGAGGACTCATGCGGTTTTCCTCCTCATCATGGATCTCGCCATGGATTCCAATGTTGTCCATGTACGCATTCCCTTATAGAATCCGAACAACCCTATAAAATGAAAAGGAAAGTTGTAAGAAATTATTGAGAACAATTAATAATTTCAATATAAATTGAATTATTACATATGACATCCATGACCTTGACTCTGGATCTGCTTGAATACAAAGGCATGCGGCATTGAGCACTCGACGAACCTCTTCCTCTGAAAACTCTTCTAAATGAGGGTCCATTAGCTCGTGGATCGCCGATGCTCCCAACATGGGGCGTACCTGTGGAGAAAATAATAGAATATATAAAGACTAAAGTTATTGAAAATGAAAAACGAGATAAGTTGGTAATACCGTACCCATAGTGCCGAGAGGGTTTGACTATGATGCATATAATGTTAATGTTGATGGTTGTTTTTCTTTAATTGCATCTTCAACTAATGTGGAAATTGATGCAAATACTTGGCATGCTAGACTAGGTCACATTGGGTTACAAAGAATGAAACAATTGACAAAAGAAGGCTTTTTAGGGTCACTCGCTAATGTTGATCTATCCATATGTGAACATTGTTTAGCTGGAAAAACAACTTGAAAACTATTTGGTAAAGGAATCAGAGCTAAACTTTCATTGCAACTCATACATTCTAACATTTGTGGTCCGTTGAACGGGAGGGCGAGGTATAGAGCCTCATATTTCATCATTTTTATAGATGACTCACACGTTTTAATTATATTTTTATGATCTCCCATAAGTCCGAAGCATTAGATTGCTTTAGATGATATATAGTTTTAGTAAAGAATTAGTTAAACAAAACAATTAAGGTATTGATAACTAATCGCGGTTGCGAGTATCTATTTGAGCAATTTAAGGTTCTTTGTGATGAAAATGGAATTGTAAGACAATTGATTACTCCTGGTACTCTGCAACAAATGGGGGTTGTTGAGAGAAGGAATATAATCCTATTGGAAATGGTTAGGTCCATGATGGCGTAGGCAAATTTACCTATCTCATATTGGGGAGATGCATTATTGACTGCTGCATATATACTTAACCGTGTCTTCTCTAAGTTAGTCACTTGCAACCGTTATGAATTGTGGACTGGTAGGAAACCAGACTTAAATAATCTACGACCTTGGAGTGTGTAACATATGTTCATGATTTTTTCTATAAATATGGCAATAGGCCTGAGAGAAAAGAAATGTATCTTTATTAGGTATTTTGAACACTTTAAAGGGTATGTGTTCATAAGTAAACAAGCTGAAGGAAGTGTGACTGAAATGGAGTCGCAATATGTCACATTTTTTTAGAATAATTTTCCTAGTAGAGGTGAAATCAATAAGGATTTTTAATTATATGAATTGAAAGATCCGGATAACACACCAACTAATGTTGTCGAGGAAAATGAAAATTTACCTTAACATACAAAGCCTAGTGAGAGTGTTGAACTAAGTCATGTTTATTTTTGGACTTCAAAACTATGTTTCCCCATGTAAACCGCTTCTTGCCATGTCTTTCTCCTGCAATTCTCCAGTCAGCAGAAGACTCATGCAGTTTTCCTCCTCGTCATGGATCTTGCCATGGATTCCAATGTTGTCCATGTATGCCTCCCCTTCTAGAATTCGAACAACCCTATAAAATGAAAAGGAAAGTTGTAAGAAATTATTGACAAAAATTAAGAATCTCAATATAAATTGAATTATTACATGTGACATCCACGACCTTGACTCTGGATCTGCCTGAATACAAAGGCACGCGGCATTGAGCACTCGACGAACCTCTTCCTCTGAAAACTCTTCTAAATGAGGGTCCATTAGCTTGTGGATCGCTGATGCTCCCAACATGGGGCGTACCTGTGGAGAAAACAATAGAATATATAAAGACTAAAGTTATTGAAAATGAAAAATGAGATAAATTGGTAATACCGTAACCCATAGTGCCAGAGAGTGCTTGCTCTCAGGCCAATTGTGATCAACTACCTTTCTTCCTTCTAGTGACTCACTTTGCGAGGACTATCACAAATGAGTAGACATTGGCTTTCTCTGTTAACTTGTCAGTCATGTAATAATGAGGATCCATATACCTGCATTAAACAAATGATTAGTGTACTAGGCTAAAACGATAATGAATTAGACAAACCAAAGGAATGGCGAATGAACTTACCCAAAAGTCCCCATTATACGCGTGGATATGTGGCTCCCCTTGCCAAAAGCGAACTTGGCGAGTCCAAAGTCCACGACCTATAATCAAAATGTTAGTTTTCATAATCGATAATTTGAATTCAATAAACAGATGATTGATATTATCATGTGATTAAAAAATAATTGCAAATCAATACCTTGGGGTCAAAATTGAAGTCGAGTAGGATATTGGCGCCTTGATGTCTCAATGAATGACTTTGGGATTGCCTGAGAGGTTAAACCAATAAAAATGAAACCCAAAAATTATTATAGTAATGAAAAGGTAAAAAAATAAAAAATACTCACACTCTTCATGTAAATATGCCAAGCCTCGGGCATACCCTAAAGCCACATTCATCTTGGGCCAAGGTATGACAGGGCAATCAATACGTACATTGACATTCAAGATAGTTATAATCAATCAGATTATGAACTCCGAATTAACTAAGCATACTTAGTTGATCATTGTGCAATTGATACTCATCGTGCAAATGAGAATTTAGTGTGCTATTGAGGATGAACTCGTATAGCAGAAATTTGAAAGTGTCAGAAACGCAATATCTCACTAGAGAGACAAGGTAACGATGGTGGATATGGCTGATGATATCAACCTCCGCTCGAAACTCCCTCTCCCCTTACCGGCTTCCATCTATCAATTGCTTAATGGCAACTAATTCCCTACTCGAGAGTACTCCCTTCTAAACATAGTCGAACCCACCTTGGCTGAGAACATTGGAATCGGAGAAATTCTCCATTGCCAATTTCAGCTCCTCGTACGTAAAAGTCTTATGCGAAACACCTAACTCTATGCTTGAGATGGATAGGGTAGGATGTTGAGACCTAGTTCTATTAGGTTAGCAATAATGAAAAAGTACAGTTTAAATTAAGGGAATATATTGGGACCGACTAGTGACTAGTAAAACAACTTCATTGAAGAAGAGAAACAACGAGAACATGAAAATCGAAACACTAATCTATCATTGAAGCTCTCAATCTATGGAACACAAAAATATCATAAACCACTGTAATATTTGACCTTTTAGAGGGACCAATGTATGCTAGGGTTAGGAGCTCTAAATTATAATTAGAGAAAGTCATGGGATAGAAAATTCTTAGAATGGTAAAATTAGTTATATCATCACCATCTGAGGTGTGAAGAAAAAGGTTGGGACACCACCATATAGCTTATTTGTCTTCTAAAGATCAAGTGTGGGATCACATTCAGTAAAAATCGTGACTAGAGATACAGGAAAAAGAAAAAGAAAACACTCATGAAAAGTTGATCATATTGCACATTCAAGTTGCATAGTCATAAATGTTTTCGGTCTTTCTTCAAACAATAGCATATGTACAATATTATAGTCCTACCTAAGAAGCACAGTCCTCTTTTCTATACATGCCATCAATTCTTTGGTATTTTAACTCACGATGCTCTATAAAAACTCAAGACACAGACTCAAGGAAAGACTATAGCTACCACTATGACCCCGATGCAAGAAGCACTCTCAATTCTCCCTATCAAGTGATTTTTAGCCTCAATGAATGCAACTTCAACACTCTCAGCTGTTTTAATTCTCTTATCTTGAGTAAAAATAGTCTTGCTAAGTGCTATTTCATTCAATTCACCATAGTTTCTCAATAAGGAATAAGTAACGGTCCCTTTGCCAAGTGTTATTTCATTCAATTCACTACAATCTTTCACTTGCTACATTTTGCTTTTTCTAATGTAAAATTTAATACCTTAATAAAATAGCATTATGTAATTATGTAAATTTACATATAACTTTCTTTATAGCTATTTGGAATATATATATATATATATATATATATATATATATATAAAGACGTGCGGGCCATTGGAGTGCCAAAAGTTCGGAAATGTATACTTAAGTGTCAAAATCGGAACAAAAAGAATCAGTTAAGTGCTAATGGCAAAAATATCCGACCAAACTGCCATGTGTCATTTTCCGGTGATTTTACTTACTAATGGAGCAATTTAAAAAAAAAAAAAAAAAATTGTCCAAGTCATACTAGAAAAAATTTAAAAATCAATTTTATTTGTTTAAAAAAAAAAAAAGAAGGGGAGGGTTTGGGCAAGGGCTATGCAGCCCTCGCCACTATTGCCATTGCCATCGCCACCCCATCATTGCTAGGAAGGGCTGGCGACGGTGGGGCGAGAGTTGGCCGAGGTCATGGGGCCCGATGACCCTTGCCAGGCTGACCTGTGGCAAGGTCCTATAGGCCCTTGCCTAGATCTAGGGCGAAGGTCACGTCCCCCAGAAATTAAGCAAAATATTAATTAAAACAAACAATCACTTACCATAATTAGCAAACACTAAGTATGATTAATCTAAACTAATCATAACCATCTAACTAACCACATATCTTAAGGCTAATACAACTTAATTAAACCCCCTAACCAAGATTAACCATAGCTAAACTACCCTAAGCAAGTTTAACGGACTAATCGAGAGATTAGAATGTAAATTCACCAAGCAACGATTTTCTGACGACACGAGTGTGACAGCGGCGGTGAGGGCTATGCATGGCTACGTCCAAAACCTCAAGGGGGCGCTCGGCAAAAATGGGTCTTGACGGAAGCAGTTTCCAGTGGAGGTGAGAATCGCACCACAGCAGCATAGCGACAAGGCGGGTGAGGGTGGTCCATTTGGTCAAGGGGGCATCCAAGGGGAAGAACCATGGAGAAAACAAAAGGAAAAGAGAGAAAAATGAGAGAGAAATGGGAGGAGAGAGGGGCTGAATGCCCAAGGAGAGAGAAAGGGGTAGAAGAGAGAGAAAGAGAGAGAGAGATTTCTCTCCCATTTGGCTTCTTGCAAGAAGCCAAGTCCAACTTCCCTTCCTTTACATCATTTCCCTTCATAATTTCCTTGACTTTCTTGCCTTTTGTCCTCCAACATTGAATGCCACTTTTAGAAGGGGTAAAATAGTAATTCCTCAAAGTATAGTATACCGTACTATATGCATATATGGGCCAAGATTTTATACGGGCTTGAATCAAATTGGTCTGGACTCAAATTGTGGAGAAATGGGCTAGAAAATGCAATTAGGCTCAAGGCTTGAAGTTGGGCTCATTTGGACTTGGTGGGCGTGGCTTGGGGCCCACTCAGCTGAACCTTAATGGGCGCAAGGCCCATTGGACCTTCAATTGGTCCATCTCCTCTTAGTATTTTTCGGCCCGTTGAATCATTTTCCAATAATTTCTAGACTTACCGATAAATTCGAGAATTAATGAAGCAACATCCAATATTTTAGCCTTGACATCCTTGAAAGTTTGACACCCAAAACCAAATTGAAATTCATTGTTAATATCGATCAATCGTGACTTTAGTAAGACTTAACTATCTGGCAACGTTTAGGGGCTCACACGCGTTTGACCTGTGATTAATAGCTTTTCAATTCATGGTCGTGCCTATTCAAATCAGGGCAATCCTCGATTGTTATATAATTATGAGGGGTTAATTGCTCACGCTAAGTACAGAGCTAAAAGGAAATCGGTTTAACGTCGTTCGCAATCAATATCGAAGTCATGCGGAATCACCCACAATCCGACCTTTTGCCGAATCAATTTATTTATGTTCACTAATTAGACTACAACAATGGGGTATCATCTCCCTTTGATCCTTATGGTTGAGCGGCCTATCCCTGATTGAATTCACTGGTCGTACATGTATCGATCCTTAATTGTCTTTTCGACTAGTTAGTTAACTCATGAGGGGCTAGCTCAGAGTAAACATAACTAACAGCGCATTGATAAAATAACCATTTCATATACCCCAATATGGGTTCAAATTCAGGATGTCACACTGCAACATCAATAGTTGGTGCTAGACAAAAAAAAAAAAAAAAAAAAACAATTCTGAATCCCATGAATAAACTAAGGTAGGAGGTGAAGTGATAAGAAAATGAAGATGGCGATCACATTCGAAGGATAAAACAAATGATGTGATCTTTGAAATTTGTTCCTGGCCATTTGCTAGAATAACATTATGGCTCCTCTTCCAACATTTAAACGACTTATTAATAGGTTATGCACGATTATTCTCTAGGAAATAATAGCATCCTGAAAGTATGCTTTAAAGGATTGACAATTGCACATGACTCAAATTTTTTTGACTTGATTTCAGAGAATTGTCTTCTTCATTGCACAATCAAGTAGAAGGATCTCTAAAAATCAGTTGTGATGTATATGTTAGGATGCATGTGTGAGTGAGTTGTGTTAAAGAAGTTTCACATCGGAGAATTATTATGATGTTGAATCAACTGATATATCATAGTTAACCCATAACCCTTTGTCTTAAGCTTTTGTGTGAATGTGAGTCCAACTGGATATATTAATAAATTTAAACTTAGGCTCTCTCTTGGTGATCTCCTCAAGTATTATAATTTGACATGCTTTTTTGGGTCAATGTAATAAATAGGATTACGTTTCCATTGTGGGTAATGTAGTTGGGTTCAAAGCCTTACGCTCTATTGTTTGAAGGATCTGCGAATCCCTCCTTCCTATATAAAACTTTCCAAGGCTTGCCTCGTGGCTTTCAAGTTGACACATCGTATTCAAAATTTATTCCTCATTTTTCTCTACAAGATGAAACAGGAAATAACATGATAATTTGTCACACAAGGCAACATTTCACCCTCTTCGTAAGAAGATTCCATTTGCTTATTTGATTATTAGTGCAAGTACTACTCCCCCATCATAACAGTTCACACACATCGCATCAAAAATTTCTTACACCTTTTCCTTTGTGAGGTCAGATAGGAAAATAAAATGATAGTTTCTCACACGAGGTAATATTTCCCCCTCTTCCTTTGAAGATTCCATTTACTGATTTGATTCTTAGTGCAAGTGCTTCTCCCCCCATTATCTTATGAAAAATTTCTTTTGCATCTTTTCCAGTTTCAGTTTCAAAAGATGCTGAGCAAAAGATTCACCCAACTAGACTTTTCCATGAGCTCGGCAAGCTTCTAGCAAAGAACCTCGAATAACACCATCTGGTTTCACATTCATCGATTCTATGAGTCTCCACTTCATCAAATGGTCTATTTCTACCCAAGAGATCTATAATGCATCTATAATGCTGCAATTTAGGGGAGATTCCATAGTCTTGGATCATTGAACTAAAATAACTCCATCCAAGTTCTAATGAACATGATGCTGTCCCTGCGCTTGCAAATTATAAAACTATGATATAGTATATGGGAGAAAGGATTAGTATTTGTTTCATAATTTTTTTAGTAAAAATGGAACAATTCGGTTCTTAGGAACAAAGAGAAGAGATCTATACCAATACGCAATGGGGGTTGATACCATTTTCTCCCTACATATTGGTAGGATGGGGCCATTCTTCAAATGAAAATTATTCATTTTCCTTTCTTTTTATTTCTATCTGATCTATAATTTTCTAGCTGGGCTGTAACACTTAACTCCAGGAAGATAAGAGTAGAAATTAGCACGATAATGTAGATGCATGGAGTCAAATGGCCCATTGCATTTCCTGTAATATTGAAATCCAATTTATTACCCTCAGCCACCAACTCTGACAAAGGAAAATTTACTTCACCATTTCCCACTTATTTATCCCTCTTTTCTTCCAATTCATCCTCCTATGCTTCTCTGCTACCTTTTGCACTTGCCGCATATTCTGGCAATGTATCTCTTCTCAAATTTTGCCTCTACTTTCTTCCCCTTCCTCTGCTTTTTCTGCTCCTTTCTATCCTTTCTCCTTTTCCTCTGCCTTTTCTTCTTGTTTCTCTCCTTTCCCTTTTAAACCAAACTTTTTCTGTTATCACTCATCGCAAGTGGATGTTAATGGGAGGCTTGGAGCAATCTAGCATAAATTGTTCATTTGGATCATTCATGATCCTCTAAAGTATGAGCAAAAGAATTCTAATCTCTTTCACCTTGTGTTAATATGGTGAGTGATGTGAAGTCATGGAGTTTGTAATGTTTGGGTTAACTTCTTTATTTGTCAAAAAGAGTATAGTTTACAGAGGAATAACACAAAAATGTACTAATCGGGCTCAAGTTCGAACTAGACAAGCCCATGCTATATATTTTTTCAAGATTAACTTTGGTACATGTGTTTTTCAATCCTATTGTGTCTATGAATATTAGTTGATGCTCTCTAAAGGGAAACACATCCATTGTGGAATTTTTTTTGCCATATCTATTTTTATGTTCCTTCTAAACCATAACATTAATATAAACATATGGAGTGTAAAGATTTTAATTATATGAACCAATTGACCTCTTTTCTAAATGTCATTAACTTGTGATGATAAATGAATATCTTTTAGCATTAGCGTTACTTAGATCTCTTTTTGGATGATAAACTCACTTTGAATGTGACTAGTGCGAAGCTTGGTTATATGAATAGACTTTAGTTTGTCTATTTACAATAGCCAAATACTAAATTGTGTTGTTGAACTAATCATCACCCTAGATGTTTATCATAAGCTTCAAAGCTTTTAGTTTGTTGTGCCTCATACATAAATGCAGGATTGTTTGGTCATGCTCGATGATCACACTCTCGCCATCCCATAAGCAGCAACCTCAGTTTGTTTTTCAAGTTAAGAGTCTTTGATAAGCAAGATTACTAGAAATGTTGGCGAGTATCAAGCTTTCATTGAATTGCAGTAGAGTATATATCTCTTCCATATGACACCGTGGTTTTATAGTACCAATTAAATTGTACACAGCCACCTGATGAAACCTTGCATACAACGAAAGTATGTGCATGGGTATAGAGAAGCACAATGGGAAAACCATTGGTTTTAAGTGGAGGAGCTCTGTTTCATTAAATAGTGTGCGAGAACAAAGTAGGTCTTATGAGCAGTGTGAGGTGTTGGGGTAATAACAAGTCTAGTATCACTCCTTTTGTTAATGTTGGATAAGCAAGTAAGCTTATAAAAGTGCATCATTTATTTAATAGAGTTGTGAACATCACCTCTATGAGGAGTAGATTTTTTTCCTTGACTTTAGGCTCTGTTTAAATGGGTGACCAAAAACTATTTGATGTCTTGTCTTATTTGACATGCCTATTTCCCATAGTCAATATATATATAATTCTCTCTTTTCTTTTTGGCTTAACACGTGCTCATACACATCATATCATATCATTGGTCAAGTTGGAAGCACTAACAAGTCGTCACCCTTCTAGGCATGCAAAACTTTAATTGTGTGAAGACATCCCTTCATATTTTGACACAAATTCAAAGAGGCATGACAAATGCAACTTTGATATCTTGTAGAGGTTGCCTTTTCTTTTGTACTCATATTTTATCATCCAATTCCAGATAATAGAGCATCAACTCATTTTATCGTACTTAAAATTTCATAGAAATATAATTCACCCATGGTCAAACTGGATAATTAAAGGAATTTTTTATTGGAGGTATGAAACCCTAAAGACATTACATAAGTTCAATGACTTTAATTCAATGAATAGTCTTCTGGAAACTTTGAGAAAACGAATATGCACAAGCCTCAACCTTCTTCACGTCCACTCCAACTTTCTTGGTGTCTACATAAGTTCAAATATGATATAAGAGATTAAAAAAATCATTCACATTAGTATTGAAATTGAATATTTTCTAAAATGAAATGGCTTAGTGTGCAGTCATCCTCTCATAATTAAAAAAAAAATCAATTAACAATGACAAAGCAAACACGAATTGAACAATGACTTTCTTGGCTTTATAAATCTCTTAAAAAAAAGTTAAGTTATATCTTCAATCTCAATGCGAAGATTATTACCTGGATGGTAGTTAAGGCAAGTAGATAAGAAACAACCGACATCACAATGGTCGATGTGGATGTCATGGACTGTTTGGAATCACCAAACAAGCAAACCAACATACAATCCTCAAAGTTAAGTTTCAATGCACATTTTGCTGCACACTAGATCCTGCACCAAAAGGAGGAAAGTGTACGAGCATCGGCTTCAGTGTTGGCACCCATGGACGACCACAGTATTAGAGCTGCCACGAGCAACACTAGCCCCATTCTCTTGAATGTTGTCACTGCCATGGTTATTTCCAACTAAATTGTTCTTGGCCTCAGAGTCTTGACAGCTTTGTGATCAAGTGCACTGATGTTGTTGGGATCAACTAGTGTAGCACCTTTATATACTAATAGATTCATTCAAGTTGTTGAATGAATGATGAAAAGGTCTACAAGGAGAAAAAATATCCATTTCATTTAATGAGAATTTAAAGATTTGGATTTTTAACCAAACAGATTTCTGTTCCTTTTCTATTTCGGGGAACAAAAGAACAGAAAAATAGAGAAATAAAAATGTTACTAAATGGAGCCTTAAGGGTGCGTGCTATCCAATTTAATGGAAGATTGTCTTGTTTATTTGCCTTAGCTACCCAATCCATTTCTCAATTGGCTTCTCTAGCATAATGGACTAATGAAACATTTGAGTGTTAGCCCAATAGCTCACAATCATCCGTGATAAGTAATTCCACTTCCTACTAAAGTTGTCGAAATGGGTCATAAACTCATGATAACTCACTTTTAGTTAAATGGGTCATATATGGATCAAGTGAAGATTAAATATGAGTTATAATTACATATTAAAAAGAAGTAAAAAAAGAAATGGGTCCCAAAAAAATAAAATAATATAGAGACTATTAAAATAAATAGATATTTATTGAATCAAAAATTGCAGTACAATAAGCCCAATATTACACTATTACAAGAGACTCCCCAACCCACTTAGTGGCATAAGACGCATTGGACCAACTGGGCGACCAGAATTAGAAACATAAGATCCATCCATATGAAAATGGCAATTGCTACCTACTCATAAGTCTTCTTGCCATCAGCATTAGAACTAGGATGGGGATCACATAAGTCTCGACAGAGAATAGGACCGCTGCCAAAGTGAGGACGACAGCAGCTTTGGTAAAAAATTGCCATCTTCAACTTACTCCGCTAATAGCAATGAGGATTATAGTAAGGGATATGATGTAGGACGCCGTGTTGGTAGCCATATAATATCAATACACCATTGGGTTCTTTAAGCCCATCCTCGCAACACCTTCTTTAGAATACCCAGTAGGAGGATTAATTGCCGATTCAAAAGCAATAGTTGCCACACACCTCTTGATGTCTACGTGCTATTTTGATGCGCGGATTGGAAACTTGTATCTTTGAATTAGTCATCATAAGATGAGCTAAGTGCTGCAATTCATTGTTAATTAGAAACCATCCACATAAAAGGAGGTATCAAAATAAATAAATTAGCAAAACTAGCCATCATTTACCAAATGTTTCGCATTAGGAAAACAAGACAAGGCTCTAAGTGAATTCAAGTATACAAAACTAAAAAGCATTTGCATGCTATTGAATATAGGCCAACAAAGATGTTATAAGAAATACTTTGATTGCAAACCAAGTTAGCAACTCAATTGATCGATTAAGAATGCTTGAATAGACATGGAAATGTAAACCCGAATCGAGTTCTTAAACATGTATATAGTCATATAAACCATGACATGCTATAGAGTTCATGTCAAAAAGTGTAGATTTGATCATCATACCTAAACAACAAAAGAACGCAATATCAATATAAGAAGTGGCACGATTTGCAACCAAAGCCAAGACAGTAGGAAAAACAATCCCTAATATCTCTCAACCAAGTGCATTCTCTTTCAAACATGCCTGCAGACCATTTAAAAACCATTCTTGAGCATTAAAGAAGACAACTTATATACGTCATAACATGACTTAAATATTAAGCGCCATTGAAGTTTGACCAATTTTTCTAGAGTAATCTATAGCTACTAGACTTTAGATAACTTGAGCAATGAGTAACCGAAATAACGAAGTCATTCTCTTTCAAATGCTATATCATCTAATCAAACTTTACACTCCAAGAGAATTTTAGCAATTAAAAAAAGTTCAACAAGACACATAATTACAACACTTAAGAGATTTTACACCCAAAAAAAAACCAAGAAGGCTTCAGCACCAAATGATAGAGATAATGTTAGCAAAATACCAAAGATTCTAACTCCTAGTGCGGTAGATGTGAAAGGAATACGTTGCATTTCCTTACTATAAGTAGCTGCTATAGAATCTAGTCAACCAAAAGTGCTATTATTAGAGACAAGACACCTTCCCAAGTCTTTCGCTTAAATGATGAAACTAATGATATGAGATTGGAACATGCCTTCTGCTAGAACAATTTCAATTTAGTCTTTGGCGACCAATGAAGCTATTACACTGGTCAAGGGGAATGTAAAAATGTTCAGTGCTTCATTAAATATAAAGATGGAAACTCTTGTAGCCGTAAGCTCCACGTGACTTGCTCATGACAAAGTTGCTAAAGTTATACATGGTATCCATCGAATTATCAAACCTCTTGAAGTATAGATGCTATTGCAAGGTGTGGATTCGAAACTTGTATCTCCGAACTAGTCAACATAGGATGTGCTAAGTTCTAAAATTCATTGTTCATTTTAAACCATTTACACAAAAGTAGGTGCCAAAATAAATAAATCAATAGAACCAAAATATTCCATATTAGGAAGGCAAGACAAGACTCTAGGTGAATTTAGGCACCCAAGACCTAAAAGCATTTCCATGCTATTGAATTTTGACCGTCAAAGATGCCATAAGGAATACTTTGATTGCAAAATCATGTTAACAACTCAATTAGTTAGTCAATGATGTTTGAATAGACATAGAAACATAGATCCAAAGTCGAGTTCTTGAACATGTATGTGATCATATAAAACTATGACATGCTAAAAGGTTCATGTGAAAAAGTGTGGACTTGATCGTCATACCTAAATGACGAATGATGGCAGAATCAATATAGGAAGTGACATGGTTAACAGCCAAAGCCAAGACCACGAGAAAAACAATCCCGAATATCTCTCAACCAAGTGCATCCATTCTAAACACATGCCTACAAATCATTTAGAGACCATTCTTGAACATTAAAGAAAACAGCTGAGGTACATATCATCTAGTTTATCTAATAATGACAATGCTTAAACATTAAGCGCTGGTGAAGTAACAATCAGCTTGAGAATCTGGTATGGTATATTTAAGGTCACTTGAAGCTATTAATAACTTGGATTTCCTTGACACTGCATTAACTTATTGCAATTGTTGCTTGTTTGAATAGGGTACTCCGACACTAACCTCTTGCTAGAAGGCACCTGCAATTTTTAGGAATGTCGACACTGACCTCTGCTAGGAGCGGCACATAGAGTCTCCGCCCTTTGGTGTAGAGAAGGCCCTCTTCACACCAGAACCTTCTCATCTTACCCTCTCGAGCTCACTCGAGTAGTTGTTGGGCCGAGCGCTATCTTGGTCGGATTTGGTGTGCAGGGCTTCAAGCTAGGGAATACCCCATGAAGTCAGTTATGAGGGCGTTGCTCAAGGGTATTTGGCGATCGCCATGGACTATTGCATTACCAAGCTGATTAATGGTCAATAATATAGAGTTTTATATTTGTCAAGAAATCTTTGAACACAATGAAGTTGTACTTAAAGGTGAAGACGAAAAAAAATGATGAAATAACTATATATATTACAAAATGAAGCCTTGGAAAGAAACCGTATAATTTTGAACAATTGACTAGCACATTTGATGAATGATGGCTAGTTTTGCTAATTTATTTATTTTGGTACCTACTTTTATGTGGATGGTTTCAAATTAACACTAAATTTAAGCACTTAGCTCATCTTATGATGACTAGTTCAAGGATACAAGTTTCCAATCCGCACCATACAATAGCATCCACACATCAAGAGGTGTGGTAATCCAATGTATACTAACTTATAGCAACTTTGTCATGGGTAAGTCGAGTGGAGCTTGCAGCTGAAGGACTTTCTATCTTTATATTTAATGAAGTTCTAAACATTTTACATTCTATTGGACCACTATAATAGCTTCACTTGTCGCCAAAGACAAAATTGAAATTTTTCCAGCAAAAGGTATGTTCCAATCTCATCTTGTTAGTTTCACCATTTAATCAAAAGATTTAGCAAGATGTCACGTCTCTAATAACTGTACTTTTGGTTGACTAGATTTTATAGCCACTACATAGAGCAAGAAAAGACAACATATCACTTCCGCATCTACTACACTAGTAGTTGCTTGGACCCTTGGTATTTTGTTAACATTATCTCTAGCATTTGGTGTTGGAGCCTTCTTGACTTTTACGGGTGTAAAATTTGAAAGTGTCTTAATTATGTCTCTTGTTGAACTTTTTTTAACCGCCATAAATCTCTTGGGGTGTAAAGTTTGATTAGATGATATAACATATGAAAGATGAGGTGCATAATGTTCCAATTTTTAGGGTCTCCCCATGAAGGATTGCGGTAGAGTTATACTTGTACCCCACAAGTTGGAAACCTATTCTGGCTCTAGCTCTAAGCAACAAAACATCAAGTTACAAGCCAAATAGAAATCATGAAAAAGTCATGATAGTTTGCATTTGCACAAGGATAAAGGACAATTAAACATGAGTGGGTTAGTCCAACTAATCCTCTCCCTTTCTACTTTAGTTTAGTTGCGGTAATAATATAGACATTTGGTCTCACTATGTTTATATTTCCCTTGCTTGCTACGTGATCATTTACTCATTTTTTGTTCTTTTAAGTAACAATCAGCTTGAGAATCTAGTATGGTATATTTAAGGTCACTTGAAGCTATTAATAACTTGGATTTCCTTGACACTGCATTAATTGATTGCAATTGTTGCTTGTTTTAATAGGGTACTCCGACACTAACCTCTTCTAGGAGGTACCTACAATTAAGGTCCATAGAGGCTCTTACTATTCTCCTTTACTATGCTATTTAAGGTTTTTTTTTTCGAGAATTCAAGGATACTAGAACTCCTCTCTATGCCACTAGCTAGGGTTTTTCTTTTTCTTTCCGCGATGACTGAGAGTGAGAGTGAGAGGCATGAGACTAAGATGCTGTTGGAGGGAGGTGAGGGCAAGGATTTCTCTCTCTTTTTTTGTGCGTGAGAGGATTGAGGAGAGGTGGAAATGCGAATGCAAGAAAGAGAGGCTGACCAAGTGTTCGTAAGAACAAGAATCTAGACCTTGCATGCACCTTTCTCAAATGACTAATTGATTAGCATTTGAAATAATCCTTTCATGCATTTCATTGACCAATTTCTTGTAAATTTCATAGATTATAATCCATGAGACACAGTTGCAAGGATTATTCCTCATCTTCAAGCACAGTATGACATCTTCTTTTGGATTTTTTCACCTTCGCTTCAAGCATTGTTCCAGCTAGTATCACTAAGGACAATAATCTTAATACTAACGAGGGCATACTTAAAAGCAATAATGATAGGGTAATGATTGAGGAAACTGACTAGGATCAACCAAGAAGCAAGTGAAACCTTCCAATCTCCATCTTCTTTAGAGATGCAAGGTAAATTTATTATGTTTACCAATTTTGACAAGGCAAGCCGCCTAAGATTTTCAAAACTTTATACTACTTGACGGTTGAGTTGCAAAACTTACTCCTCACATCCATAATTTCCATTATGTTCTTTCACTTTCTCTTCACTTTTTAACCAACTTTATCAATATCGTTTCAACTTGAACTTCTGTGTAGTTGATGAACCAAAGTTACTTAGTTATGTTGGCTACTCGTTGGTCAAGTTATCCAGAGTCTAGTAGCCATAGGTTTCTCAAGAAAAATTGGTCAAACTTCAACAACGCTTAATGTTTTAGTCGTGTCATGACATGGATAGGTTGGATGATATGTACTTTAGCTATCTTCTTTAATGCTTGAAATTGGTTTCTAAATGGTTTGCATGCATGTATTTAGAATGGATGCACTTGGTCGAAAGAGATTAGGGATTGCTTTTCCTTCTGTCTTGGCTTTGGCTAGGGATCGTGCCACTTCCAATATTAATACTGCTTTCATTGATTGTTTAGGCATGACAATCAAGTCTACACTTTTACATAGGAACTCTATACCATGTCATGGTTTTATGTGACCATATACATGTTTAAAACTTGATTAAGGGTCTACATTTCTATGTATATTCAAGTGTTATTGACTGACCAATTGAGTTGTTAACTTGGTTTTGCAATCGGAGTATTTCTTATGACATCATTGATGGCCAATGTTCAATAGCATGCAAATGCTTTTCAATTTTGTGTGCCTGAATTCTCTTTGAGTGTTGTCTTGTCCTTTTAATGCGGAACATTTGGTGAATAGATGGCTGGTTTAACTAATTTATTTATTTTGGTACCAACTTTTATGTGGATGGTTTCAAGTAATAATGAATTGTAGCATTTAGCTCATCCTATGATGACTAGTTCAGAGATACAAGTTTCCAATATGTGCCTTACAATAGCATCTAGACATCAAGAGGTGTGATAATTCGATGGACACTTTATGTAACTTAAAGCAACTTTGTCATGGGCAAGTCGAGTGGAGCTTGCAGCTGAAGGACTTTTTATCTTTATATTTAATGAAGTCCTAAACATTTTACATTCTATCGGACCACTGTAACAGCTTCATTTGTATTGCAACCTACTCATCTTAAATCTCTCTTCTCTCACCTCTAATCGGTAGCCATGAATGATATCTTCGAGCAACTCAACCAAGTTACTAACCAATCACCAAGCAGCTTGCTTGTCAGTTGCCACCACTTCTTCATCGCCACCCCGACACGAAGTAGCTAGAAGTCATCACCAAGCCATTTGACCCCTACCCTTTCTCCCCCTCACTCATTGTGGTGAGTTGGATCTAGGCTCTAGACATCAAGTTTGATGTCACCGAGCCCATATCTAATGTCGCTGGCCTTAGGTGACTTAAATCTAGTGTCGCTTTAGGCCGATGACACCACCTCAACCGTTACAAGGCCAAAACCCACTGAGATGGGGGGTTAGTGAGCCATGAAGAGCGATGGAACTTGAATGATATCTTCGAGCAACTCCGTAAGTTGCCACAACAAAAATTATATCGAACCAAAATGTTAACGTAGTAAATTTTGTGGGTATCCGCCACGTTAACAACATATCGCTGATAAGAATCAAATTTATGATAAGTGACAATAGGAAACATATGGTATGGCAATTGTTTACTAATTATATGATAATATCGATTGGCATTTTACTAAGTTCAACTCATTGGTTATGAAAGCTAACATTTTGACTCCAAGTCACCGATTTTGGACATGCCAAGTTTGCTTTTGTTACAGATAGCCATGTATCCACGCACATGATGGGGACTTTCAAGTAAATTCACTTTTAGTTTTTCTAATTTAGTATCAACAATGGTTTGTCTAATGTAGATATATGAATCTTGGGTATTCCTCGGTATTTATAACTTTTACCCAAATAATATTAAAACTCGACCCCAAAATATCATATTTTTATGTTTGGGTGGTGTGGGTTGGGATTTATTGACACCCCTAGTCGGTTACATATGAATTTAGTGTGATATTTAGATCTCTCACTAGTCGGCTACATATGAATTTAGTGTGATGTTTCGGTCTCTCACTAGTCGGTTACATATGAGTTTAATGTGATATTTAGATCTCTTACTAGTCAGGTTATACAATTTTTCCTTAGTTCCAACTATGCTTTTCCATTGTTATTAACTTGGTAAACAAGGTCCCAACATGTGACCCCTTCCAACTTCGAGCATTACCTAAGGTCGTTTGCATAAGACTTTCACATACGAAGAAAGAATGGCAACAGATGATTTTTCCAATTCCAATTTAGGCGGTTTCAGCCTCGTTAATAAGGGAGTACTCTTGGGAAGGGAATTAGTTGCCATCAAGCAACTAAGAGCTGGAAGTCAACAAAAGGAGAGGAGTTTTGAGCAAAGGTCGATACTATCAACCATATCCATCACCTATCACCTCATTTCTTTGGTTGGATATTACATGTCTAATGCTTTGAGAATTTTAATATACGAATTTGTCCCAAATGGCAAGCTAGACTCTCATTTGCACGATGAGTATCAATCTTGTAATGATCGGAAAACTTGATATCTATTTTGATAGACATGAATAAATAACGCAATATGCTTGATTATTTGGGATCTTGGTCTAAGAGGGTAAATGTGGCTTTAGGTTCCACATGAGGCTTAGTGTATCTACATGAGGTGTAATTATCATTACTATCATAATTTTCAAGTTTCATTTTTATAAGTTTAACCTTTGAGGCAATCCTGGAGTTACTCACCGAGACATCAAGTCTTCAAATATTTTTCTTAACTTCCATTTTTTACGCTATGTTCAATTGTTTTCTTATCACATGATAATATCAATTGGCATTTTATTAAATTCATGTTATTAATTATGAAAACTAACATTTTGATTCTAGGTCGTTGACATTGGACATGCCAAGTTCACTTTTCATAGAGATAGCCATGTATCTATGCACGTAATGAGGACTTTTGGATAAGTTCATTTTCGATTTGTCTAATTTAGTACCATCGATGATTTGTCTAATATATGTACAAGGATCCTCAGTATTCCTCAATATTTATAATCATTATTGTTACCCAAACAATATTAAAACCCAAACCCAAAATATCTTATTTTCATGTTCAGGTCGAATTGGGTTTTATTGACATCTCTAATCGGCTACATATGAATTTAGTGTGATATTTAGGTCTCTTGCTAATTGGGTCACACAATTTTCCCTTAATTGGGGGTCCTGACATCTGACACATTCCATCTATAGGCATTATTGTCGTGACCTCACCGAAGGTGCACCACTTAGGGTTTGGCTAATGGATTACTAAGCCTAAACTTAGCTTGGACTCTCCCAAGCCCATACCAATTCGCGACTTAGGGTTTAAGTTTTTACTATGCAAATGATTTTTACTTGGAGTCGCCACTAATCTATTTTTTGGTGGGTCGATTAGAAACCTAAGTAAAGTAACAGGAGAATTACTTTACTCCTACGAACCAGACTATGGGATCGGGGACTTGATTACGTTAGATTTCTCTAACGCCCTTTCGGTACCTTTTCTCTTTTATTTGAGAAAAATGATTTACAGGTAGTTTTTGTTGATTTTAATTTACTCCCTAACATGCAATGTGATCATGCGAGTGCGCAAACCATTATCTAACACTCAATGAAGTAAAGCAATAAATAAATTGCAAGGAAAAGGAGGAAGTTACTTATCTTAAAGCTATGAAAGCATCTGTGATGTTAGCTTAAAAATTACATCAATGATCCTAGATATAATTTCTAATTAACACGCACTCATTCAAATATTTTTTAAGGTTTTCACTTATTTAATGAAGCCTAAAACTACGTGCAATGCATGTAATGACATACGAAAGTGTCTAACTATAATAGCATGCAATGTGCAACCTAATATGCAAACTATATGTCACGTGACATTAATTATTTAACTTAATCTAATGCTAGAAAATATTTAATGCAACTACCCTAGTATGTCACGCATTCAAATGACCCTAAACATGCAATGACTAGATGACACATGGAAGATGACATAATTCTACGTGACATGAGCATGGCAATTTTTATGTTTTATTTTTTATTTTTTTATGTCCTTTTTAAAAAAAAAATTCTATTTAACTAATGAAATTTCCTAAGCTTCTAGGTCATATGCAATGTAAACTATAGGATTAGTCTAACATGAAATGCATTAATCTACCCTATTATGCGACAGATTTTTTTTTTTTTATGCATTTTTCGTAAGCTTGCTAAAAAAAATCAACACATATAATGCAACCAATCATGTAAAGCATACAATTTTCCATGACCCAAGATAGAAAATCAAAACAATCAAAAACCTGATCCGATGTCTCGCGGCTCAATATTTTTTATTATTGAGATTTTATTATCACGACACAACGACCTCACTTAATCGGAATATGCCAAATATCTCAAAGGAAATCACATTAGCAGTAAATGCATTGCTAATTAGGCAACTTTATATTCAGATAAACGAATGGATTAGGAAATTACCTTGATGGTCTTTCTCTGGTTCTCACAAACGATCCGAGACAGTTTTCAATTACTAATGACAGCACCTAACCCTATTCCATAGCCGCCGCTAAAGATGTTTGGCTCGGTTAGCTCTCGCAGTGTGACTTGAGGACGGGTGGTATGTTGCAGACGTGAGTCCCTCCTTGAGTTGTATTGACTATTTGACCGAAATTTTCAAAGAGCAAAAGTTGAAACTCAACCAATATCAGTTCAGGTAAAGAAAACAAAGACCCATAATCTTCTCTTGCGAGCGGTGGTCAACTTTGGGATCGCCCGCAGTGCGGATGGTGCTCGTAGATTTGACCTTGTCAAAGGGACAAGGACATGGTTGTTTTCCTCTTGGCAATCAACGAGGAAGCCTCAGGACCGCTTTAGAAACATGCAAAACAGAAAGGACATGTCGCAAAAAAGATTCAACTAGGCTAAAACTTCTCGTCACGGGTCACGAGCAGCAACGGAATAGAGCATCTTCGTCGTCACTGGTGCAAGCATCGACCAGCGATGAGACTTGGGATGGTGGCTCGCGTAGGACGGCAAGGGCGTCGGGCTCAACAGATAGCAACTTGTCACGGACAAGACTCGGCGCGGCTCACGGCAATGATCAGACAGGCAAGCTTGGTTGATCGCCGCAAGAACGAAAAGGCAACGTTGTTGGTGTCGGTCGAGTAGCAAGCTCGTCGAGAGAGGAAGATCACAATGGGAACAGCTGCAGACGGCAGGCATGCTATGGCAACGTCGTAGGTCTTCAGACAATATTACCGTAGAAGAATCTCCCTTTTCTTTCTCTGTATTTCCTTTCGTCCCCCCTCAAATTTTTTGTGTGTGCTCTTCAGTATGTGTGGCCCCTTTTTTATAGGTGAGAGGACTATGTTATTTAAGGAAAGATGATAAATTTACACATTGCCTATTTAGCTCTTATATCTCACGTGCAATATTCACCTTCCCTGAATATTGAAAGAATAATGCGAATATTCTTGGGAACATTCTCATATTCTCGAGAATATTCTCATATTCCAACTCGTCACCTCTTAACGGGCCTAGCCAAATTCTCTTTCACCGTGGGCTTAATCCAATTTGTTAAATTAAAGCTTGGAACCATCAATTGAAGCCCATTTGCCACACGTCCAATGCGAATGCAATAATAAATGCTCCTAAAACTATATGCTATGCAATTTAATCCTAATATTTTTGTTTAGGGGTTAAAATTAATCCCTAAATATTTGTGCATTAAATTGCGAATGATTAATCAAAATTTAGGTGTCAACAATTACCTTAGGTTTTTTGCGTAAGACCTTTACGTACAAAGAGCTAAGAAGTGGGAATCGAGCATTACTAGCAATAAAGGCGCTCTCAGAGTATCACCATGATTTGGTTGGGGTAAGGAAATCTAGTGGTAACTCTCACTCTTATAAACCCACTAACAGCACTCCTAACTTCACATATGATTTCTCCATTTCAATCTAGGCAGTTTCAGCCTCATTTGTAAGGGAGTACTCCTGAGTTGGGAATTAGTTGCCATTAAGTAACTAAAATCTGGAAGTCGACAAGGGAAAATGGAGTTTTAAGTGAAGATCATTTGTGTTGCGAGTATTAATCACATAATGAAATTTTTTCCTGAATGATCAGGGGAGCCTCCTAAATTCCTAATTGCCGGCACACCAACAGTTAGATCTTCCTCTGAAGATTTGCATGCTGCAGAAAAACCAATATCATATAGTTCGACAACGCTTCATCCATAAAGTCGTTATGGGAAATCGAGAAGGTGTCTAGGATGACCCAGAGAACTCAACCATTCAAATGGACTCCTTCTTAAGCCAACCTACTCGACAGACATAAGATGGTTCTTTATTTCTCTTCTTTTTCTTTTTTGTTTTGCCCCAACAATGATGGACTAAATGACATATATGAGTTTGGCTTTGCCTCTTTTTGAGGCGCTACACGTAACCAACATTAAAGTACAAACACGTTTTTAATAATCGAACTCCAAGTGACCTACGTCCGAACTAGAAGAGAAGCAGAAATTCGACCATGAATTGAGCAACGAAACAGGAGATTACAACTATACCCCCGATAATTCGAATATTTTAAAATATTTTTAACCTCTAATTATATTAAATAATCAGTCGATTATATACAAAACAATTCATCGATCTTACAAATGGACCACACAATCACATCGTCAGATTTATGTAATTTCAACATGCTCTTGAATTATTTCAAAGGGTAGTTTACGAGAAATTTTTTTTGCATCAGACGAATATACGAGTTCATCCCAAACACACTAGACTCTCATTTGTGTTGTGATTATTAATCACATAATGTTCGGCTAACTTGATCTCTATTATGATAGGTGCATGCATAAGTGACATAATATGCTTGGTTATTTTGGATCTCAAAATACAATTGATTATAACTACCCCAAATGTCATTGTAGATATGATCGCCCTACCTTGCCTTGGCCCAAAAGGATGAAGGTGGCTTTAGACTCCACACAAAGCTTAGCATATCTACACGAGGAGTGTAACTTTAAAAAAAAGAAAAACTTTATCATTACTATGATAATTTTCGGGTTTCATTTTTATGGGCTTAACCTCTCAGGCAATTCTAGAGTTACTCATCGTGACCTCAAGTCTTTCAATATCCTGCTTAATTGTAATTTTGATGCTAAGGTATTGATATGCAATTGTTTTCTTATCACTTAACAATATTGATTGGTTGTTTATTGAATTCAAGTTATTAATTAGGAAAGCTAACATTTTAATTCCAGATCGCCGACTTTCAACTCACCAAGTTTGCTTTTAGTATGAATAGCCATGTATCCATGTGCATAATGAGGACTTAGTAAGTTCATTTTTAGTTTATCTAATTTAGTGCCGGTGATGGTTTTTGTCTAGTTCCACCAACGGTTTGTCTAATACAAGTGCATGGATTCTTGGTATTCATCGCTATTAATAATCATTACCCGAACAATATTTAAACCCAACCACAAAATATCATATTTTCATGTTCAGATCGGGTCAGGTTTTATTGACAACCCTTGTTGGCAACATATGAATTTAGTGTGATATTTAGATCTCACACTAATCGGGTCTCACAATTATTCCATAGTTCCAACTATGCTTTTTCATTATTTTTAACATGGTAGAATGAGGTCCCAACATCTAATCCCTTCTATTTCTAGGCATTGCCTTAGGCCTTTTGCATAAAACCTTCACATGTGAAGACATAAGAATGGCAATGGATGATTTTTCTAATTCTAATATAGGCGATTTCGACCTCGTTCAGAAGGGAGTACTCTTGAGTAGGGAATTAGTTGTCATCAAGCAATTAAGAGTTGGAAGTCAGCAAGGTAGAGGGAGCTTTGAGCGGAGATTGATATCATCGGCCGTATCCATAACCTGTCACCTTGTCTCTCTAGGTGAATACTACATTTCCGATGCTCTGAGAATTCTAGTATACAAGTTCATCCCAAATGGCATGATGAACTCTCATTTGCACAATGAGTATCAATTCTGTAATGATCGACTAACTTGATCTCTATTGTGATAGACATGCATAAGTAACACACTATGCTTGGTTATTTTGAAGCTCAACATCTAATTGATCATAACTTCCTCATATATCAATGCAAGTACTAATCACTTTATCATGCCTTGCCCTAAGATGATGAAGGTGGCTTTAGGTTTTTGCACAAGACTTGTCGCATCTACATGAGGAATATGAGTAATTTTGTTTTTATAAAAAAGCCTTATCATTACTATAGTAATTTTTGGGTTTGATCTTTATCGATTTAACCTTTTCGGCAATCCCAAAGTTATTCACCGTGACATTATGTCTTCCAATATCCTTCTTGACTCAATTTTGATGCTAAGGTATTAGCGTACAATTGGATTATAATCACATGATAGTATCGATCAATTGTTTATTAAATTCAGTTATTGATTATGAAAGCTAATATTTTGATTTTAGGTCACCAATTTTGAACTCATCAAGCTCGCTTTTGGTACCAATAGCCATGTATCAATGGGCATACTAGGGACTGTCGGTAAGTCCATTTTCGGTTTGTCTAACTTAGTACCACCGATGGTTTTTTTCTGGTACTATTGATGGTTTCTTTAATATAGGTACATTGATCCTTGGTATTTATAATAGTTACCCTAACAATATTAAAACCCGACCTCCAAAGATCCTGTTTTCGTGTTCAAGTCAAATCAACTAGGGTTTTATTGACACCATTAGTTGGCTACATATGAATTTAGTGTGATATTTAGGTCTCTCGCTAGTCAGGTCACATAATTTTTCTTTTGTTCCAATTATGTTTTTCCATTATTATAAACTAGGCAGAATGGGGTCCCAACGTCTAACCCCTCCTCTCTCTCTCTCTCTCTCTCTCTCTCTCTCTCTCGGCATTGCCTTAAGCCTTTTGCATAAGACCTTCACATACGTAAAGCTAAGAATGAAAACGGATGATTTCTTCCATTCCAATCTAAGTAGTTTTGGCCTCATTCAAAGGGAGTACTCTCAAGAGGGGAATTAGTTGCCATCAAGCAACTAAGAGTTGGAAGTCTACAAGGGTAGAAGGAGTTTTGAGTGGAGGTCAATATCATCAATTGCATCCACCACTTGTCACCTTGTCCCTCCGGTTGGATAATGCATTTTCAATACTCTTAAGAATTTTAGTATACGAGTTTGTCCCAAATGGCCCACTGGACCCTCATTTGCACGATAAGTATCAATCCTATAATGATTTGTTAACTTGATCTCCATTGTAATAGGCATACATAAGTAATGCAATATGCTTGGTTATTTCAAAGCTAAAAATCCGAATATAAAGACGGTGAGAGTTTGAAGAGCTTGTTGGCCTTTTCAAGCACTAGCAACTTCACACGATATTCCGTATCCCAAATATAGATCATATGCCAACCAATGCCAAATATAGATCTTTTAGATGCAACTTCACACGATCTTCTGTCTACCAAACCAATGGTTTTCCTTCTAGAGAGGGTAGTTGTTGTGGCAAAGCATATCATCTCCCTCTAATGATGCAACAAACATCTTTTGCAATCCTTTATATAAAAAAAAGCTATCTTCAAGCATAATGCAATCAACGAAGTGCAAATTGCTTTCAGCACTTAGAATGAGAACATGGAGGTTCTGGAGCATGTTAATTCCAAGGACAATGGCAACAACGTCATACCGCAAATGCAGATAGATGCCAATGTTGATATGACTGAGGTAACAAGTGTAGGAGTAGTCTCTCCAAATGCTGACGATTGGTTATACAAGTGGCTTGAGAAGAAGAAAATCCCCTGATGTTTGTGGCATCATTGATCGCTACAATGGTGTTCCAAATTGGCGTCACCCCTTCGAGTAGTTTCTTGTAAAGCCTTACCTAAGGCAAGAGCCCAAAAAATCCACACCGCACCATATATTTCATCATGGCCGGCAACGATCTGGTAGCAAACTTGTCTTTCTTGGTGGCAAACACGATTGTCTCTTTTGTGTGGCTCACGATTATACTACTACTCATGAGTTGCCTCCTCTTTAGGAAGAGGACTTTTATGTGGATGTTAATAGACATTGGGTCGATCGTCATCATTTCCACAACGATCACCTATGCTCTCTCAATAATAACCTTCGTGCCCTATGGCAAACAAACTTTGGTTTCCACGGTCTCCAAGATAGTAAATATTATGATCGTAATGTGGATTGGTGGGATGAGGTTACTTCTCTCAAGGTTGAGGCATACCATTCACCTACTGCGGGAGGTGGTTCACAAACTCAAAAATTTAGTCACCCGAGTTGAAGACCATGCAAAGTGCAATCGACAATGATCAGCAAAGCTTGCATCAATGACTATGTGCTTAGTCTATGCCTAATCCTCTAAGTTGGTGAAGTTCTTTACAATATAGCAAATGGTGGTTTGAATTCTATTCTTTCCTATCTATATTTTGAGTGCAGTAAATGTTTATCAAGATACTTGATTGTGTTCTATTAAGTTCACATTACCTAGCAACATTTTTTGTATAGTTTTGCATAAATGTAGTTGTAGCAAATTAAATAATGGATGTCAATAGTTGGAGTCTTTTAGAGCACCCTTTATGTTCATTTTTTTGTTGATCGGCAATACTAGACTTAATTTAGCATGGTTCCACAAATCCGTATTTCATGGTACATATATGTTGAGAAGATGGTTTGTGCTTGATGCTACTTATATGTATTTATGCCATAGATCCTAAAGCAATGTCTGTCAATTCTAAGGCAAAATAAAAAGTTGTCACGTTTAAGTTGTATCTTCCATTTTCATGAGTGAGAATAATGGTGACAATTATTGATCATGAGAGCAAGCTAGTTTCTTTTATTGTTTTGCCGCTCCTATGGTTGGACAATGATATTTTAGTTGACTTACAAATTCAAGTACGCTTATGTGGGATGAGAGATGATGGGCTTCAACACATTTATAAGGAGGTGACTGCATGGAAGTATGAACTCTCCTATGTGCATCCCAAGATCTATCTCTTGTTCAAGCATAAAGGGTAGATACGAATTGACAATCCATAGAAGTCATTTTACCAAATTACAACTATCTTGGTTATTGTCTATAGTCTTCATTTTGCAAAGAAATCTCCATAGGCGTTATATGTATCTATATAGTGTCATTTGGAAAACCCAAAAGCTTTTAGGATAATATGTCTATCGATACATTTGCAGTGAAAGTTGTGCACTTGTTTTACTTGTTTTTTTATGAATTATCTACCACATCTCAAGCGGTATGATGTCAAACCTTGTCAAGAAGATCTATTGGATCGTGTACCATTGATTTAGAAGCTAACAAAAGAGATTAAAACTTAGTGAAATCTGTGTTTAGGCATTTTTCTCGAACAACTTGAGGCTCATAAACCTTTACGTAAAGATGTTTAGATGCATGTCTATGTGATTAATAAAAAAAAATAATCTCATGACCCATTGTAAGTGTGATTTCTCTCTTTACCTATTTATTTTGAGTTGAAATTTCATTTTCGCAAAATCCTTAGAAATCAATTGAATGCTTGATATGATTTAGGCCCAAAATGAGAAAGTTCCGACAAGTGGCCCGATATTTCTTGTATGACCACGCAGAGGAAAATGGGGAAGAAAATTTTGATAGATGTATGCAATTTGTGATCATGGGAGCGAAGTACTTGTGCTAAGAATCCAATCAAAAATGGAATCTTCTAATGAAAAGGGTGAAATGTTACCTCATGATATACTATGATCTTATTTTTTATCTAACCCCATATAGGAAAATGAGGAAGAAATTTTGGATACTATGAGTACGATTTATGATGATGGGGAAGAAGTATTTGCGCTAAGAATAAAATAATAAATTAATTTTTTTGGTGAAGAGGGTGAAATATTGCATTGTGTGACAAACTATCATCTTATTGAGAGCAAGCTCATTTCTTTTTCTATTTTGCCACTCCTATGGTCGGTCGATGATATTTTAGTTGACTTGCAAACTCAAGTACACTTATTTGGGATGGTACATAATGGGCTTCAACACATATGTAAGGAGGTGACTGCGTGGAAATATGAACTCTCCTATATACATCCCAAGATCTGTCTTTTTCAAGCATAGGGTGGATATAGGTCGACAATTCAGAGAAGTCATTTTGCCAAAGTATAACTATCTTAGTTACTATCTACAATCTTCATTTTGCAAAAAAATCCCCACATTCGTCTTATCTATCCATGTGGCATCATTTGCTAAACTCGAAACCTTTCGAGTTTATGTGCCTATCAATATATTTGCAATGAACGCTGTCAATTTGTTTAACTTGTTTTTTTCATCAATTCCCTATCATGTCTCAAGTGGTATGATGTCAAACCTTCTCATGAAAATCTATTAGATCATGTACCATTGATTATGGAAGATGTCGAAATGGATAAAGACTTGGCGAAATCCGTGTCTAGTCATTTTTCTTGAGGGACATCAAGCTCATAAACTTTCACGTAAAGACGTTCAAGCCGTATGTCTATGTGATTAAAAAAAAATCTCATCGCCCACTATAATTTTACCTCTTTACATTTAATTGAAATTTCATTTTTGCAAAATCCATGGAAATCAATTGAGCGCCCAATACAATTTAGGCCCATGATGAGTAGCGTAGGCTAATATTTCTTGTCTAACCCTGCAAAACAACTGGATTTTCGGAATTTCGAATTATGGGTCTAAAATCATTTTTACCAACTAATTTTTCAAAATTAACCTTACATTTTGAGATGTTGAATTGAAATTACGTTGCATGCTTGGATCTTTTGCAATTGAAAAGCTTTTGGAAAGTAGATTCTCGGTTTAATGAGTAAACTATTCAAAATTAAAGGCATAGCTTTGCAGTAAAATTTCTCAAAATTAGATGATTGGAACGAAGTTTGTAAAATCTAAAGGGCATTTGATTGACAAACCATGAATGGATCTCTCAATGATGTAGATCTTTTCTTACAAATGAAGGGCAAGGTATCATTGCCTCACTTTCATTGGAAGAGACAATCTCATTGAGAGATCCCTTCTCATTTGCATAAGTAATAATGTTCTTTCACAGGTTATAATGTTAGGAGTGCACAGCAAAAGCCCGATTTTCACCTGGGGAAATTACCAAGAGAAAGCCCAAATCCAAACCTATCAATATATTTAATTGGATCCACCTTCACTCAAAAGCTTAAGACAATTTGTTATGGGTCAACTAAGATATATTAACTATTCAACAACACATTAATTCTCCAATGTGGAACTATTCTAACACAACTCACTCACATGTGCATTCTAGTAATCTCTCGCTCAGTATTAGGTATGTTCCCCTTAATTTAGGTATTTTTTTTACCCAACTTCACCCTTATGGGCCTTTGTTGCTACACTACAATGCCCACCTGCTCGAAAACCGCAACCATCGACTTTGATATCATTTGTTAAGAGTGCGCAGTAGAAGCCCAATACCTTCACTTAAGATTGCCAAGAAAGAACTCAAGTCCAAACCCGTTAATATATATAATTGGACTCACCTTTACTCAAAAACTTAAACCAATAAGTTATGAGCCAACTAGAATATATTAACTATTCGACACCACATCAATGATCTAAAGTGCATACTAACATATACATGACAACTAATTTTTAGAAATCCTTCTACCTAACCCTGCAATGAAGAAGACAATTCTTTCAAGCCAAGTCAGAAAAATTTGAGTCATGTGCAATTGTCAATCCTTTAAAGCATACTCTCAGGATTTTGTTATTTCCTGGAGAGCAATCGCGCAAATCCCATTAATAAGCTATTCAAATGTTGGAAGATGAGATATAATGTTATTCTAGTAGATGACCGTGAACAAATTTTGAAAATCACATCATTTGTTTTATCCTTCCAATGTGATGATTGTCTTCATTTTCTTATCATTTCACCTTCTACCTAGTTTATTCATGGGATTCGGAGTTTTTTTTTGTCTAGCACCAACTATTGATGTTGCGGTTTATAATGGAAGTGAAGATGCTCATAGATGTATTAAGAACCTGCAATTCTATAAGGAAGGGGCTTACATAGCATTTCAAGTGCTTAGATCCCCTCAAGAGGCCATTGTTGAGGATATGGATATTCTGACACAAATAGAATGGGAAGTAGTGAGTGTTGATAGATAACAACAACCTAGCATTTTATCATTTTCTAAAGAATTTAAGAAGCTAAAGACTCAACTAAGGCTTCTCCCCATTAATGGTAAACTAGAGGAAAATGAAGAAGAACTTTTTGATATGATATGTGCGATTTGTGATGATGGGAGAGATGTACTTACGCTAAAAATCAAATCAACAAATGAAATCTATTGATGAAGATGGTGAAATATTACCTTGTATGACAGACTATCATCTTATTGATCGTGAGAGCAAACCTATTTCTTTTTCTAAATTTGCCGTTCTTATGGTCGGATGATGATATTTTAGTTAACTTGCAAACTCAAGTACAATTATGTTGGATGGTAAGTGATGGGCTTCAACGCATATGCAAGGAGGTGACTAAATGGATATATGAACTCTCCCGTGTGCATCTCGAGACATATGTCTCTTTCCAGGATAAAGGGTAGATACAAGTCAACAGTCCAAAGAAATCATTTCGACAAACTATAACGATCTTATTTATTGTCTATAGTTTTCAATTTGCAAAGTAATCCCCACAGGCATCTAATCTATCCATGTGGCATTATTTGCTAAACCCAAAACCTTTCAAGTTTACGTGCTTATTGATGCATTTGCAATGACAACTATACATCTTTTTTACTTGTTTTTTATCAATTCCCTACCATATCTTAGGTGGTACAATGTCAAACCTTCTCATGAAGATCTGTTCGATCATGTACCATTGATCATGAAAGCTGCTAAGATAGATAGAGACTTGGTGAAATCTGTGTATGATCACTTTTCTCAAGGAACTTCAGGCTCGTAAACTTTCACCTAAGGATGCTCAAGTTGTATGTCTACATGAAGGACATAAGCAACCCTTATTAATGATGAAAGTACCAAACAATCAGAAATAAACCTCCTACCTAATCTTGCGATGGTGGTATTACCAATACTTCACAAAGAAAGAAATCTTCTTCCACTAGCATAACTCAGTCTCAATTTTCTTAGATTAATGATTTGATTGTGATTGTACAAATGAAAGAGGGTCACGGGAGAAAAGGCTCATGGATTGCAAAATGCAAATTTGGCAGAGAAGATCCTCAGACAAAGAGATGGAAAGTAAGGCACTCTTCCATTCTGCCGGCCTCACCATTCGTTTTATATGACACCAAATGTACATCTATGATGAAGTAATAAAAAGTTGAAGCATGACATTACCTGTGCTAAGAATGTGGAAAGCCGAAAGGTATTGTATTTTATCCTACTATATTTAATAGAAAACATTTAACACTCTCAAGTCAACAACAACTCACTATTTAACTCAACCCCCCTTGCTTTTCTAGTACAATCATGGTGGATAGATTACAAAATTGCTTCCTATCTATTTCAATATGAATCAAAAACGTGAAACACAAACTACAAATAGCAAAAGGCTGGAAACTTACATTATCATAATGTGAGTGATTCTGGAGACCTCCAAGTTCATCATCTTCCCTATTAATGTTGCTCTCGAGAATGGTCTTTGTCACAGTCTGAGAGAAGTTGTAAGCCATAGTCCAATAAAAGAAAATTACAGAAACTAAAAGCAATAGTTACCTTAAAGAGAGCCGGTTCATTCGTATCGTTCCATATACCATCAACTCCATTAGAAATGAAAGTTTGAACTAACTAAGCCTACCAGTGACAGACTTTTGACTGTATGAAGTTAGGGAATACACAAGGACCAGGCCACACCTCCCCCAACAAGCAAACGGTTACTCAGCATTTACATACATATATGTAGACTTATTTTCAGCTAAATCCAAATGACTCATTACCTAAACATTTGTATGTTTTGAAAGATTTTAAGGATTAATTAAATTTCAAATGCTACAAAAAAGAAAAAGACGAAAAGGAAAAAGCAAAACCAAATAGACAACAACAAATATTAGCCAAAACCACAGTGAAAGACAGCAAGGTATCAACAGATGGATTTCCATCTGCTGCTTTGATCCAAACATCACTTTTGCAACCACTGTCATAGACAAAATACCGCTCTTTACCGTTGATGCCAGGATCAAGCATCCAGATTGCTTTGAACCCATCTTGGTGGAGACTATATACCAAAGATTTTGGATCAGAGAAGCGGTCCTGAGAGTAAAATCCTTTGTTTCAGTTTCCACGCTGAAAATAGCACTCTTTATTTACTAGAGAGCTGTCTATGCTTACTAAGCACTGAACCTAGGTCCTTTTACTATTAGACAAGTTAGCAAGGCAAGAAGTCCCAGACATGAATGCGCTTTGGAGGTTTTGAAAATAAAGTGACTACCAACCATAAAGGACTCAGTGGATGAAATGTATGGAAGCGATGGACGAAACAGTAGGCACAGCATTTCTGCATCAAGCACCATATCTTAGGTTGAAAATAGAATGTCTGAAGAACAAAGATTGCCTCTAAAGTGTATTAAACAATGACATATTCCACACGACCTACCTCACTTCCAAAGTGAATATCACCATCCTCGTCAAGATCATTCCAAGATGAAAAACAGATTTTCATTCATATTTGACAATATTCTCACATCTTACATGTACATGTAGATATATGCTTCGCTTCAGGTTAAATGTATGATGTAGATATATAGTTATGCTTTGTTTTTAGGTGATAAGTATGTGACGTCTTTTTGAAATTGGCTAAAACTGTGACTTCCAAAATGAATATCATCATCTACCTCTTGAAAGTGAGGTAGATGATGTGAAATTGGACCTACTTAGAGGAAGGTATTCTGTAATTTTTCCAAACAAGGCAATAACGGGGTCAACACAAAATGGGATTCCATGCCTTGTCAAAAGCAAAGCGGCAAAACCCATCCATATAATCTATATGCATCCATACGACATCGTAAGGAATCTCCTTTTCTCTAAATTTACTTGTGATCTGCAACAATTGGACAAAAATTAGAGCTAAAGAACTATCATGCATTAACTCATAGATGATATGTCGATAGCATACAGTGAAAGTTGGACATTGTTATATAATCAGGTAGAAGGAAATGCAGGTCGGGGAGGAAAGATTGTAGAATCAAGCAAGATGCATCATAAGGGCCAACCTCTCTAACTCTGTTATCAGAGTCATTGCTCCAGCAGCACTGACGATAGCCTAAGGACCACCTTGGTGGCTTAAACACAGTTCCTGACAATACAAGCATGCTATATCATTAAATCAAACAATAAAAGTAATAAACAGACTATCAAGAAGATTGTCCAGTCATTCTGGTGGTCCTGCACAGTCCATTTAGTACTAAACTAGAAATCCACATATGCATGTTTCTTAAGAAAAGAAAAGTCAAAGGATGAGAAATATTCACTTTGGCAACTCTATTCATTAGCATGAAGCTTTTTCTTCATTTAAAAACCGGAAGAACTTCATGTAACAAGAATTATGCATGATATCCTGATAAAATGAACACCCTCAACTTTTCTGCACCTGTAGATCGGTTTATCATGTATAGTCCTCGGGAAAACCACTCAAAAGAAGCCTTTACTAGTAATAAAAAGCAAATGGTGGGAAAAAGCAGTAAACATGCCTCGAGTGTTTTGGAATCAAATGTCGAAATCAAGAGCGTAGCAAAGATTCCTGTGCCAATTCAGGAAGCATAAAAGTCTTGCATCTAACTGGAACATCCTCCTTGGCGTTCTACCCTACCACTTTCCCCTCTCGCCATCCATAACCCCTCTAACATAGGCCGCAGCAAATTCCTCCACGGGCATGTCCTCGCACCCCGGATCATCCCCCAACTTCGCCAGCTCCTCCCCTAGTTTCAGCCGGTGATCATCCAGGCTACCTGATGGTCCGAGGGCTTCGGGCTTCGGGCTTGACCTCACCGTCTACCACCGACAGCTCCCCACCATTCTCTCTCTGACAGACAGTGAGGCCGTACGACGCGGCACCGGCTTTGGCCTCATCGTCGAGGGACCTGCACTGGCACTGGAACCAGGAGAGACCGGAGGAGGAGGAGCAGAGAGGCAGGTCGAGGTTACCCATTGGGCTTCGGCGGGATGACCAACAGATTTCCGCGGTTCGCATCATCCATTGGGGGTAATCAGAGGAATCGAATTGGGTGATCTGCTCGTGCCGATAAAGGCGGCCGTCGTCAGCGGCAAAGGCGAAATGAAAGGCAGTGGACAGGGGCTTGGCGGTTGGCTTCGGGGAGGCTTCTTGGAGGTGTTGAAGGAGAGCTTCATGCCGATTGAGGCCGACGGCCGACCAAAAGAGCGATGAGAGAGCGAACACTGACGAAGACAAGAACTATTAATGAATTTAGCGTTCTCTTCCTCTCGCAAAAAGATGTCGAGAGTTTGAATCTCAACTTCGTTATAAAGTGACTTAATTAGTTTCATGTGTGTAATGACTAACATGTGTGTGCGCCGTTTCTTTGCTCTCCCGACGACGGAGTGCGGGATTCCCTGATCAAAAAAAAAAAAAAAAAAAAAATTAATGAATTTAAAATTTGGTCCTCAAATTTGGGCGTTTGTTGCAATTGGGTCCTGATTTTTTTCAATTACGTCCTTTTATTCAAAACGTTAGTAGAACATTTTTTATATTCCTATCTGTAATATCAACGCCAAAAAACTATATGGACAGTATTGTACCTTGGTTGTTTAATTATTCCCATGCCAATAATTTGCTAATAAATAATACTCTGTCAGTAATTATATATTCTAAAAAAAATTTAGTTCAACATTAACCATCAAATCTAAAAAAATAATTAGAAAGGGGTTCTGTCAATTCTATCATACTTTTCTTCCAACCGACACATATTTAAATTATAATTTACAATATCAATTACTTTGAGTAACTACTCAGGAGGCATGTTGACAATTTCAGGAAGAATCATCAATTATTGAAAAGAGATTAACAAGATTGGAAAAATGTTGATTTGTGTGCTATTTCTCTTTTGAAAAAAAAAAAAAAAAAACAGCATAGCAATAAAAGCAAAAATTAATTAAAAAAATCACACGACATGTATTTAAGATTAGAATGACACCGCCCAATTCCCTCACCATTAGGCCTGCCCATTGGACATCTCGTGGGCCTTCAACATCCTTGGAGACATGGGATTTGCAGAGACTAAATGGCGAATCTTCTTCTGACGAGCTCCGCTTTGAGACTCGCAAAGAAAAATTATGTAGAGCCTAATTTATTTTTATGAAATTCAATAAGTATGCATGGAGGTCGAGTTCAATTTATATGAAACTATAGTCTTACTGATTGATCATTGTCTTGTGAAGATCCTATCTAAATAATATCTTGGGCGGCTCTTGCTCAGTTAGCAAAGCATTCTAGGATTTAAAGGGGAAAAAAAAAAAACTTCTCTCTTTTCTTTTGATATTAAACTCAAAGTCTCCATTTTCAAAAAGAATGTCAAGACTTATGGGTAAACTTGGGTAGGCCTATAGAAAATTCTTTGCTTCACTATGTTTTGTTTAATTAATCAGATCAAATAAAGTAAAACAATTTATTGCGATTAATTTAACGATGATGCATCTCTTGATATTTTTTTTTTGGAGAGTTGGAAACCTTACATAGAGAAATTGCATATTCCAAAAATTCTAGATACAAAGGGTGTCTAATTTCGATTGCATATCGCATTTTTACTCGAGGAATTATTTATTTTACACAGAAATTGAATAAAAAACAAATCAGAAAATATCTCCAAATGATCAACTCGTTGATACTTTTTTTGATGTGTTACTTCATACCGATTTGTAGTAGATTCTGCATTGCGACCAATCTGATTTTTCCCTCTTGATTTGTTACTCCAATGCTCGTGGCTAGCATGGAATCAATCATATAAAAAGCGAAAGCAATCCTTATCTATTGCCCACATAGAGAGTTTATCCTTAATAGAGATTTCAGTATCTTCCTTTAAATAATATCTATCACAATTAAGGTAGATAAAATTATTACATGTAAAGAGAAAAAGGAGACTTCAATATTCATATAAAAAAGTCGGAATAAATCTCTCAAATGAACAATGTGAAATTAAATTTTGCATGAGCAGCATAAGGCAAAAGCCTGGTTTTGGAGAGGAGAAATTAGCGGTTCTCTTCACGCAAATGGTAACTGTCATTTGAAATGGACGGTCCCGATTGGAACGATGCCGTGCGTGGAATCTAGAGTCTCAGTTCGCTTCATCGTGGGGAATGACGACAAGCGTAATAGTGCGCCGGTGAATACGGGCCAAATCCCGGGCTCGGACTTTGGGCCTTTGCTACGGTTCAAATGGTCCGAACGACCCAGGCCCTAATGATTAAGCAACTTAATTTTTATACTTATGAATTTAATTAGGGAGCTTAATTCTTTGGACAATAAAAGGTCCTTTTCACAAGCCGTACATCACACATTCTTTTTCTTTCTTCCAATTTTGTTTTGGCAACTATAAGTAGTAAAAAATAGCTCATTTTTCTTATTATTTTTTCGACACTATAGAAATCTATGACCGAATGAGAAATGCATGCATGATGAATTGGTTTATTTCTGGCGTACATTTGATGTTAAAAAATAATTGGACGGTTTTTGACTTTCGTTTTAGATTCGTATAAAGGGTACTATAAAAAAATATTTTAAATTGATCCTATCTGACTAATCCCTATTTTTTTTTTTTTCAATTTCCAAAGCTAGTAAAGTCAAGAAAGTCACAAAATCATGTGGCATAATTAATTCCTCTATATATAAATTTAGGGGTAAAATCAGTAGGATTGCTATAACTTTCAAGCTCAAGTACTTCGTTTACTTGAATGTCAACGGCGATTTGCCTTATTGAAAACTCCAACGTGAATGCCAATCATTCTACGTAGTTTCGTTGGTGTTAACATGGGCAAATTTTTTCCTTTTTTTATTTTTTTTTAGGCTGGTGAGGGTCATTGGCAACCCTCATTGACCATGAAACCCTTGCCTAGATTGGGCGAGGGTCACCTCACCCAACCAAACCCTCAGTTGCGAAGGCCCTAGGCAAGGTGGCCTCACCTATAGCCAACAATGTCCCAATGCCCTCGCCTAGGGCCACCTCCCCCTTGACCATGAAGGCCCTAGGCGAGCCCATTGTGGCCTCGTTAGACCTAGGCAAGGTAGCTTTGCTCGTGGCCAGTGAGATCATGATGCTCTCAACTAGGGCCTTCGTGGCCTTGCCTAAATTGGGCAAGGGTTTCACGGTTGGTGGACCTAAAAAAAGAGGGGAAAAAAGTAAAAAAATAAAATTAAAAAGTCCACGCAAAATGTCTGAATTGGCACTCAAATGATTAATTTTATTCCGATGTTATACTCAAGTGAGTAAAAAAAAAATTATAGTCTCAAGTGAGCACTATATGAAAATTATGGTACTCTTGTTGCTCTTCTCCCTATAAAGTTAGAATAATATCTGAACAAGACAAATACTGAAGAAGCATGTTCTTGGAGCATTTTGTCTTCGAGTATCTATTGTTCTCCTTTGTTGTGGAACAAGCTAAATACACTACTTTTGCAATCCTATATCAACTCATAGACACATATAGGCCCCTTTTTCCAATATTTTCATAAATTATAAGAAAGAATTATTGTTCCAAATAGTTCACTAATATCCTAACAATCATTTCTCCCAATGTCAAACATTCTTGTCCGGACAACATTGTTGGCCAAGAAAGATAAATTTCACATTCCAAATTATGATTGACACATGATTAGAAATGTTGTGGTTTTTTTACTATTAGAAACTATTGTTGCCATATTTAGGCTAAAAATGTAGTTCTCTCATTTGTGTGCATGTGAATATGATTGATATCCAAGAGGTATAGTCTTTTTATTCTATAGGTCATATCCAGTTGTGATCTTGTTGTGATCTGATACACAATTAAGCTTTCTTAATTTCATTACCTCCTAGCTTGAAGTAGCTGATCATAAGCCAGAATATAGTTATGGCCTTGTGATGCCTTTCTTCGCTCCACAACCCAAAAATTACAATGGTTACTCATTCCATGAAGTCTTCACAAAATACTCATAGATTATTTTCCGTCTTTTGTGGTGAGAAGATTATAAAAGAGGTTTTGCTAGAGATCGATTTGGCTATTTTAATTTGTGGCCTTTCCTCTGAGTCTGCAAGAAATAGGAAGAGAAGCATGTTAGTTTGTAGCTTTTTGAAGTACATGCAAAAGACTTTCATTAGGAGATGCAACAAGTCTGTTAGGGGTGTCAAAAACCAAACCGAAACCGAAATTAAAACCAAATTGTTCCTTACATCCTTTTCCTGAATATCCTTTCACCTGATTTAATGACAATGTCTTAACTGTCACTGTATGCCGTTAGCATATCATGTATGAGTTGATGCATGCTAGTTCTTTAGCTCTAATTTTTGTCCAATTATTGCAGATCACAAGATAATTCAGAGAAAAGAAGATTCCTTGCGATGTCGTATGGATGGGTTTGACAGGGCATGGAATCCCATTTTGAGTTAACACTGTTTTGCTTTGTTTGGAAAATTTGCAGATTACCTTCCTCTAAGTAGGTCCAATTTTACACTACCTCACTTTCAAGAGGTATCGAGCCACTGGCAACTTATGTCTGGAATTCACAGTTTTAGCCAATTTCAAAAAGACGTCGCATACTTATCACCTAAAACAGAGCATAACTATATGTCTACATCATGAAATTTGACCTGAAACAAGGCATATATCTACATCTACATGTAAGGTGTGAGAATATTGTCAAATTTGAATAAAATCTGCTTTTTCATCTAGGAATGATCTTGAGGAAGATGGTGATATTTATTTTGGAAGTGAGGTAGGTCGGTTGGAATATGTCATCGTTTAGTACACTTTGGAGGCACTGCAATGATCAGTGTTCTTTGCATATTCTATTTTCAACCTAGGATACAGTGCTTGATGCAGAAATGCCATGTATCACTGTTTTGTCCATTGCTTCCATACATTTAATCCACTAAGGCCTTTAAGATTGGTAGTCACTTGATATTCGAAACCTTTAAAGTGCATTCATGTTTGGGACCTCTTGCCTCACTAACTAATCTAATAGTAAAAGGACTCATGTTCAATGCTTAGTAAGCAATAGACACCTCTCTAGCAAATAAAGAGTGCTATTTTTAGCATGGAAACTAAAATGGAGGATTTTCTCTCAGGACAGCTTCTCTGATCCAAAATCTTTGGCAGATGGTATCCACCAAGACGGGTTCAAAGCCATCTGGATGCTTGATCATGGTATCAAATATGAAGAGGGGTATTTTGTCTATGACAGTGGCTGCAAAGTGAATTCTGGATCAAAGTAGCAGATGGAACTCCATTTGTTGGTACCTTGCTGTCTTTCGCTGCGGTTTTGGCTAATCTTTGTCGATGTCTATCTAGTTTTGCTTTTTCCTTTTTGTGTTTTTGCTTTTTATGGCATTTGAAATTTAAGTAACCCCTAAAATCTTTCAAAGCATAAAAATGTCGACGAGCTGAGTCATTTGGATTTAGCTGAAAATAAGTCTGCATGTATATATGTGTGTCAATGCTGAGTAACCGTTTGCCTGTCAGGGGAGGTGTGGCCCGGTCCTTGTGTATTCCCTGATTTTACATAGCCAAAAGTCCGTCACTAGTGGGCTCTATCAGTCAGGATTTCATTTCTAATGGAGTCGATGGTATATAGAACAATATGAATGAACCACCTGTCTTTAAGGTAGCTACTGCTTTTTTAGTTTCTGTCATTTTCTCTTGTTGGACTATGGCTTACAACTTCTCTTTCAGTCTGTGACGAAGACCATGCCCAAGAGCAACATTCATAGAGGAGATGATGAACTTGGAGGTCTCCTGAATCACTCCCACTATCAAAATGTATGTTTTTCAGCTTTCTGCTAAGTTTGTGTTTCACATTTTAGAGTTATATGGAAATAGATAGAAAGCAATTTTGTAATGTGTCCACCGCGATTGTAATGGAAACGTGAGGGGGGTCGAGTTAAAAAATGTTTTCTATCGAATATAGTTGGATAAAATACAATAATTTCCAGCTTTCCTCATTTTTAGCACTAATAATGTCGTGCTTCAACTTTTGATTACTTCATCATAGCTGAACATTTTGGCGTCATATAAAACGAATGGTGAGGCTGGCGGAATGAAAGAGTGCCTTGCTTTCCACCTCTTTGTCTGAGGATCTTCTCTGCCAAATTTGCGTTGTGCACTTTGAGAGCCTTTTCTCCCATGACCTCAGTATTCTCTTCCCCGTTTATAATTGCTAGCAAACCAGTAAATACAAGAAAACTGAGACTGAGCTAGTGGAAGAAGAGTTCTTTCTTTGTAAAGCATTAGTAATACCACCATCACAAGATTAGGCAGGAGGTTCATTTATAATCGATTGGTACTTTCATCATTTATAAGGGTTGTTTGCATCGTTCACAAAACACTTATATCAGGGGGTTGAAATATTTTCAGACAAAACTAATCGGCGATTCCGTAACTGTGGTACCGATGGTGTGAAGAGATCAGCAAACAATTGTGAGATTTCATTCATCCATAAGTTTGCTGTCTGGAGGATAACAGGACTGAAGAAAATTATCATCTTCGTAGCTCTGGAGTAGACATATGTGGCTTGTGATCACATTAAACTGCAGTCCAGTGATATGGAGATTGAAATAAAGTGATTTATTTGCAATAATTTGAAAGTGGCATGAGTTACAAACTTCAACCTTAAACATGTAAGACTTGAAAAGAACCACAGTATTGGAGAGTAAATAAGTGTAGAGACTTTGGTTAAGTTAGCCTCGTCTTTATGAAACAATAAACCGTGCAGGTTCTGAGATTGCATGAAGAACCAAACAACTGATCAATAACTTCCAAGCATTAAAAGAGAAAACAGTAAAAAATTATTTCTAACAGCATCCTCATGTGCATGTGCAATTTCCATTGCTTGGTTTGGTCCTCTGCTGCTCCCTAAGTAATTTTTCAAGGCTTCTATTTAGCTACAGCTCTAGTTTGAACTTTTACGTGGAAAGCAAAGAAGCGAAGAAGACAAAAGGAAAAAAATACAGTAGTTCAAGGCCTCAAAATGATTGGCAATTTTACCAGATTAGAGTTATTGCTGTTCTATTGTAGTGGGAGAAGAAGACAGAAAAGATACGTAGAATATACTCACAATTAGAAAAGCTAATAACTCGTTCTACTCCTCTCCTTTATTTAGTGACATTATTTCGAGAGAAGGAATTTTTATGGAGATAATTCCAAAGAATTCTCTTCGTTCTAGATGCTAGTTACATATAGTACATCCTAACTATCTTGGTGACTTGTAAGCATTGCTCATGTAGCTGGTACACTTGTTTTTGTCCACAAAAATCTGGTAACTCAGTGTTACTGTCCCTTTATAAGTTTATGGAATGCTGATGGCTAACCTATGAATAAGGGCATGAAATCAGCAAATGAAAACAAGCGTTCTTTTGTCTTTACTTGAGCTGGATTCGTTGGCAGAGGAATGCAGCAACTTGGATTGGCGATAACCTTTTGAACCGGGAGCACCTGCACACAAGAGTCTCTTCAACTGGTAAGTGAATAATGGAGGCTATGCTGCTTGTTTTTGCAGCAAGAAATTCCATTTGCTTTTGTTTTGTGCTGCTTATTGCATTTTCCTACCCAATTTCCATCTTTTATGACTTATTTATGGATTACTTCAAGGAAATGACGGTATCAAATTTGTCTTTCCTTCCAAGCTTGTGTAGTGTACACATGGCGGAGCTCAAGTGTTTAGAAACATCAGGGTAATTATGATATTGTAACTATAGTATGCAGCATGGACATAGACAATTGTTTTTCATCTTCAATCATGGGGTAATATCATAGAAATTGCTATTTCCTGACATAGGGGATGCTCCTACATTGTTTAGGTATAGTTGTCGTATGCCACGCTGCTATTGTGATTTAATTAAGTAAGCTTGTGTCATGGCCCGAAGATCGATCGGCCCACGACACTTGCGTTTGACAAGGCAGTGTGCCTTCTACGATTTTCAACCTCACAAAGAAGGGTATTGACATGAAGATATAATTAGTTGAAGTGGCATTTTATTAGAGTCTGCAAAAGCATTTTTAACCTAATGGTCCATAGGTTATGATCATGAAAGGTAAATATGCCTAAAAAGGCAATGTCAGTGAGCCCGATTAATGTTACCTAAGGGAAAAGGACACAATTGCAGTTCCTTTTATTTTCCTCTTTTATCACCCTTTATAGATGAGGAAAGTGACACCTTGATAAATCTATGATGTTTTAATTCTTTTCTTTTTCTTTTTTTTTTTTTTTTTTGCCGGGACACAAATCCAAAGATTCATGTCTGGAAAAATCATGCCGGTATTGGTCATTATTACAGAAAAAGAGAACCTGGGGTGGATGATTGAGAAGTGACCACGATAATTCTTGTCATTGGAAGCTCAAATATCACTTTCAACGACTTGATCCGAGTTCAGGATAAATTCAGGATTTCAAGAGCCGACATGCAATAAAAGAAAGATGAACTAAAGGTTCTGAGCTTATAATTTCTATTTGGAAACAATACCCAGAGATCAGGACACCGAGGGTCAGTCAACTGAATTTCCATCAAGTGAATCTCTGGTGGAACTCTGCCATTGTGCGACCTCTGAGGACCGGCCTTCATATTCATCAAAGCAAGTCCTAATCCCCGAAAAGAAAAATGATTCATTGATGCTCATGAAGTCAAACAATCGATAAGGTTCCAACCAAAATCCCCAAATCAAGAGATCCAAATTGAAGGTCTACATTGGAAAAAGTAGCTGCCCTTCTACGTCTACGGCGTCTCCAACGTTAACTGCTTTTGATGTTCCAAATAACGTTGAAGTAGCAAACGTGGTGGAGTCCCGTCAATGGCCACTTCAGTGAGATGCTCGCAAGTATCGGAGAGTGCGAGAGCCAAACCGACTCACCGCCGATTGCCTCAACGTGGTGGTCTCCCTCGCCAGCAGAGACCGAGAGAGAATCGGAGAGTGCGCGAAGGAATGAAAAGATATTAAAATAATTTTTCAGACTTTAGGGACCAAAACCCAAGATTATTGCAATTTCGACCCATGATTTTGACTAATTGCATGAGCGGCCACATAGCTTTTCCTTAATTTTTGTTTTCTATTTTGCCGCCGAACCTAAAAATATTATCTGTTGGTTTCTTCTTGCAAGTAGTTCAAAATGAGCCTACTAATTTTAGCGAAACTGAACAAAAAATTATAAATTTTTTGGGTTATGGAAAATTTATCATTTGTCTTTAGAAAGGGAAGGAAACTTCAAAAAAAGTTCCCCTATTTTTCATTCCCCTTCTTAATTTTATGTTGTTTATATTCACAAGCAAGCAATATGGAAAAAGAAAAATGAGTGGATAGTGACTCTTATATTAAATCTCATAATAAAGATTTAAGACTTTTCTAAAAAAAATTTGTCCGAACTTTGCTTGCCCCATTTATCCCAAAAACATCATAATATCTAGCTCCCAAAAAAAAAGCTTCTTATAATAATTTACAAGTAAAATTTAACATGATATCAAATGCGGACGATATTGTTCACTTAAATGGACTCAACATTATCGGGCAAATAGGGAAATTATAAATTATCTATGCCAATATTAGGGAAGATATGGACCGCGTCAAATTAGACATAAAGCAATAGCAGATGGGCTTGGGGCTTAAAAGAAAGGGGATCATCACGATCACTTATTGGATTCATATCCATGCAAAATAACTTGGGAATGGTTAAAAGATTATAGGCTCACAGCAAGCCGAAATAGATTAGGTCTTTTTATATCTTTATTTCAATGTATACTATTCAGTCATGTCATGTCCTCAGTATGAGACTTCGCTCATTCATGAAGAAAAACTTAAAGATATAAATTAGCATCTCAAATAGGTTGCCTTTAATTATAGGATTAATTCATCTTGGATTTCAACTCAAAAAATCATATTCATTATCACCTAGTAATTTTAAGTGATGCATGTTGCACGCCATTTAGGTTTTTGATATATCCTTAGGATCTAATTTTGATTTCTTGTAACTAGTGTTGCGTGGAGATTGCTTATAATTTGTTATTGCATGGCATGCATGTCGTTATTCAAGTTAAGAACTTATGCTAATCTACTAATGCATATTAGATTAGGTCACATTTAATCACATATAGTTCACGGCTTCACGTAGTCTTTAAGGGATTTAATTTCACATTCATAAGACAAACAAAAACCTAAAATGGGGGGGGGGGGGGACCGTGCACCCAATGCACTCACAATATGATCTGTGTTGATTTCATGAAAAATCAATTTATTTTATAATAATGGCATGAGTCGTCCGTAAAAATAAATTCATGAAAAATATTTTATTATTAACAAAAATGGACATGTATGTTATTCAATTGCCTTTTGATTTTGTTTATTGATTTTCCGGAAAGTCAGCGTTCAAATTAGTGAGATTGGCTTTCATTTATTGGACACACTTGTTCGTAGAGCTCATCTCATTGTTGGAGATGCACAAAATTAGCAATAAGAATAAAAAAGCCCAATTATAGCAAAAGCGCTCGAAACTTAAAAGGTCATCTATATTTATAAGAACTACGAAAAATAAAATATGAAATTTAATGGACATTATCAGTAGCAATATGCTTCAACGGTGTTGTACAAAACCCAACGCCCTCGAACAAGTCAACTTCATGAGAAGCCAAACAAAATCGATAAGAGCACGGATTCATACAAGAAAAGCAAGAGTAACATCATATGGTAATTCATTTTATAGCTTTGCAAAAGAAAGGAATCATAATTTATTTACGTGACAAAGAAAAGCTCCATAGCATTAAGTTTTCTCAAAGCACAAAACATAAATGCTGATTTTCCGTGTATGTTAAGGAAACTCACATTCAAAAGTAAAAATAGAGATTCTTCAAGAAAAAAAAAGGGTAATAAAGACTATTTTTCTATTTTATATTCCAACGGTAGAGTACAAAAGAAACAATTTTTATATACCAATAAAAAGGATTTGAGGATAATAAATGTGTTTAGATGATTCAAGTGTGGATTTTTCTACATAATTATTCCTTCATGAAGAAGTAGTCACATAATTAATTGAAATCTAATAAAATTCCAATCCACGGAAAAATTAGTAATGGAGAAAAAGGCATGCATTTCATGAATAAAAATCTGCCATGTCATGTCATGAATCCAAAGGAGTTCTTTAGAATCGTTAAATTAATAAGGTGATTTGGTTCAAGTGGGTAGGTGGGCCGTTGCACACCTAGAATTAGGAACTAGATTGGTACCCACCAATTCCAATAAATTGGAATTGAGAACCATACCGGTCCCCTTGGGAACCGCCGATTTCGATTTGGTCCAGTTCTAAGTAGTTCCCAATTTTGTTAGACACCCCTAGTTTATACTAACTCGTACTTATATAGGGTTAATACCCTAAAAAGCCCCAAATTGGTACTCTTATGACAAATCTATCCAAAAATAAATTTTGACCACTAAAAACTCCAAATTGGTACATTTTTGGCAAATTTACCTTAAACTAGAATTTTTGTAACAAATTAACTTTTTGTTAGATTCTGTTAAATTTTACTATCAAATTATTGAGTTAGATGACATGTAACAATTGACGGATGTATCAATTTAGGATTTTATTATCTGTTTATCATAGTTGTACTAGATTTGTAGTTTTTTATGGTATAAATCTAATTTGACATATGATAAAATTGTTACAAATATATTAGTTTGAGGTTTTTGGCAATTAAGAAATTAGTTTGAGTAAATTTGTCACAAGTATCAATTTGAGATTTTTAATGGTCAAAAAATTAGTTTTGATTAAATTTATTATAGATATATTAATTTGGAGTTTTTCATGATATTAATCTCTTTTTTTTTTATCTCGTAGTGCCTACACTTTGACTTTGTTTTTGGTCTTAGGCATATGAAGCTTTCATAATATAGATTTATCAACACGTGGATTCACATATACGTCTTCATGGATTTTTAAAAGTTGAATATATTTTGATTTTGGTGGGACTTCAAAATAGTTACAAGGATAAGCCACAACCCTTTGAGTTTGGAAGAAAATGCAAGGCGTGCCCACGATTCAGCGAACATTCAGAAGACGCGAGCTCATGAAACCTCAACGAGTTTGGAAATTGAACTCTTGTGGGTGTTCCGCATACTTTCTATTCCTCTTCCTCATCGAAACCCTAGCACATACAACGACCAAGGAGTTTGAATAAAGAATGCAAGGTAGAGATTTCCGAAATTGGAGTAAATTTATAAATCTTGACCAAATTTTTAAATGAAACGCTGTACCTTTCGAGCTCTTCTTGGATTTCCAAGCAAAGCAAAGAAACAAAACCCTAACTTGAACGTTTGAAATTTGGCTGGCTGAAATGGATGGGCTCAGGTGAAACATGTCATCCATGTGTTGCCTAGTGAACGGACTCGTAATTCTCCACATTGGCATCAGAGCTCTACACAATATCTTTTCCAAATGGAGAGGAGGCTAAGTATAATAGTGGAAGAGTCTGGAGAATTAAAGGAAGGATTGGGGAATGCAATCAAGAATTATGTGGTTGAAATGGGGTGATAGAAATACTAAATACTTTCATGCTATTACAATACAAAGTAGACATAGAAGTAGAGATACTAAAAGATTAAAAGAGGTGATGGTAAAATTCTTCACTGATTTATATGGCTCGATTGGTCCCCGTAATTTCCACTTAGTCATTGACCAATGCCCTTGTGTAGTAAGGAAGGAAATAGCCAAAAAATTACATTACAAGAGGTAAAAGACGTTGACTTCCAATTAGGAGCAATCAAAGCTCCAAGGGTGGATGGTTTGAATGGACAATTGTTCCAATTTCATTAGATGGATAATGAAGGCAACCTTTGAAAATGATAGAGGACTTCATGGATAGGGTTATTTAAATCCAAAGTTGAATAGAACCCAAATTACACTTATCCCCAAAGTCCCTAACCTAGAAAAACTAGATCATTATCGGCGTATTAGCTTTTGTAATTTCACTTATAAGATCATTTCTAAGATATTGGCTCATCAATTAAAGTCATTACTGCTTGAGTTGATAGTAATGGAACAAAGTGCTTTCCTTAATATGAGACAAATTCAGGATGATATTCTAATTGTCTAGGAGCTCCTTCACTAGCTAATATTAGGAAAAGGAAGACAAATTTTCAAGCGGTACTCAAACTTGACATGTAGAAGGCCTATGATAGAATTGAATGGGAATTTTTGGAGGTTTGTTTGTTGAAAATGAGTTTTTCACGGGAAGTGGGTTTTGTTGATAATACAATGTGTGACCATCATTTTTTAGCGTGAAGTTTAATGGAGAATCGTTGCCTTACTTTTAGTTGATGCCTGGATTTTGGTTGACATTCTTAGGTATCCATTTTATTTTACAAAAATATTATATATAAAGATAAAAAGGAAAAAAATAATTATAAAGGAAAAAAGAACGAAAAATGAAGTCGTGTGGGCCGGCATGTCAGGCCCACTTGGCAATTCTCGGCCTTCTAAAACCCTCCCCGCTATTAGTTCAGCCCATCCTTTCTTGCAGCCCCCATATATTTTGCTTCTTCTCTCAGCCCATCCGAATTAAAAGGGTTAAAGCCCAGCCCACAAACCCCATGTTCAGTGCCTCGTACGCACGCGCGCGGCCAGCTAGGATGAAGGAGGGCGTGCTGAGTGTGACGTCAGTCAGGGACGCCCATTTAATGGACGACACGTGTCGCCACGTTTCGACCGGGTCCTACCACTCTCTCCCCTTTGATCTCTCCTCTTTCTCTCTCCACTGCGCTTGTTTTTTTTTTTTTTTTTTTTTTCACCTCGCGCCCTAGCGACTGGTGCCGGCCGTGGTCGGACATGGACGAGAGGGAGTTCTCGCTGGCAGACCGCCGCCGCTGCCGCTGTTGGTAGAACCCAGAGAGGGGTGGCAGCGGCGCCCGGGGGCGGTGGAGGCGTAGCTGGAGGCCCTGGAGAGGAGGGCTGACGGCGGCAGCCTTCTTGTCGTCAAAGGGGGAGGAGATGAGGTGATTCACCACCGGGTCGTCGTGGGCGCCGCCGTTTTTGGAGATGAGGGCGGCGGATGCCGATGAGGGAGCGGAGGGAGGAGGCATGGTGGTGAGAGGACGGATTGGTGATGGGACGGAGGGGGGATGGCATTGTGAATGGATCTGAACTGTAGATGCGCTGTCGGGGACTCTAGAGAGAACGTCGGGGGCGAAGCGCCGGCGAAGATCGATCGGAGATGGCCACTGTTCCGGCAGAAGCAGAAGCGGAGGGAAGAGAGATGGTGGAAGAGAGAGATGATCGCAGAGAGAGAAACCAACGGGGGAATCGAAAGTGTTTTGAAGTCTGCTCAAGCGACCATGGCTGCTTTGATCTCGAGCTCTAGGATCAAGCAATGAGCCCCACAGCTATAGCAACTGCGAGACTGCAGGTCTGACCTCGAGCTCGTGCGCAGGAGAACGGCCATGTCTCTGTGCTCGAAACTCTGGACCCGCCATGTCTGCCGGAGCTCTAGGCTCGAGGTCGAGCTCCTGGGCCACGGTGGCCGCGACGGTCTTGGGCTCGAGCTCCGCGGCCGTGGTGGCGCCAGAAAGAGAAAAAAGAGAAGCAAGTGCGGCCATGGCGGCCGCAAGGAGAAAAGAAAAAACGCAAGCACAGAGGAGAGAGAGGGAGGGAGGGGTGGTGGGACCGGATGACACGTGGCACCGTGCTGGTTCGCACGTCGGTTTTCCCTCCTCAAATCACGTTCATAGCCACGCGCGCGGCCAGCAAGGATGAAGGAGGGCGTGCTGAGCGAGCGAGAAGAAACTGGTTCGTCCGGGAGAGAAGGAGGCTCGAAAGATGAAGGCGTCGGCCGGTGGAGAAGGTTGAAGTGTAGGAGCGTCACGCAAGAGAAAACCAGGGAGAGAGCTTCGGGTTTGGGAAGATACTCGACCCACCGACAGTTGCTAGAGAAGTGGGTGGTGCTCGACATTCACAAAAACAGAGGAGGCGTCGAGCAATCTCCGGCCAGAAGGGACGAGAACCAGAGAAAAAGAAAGGAGGCTTCCTTCGAGAGGGAGGAGAGGAGCTTTGCGTTCGCCGGAACCAACTCGACGGCCGTGCCTGCTGCAACGTCGTTCTCGGACTAGGTAGGACTGCGTTCGACCTTGCTGATTTTCAGAATATTTTATGTTTTAAGCGACGAGTTCATAAAGAGTCTGGTCAAATCTGGGATCGTTTTGTGGCAAGTAGTGCTGATCTAAAGCCTGTGAGACGTCGTGTTCGGATCTAATGGAGTATCAAACTTGTTTCTGAAACTCATATTTAAAGACGCATGCCTTTTGTTCGACGATATGCCTGTAAGAGATCCCGAATCAAAACGCATGAAACCGGTGATCAAGCAAAGTTTCAGCTCGGTTTAGCTTCGTGTTCATGTAGCTGTAGTCGAATAGAATACTCATGCTGGGTTTTTTTATGATGTTATGGCATATTTCTTGACATCCGTTGATGGCCGGAGACGAGTCCTTGAACCGAAAGCATCTCTCCTTTTCCAGCTATGGTTTCGGGACACATTCCTATCACGTTAGTTTCCTATTTCCCCTTTGGTGTTATGTGCTTGATTTTCTACTGCGTTACTCATGAAATATTAGCTGATGATGATGTTTGGCGGCTGGAAATCTATGGCTGTTCGAAACCGTTGTCTCGACCGTCGCCGGCGATAGGTCAACGACGGCCGGTGGTGTAGTCCAGTGGTCGGTGGTGGTCCGGAGGCAGTATGGGCTTCGGTAATCACATGGTTGAGTGATGCATCGAGGGGTTTCTGGTTCGAGAAGAAGAGGAAAGGAATTGCAGGTGTGAGAAGATGGCGAGAGGTTGAAGACGACCTGGGAAAAAGACGAAAAAGCAGAAAAAGACAAAAAAAGAAAAGAATTAAAAGAAAAGGAAAATCATAGAAAATCAGACACTCCGCCGGTCCTGCAGCCGAGGGCTTGCAGCCCGAGAATCAGTCAGGCAGACTGCGCGCATGCCGCTCATTACGACTCTCAAATTCAAATTTTGGAAATCGTTATTTAGGTAATGATCTCGTGCGATGTTAATTTAAATATTTTTTATTTTATTTGATTGATTTTCCTTATCTTTGTTGATATTGTTGTGTCCAAAAGATTTTTGGTGTATTTGGCAAATTATGATAATTTTCTAATTTCACAACAAGCAATTATCGATAGCCCGATTTCATGCCTACAACTTGCAATAATGCAGAATATTAGCCAATATAATCTCATGCCCAAAATATGATTTGTCGATTTTATTTATTTCCAAATTTAAATGGATATGGATTATATCTTGGATAGTGGTTGTTATATGTTACTTGATCTTATTTGATTTTTTTATCATAATCTAAAAAGAAAATAACAAGAAGATGTAGATATTAATTGGTAACATTGCATATTAGGATAAGATTGCATGTTTAATTTGATTCTAGATAATCTTTCTAAAAATTAATTAGAATAAATTTAGATAGCTCTTTCTATATAGATTGCATTTTAGGTTATGGATAATCTAGTTAAGATAATATTCCGGTTTAAATTGGGATTCAATCTAGTTTGATTCTTAATGAGTCGGACAATATCTTAATCTAAATAGTCAATTTTCATTATTTTCTAATTGCAAATTTTACATAAAATACCCCAAAGAACATTATCTTGTAATAAATAAGATTTTATTTCTAGGATAGGTTGCATGTTTAAATTATGATATTTGATTAATCTCGAATTTAATGGAAAATAAAAAAAATATCATGTGCATGTCATGTGGAATTAGGGTCATGAAATGCACGTCATTTAGTAATTGAATGCTAGGTTCATTTAATTAAATTGTACGCCATGTAGAGCAATTCAGTTAAATCGCATGTCATAGTTGCATGTCAATTTTACCCATCACTAGAAATTTCATGTTTAGGTAATTTAATTGGATTCTATGTCATATTAGAAATTACATGTCTAGGTTCATATACTTAAGAAATTGCATTTCATGCTAGAATAATATATTTAATCATCGTTAACACATAGAAAAGTTATGTTGAATGTAGATTAGTAACATGCTTTTCATACAGTACAATTTGCATTTAAATAAGAGAAAACCCTAGAAAAACATTTAGGTTAAAGTATGTGTTAATTAGAAATCATATTTTGGATGATGATATGATTTTCTAATTAACACTACAAATGTTTTCATTGCTTGGAGGTGAGTAATTCTTCCCTTTCCCCACAATTTATAAATACGGGTATCACATAATGGTTGTGCACCCATGTGAATAAATTAAAATCAATATAAGTTGCCTACAATTTTTTTTTGAAATAAAAGAAAAAGTACCAAAAGGGCGTTGGAGAAATCTAGTGTAATCAATTTCCTATTTCCATATTATTTGGTTTGTAGGAGTGAAATAATTCTCCCGTCACTAATCGACTTACCAAAAATTAGATTGGTAGCAACTTCTAATTGAAAATCATTGGCATATTAAGAATTTAAACTTAGAGTTAAAGATCTCAGGATTTTTTTCTCAATGATGCCACCATCATAGAGTAGGAGAAATGTGGTAATTAATTTAGGAGATCATGATCACAGTGGTCACAATTCTTCTAATTGCAATCACATCTCAAGTAGCGCTCCACTTGCTCCCGAAGGTCCAAGTTCCATTGGAGAGTATGATTCCTTTGTTCCCAAATCAACCTAGTCAAGGCCTCCCTTGATCCTTTTCAAGCCAAAGGTAAAGATCTCCATTTTTTTTCTCTAGAAATTACCCCTTGATCTTTTTCAAGCTAGGGTAAAGCCTCTGTATTTTTCTAAAAGGTACAATCTAATCTCCAAATTTTTTTTTTTCTCAATTAGGCTGCCATCAGAGAGAAACTAGAACTAGATCCTGATGCAATTGGTAAGAGAAATGAGTTAACTAGTTGAGGAGATTGTGATCACAGTAGTTGCAATTTTCACATCGTTATCGCATCTCAAGCTTTGAATCTTATGATAAAGATCTAGGGCGATGATTGGTTCATCAACACAATTTTGCATTTGGCTATCATAGATTAACATACTAAGGGTGCATTTGGTTCAGTATTTTGAAAGCTCATTGGAACAATGTAAAGCAGTTTAGCCTAAAGGGCTTTAGAGAAATGCAAATATTGTTTGGTAAATTTTGCTTTGAGAAGCAACTTTGAAGAGAAATGCTGTTTGGTAGAAAACACATTTGAAAAGCCCATTTGAATGATTAATTTAAGTTTTTAATTTTTTGTTGAAAAGTGAAAAAATAATTCCTATAACTTTTTAAAATTATGTTTTGACAACAATGTAAAGATATCGTGTAAATAATTTAATTAAAAAGATACCATTTCTTTTTTGGCTAAAAAAAATTCAAATGGAAAAAATTCACATCCAAGTGGTCTATTTCTCAATTAAAAAAAAGGCTACTTTTATTACAAAAAAACGTAACAGCATATATCTTGAGAAAAGAAATTCATTATCCTTAAAATTACAAATAATCTTTAGTATGTCCTAAACTCATAACTATTTGATCACATAAATGTGCCATATCAGAAACTTCATCACTATTTGACGCACTACCTTCCTCATTTACATCATCAATAATCATGTATCTTACTTTGTGCGAACGAGTTTCAATTCATTTGAAGTTTTGAGGGAATAAAAGAAATTACAGGATTTATATTAGATTTGCCAATTTTCATTGAGGAGGCACATAACCAAACTTTCGTAGTCTTTTGTTTGTATCCAAGTTTATAGCACTGCTTTGCCATAAGAAATTATCTCTGTAGTTGAACCATTATTAAAATGAATTTGTCATCTCAAATAATCCATACCCAACCAAAATAATAGACATGAACCGAAATAAGCTTTCATCTTAGTTATCACAAGAAGAGCAAAATGTACACTCGTTTTCAGTGACTTCTCAATGGATTACAATCGTTAACTATGAACATGAAAAAATGATAAATTTATCTTTGTAGCTGCCCTAAAAGAAAGGTAAGAATTCTTAGCTTCTTGTTGAGATCCATTGTTGAGATCCTTCAAGTGCTCTGTATACGAGTGAATGAGCTCCTCTTCCAAATAGCCAACAACTCTATGTGCTAATTTAGGGGAGAGTAAATAGAGGACGAAGTAAGCATTGAAGAATACTCCTTTCATTGTAAGAACCAGCAGCCTCTCGTACCATTTCGATTTCACAAGCTCTACCGTGGTCATCAGGTGCATCCTTTCATTCTCTGCTTCTTCCAGTAGGGCTTTGATCCAACCACCATTATGTTCAAACTTGCGGAGAGGCCTTAGGTGCAGCAGCATTCCTCCCACCATTCCAAGAACAACTACTATAGTTTCAAGCATCATTGCGCAACAACCATAGCGTCTTTGGAATGTGGATTCATCAATTCCAAGAAACAAAACATAGTTGTCAAGGTAAAGAGAAATGATTGAACAAAATGAATTTTTTCTCGATTTTGTACAATTTAGTGGTTGTCCCTTGGAGTTAGAGGCCCTAGAGGTCATTGCAAGGGAATAGGGAGTAAGTTACAATCTGTATATAGCAGCCCATGATACCACAAAGAAATTATAGAAGGATAATAGCCACCAAGAGTAACAGATCAAGCCTAGTGGAAATAGAAATTGAAAACAGAGGAGAGAAAGAACCATGAATCGGTCACATTGTCGATAGATGCGGTGGCTTCATCTAAGACTAGGATTTGGCTTTGCCTTAGCAATGCTTGTCCTAGGCAAAACAATTGTTGCTGCCCCATGCTCCAGTTAGATCCATCTTGTACGACTGCAATTCGAGTTTGTGTAAATTGTTAATGATCGACTATGAGCATATTAAGACTAAATCTTGCAGTTTGATTTCATCGTTACTTGGAGATTCCAGGCCCTTCTCTTTATCTATATAGCCTCTCGAAGCTCACATTTTCCAAGAACCATTTTCCACAGAAATTCAATCAATCATGAAACAAAACAGCAAAGTCCTTCCTCTTGCCCGACATATGGTCATTCAAGATTTGGCTCAGGAGATCTCACATGATTTAAGTAAAGCATGAGGCAATTCTTTTTATAATGCTAGTGCAATCGGTAAAAGAGAGAAACATGTGCCAACCGAACTTCAAAGGACGTTCGCAAATTACCTCCCATATTTCCTCATCAGTGGGCTCCATTAAGGGGTCTAGGTTGTATCAAATTGTTCTACCAAAAAGTGTCGGATCTTGAGGGATGCCACTCGGTACCGTCTTCTTTGGTGATCTTAGGCCTCGAAATCCCCTAGTAGCTTGAAGGAACCACTACACCTCCACCATTCTTCTTCTTCTCCTCCTCCTCTTCGGCGATCGCACTCCCCTTCTTCTCTTTATCGATTGGAGCAAGCTCCATTGCGGAGGAGCTCAGCATCCTCCTCGCGTAAATCACTCTGCAGGAGATGCCGTTCCGCCATTCGAATTCCGCCTCGAACATCTCGAGAAAGTAGCGGCCATCGTCGTGGTTGCCCCCATTGACGAAGCTTTGCACCAGGGACCTCAAGACGCCCTGACTTATCCCGAGCAAATTGAAGAGGCCGATCAGAGCAAACAAATTGCTCAAGTGAGGAAAAGGAAAACCAAAGAAGAGGTGGAGGCAAAAAGTGGAGAGCAGGAGCAGAGAGGAAGCGGAGAATGAGTGGAGAGTGAGTGTAGAGGAGATCTAGGGTTTTAAAATGGGGCAAAATTGGGTTTTTAGAAAGGTTTTGAGGGCAAAATAGGCAACCAACTAATTTTATTAACTCAGCCCTTCAACATTCCGAAAATACTGAAAGCTCAAAGCAAGCCCTCACTTGCTTTGAGCTTTCAGCTTTCCAAGGCTTGAAAGCCCATTGGAAGTGAGTTGCCAAACACTCCAAATTTTCCTCAAAGGGCTTTGGGGCCTCAAGGGGCTTTCTAAATGCCCAACCAAATGCACCATAAAATCTATTCATGCAACTAAGTTTCTATACTATTCACTCTTTTTGTTAATGTTGGATAAGCAAGTAAGCTTATAAAAGTGCATCATTTATTTAATAGAGTTGTGAACATCACCTCTATGAGGAGTAGATTTTTCCTTGACTTTAGGCTATATTTAAATGTGTGACCAAAAACTATTTGATGTCTTGTCTTATTTGACATGCCTATTTCCCATAGTCAATATATATATAATTCTCTCTTTTCTTTTTGGCTTAACACGTGCTCATACACATCATATTTTATCATATCATATCATATCATTGGTCAATTTGGAAGCACTAACAAGTCATCACCCTTCTAGGCATGCAAAACTTTAATTGTGTGAAGACATCCTTTCATATTTTGACACAAATCCAAAGAGGCATGACAAATGCAACTTTGATATCTTGTAGAGGTTGCCTTTTCTTTTGTATTCATATTTTATCATCCAATTCCAGATAATAGAGCATCAACTCATTTTATCGTACTTAAAATTTCATAGAAATATAATTCACCCATGGTCAAGCTGGATAATTAAAGGAAATTTTTAATTGGAGGTATGAAACCCTAAAGGCATTACATAAGTTCAATGACTTTAATTCGATGAATAGTCTTCTGGTAACTCTGAGAGCACAGATATGCACAAGCCTCAACCTTCTTCACGTCCACTCCAACTTTCTTGGTGTCTACATAAGTTCAAATATGAAATAAGAGATTAAAAAAATTATTCACCTCAGTATTGAAATTGAGTATTTTCTAAAATGAAATGACTTAGTGTGCAGCCATCCTCTCATAATTAAAAATATATATATCAATGAACAATGACAAAGCAAACACGGATTGAACAATGACTTTCTTGGCTTTATAAATCTCATAAAAAAGTTAAGTTATATCTTCAATGTCAATGTAAAGATTATTACCTGGATGGTAGTCAAGGCAAGTAGACAAGAAACAACCGATATCGCGATGGTCTAATGCGGATGTCAAGGATTGCTTGGAATCACCAAACAAGCAAACCAACATGCAATTGTCACGGAGGAGAGGTTTCCCTCGTCAATGGGGCCTTCGTGATCGAGGTGGAACGACCCAAAGACCCCTCGGAAAATCCCAACGCTTCCGCATCATTCTCAGGGACGGACGATCCGGTAATTGCGCCGTGGTCTAGAGTCTTCTTGTCTTAAATGTAGGTAGTTGTCATGACGTCATAAATGTCGGTGGTTGCCACCGTAATAAGTATCGGTAGGTGACGTCATAAGTACTGGTAGATGGTAGGTGAGGCGGTGCGATCTCGTCCGCCAGATCGAATGTCAATCAACGGTTGTAATCAGAGGGCCTCAAGTATAAGAAGGGGTGCCCTCCCCTCACTTGTAATCATCCAACTATTAGCTATCTGAGTTCTCTTTCTTTCCTCCAGAGCTTCTCTCTCTACGATCCGGGTGAGTGAAATGATCCATCGATTCGAAGAAAGCTTAGCTTAGGAGCGACGATCCCCTGCGATCCGAAATAGCCTAAGTCGCCGCACAGTCGAGATCCTAAACGATCGGCCCGTGACACAATCCTCAAAGTTAAGTTTCAATGCACATTTTGCCACACACTAGATCCTGCACCAAAAGGAGGAAAGTGTACGAGCATCGGCTTCGGTGTTGGCACCTATGGACGACCATAGTATTAGAGCTACCATGAACAACACCAGCCCCATTCTCTTGGATGTTGTCACTGCCATGGTTATTTCCAACTAAACTATTCTTGGCCTAAGAGTCTTGATAGCTTTGTGATCAAGTGCACTGATGTTGTTGGGATCAACTAGTGTAGCACCTTTATGTACTAATAGATTCATTCAAGTTGTTGAATGAATGATGAAAAGGTCTACAAGGAGAAAGAATATCCATTTCATTTAATGAGAATTTAAAGATTTGGATTTTTAACCAAATATAGGGTCGATGTGATAATATGTTGCCATTTCTTTTGAGAATACACTTGCCATTTCTTGTTGAATGAATGATGACCATAAAGGTCTGTAGAGGAGAAAGAATATCCATTTCATTTATTGAGAATATGCTTGATATATCATCTAGTTTAAAGATTTGGAATTTTAATGAGTCATCCAACCATGTGCTTTTAGAGGAAGCTTGGTAACCTTGGTCTCAAGGTTCAAAGTGGACACTATAATGGCAAATGAAGCTGCCGCAAGGATCACAGCCACCCGTATTAGCAGGGTGGCCAGTTCATCAAATTGTCGCCGCTTGATTCGAATGTTGCTGGTGAAGATCATGATGACGATGAGGGACAATATGAGGTTGAGGGTGTTGCACCATGCGAAAAACTAGAACAACATTGGCGACTTCTTGGCCAAGCCCTCAAATGTGGAAGGATCCAGGTCGACTTCAAAGGCGGACTCATTACCACTTGAACGGCCACATTGAAATTTACCCGCTCTTTCTACCGAGTTGTCTGAACAAACTTCTTCTAGTGGACTTACCGTTGCTTGAAACTCCATCGTCACGAGTAGCACTGCAATGACCATGACGGTTTGCAGCATGCCTTTCTCTTACGATTTCCTTTCTTCCTCTGTCTCACTCGATTGAATTACACACCGTAGATAGGAATTTTCAATGGTGGCCATGCCTTGGCGAATAAAAGTGCTACGTTTTTTGAGATGATAGAAAAGAGAGAGTGAATTGGTAAAGAGGAATGATCTCTCTCATGGAATTTATGGTGGGCAAGTAAGACTGAGATGATCATCATAGATTTATTTTATTATGTGGGGCCAATACTTATATTCGTACACCTTAATTCGCCACTACAAAAATTATAGCAATATAGAATATTAACATAGTAGATTTTGTGCATATTCACTACATTAATGACATATTATTAATAAGAATCAAAATTATAGTAGCGACGATAGGAAACAAATGATATTGCAAGAAATAAAAAAAAATCTTCATTAGTTAGGATACTTGTAAATCATTACAAAAGTACTCGCCGTGTAGTGCTTTTCAGTCACGAAGTGCTCCTGCTATTCGCCTCTAGAAGGATTTATTGTGATATTTAGGCCTTTTGCCAGTCGAGTCATACATTTTTCCCTTAGTTACAACTATGCTATTTCATTATTATTAATCGAGCAGAATGACGTCCCAACATATGAATCCATCTATCTCTAGGCATTTACTTAAATCTTTTGCATAAGATCTTTATGTAAGAAGAGTTAAGAATAGCAAGAAATGATTCCATTGATCAAATTCTAAGTGGTATTGTCCTTGTCCATAAAGGAGAATCCTTGAAAGGGGATTAGTTTCCAACAAGCAACTAAGTGCTAGAAATCGGCAAGAGGAGAGCGAGTTTTGAGCGAAGGTCGATATAGTCGCATGCACCCCTTATCAACTCGTCCCTCTAGTTGGATATTGCATTCTCGATGCTCTGAGAATTCTAGTATATGACTTCGATCCAAACGACATGCTGGACTCTTATTTGCATGGTGAGTTTCAATCCCATAATAATCGGCTAGCTTAATTTCTATTGTAATAAGCATGCAAAGGTAATGCAACATGCACAGTTATTTTTGAGATCAAAATCTGATTGATCATAAGTGCCCCAAATGTCATTGCAGGTACTGATCACCCTAGCACGCCTTGGCCTAAGAGGATGAAGGTGGCTTTAGGTTCTGCATGAGGCTTGGCGTATCTATATGAAGAGTGTGAGTAGTTTTTTTTTAGAAAACCTATATCATTGTTATAATAATTTTCGAGTTTCATTTTTTTGGTTTAATCTCTTAAGCAATCCTAGAGGAAGTTTTATCTATCTTTGTTTCGCTTACTAAGCAAATTTATAATAGGGCACCGCACGATCTTCCTTTGTTGGTTTATAAGTTTTTATTCTTTTGTTAAGAATTTTTTTGTCTTTTGTCATTGTTTTCTTTCTAGATTTTCTAGAATTCCCTCTTTTTTTTTTTCTTTTTCTTAAGAGGTTGTTTAATTGTTAAGTCTCCTCAATCTTGTACTAATAGATAGATGGCGCTAAGGAACGCCATAAGGTTAGGTGTATTACACCGGGTGAAGAATTTATAGAGCATGGGGGACTATTAAGCCAATCCTCCAACAGTAGCTAGATCCATACCCACCTCGTATATGGTAGTTGGATTAAAATTGTCATCACCAGTTGACCGTTCCTTCTATAGTCTTTTTCATCTCACGATGGACGAAAATCCGCATCCATAATAAGCGGAAGGGTTTATAGATATAGCTTTTCTTGATTGATGCAATGAAGAGGGAAGTTTTGTTTGTCTTTGTTTTGCTCACATAGTGAATTTATAATAAGGCAACGCAGGAAAATTGCCACTACTCGTAGACCATTCCCTCTATGGTCATATTCAACTCGTGGTGGATAGATGTCCACGTCAATAATGAAGAGAGGGTTTTAAAGATATGGCTTTTGTTGGCCAAGGCAATAAAGAGGAAGCTTTTCCTCGTGGAGTGAATTTATAATCGAGCACCGTGGGATCTTCCTTACTTGTTTGTAAATTTTTGTTTTTCTATTAAGAATTTTCTTATTTTCTATCATGGGTTTCTGTCTAGATTTTGTTAAGAGTTTGTTCAATCACTAAGGCTGCACATGCTAACCATTCTCGTTTCTTTTTTACGGAATAGAAATCCGTTTGATAAAAAAATTTCATTTCTATTTTTAGAACAAATTTCTATTCCGAAATAGGTTTGGAACAAAAATCAGAAACAATTTTTTTTTACTTTTCTATTTTTGGAATAAAAATCAGAAATTGTTTCTTTTTCTTATTTCTCACCCGAACAAGTTTTTTTTTTTTCGTCTGCCGCTCACCACCACCACCACCACCCCCCGCCCACCACCGGCCCCCGGCCGCTGCCGTTTGTGGACGGTGCCCAGCAGCCGGTTGCCATCCACCGCCTGCCGCCACTGTTCACCGATCGCCACTCCTCCCATTATCGCCGCCACTTAGAAAAGTAATTTTTTTTTTTATCAAACGAATTTCTGTTCCAAGAGCAGAAATTTTTTGTCGTTATCAAACACGTTTTTGGCTCGAAACTCATCTAGAAATAGAAATAGAAAAAATTATTTCTGTTCCGGAAATGATTTTCGAACAGAAATGTTATCATTTGCACCTTAAGTCCTCCTAATTTTATCCTAAAAACTAGATGGTGTTGAGGGATTCTATGAGATTGAGTGTGTTATACCAGGTGAAGAATTTATTGAGCATAGAAACTTTTCGGCTAATCCTTCAACTACAACTTGATCCATACCCACTATCACGTCTGATTTTATTGACACCCTTATTTGCTACATATGAATTTACTGTGATATTTAGGCCTTTTGCCAGTCGGGTCATACATTTTTCCCTTAGTTACAACTATGCTATTTCATTATTATTAATCAAGTAGAACAAGGTCCCAACGTATGAATCCATCCATCTCTAGGCATTTACTTAAATCTTTTGCATAAGATCTTTATGTAAGAAGAGTTAAGAATAGCAAGAGATGATTCCATTGATCAAATTCTAAGCGGTATTGTCCTTGTCCATAAAGGAGAATCCTTGAAAGGGGATTAGTTTCCAACAAGCAACTAAGTGCTAGAAATCGGCAAGAGGAGAGCGAGTTTTGAGCGAAGGTTGATATAGTCGCATGCACCCCTTATCAACTCATCCCTTTGGTTGGATATTGCATTCCCGATGCTCTGAGAATTCTAGTATACGACTTCGATCCAAACGGCATGCTGGACTCTTATTTGCATGGTGAGTTTCAATCCCATAATAATCGGCTAACTTAATTTCTATTATAATAAACGTGCAAAAGTAATGTAATGTGTACCGTGATTTCGGAGATCAAAATCCAATTGATCATAAGTGCCCTAAATGTCATTGCAGGTACTAATCGCCTTAGCATGCCTTGGCCTAAGAGGGTGAAGGTGGCTTTAGGTTCCGCATGAGACTTGGCATATCTATATGAGAAGTGTGAGTAATTTTTTTTAGAGAAAACCTATATCATTATTATAATAATTTTCAAGTTTCATTTTTTGGGTTTAACCTCTCAAGCAATCCTAGAGGAAGTTTTATCTATCTTTGTTTCGCTTGCTAAGCGAATTTATAACAGAGCATCGCATGATCTTTCTTTGCTGGTTTCTAAGTTTTTATATCTTTTGTTAATAATTTTTTTTGTTTTCTATCGTGGTTTTCTTTCTAGATTTTCTAGAATTCCCTTTTTTTTCTTAAGAGGTTGCTTAACCGTTAAGTCTCCTCAATCTTATTACAAAGAGATAGATGGTGCTATGGGACACCATAAGGTTAGGTGTATTACACCAGGTGAAGAATTTATAGAGCACGGGGGACTATTCGGCCAATCCTCCAACAGCAGCTGGATCCATACCCACCTCGTATATGGTAGTTGGATTAAAATTGTCATCACCAGTTGACCGTTCCTTCTATAGTCTTTTTCATCTCACGATGGACGAAAATCCGCATCCATAATAAGCGGAAGGGTTTAAAGATATAGCTTTTCTTGATTGATGCAATGAAGAGGGAAGTTTTGTTTGTCTTTGTTTTGCTCACATAGTGAATTTATAATAAGGCAACGCAGGAAAATTGCCACTACCCGTAGACCATTCCCTCTATGGTCATATTCAACTCGTGGTGGATAGATGTCCACGTCAATAATGAAGAGAGGGTTTTAAAGATATGGCTTTTGTTGGCCAAGGCAATAAAGAGGAAGCTTTTCCTCGTGGAGTGAATTTATAATCGAGCACCGTGGGATCTTCCTTACTTGTTTGTAAATTTTTTTTTTTTTTCTATTAAGAATTTTCTTATTTTCTATCATGGGTTTATGTCTAGATTTTGTTAAGAGTTTGTTCAATCACTAAGGCTGTACATGCTAACCATTCTGTTTACATTTTCTCGGAATAGAAATCCGTTTGATAAAAAAAATTTCATTTCTATTTTTGGAACAAATTTCTATTCCAGAAATAGGTTTGGAACGAAAATCAGAAACAATTTTTTTTTTACTTTTCTATTTCTGGAATAGAAATCAGAAATTGTTTCTCTTTCTTATTTCACATCCGAAGAAGTTTTTTTTTTCGTCTGCCGCTCACCACCACCACCACCACCCCCGCCCACCACCGGCCCCCGGCCGCTGCCGTTTGTGGACGGCGCCCAGCGGCCGGTTGCCATCCACCGCCTGCCACCACCGTTCACCGATCGCCACTCCTCCCATTATCGCCGCCACTTAGAAAAGTAATTTTTTTTTTATTATCAAACGAATTTCTATTCCAAGAGCAGAAATTTTTTGTCGTTATCAAACATGTTTTTTGGCTCAGAAACTCATCTAGAAATAGAAATAGAAAAATCTATTTCTGTTCCGGAAATGATTTTCGGAATAGAAATGTTATCATTTGCACCCTAAGTCCTCCTAATTTTATCCTAAAAACTAGATGGTGTTGAGGGATTCTATGAGATTGAGTGTGTTATACCAGGTGAAGAATTTATTGAGCATAGAAACTTTTCGGCTAATCCTTTAACTACAACTTGATCCATACCCACTACCACGTCTGATTTTATTGACACCCTTATTGGCTACATATGAATTTACTGTGATATTTAGGCCTTTTGCCAGTCGGGTCATACATTTTTCCCTTAGTTACAACTATGCTATTTCATTATTATTAATCAAGTAGAACGAGGTCCCAACGTATGAATCCATCCATCTCTAGGCATTTACTTAAATCTTTTGCATAAGATCTTTATGTAAGAAGAGTTAAGAATAGCAAGAGATGATTTCTTTGATTAAAATCTAGGTGGTATTGTCCTTGTTCATAAGGGAGAATCCTTGAAAAGGGACTAGTGTCCAACAAGCAATTAAGTTCTAGAAATCGGCAAGAGGAGAGCGAGTTTTGAGCGAAGGTCGATATAGTCGCATGCACCCCTTATCAACTCGTCCCTCTAGTTGGATATTGCATTCTCAATGCTTTGAGAATTCTAGTATACGACTTTGATCCAAACGACATGCTGGACTCTTATTTGCATGGTGAGTTTCAATCCCATAATAATCGGCTAGCTTAATTTCTATTATAATAAACATGCAAAGGTAATGTAATGTGTACCGTGATTTCGGAGATCAAAATCCAATTGATCATAATTGCCCTAAATGTCATTGCAGGTACTAATCACCTTAGCATGCCTTGGCCTAAGAGGGTGAAGGTGGCTTTAGGTTCCGCATGAGACTTGGCATATCTATATGAGAAGTGTGAGTAATTTTTTTTAGAGAAAACCTATATCATTATTATAATAATTTTCAAGTTTCATTTTTTGGGTTTAACCTCTCAAGCAATCCTAGAGGAAGTTTTATCTATCTTTGTTTCGCTTGCTAAGCGAATTTATAACAGAGCATCGCATGATCTTCCTTTGCTGGTTTCTAAGTTTTTATATCTTTTGTTAATAATTTTTTTTGTTTTCTGTCGTGGTTTTCTTTCTAGATTTTCTAGAATTCCCTTTTTTTTCTTAAGAGGTTGCTTAACCGTTAAGTCTCCTCAATCTTATTACAAAGAGATAGATGGTGCTATGGGGCACCATAAGGTTAGGTGTATTACACCAGGTGAAGAATTTATAGAGCACGGGGGACTATTCGGCCAATCCTCCAACAGCAGCTAGATCCATACCCACCTCGTATATGGTAGTTGGATTAAAATTGTCATCACCAGTTGACCGTTCCTTCTATAGTCTTTTTCATCTCACGATGGATGAAAATCCGCATCCATAATAAGCGGAAGGGTTTATAGATATAGCTTTTCTTGATTGATGCAATGAAGAGGGAAGTTTTGTTTGTCTTTGTTTTGCTCACATAGTGAATTTATAATAAGGCAACGCAGGAAAATTGCCACTACTCGTAGACCATTCCCTCTATGGTCATATTCAACTCGTGGTGGATAGATGTCCACGTCAATAATGAAGAGAGGGTTTTAAAGATATGGCTTTTGTTGGCCAAGGCAATAAAGAGGAAGCTTTTCCTCGTGGAGTGAATTTATAATCGAGCACCGTGGGATCTTCCTTACTTGTTTGTAAATTTTTGTTTTTCTATTAAGAATTTTCTTATTTTCTATCATGGGTTTCTGTCTAGATTTTGTTAAGAGTTTGTTCAATCACTAAGGCTGCACATGCTAAACCATTCTGTTTTCGTTTCGGAATAGAAATCCGTTTGATAAAAAAAAAAAATTTCATTTCTATTTTTGGAATAAATTTCTATTCCAGAAATAGGTTTGGAACAGAAATCAGAAACAATTTTTTTTTAAATTTTCTATTTATGGAATAGAAATTAGAAATTGTTTCTCTTTTTTACTTCTCACCCGAAGAAGCTTTTTTTCATCTGCCGCTCACCACCACCACCACCACCCCCCGCCCACCACCGTCTCCCGGCCACCGCCGTTTGTGGACGGCCCAGCGGCCGGTTGCCATCCACCGCCTGCCGCCACCGTTCACCGATCGCCACTCCTCCCATTATCGCCGCCACTTAGAAAAGTAATTATTTTTTATTATCAAACGAATTTCTATTCCAAGAGTAGAAATTTTTTGTCGTTATCAAACACGTTTTTTTGGCTCAGAAACTCATCTAGAAATAGAAATAGAAAATTCTATTTTTGTTCCGGAAATGATTTTCGGAACAGAAATGTTATCATTTGCACCCTAAGTCCTCCTAATTTTATCCTAAAAACTAGATCGTGTTGAGGGATTCTATGAGATTGAGTGTGTTATACCAGGTGAAGAATTTATTGAGCATAGAAACTTTTCGGCTAATCCTTCAACTACAACTTGATCCATACCCACTATCACGTCTGATTTTATTGACACCCTTATTTGCTACATATGAATTTACTGTGATATTTAGGCCTTTTGCCAGTCGGGTCATACATTTTTCCCTTAGTTACAACTATGCTATTTCATTATTATTAATCAAGTAGAATGAGGTCCCAACGTGTGAATCCATCCATCTCTAGGCATTTACTTAAATCTTTTGCATAAGATCTTTATGTAAGAAGAGTTAAGAATAGCAAGAGATGATTTCTTTGATTAAAATCTAGGTGGTATTGTCCTTGTTCATAAGGGAGAATCCTTGAAAAGGGATTAGTGTCCAACAAGCAATTAAGTGCTCGAAATCGGCAAGAGGAGAGCGAGTTTTGAACGAAGGTCGATATAGTCGCATACACCCCTTATCAACTCGTCCCTCTAGTTGGATATTGCATTCTTGATGCTCTGAGAATTCTAGTATACGACTTCGATCCAAACGACATGCTGGACTCTTATTTGCATGGTGAGTTTCAATCCCATAATAATCAGCTAGCTTAATTTCTATTATAATAAACATGCAAAGGTAATGTAATGTGCACCGTGATTTCGGAGATCAAAATCCAATTGTTCAAAAGTGCCCTAAATGTCATTGCAGGTGCTAATCGCCCTAGCATGCCTTGGCCTAAGAGGACGAAGGTGGCTTTAGGTTCCGCATGAAACTTGGCGTATCTATATGAGGAGTGTGAGTAATTTTTTTTAGAGAAAACCTATATCATTATTATAATAATTTTCAAGTTTCATTTTTTTTGTTTAACCTCTCAAGCAATCCCAAAGGAAGTTTTATCTTTCTTTGTTTCACTCGCTAAGCAAATTTATAACAGGGCATCGCACGATGTCTGCGTGGTGGATGAATGTCCGATATCTGATGTCACCTACCAACATTTATGCCGAGAAAATTCTTGAGCACGGCACAATTATGGGATTGCATGTCCCTAAGAATGTTCCGGAAGCACTTGGATCCTCCCATAGGCGTTTTGGTTGTTCTTCTTCAATCATGAATGCTCCATTGATTACGGAAACCTCGGCTCTGTGACATATGCCTGTGAGTACGAATTGTCTATGGACTGTAATACGGTATGTTATCTTGTCTCAATTACCGTTATCATTATCCTAATAAGTAGGGTTTCGTCAACGTGGCCGATATTCACGAAGGTAATTGTGCTTCTTACATGGCTCGTAGTCATATTAATGACAGTGACTTTTGCAATGCCAGTAGTTGTCTTGAGCAGAGATGAAGAAAGTAATCTTACTCACCAAACGGTTGGGATTGCTATTATAATTTGGATGGTATTTTCGGTTGTCCTTTTGTTGCTGGCTTCATACAACTGCATCCAGAAATTGCGACGAGGGCGTCGCTAAGTCCCGAAGGCAGGAGAATGGCACACCAAGCTAACTTTATAGGATCTTGAGTTCAAGGTTTTTGCTTGTTGTGATCCATTTGCAGAAGCTCGGTTGGCCGCATGTTCGCCTCTATTTTGAGGATAATAATTAGATAATCGGATTGATGGTCTTTGTTTTTCTTGGTCGCCTCTTTTTTGAGGATAATAATCAGACCATTCCCTTTATGGTCATATTCAACTCGTGGTGGACAGATGTCTGCGTCAATAATGAATGGAGGGTTTTAACAATATGGTTTTTGTTGGCCAAGGCAATAAAGAGGAAGCTTTTGCTTGCAGAGTGAATTTATAATTGGGCACAGTGGGATATTCCCTTACTTGTTTGCAAAGTTTTATTTTTCTATTAAGAAATTTTTTATTTTCTATCATGGGTTTCTATCTAGATTTTCTAGGATGAAGGTGGCTTTAGGTTCCACACGAGACTTGGCATATCTACATGAGGAGTGTCGGTAATTTAAAAAAAAAAATTATATCACTAGCATGCTACTATGTGAAAGAATCATTTTGCTACTACGAGATGAAGAGGCATCGAATTTTAAGAATTTTGCTCTCTTGCCAGCTCGCCTACCAAGCTAGGATGTTTTCCATGAATACCAAGTGTTCAATGTGGAGAGGAGTCTCGGTGTAATTCCCAATCTTGATTCTATCGAGAAGCAACTTATCTTTTACAAGCAACTCAAGCAAAGAAGGCATGCCTTTTCACGATAGCTTCGTAGAGCTCAGACTCCATGTTTAGCTCTCTAAAGTGAGAGTTTTAGAATACTCTCTCCATCATTTGGGGGCTTGAATATACATTGTCATAACCAAGTCAACATTTAGTTTATATGATCCATTGACCAAGAGTGATTGGTTCTCGGTTTGGTTCCAAATGGAATCGATCACATTTATTTTTACTAGTTTTTTATATTATTTTTTTCCCACTACTTGGAACTGGATGGAGTTAGTGTTTAGTTCACATTTTACTAATTTTTTTTTAAATAATTCAATGTATATGCAGTCGATTCGATATAGTTCCCATTTGGAATCGAGAATTGCACCAACACCCTTGAGAATCGGACCAAATTGGCTAGTCCAATCCAATCCAGTTCGGATGGTTCCTGATATGGGTGGTCCATTTTGAGTGGCAAGCTAATAGAAAAAGTTGATGTCTACTTAGTCGGGGTGGTTCCTGATTTGGGTGGACCATTTTGCACATGTTGGGTCAACACCTATATTGGTTCTGCGTAAGTCGTTGCTACGAAAATTATAGGGACCAAAACATTAATATAGTAAATTTTGTGCATATCTACTGCGTTAATGATATATCGTTAATGATAATTAAAACTACAATAGGCGATGATTAGAAACATTTAGTAATACAAGTTATGAAAAATCTATACTAGTTAGGATACTTATAAGCCATTACAGAGATATCTATTTTGTAATGTTTTTGGGCATGGAGTCATCCAAATATATAACTTAGGGAGGACTCATTATCACTTGAACAACCACATTATAGCTGTACCCGCTCTTTATGCCGAGTCTTCCGAATAAATCCCTCTCAGTGGACTTGCTGCTACTTCAAACGCAATCGTCGTGAGTAAGACAACGATAACCATGACGGTTTGTTGTATGCCTTTCTCTCATGATTTCCTTTCTTCCTCCCTCTCGTTTGGTTGAATTATATGCTGCAGACTAGAATTCTTGATGGTGGCCATGACTTGGCAAATACAAATATTCTATTTTTTTGGGTGATAGAGAAGAGAGAGTGAATTGGTGTAGAGGAACAACCCCTCTCGGGAAATTTACGGTGGCAAGTAAGATTGCAATGACTATTATAGATTCATTTTACAATGCGAAGCTAATACCTATATTGTTGTTTAGTAAGTTATTGCTGCGAAAATTAGAGTGACACAATATATCGATGTAGAAAATTATGTGCATATCCACTTTTTAACGACATATTGTTAATGAGAATTAAAATTACAATAAGAGATGATAGGAAACATATGGTATTGCAATCTATAAAATATTTATATTAATCAAACACTTGTAAGCCATTATGGAAATACCCACCGTATAATGTTTTTGGTTATGGAGTCATCTAACCATACGCCTCCAAGAGCAGTCATTACCGCTTCATGGGCCACATTACGATTGTACCCACACTTTCGATCAAATCTTTCAAGTGTTCGCTCCTAGTGGACTTACCTACTTGAAATGTCATAGTCGCGAGTAGGACCATAACAATCATCATGGTGCTCTACAAGCTTTTTTCCTATTATTTCTTTTCTCCCTCTCTCTCGTTTAGTTGACTTACATGCTGTAGACAAGAAAAGGAGGCTATGCCTCTATGAAAAAAAGTGTTACGTTTTTGGGGTGATAAATAAGAAAGGGTGAATTGGTATAGTGGAACGGCCCTTTTGAAGAATTTATGGTAGCAAGTAAGATTGCAACGACCATCATAGATTTGTTTTATCTTGTGAGGCCAACACCCATATTGGTACTTTGTAAGTCATTGTCACGAAAATTATAATGACCCAGTATATTAATGTAGTAAATTTTGTACTTATTTGCCGCGTTAAGACATATCGCTAATGAGAATCAAAATCATGGTAAGTGACCATAGAAAACATATGATATTGCAAGTGATACAAAATTTATATAGGTTAGGACACTTGTAAGTCATTATGGAGGTATCCACCATGTAATGCTTTTCGGCCACAAAGTCCTCTTGTCATTCATCCTAAGAGGGCTTATTACTGCTTGAAAGGCTATGTAGGCAAGCAATATTGTGACGATCTTTATATATTCATTTAACAAAGTTGGGTCAATACCAATATTGGTTCTGCATAAGGATCACGGTAAGGGATATGAAGTAGGACGCCGTGTTGGTAGCCATGTAATATCTATACACCATCGGGTTCTTTAAGCTTATCCTCGCAACACCTTCTTCAAAATACCCAGCAGGAGGATTAATTGCCGATTCAAAAGCAGTCGTTGCCACTCACCTCTTGATGTCTACATGCTATTTTGAGGTGTAGATTGGAAACTTGTATCTTTGAATTAGTCATCATAGGGTGAGCTAAGTGCTGAAGTTCATTGTTAATTTGAAACCATCCACATAAAAGGAGGTACCAAAATAAATAAATTAGCAAAACTAGCCATCATTCACCAAATGTTTCGCATTAGGAAAACAAGACAAGGCTCTAAGTGACTTCAAGTATACAAAACTAAAAAGCATTTGCTTGATATTGAACTTAGGCCAACAAAGATGTTATAAGAAATACCTCTATTGTAAAACCAAGTTAGTAACTCAATTGATTAGTGAAGGATGCTTGAATAGACATGGAAACTTAGACCCAAAATTGAGTTTCTAAACATGTATATAGTCATATAAAACGGTGGCATGCTATAGAGTTCATGTGAAAAAGTGTAGATCTGATGATCATACCTAAACAACAAAAGAAGGCAATATCAATATAAGCAGTGTCATGGTTTGAAACCAAATCCAATACAATAGGAAAAGCAATCCCTAATATCTCTCGACCAAATGCATTCCCTCTGAACACATGCTTGCAAACCTTTTCATAACTCACTTTTATTTAAATGGTTCATATATGGATCAAGTGAAGATTAAATATGGGTTATAAATGAATATTAAAAAGTAAAGTAAAAAAAGAAATGGGTCCCGAAAAAATAAAATAATATAGAGACAATAGTAAAATAAATAGATATTTATTGAATCGAGAGTTGTAGTACAATAAGCCCAATATTACAAAATTACAGGAGACTTCCCAACCCACTTAGTGGTGTAAGACCCATCGAACTAGCTGGGTGACCAGAATTAAAAACATAAGACCCATCCATATGAAAATGGCAATCGCTACCTGCTCATAAATCTTCTTGCCGTCAACATTAGAACTAGGATGGGGATAGCATAAGTCCCGGTAGAGAATAAGATTGTTGCCAAAGTGAGGACAACGGCAGCTTTGGTAAAAGTTTGCCATCTTCGACTTACTCCGCTTACAGCAATAAGGATCACGGTAAGGGATATGAAGTAGGATGCCGTGTTGGTAGCCATATAATATCTATACATCATCGGGTTCTTTAAGCTCATCCTCGCAACACCTTCTTCAGAATACCCAGCAGGAGGATTAATTGCCGATTCAAAAGCAGTTGTTGCCACTCACCTCTTGATGTCTACATGCTATTTTGAGGTGTAGATTGGAAACTTGTATCTTTGAATTAGTCATCATAGGGTGAGCTAAGTACTGAAGTTCATTGTTAATTTGAAACCATCCACATAAAAGGAAGTACCAAAATAAATAAATTAGCAAAACTAGCCATCATTCACCAAATGTTTCGCATTAGGAAAACAAGGCAAGGCTCTAAGTGATTTCAAGTATACAAAACTAAAAAGCATTTGCTTGCTATTGAATTTAGGCCAACAAAGATGTTATAAGAAATACCTCTATTGTAAAACCAAGTTAGTAACTCAATTGATCAGTGAAGGATGCTTGAATAGACATGGAAACTTAGACCCAAAATTGAGTTTCTAAACATGTATATAGTCATATAAAACGGTGGCATGCTATAGAGTTCATGTGAAAAAGTGTAGATTTGATGACCATACCTAAACAACAAAAGAAGGTAGTATCAATATAAGAAGTGTCACGGTTTGAAACCAAATACAATAAAATAGGAAAAGCAATCCCTAATATCTCTCGACCACATTCCCTTTGAATACATGCTTGCAAACCTTTTCATAACTCACTCTTATTTAAATGGGTTATATATGGATCAAGTGAAGATTAAATATGGGTTATAAATGAATATTAAAAAGTAAAGTAAAAAAAGAAATGGGTCTTGAAAAAATAAAATAATATAGAGACAATATTAAAATAAATATATATTTATTGAATCGAGAGTTGTAGTACAATAAGCCCAATATTACAATATTACAAGAGACTTCCCAACCCACTTAGTGGCATAAGACCCATCGGACTAGCTGGGTGACCAGAATTAAAAACATAAGACCCATCCATATGAAAATGGCAACCGCTACCTCCTCATAAATCTTCTTGCCATCAACATTAGAACTAGGATGGGGATTGCATAAGTCCCGGCAGAGAATAGGACCATGCTAAAGAGAGGACGACGGCGACTTTGGTAAAAATTTGCCATCTTCAACTTACTCCGCTTACAGCAATAAGGATCACGGTAAGGGATATGAAGTAGGACGCCGTGTTGGTAGCCATGTAATATCTATACACCATCGGGTTCTTTAAACTTATCCTCGCAACACCTTCTTCAAAATACCCAGCAGGAGGATTAATTGCCGATTCAAAAGCAATTGTTGCCACTCACCTCTTGATGTCTACATGCTATTTTGAGGCGTAGATTGGAATCTTGTATCTTTGAATTAGTCATCATAGGATGAGCTAAGTGCTGAAGTTCATTCTTAATTGGAAACCATCCACATAAAAGGAGGTACCAAAATAAATAAATTAAAAAAACTAGCCATCATTCACCAAATGTTTCGCATTAGAAAACAAGACAAGGCTCTAAGTGAATTCAAGCATACAAAACTAAAAAGCATTTGCATGCTATTGAACTTAGGCCAACAAAGATGTTATGAGAAATACTTCGATTGTAAAACCAAGTTAGCAACTCAATTGATTAGTGAAGGATGCTTGAATTGGCATGGAAACATAGACTCAAAATTGATGCTTGAATTGGCATGGAAACGTAGACTCAAAATTGAGTTTTTAAACATGTATATAGTCATATAAAACCATGACTTGCTCTGGAGTTCATGTGAAATAGTGTAGATTTGATCATCATACCTAAACAACAAAAGAAGGCAGTATCAATATAGAAAGTGGCACGGTTTGCAACCAAAGCCAAGACAATAGGAAAAGCAATCCCTAATATCTCTCGACCAATTGCATTCCCTTTGAACACATGCCTGCAAACCATTTGATAACTCATTTTTAGTTAAATGGGTTATATATGCATCAAGTGAAGATTAAATATGGGTTATAAATGAATATTAAAAAGTAAAGTAAAAAAAGAAATGGGTCCCAAAAAAATAAATAATAGAGCGACAATATTAAAATAAGTAGATATTTATTGAAACGAAAATTGCAGTATAATAAGCCCAACATTACTATATTAGAGGAGACTTCCTAACCCACATAGTGCCGTAAGACGCATCCAACCAGCTAGGCAACAAGAATTAGAAACATACGACCCATCTACATGAAAATGGCAACCGCTACTTGCTCTTAAGTCTTCTTGCCGTTAGCATTAGAACTAGGAGGGGGATTGCATAAGTGCCAACAGAGAATAGGACTGCTGCCAAAGTGAGGACGACGGCAGCTTTGGTAAAAACTTGCCATTTTCGACTTACTCCGCTTACAGCAATAAGGATCACAGTAAGGGATATCACATAGGACGCCGTGTTGGTAGCCATATAATATCTATACACCATCGGGGTCTTTAAGCCCATCCTCGCAACATCTTCTTCAAAATACCCAGCAAGAGGATTATTTACCAATTCAAAAGCACTAGATGCCACTCACCTCTTGATGTCTATATGCTATTTAGAGGCATAGATTGGAAAATTGTATCTTTGAATTAGTCATCGTAGGACGAGCTAAGTGTTGAAGTCCATTGTTAATTTGACACAATCCAAATAAAAGGAGGTACCAAAATAAATAAACTAGCAAAACTAGCCATCATTCACCAAATGTTTCGCATTAGGAAAATGAGACAAGGCTCTAAGTGAATTCAAGCATACAAAACTAAAAAGCAATTGCATGCTATTCAACTTTGGCCAACAAAGATGTTATAAGAAATACTTCGATTGTAAATCCAAGTTAGCAACTCAATGATTAGTGAATGATGCTTGCATAGACATGGATGAGCATCCCTTTTGAAAGCTTCAAATAATAGTCACAAAGACTAGAGGGCTAAAAAATGCTAGTAGCAAAGTTAATCTTGAAAATCATGTAACAAGGGCTAGTCAAGTTCAAATTTGACCCCAATTGATGCATTCTAGGGTTACTCGTCTGCAGACTAAGCTCTTTTCGACTAATAAAGGAGTTAAAGGAAACATTAAGAATTACAGAGGTTTCACAGCATTCGACCTATTAGCACAAGGTGAAAGCAAGGAAAGAAAGACAAAGTGGCAAAATAGTATGCATAAGAGTTCACGGTGATAGCGACATTGCTAGCGACGATGACATTCTAAGCCAGTATTACCCCATCGGGCGGCCTTTGGGAAGGAAATCTCCCAGTTGGTGGAAGTTCCACAAATCATTCAAACACCTTAGAATCTGTAGGTGAATCTATAAGGGCATATAAGTATCCAGTTGTGTACCCGATTTTCGTAACATGTAACATGACAAGCTTCATTGTATCGCTTTGTACTATTGTGCTTTTAGGTCTTGTGTGCTTGAATTCACCTAGAGTCTTGTATTGCCTTCCTAATATAGAACATTTTGGTTCTACTAATTTATTTATTTTGGCACCTACTTTTGTGTAAATGGTTTCAAATGAACAATGAATTTTAGGACTTAGCACATCCTATGTTGACTAGTTTGGAGATACAAGTTTCATATCCACACGTTGCAATAGCATCTATCTTCAAGAGGTTTGATAATTTGATTAATACCATTAGCAACTTTGTCATGGGTTGGTCAAGTGGAGCATATAGCCACAATAGTTTCCATCTTTATATTTAATGAAGCACTAAACATTTTTACATTCCCCTTGATCAGTGTAATAGCTTCACTGGTCGCTAAAGACTAAATTGAAATTGTTCCAAAGAAGGAAGAGGTCCTAGCTCGGAAGGTCGAGTTGGCAAAAGAGCAAGATTCTCAAGGATTTACCCCTCTTCATGTTGCGGCAGCAAAAGGGTACCTTAACATAGTGGTAAGCTTGTCAAGAGTCAACCCTGATATTTGTATTGTCTGTGACAAATATGAAAGAAACCCTCTTCATGTCGCAGCCATGAAAGGCCATGTGGAAGTGTTAGAATACTTGGTTCAAGTGAGACCAGATGCAGCCCATAATGTTGTCAAATATAGCAAGACGATCCTGCATTTATGCCCGATCCATAACAGACTGGAAGCTTTTAAATTTTTGATAGATATCTTGGACGATGATCTCATCAACTCGACGGATGCACATGGCAACACGATTTTGCATTTGGTGCTACGGATGGAGAAGCTAAGGTATGTTCATACAACCAAGCTTCTGAACTAGTCAAATTTAGTGAGCTTATTAATAATTATAAAAAGGTAGTTCTAAGATATTTCAGTGTCTCAGAAATATTCATAAGTTAAAAAGATATCCATTTATAAATCATCGCGGTATGATACTTAAAAAAGAAGGAAGTCATCGGTCCATATAATTAAGTACATCTTTACACTTCACGTTATTTTGGTACTAATTTTATCGAGATCCAAAGGAACATAAACTTGGAGATAGAAAAAGAGATTCAACAAAGGATGAGCATCCCTTTTGAAAGCTTCAAATAATAGTCACAAAGACTAGAGGGCTAAAAAATGCTAGTAGCAAAGTTAATCTTGAAAATCATGTAACAAGGGCTAGTCAAGTTCAAATTTGACCCCAATTGAGGCATTCTGGGGTTACTCGTCTGCAGATTATGCTCTTTTTGACTAATAAAGGAGTTAAAGGAAACATTAAGAACTCTAGAGGTTTCATAGGATTTGACCTATTAGCACAAGGTGAAAGCAAGGAAAGAAAGAGAAAGTGGCAAAAGAGTATGCATAAGACGTTGACGGTGATAGCGACATTGCTAGCGACCATGGCATTCCAAGCCAGTATTACCCCACCGGGCGGCCTTAGGGAAGGAAATCTCCCAAGTGATGGAAGTTCCCCAAATCGTATAAACACCCCAGAATCTATAGGTGAATCTATAATGGCATATAAGTATCCGATTGTGCACCCGATTTTCGTAACATGTAACATGACAAGCTTCATTGCATTGCTTTGTATTATTGTGCTTTTAGGTCTTGTGTGTTTGAATTCACCTAGAGTCTTGTCTTGCCTTCCTAATATGGAACATTTTGGTTCTACTGATTTATTTATTTTGGCACCTACTTTTTTGTAAATGTTTTCAAATGAACAATGAATTTTAGGACTTAGCACATCCTATGTTGACTAGTTCGGAGATACAAGTTTCGAATCCACACCTTGCAATAGCATCGATACTTCAAGAGGTGTTATAATTCGATGGATACCATATATAACATTAGCAACTTTGTCATGGGTAGGTCAAGTGGAGCATACAGCCACAATAGTTTCCATCTGTATATTTAATGAAGCACTAAACATTTTTACATTCCCCTTGACCAGTGTAATAGCTTCACTGGTCACTAAAGACTAAATTGAAATTGTTCCAGTAGAAGGAAGAGGTCCTAGCTTGGAAGGTCGAGTTGGCAAAAGAGCAAGATTCTCAAGGATTTACCCCTCTTCATGTTGCGGCAGCAAAAGGGTATCTTAACATAGTGGTAAGCTTGTCAAGAGTCAACCCTGAAATTTGTATTCACTGTGACAAATATGAAAGAAACCATCTTCATGTCGCGGCCATGAAAGGCCATGTGGAAGTGTTGGAATACTTGGTTCAAGTGAGACCAGATGTAGCCCATAATGTTGTCAAATATGGTGAGACGATCCTGCATTTATGCCTGATCCATGACAAACTGGAAGCTTTTAAATTTTTGATAGATATCTTGGACGATGATCTCATCAACTCGACGGATGCACATGGCAACACGATTTTGCATTTGGCTGCTACAGATGGAGAAGCTAAGGTATGTTCATACAACCAAGCTTCTGAACTAGTCAAATTTAGTGAGCTTATTAATAATAATAAAAAGGCAATTCTAAGATATTTCAGTGTCTCAGAAATATTCATAAGTTAAAACGATATCCATTTATAAATCATCGCGGTATGATACTTTAAAAAAGAAGGAAGTCATCGGTCCATATAATTAAGTACATCTTTACACTTTACGTTATTTTGATACTAATTTTATCGAGATCAGAAGGAACATAAACTTGGATATAGAAAAAGAGATTCAACAAGGGATGAGAATCCCTTTTGAAAGTTTCAAATAATAGTCACAAAGACTAGAGGGCTAAAAAACGCTAGTAGCAAAGTTAATCTTGAAAATCATGTAACATGGGCTAGTCAAGTTCAAATTTGACCCCAATTGATGCATTCTAGGGTTACTTGTCTGCATACTATGCTCTTTTTGACTAATAAAGGAGTTAAAGGAAACATTAAGAACTCCAGAGGTTTCACAACATTCGACCTATTAGCACAAGGTGAAAGCAAGGAAAGAAAGATAAAGTGGCAAAACAGTATGCATAAGAGTTGACGGTGATAACGACATTGCTAGCGACCATGGCATTCCAAGCCAATATTACCCCACTAGGCGGCCTTTGGGAAGGAAATCTCCCAGCTGGTGGAAGTTCCCCAAATCATACAAACACCCCAGAATCTGTAGGTGAATCTATAATGGCATATAAGTAACAAGTTGTGTACCTGATTTTCGTAACATGTAACACGACAAGCTTCATTGCATCTCTTTGTATTATTGTGCTTTTAGGTCTTGTGTGTTTGAATTCACCTAGAGTCTTGTCTTGCCTTCCTAATATGGAACATTTTGGTTCTACTGATTTATTTATTTTGGCACCTACTTTTGTGTAAATGGTTTCAAATGAACAATGAATTTTAGGACTTAGCACATCCTATGTTGACTAGTTTGGAGATACAAGTTTCGAATCCACACGTTGCAATAGCATCTATACTTCAAGAGGTTTGATAATTCGATGGATACCATATATAACATTAGCAACTTTGTCATGGGTAGGTCAAGTGGAGCATACAGCCACAATAGTTTCCATCTTTATATATAATGAAATATTAAACATTTTTACATTCCCCTTGATCAGTGTAATAGCTTCACTGGTCACTAAAGACTAAATTGAAATTGTTCCAGCAGAAGGAAGAGGTCCTAGCTCGGAAGGTCGAGTTGGCAAAAGAGCAAGATTCTCAAGGATTTACCCCTCTTCATGTTGCGGCAGCAAAAGGGTACCTTAACTTAGTCATAAGCTTGTTAAGAGTCGACCCTGATGTATGTTTTGTCCGTGACAAACATGAAAGAAACCCTCTTCATGTCGCGGCCATGAAAGGCCATGTAGATGTGTTGGAATACTTAGTTCGAGTGAGACCTGATGCAGCCCATAGTGTCGTCAAACATGGCAAGACGATCCTGCATTTATGCCCGATCCATAACAGACTGGAAGCTTTTAAATTTTTTATAGATATCTTGGACGATGATCTCATCAACTCGACGGATGCACATGGCAACACGATTTTGCATTTGGCTGCTACAGATGGAGAAGCTAAGGTATGTTCATATAACCAAGCTTCTGAACTAGTCAAATTTAGTGAGCTTATTAATAATAATAAAAAGGCAGTTCTAAGATATTTCAGTGTCTCAGAAATATTCATAACTTGATCTCTATTGTGATAGACATGCATAAGTACCGCACTATGCTTGGTTATTTCGAAGCTCAACATCTACTTGATCATAAATTCCTCATATATCAATGCGAGTACTAATCACTTTAACATGCCTTGCCCTAAGATGATGAAGGTGGCTTTAGGTTTTTGCACAAGACTTGTCGCATCTACATGAGGAATATGAGTAATTTTGTTGTTATAAAAAAGTCTTATCATTACTATAATAATTTTTTGGTTTGATCTTTATCGATTTAACCTCTTCGGCAATCCCAGAGTTATTCACTGTGACGTTATGTCTTCCAATATCCTTCTTGACTCAATTTTGATGCTAAGGTATTAGCGTACAATTGGATTCTAATCACACGATAGTATCGATCAATTGTTTATTAAATTCAAGTTATTGATTATAAAAGCTAATATTTAAATTTTAGGTCACCAATTTTGAACTCATCAAGCTCTCTTTTGGTACCAATAGCCATGTATCAATGGGTGTACTAGGGACTGTTGGTAAGTCCATTTTTAGTTTGTCTAACTTAGTACCATTGATGGTTTTTTCTGGTACTATTGATGGTTTCTTTAATGCAAGTACATTGATCCTTGGTATTTATAATAGTTACCCTAACAATATTAAAACCCGACCTCCAAAGATCCTATTTTCGTGTTCAAGTCAAATCAACTAGGGTTTTATTGACACCATTAGTTGGCTACATATGAATTTAGTGTGATATTTAGGTCTCTCGCTAATCGGGTCACATAATTTTTCTTTCGTTCCAATTATGTTTTTCCATTATTATAAACTAGGCAGAATGGGGTCCCAACGTCTAACCCCTTCTCTCTCTCTCTCTCTCTCTCTCTCTCTCTCTCTCTCTCTCTAAGCATTATTGCCTGAGGTCTTTTGCATAAGACCTTCACATACGAAAAGCTAAGAATGAAAATGGATGATTTCTTCCATTCCAATCTAAGTAGTTTCGGCCTCATTCAAAGGGAGTACTCCCAAGAGGGGAATTAGTTGCCATCAAGCAACTAAGAGTTGGAAGTCTATAAGGGTAGAAGGAGTTTTGAGTGGAGGTCAATATCATCAATTGCATCCACCACTTGTCACCTTGTCTCTCCGGTTGGATAATGCATTTTCAATACTCTGAGAATTTTAGTATATGAGTTTGTCCCAAATGGCACACTGAACTCTCATTTGCACAATAAGTATCAATCCTATAATGATTGGTTAACTTGATCTCTATTGTAATAGGCATACATAAGTAATGCAATATGCTTGATTATTTCAAAGCTAAAAATCTGAATATAAAGACGGTGAGAGTTTGAAGAGCTTGTTGGCCTTTTCAAGCACTAGCAACTTCACATGATCTTTTGTATCCCAAATATAGATCATATGTCAAACCAATGCCAAATATAGATCTTTTAAATGCAACTTCACATGATCTTTTGTCTGCCAAACCAATGGTTTTCCTTCTGGCGGGGGTAGTTGTTGTTGCGGCAAAGCATATCATCTCCTTCTAATGGTGCAACAGACATCTTTTGCAGCCCTTTATGTAAAAAAAAGCTAGCTTCGGGCAAAATGCAATCAACGAAGTGCAAATTGCTTTCAGCACTTAGAATGAGAACATGGAGGTTGTGAAGCATGTTAATTCCAAGGACAATGGCAACAACGTCATACTGTAGATGCAGACATATGCCAATGCTGATCTGACTGAGGTAACGAGTGTAGGAGTAGTCTCTCCAAATGCTAACGATTGGTTATATAAGTGGCTTGAGAAGAAGAAGATCCCTTGATGTTTGTGGCATCATTGATTGCCACAATGGTGTTCCGAATTGGCATCACCCCTTCGGACAGTTTCTTACAAAGCCTTACCTAAGGCAAGAGCCCCAAAAATCCACATGGCACCATATATTTCACCATGGCTGGCAATGATCTGGTAACAAACTTGTCTTTCTTGGTGGCAAACATGATTGTCTCTTTAGCATGCCTCGCGATTATACTACTACTCGTGAGTTGCCTCCTCTTTAGGAAGAGGACTTTTATGTGGATGTTAATGGACATTGGGTCGATCGTCATCGGTTCCACAGCGATCACCTATGCTCTCTCAATAATAACCTTCGTGCCCTATGGCAAACAAACTTTGGTTTTCCACAGTCTCCAAGATAGTAAATATTAGGATCATATTGTGGATTGGCGGGATGAGGTTACTTCTCTCAAGGTTGAGGCATACCATTCGTCTATTTAAAACATATATGTTGGCGATTTTATTTGTCAAAATCACGTTTCTGACAATTTTCATTCCTCCTAAAGGATACGGGAAGGTGCAATTGCAATGTCCATTGTAATTTCCGGCCATAGAATTTTCCCAATAGACTCCTGTAGGTGGATTTACGGCCATCAAAAATGCAATGGACGTGAGTAGATTCGCAATAACCATGCAAAAATTTTGCATATACATATCCCCTTCTATCATTTCTTTTCCCCTTTCATTGGGCACTCTATGCAACCAACCAAAATTGCTCTTGAAGTTGGCCATGAAATTAAGTTTGGGAATGCGCCCATAGTTAAGTCCGCTAGTAGAGCGCTTTCAAACCATTTTAATTTGAGAATGTATGTTTGATAATGATATGTCTTTGTTTTGGAAGCTTGGAAACATTGATGTCAGCATACAAGAAGCGACCAGAAAGCTCTAAGTGTGTCCTGTTCTCCAAGCAATGCGATTTCTTGATCAAGTAACACATTTTCCACCCCCATAAATTAAATAGGAATGCAATCCATGAGATGATTGCAATTCCAACTATCTCATGCATCAAATTGCCATTTCCATTCGTGCTCAATACCAATATTGACAATGAGAAAGCCATTGTTGCCAAAATGATTGCAATTCATATGATAAAAATGGTGATCTTCATTTGTATCCTCTACGTTTGCGATATGCTACATATGAGAATTATAATTACCATAATAGACATGAGGAAGAAAAACGCATTGCAATTTATAAGAAGTTTATACTTACCCAAGTACTTATGTGACATAATGGTCATACCCTCCATGTAATGTTTGACCATAGTCTTATTGATAGACTTCTCTAGATAGATTTACAGCCATTGAGAAGGCCATGGTTGCAAGTAGATTCGCGATAACCATCAAAAAATTTTGCATATTTATATCACCTCCTATCATTTCTTCTTCTCTTATGGTTGGTCCACTATACAGCCAACCGAGGTAGCTCTTGAAAATGGTCATGTAATTAAATCCAGGGATGCAGCCGTGGTCATGTTCACTAGTAAGGCATTCTCAAACCATTTTAATTTGAAAATATATGTTTTATAATGCTATGCCTTTCTTTATGAAGCTTGGATGAATTAACAAACTGACTCAACAATTGCTTCATTCTTTCTCTTCTTCCTTCTGAGGCTGAGCTCCTCAATCTACCGAAGCGAGCTTAGTGGTTTCACGCCACCATGTTCAATGCAAATGAAGGTCTGGTCACAATGACTTCGCTCATGATTGGCGTCGGCACCATTATCAAGGATGTGAGGACTATGTCAACATTCAAGGCATTGGAACTGATTGTGGAGGCTCACACGAGGGCCATAGGCAAGCATGTATTGATCTACTCCTAATATGATATTGAGGTGGCCCAAATTCAAAGAGAATGTGAGAGTAAAGCCAAAGGAGTCAAAGAGAGGGATGCGAGGGACAATCTACCAAATCTATATTAGGAAACGAGGGCATGCCACTAGCCTTTGACATAGGGTTGTTGGGGTTGCTCCCAGCAGCCACATTTATCGAGAATTACAAGTTAAGGTTGTAGGTGTTAATGGTGGCGGTAATTATAACAATAGTTAGTTTTGACATGTTGAGTGCAACGGTCGGGAATGTGCTTAGGGTTAAGTTCGCTATTAGGATGCTTTCAAATTATTTTAATTTGAGACTGCATGTCTGATAATGATATGCCTTTTTTTAGGAAGCTTGGATAAATTGACATGGTCAATATACAACAAGCAAACAAAAAACTCTAGATTTGTCCCCATTCTCATAGCAACGCGATTTCTTAATCAAACAACAAATCTTCCATCCTCAAAGGATAATTTAAATGGGATCCATGTGACTATTGCAATCTTAACTATCTCATGCATAAAATTACTATTTCCGTTCATGCTCAAAACCAATATTTGTGTTTTTTATTCCCTTCTATTGTTTCTTCCTCCCTTACATTTGGTTTTTTACGAAGTTGATCGGTATCACTCCCGAAGGTGGCCTGGTAATTTAGTCTGGGGATGCGCTCATGGTTAAGTCTACTAGTCGGGCATTTTCAAACCATTTTAATTTGAGAATGTATGCTTGATAATGCTATGCCTTTCTTTAGGAACCTTGAACAAATTGACGTAAGCATACAATGAGTGACCATAAAGCCCTAGATTTGTCCCTATTCTCCTAACAACACAATCGCTTGATCAAAAAATAAATTTGCACCCCAAAAGAATAATCAAGGATGCAATCCATGCGATAAGTGCAATCCCAACTATCTCATGCATCATATTACATTTTCCATTCGCACTCGACCCCAATATTGACATAAGAAAGTTACTGCCATGAAAATAATTATGATCCATATGATAAACCAGGTGATCTCCTTCTATATCATCCACATTTATGATATGCCATTTATGGGAATTCTAATTAGCGTAACAAACAGGAGGAAACAAAACATATTGCAATTCATTAAAAATCTGTACTTACCTGGGTACTTGTGCGACATAACGGTTATACCCACTATGAAATTTTTGGCTGTGGAGTCTTCTTAATACACTCCTCCAGGTGAATTTACAACCATCGAGAAGGCCATGGTTGCAATTAGATTTGTGATGATTGCTCTGGTGAGGTATTCATTCTCCAGTGACTCGAAAAAATGGTGGACATGCCATGAAATCACAAAAAACATGGAGCGAAACTTGATATCAGATATAGTCCCAGCATATAGGAAATACCACACATCCAACCAGATTTATAAACGTCAATCTATCAATATGAATTTCGGCAATACATTTAGGCATTTTCTCAAACAGGTGATTAGCGACTTATGAATTTAAGTTCTAGGTTTGAGAAAATTACCTAGTTCGAATGGTTTACTTCCAAAAGGGGACCGGTGACAAGCAACTTGCGAATGGTGGCCAGGTTGTGAGGTGGGAGAGAATCACCAACGTGGCATCTAGACTTGCGGATGAAACCCAGTGATGGAGAGTGATAGATGAGTTCTTGATTTGCAGATGTCACGTTGCTTAATGCAACTAAAATTTCCAATTTCCACCCTCCCTTTTGTTGTCTTTTCATCAAGAGTTTTCTACTTCGGTCTTCAGATCACATAGCCATTGGTTTCTTTGACTTGGTATTTTTGACCTTGGCTATCAGGTAATCCACCTCTTGGATTCACGGCCAAGGATGAACCGGCGCAATTGAGATGCTGGACACGTTCCTCGAAATCGTAGGATTTTGCTCAGAAACTCACCGACTCGGCGAAAGCTGACGACACCGTTTCTGGAACTTCCTTGCCGTCAAACTGAGAAAGGAACACCCTGGGCCGAAGCAAGCTAAGCCTTCAAAACTTGATGAAACTCACAAAATCCTAATTATCAATCATGAAACAAAACCATTTTCCACGATCCAATGGTAGTTTTGCCGGAGAAGTCCCTAGCCATTGGAAGCACAAAACTAACGCCCTAAGCCAAGAAATAAGATGAAGCCTAAGGACCTGAAACTCAGAATAACACATGCACTTCCTCTAAATAGCCATGGAAGCACGAGAAGAGAAGGTCCTCTCAAGAAGCAAATGAGCACAAATGAAGGCAACTCTTCGTTTCGTCATCGAGTTAGCTGAGTCACCAGTGTTTCAGAGTTAACGAGGCATGCAGAACCCAAATGATGGCCATGGTTGCAAATCCGATTTTCCTTTAATCTCTGCAATTTTTTTGCTGAAGTCTCGAAACGGCAGCATCTACCCCTCAGTCCCAGCTCTCGAGCCTCTCTTTTTTTCCCTCTGGTCGTCACTTTTCAGCCCTAAAAAAAAATAAAAAACAGAACCACCCCTAGCCTCAATTCTCCTTCTCCCTTCAAAAACCAGAACCACCTTCACAGGAAAACCTCCCTCTCCAATTCTCCTCTCTCTCCATAACAAAAAAATTCTCCCCCTCCTTGTGACCAAATCACATTGCATTAAAAGTGGAAGATTTGCAAATTGGCCCGTGTTTGGATTCTAAGAAACTCGTCCTCCACCATCTATTTCCATCAGAAGCTTGCCATTCCTCATGAAGCCATCAAATCCTACTACCACACCACAAGCCTTAAAAGTATACAGCTTATTCCATGACTCAGGCACACCATACTCCCCCATAACCCAAACAAAACAAATGGAATGCAGTTCAGGATCCATAACTGAATTGATGAAACTAATGAACACAGCCAGCTAGTCATTTAACATTGCCAAAGAGAATACCCAAGTACCAGCATCTAAGTGAGAAATCTCTTCCGGTGGAGCCATTTTATCAAACACCTCACCTGCAACATCGAACAAGACTATTGATCCATATCCATCCTCCTCCCACAGATCATCAAACTTGAAAGCAAACCAGTGCAGATTCTCATTCAAGAAGACCACCGAATCGTCACAAAGAGAAGGAACCTCACACTCCAAACTTCTCCAAGAATCTCTACGGAGCGAATAAATGTTTGGCCGGAGAGTCCTCTTGATACACTCCTCCAGGTGAATTTACGGCCATCAAGAAGACCATGGTCGCAATTAAATTTGCAATGATTGCAATCCCAACTATTTCATCCATCAAATTACATTTTCCAATCGCGTTTAACATCAATATTGACGATGAGAAAGTTGCTACTACAAAAATAATTACGATCTTTATGATAATCGTGGTGATCTTGGTCCATATCATCTTTGTTTGTGATATGCCACTTATAAGAATTATAATTATTGTAATAGACATGAGGAAAAAATGCATTGTAATTCATTAAAAGTTTATACTCGCTTGGGTAGTTTTGCGACATAATGGTTGCACCCGCCATGTAATTTCTAACCATAGAGTCTTTTTGATAAACTCCTCTAGGTGGATTTAGAGCCATTTAGAAGGCCATGTTCGCAATTAAATTCGCAATAAACATATGATAAAATTTTGCATGTTTGTATTTACTTCTATCATTTCTTCACACCATGCGTTCAGTTCTAGATGCAGCCGACCGAAATCGCTTTTAAAAGTAGCCAAGTAATTAAGTTTGAGGATGTGTTTGTGATTAAGTCCGCTAGTAGGGCATTGGGAAACCATTTAATTTAAGAATGTATGTTTGATAATGCTATACCTTTCTTTAGAAAGCTTAGATAGTTTGATATGGCCAGCATTCAAGAAGCAGCCAAAAAGCTGTAGACATGTCCCCATTCTCCTAGCAACGTGATTTCTTCATGAAACAATGAATTCGCACTCCCAAAGAATAATCGTAATAAACATGAGGAAACAAAACATATTTCAATTCATTATGATCCATATGATAAACCTAGTGATCTCCTTCTATATCGTCCAAATTTATGATATGCCATTTATGGGAATTCTAATTATTGTAATAAACAAGAGGAAACAAAATGTATTGCAATTCATAAAAAATTTGTACTCTCCCAACTACTTGTGTGACATAACGGTTGTATGCCATGTAATTTTCAGCCGGGGAGTTTTCTTGGTACACTCCTCCAAGTGGATTTACGACCATCAAGAAGGTCATGGTCGCGAGTAGATTTGCGATGATTGCAATCCTAGCTATTCCATGCATCAAATTATCTTTTCCAATCACGCTTAACATCAATATTGACAATGAGAAAGTCGCTACTACGAAAATACTTACGATCTTTATCATAATCGTGATGATCTTGGTCCACATCATCTGCACTTGTGATATACCACTTATATGAATTATAAATACTATAATAGACATGAGGGAAAAAAATGTTGTGTAATTCAGCAAAAGTTTGTACTTGCTCGAGTACTTGTGGGACATAATGGCTGAACCCGCCGTGTAATTTTCGACCATAGATTCTTCTTGATAAATCTCTCCAGGTGGATTTATGATGATTTGGAAAGCCATGGTCGCAATTAGATTCGTGATGAAGATGATAAAATTGTTCATATTTGTATCCACTTCTATCATTTCTTCACCCCTAATGTTTGGTCCTCTACGCAGCCGACTAGAGTCGCTCTTGAATGTGACCAAATAAGTAATTCCAGGGATGCGCCTGTGGTTAAGTTCGCTAGTAGGGCGCTAGCAAATCATTTTAATTTGAGAATGTATATTTGATAATACTATACCATTTTTTAGGAAGTTTGGACAAAATTATGTGGTCAGTATACAACAAGTAGCCATAAAACTCTAAGCATGTCCCTATTCTCCTAGCGAAGCGATTTCTTGATCAAGTAATAAATTTGATGTCCCCAAAAGATAATCGTGAATACAATCCATGTGATGATTGCATTCTCAGCTATCTCATGCTTCAAATTACCTTTTCAATTTGTGCTTAACACAGATACTGACAATGAGAAAGTCATTGCTGCAAAAGTAATTGCGATCCTTGTAATAATCATGGTGACTTGGTCCATATCCTCCATGTTGCGATATACCATTTATGAGAATTATAATTATTGTTATAAACATGAGGAAAAAATGCATTGTAATTCATTAAAAGTTTATTCTCGCTTGGGTAGTTTTGCGACATAATAACCATACCCGCAATGTAATTTCTGATCATAGAGTCTTCCTAATAAACTCCTCCAAGTGGATTTAGAGCCATTAGGAAGGCCATGGTCACAATTAAATTCACAATGAACATGATGAAACTTTGCATATTTGTATTCACTTCTATCATTTATTCGCCCCTTGCGTTCAGTCCTCTATGCAGCCAACCAAAATCACTTTTGAAAGTAGCCAAGTAATTAAGTCCGAGGATGTGCCTGTGATTAAATTCGCTAGTAGGGCATTGGTAAATCATTTTAATTTGAGAATGTATTGTTTGAAAATGATATACCTTTCTTTAGGAAGCTTTGATATTTTGATATGGCCAGCATACAATAAGCGGCCAAAAAGCTCTTGGCATGTCCCCATTCTCCTAGCGACGCAATTTCTTGCTAAAGCAATAAATTTGCCACTCCCAAAGAATAATTTTAATAAACATGAGGAAGCAAAACATATTGCAATTCATTATGATCCATATGATAAACCTGGTAATCTCCTTTTATATTGTCCACATTTAAGATATGACATTTATGGGAATTCTAATTATCGTAATAAACATGAGGAAAAAAAATGAATTGCAATTCCTTAAAAATCTGTACTCGCCTGGGTACTTGTACGACATAACGGTTGTACTTGCCATGTAATCTTTGGCTGGGGAGTCCTCTTGATACACTCCTCCAAGTGGATTTATGACCATCGAGAAGACCATGTTCACAATTAGATTTGTGATGATTGCAATCCCACATTTAAGATATGTCATTTATAGGAATTCTAATTATTGTAATAAACATGAGAAAACAAAACATATTGCAATTTATTAAAAATCCGTACTTGCTCGGGTACTTGTATGACATAATGGTTGTACCAGCCGTGTAATTTTTGGCCGAGGAGTCCTCTTGATACACTCCTCCAGGTGGATTTACGACTATTGAGAATACCATGGTCGCAATTAGATTTGCAATGATTGCAATCCCAGCTATTTCATCCATCAAATTACATTTTCCAATCGCGCTTAACATTAATATTGACAATAAGAAAGTCACTACTACAAAAATAATTACGATCTTTATAATAATCGTGGTGATCTTGGTCATATCATCTGCATTGATATGCCACTTATAAGAATTATAATTATTAGAATAGACATGAGGAAAAAATGCATTGTAATTCACCAAAAGTTTATACTCGCTTGGGTAGTTTTGTGACATAATGGTTGTACCCGCCATGTAATTTCTGACCATAGTCTTTTTGATAAACTCCCCCAGGTGGATTTAGAGCCACTAGGAAGGCCATGGTCGCAATTAAATTCATGATAAACATGATAAAATTTTGCATATTTGTATTCACTTCGATCATTTCTTTGTGCCATGCGTTCAGTTCTCGATGCAGCCGACCGAAGTCGCTTTTAAAAGTAGCCAAGTAATTAAGTCTAAGGATGTGCCTGTGATTAAGTTCGCTAGTAAGGTGTTAGTAAGCCATTTTAATTTGAGAATGTATGTTTAATAATGCTATACCTTTCTTTAGAAAGCTTAGATAGTTTGATATGGCCAGCATACAATAAGCGGCCAAAAAGCTCTAGGCATGTCCCCATTCTCTTAACAACATGATTTCTTCATGAAGCAATAAATTTGCACTCCCAAAGAATAATCGTAATAAGCATAAGGAAATAAAGCGTATTGCAATTCATAAAAAATTTGTACTCACCTGGCTACTTACGCGACATAACGGTTGTACCTGCCGTGTAATTTTCGGTCAGGGAGTCTTCTTAGTACACTCCTCCAAGTGGATTTATGACTATCAAGAAGGCCATGGTCATTAGTAGATTTGCGATGATTGCAATCCTAGCTATTTAATGCATTAAATTACCTTTTCCGATCACGCTTAACATCAATATTGACAATGAGAAAGTGTGGATTCTACTGCATTTGTCACAACTAGGCATTTGTCACAGCTAAGGTTGTGAAAAAGTGTGGATTTGAACAACTACATTTGTCACAACTAGGCAAATAACGATGCCTTAGTTGATGTTTATTCATTTTTTCATTACTAGAGAAGGAAGGATTGAGACTTCGATCCTCCAATGAGGCTATTGTCAAATGAGTACACTACAGTCTACACCTTAGCTGCCTCTTTGACCACCCTTTCACAAGTTTATGGTTGGTCTCTCTCTTGTTCTATATTGTTAAGTGAAGACTTGTGGTCGCCCAAGAAGTTTGGATCAAACTACCAGTCTGGTGATTTTTCTATAGTTATTTGCAAATATATTTTCTAATTTATTTTTTGAATTTTTGCAATCCAAGCACTAATGAGTGGGATTGCATCGTATATAAAGATGGACCTAATTGTAGGTGACTTGCATCTAGAGCTTGTGATGGCAATCCTCGATGTGTTCACATTGCTCGAGTTGGTGCTAGCAAGATCATTTTCTAATCGGTTTGGCCAGCATTAGACAATTGTGACAGCGTGGGCCATATTTTTTATCGAATCCCTCATTATGGGCTTCACCACAAGTTATGTCGTCTTCTTGGTTGGCTGCTCCTTGGCCAACCTCGATGGCAGCTCCAGCCTTATGATTGCCCCAGTCTATGCGACCAAGATCTCCACTACCTTCTCTCTTGGCATCTTGATCTCCTCACCTAAGGTACCCTTTTAGTTTCATTTTTTATTTTGTAATTGCATCATTTATTATTATTTTTCACTGGTTTAGGCATATTTCACACGTATTTTGCACATATGCTACACGTATTTTGCACGTGTATTGTGAATTTTCTTGCCCATCCTAAAATTTCTATTTTTTACTCCACCTATTATGGACTATTATAAGAAGTATGCGCTCTAAGAGATAACTCAAAAAATTCTAAAAGAACTTTCAAGTTAAAATTCACTCGGTCTATCCAAGTGCACAACTTTTTTATAAAAGTTATTTGAACCGTTGCATTTGTTACAATTAGGCAAATAACGATGCCTTAGCTTATCTTTGTTCATTTTCTCATTGGTAGAGAAGGAAGGATCGAGGACTTCGATCCTTCAGCGAGGCCACTCTCGAACGAGTACGCTACGGTCTATGCCTTAGCTGCCTCTTTGACCACCCTTTTCACTAGCTTATGGTTGGTCTCTCTCTTGTTTTATATTGTTAAGTGAAGACTTGTGGTCATCCAAGAAATTTGGATCAAATTGCTAGTCTAGTGATTTTGGTGTAATTATTTGCAAATAGATTTTCTAATTTATTTTTTGAATTTTTGCAGCCCAAGCACCAATGAGTGGGATTACAGCATATATAAAGATGGACCTGATTGTAGGTGACTTGCATTTGAGCTTGTTACAACGATCCTCAGCATGTTCATGTTGCTCGGGTTGATGCTGGCAAGATCATTTTCTGATCAATGAAACCACCATTCAACAATTGTGATGGCGGGGGCCGTATTTTTCATTGAACCCCTCATTATGGGCTTCACCCCAAGTTATGTCGTCTTCTTGGTCGACTGCTTCTTGGCCAACTTCAATTTCAGCTCCACCCTCATGATTACCCCAACCTATGCGATCAAGATCTCCCCTACCTTCTTCTATAGCATCTTGATTTCCTCATCTAAGGTACTCCTTCAATTTTGTTTTTTTTATTTTGTAATTTTGTGGCATCTTTTATTATTTTTTGTTTCCATGGTTTTGGCATATTTCGCACGTATTTCGCACGTATGTTGCACATATTTTGCACATGTATTGTGAATTTTCTTGCTCATCCTTAAATTTCTATTTTTTACTCCACCTATTGTAGACACTTATAAGTATGCGCTCTACGAGATAACTCAAAAAAAATTTAAAAGAACTTTCAATTTAAAATTCACTTGATTTGTTCAAGCACACAGCTCTTTTACAAAAGTTATTTGAACAGTTGCATTTGTCACAACTAGACAAATAACGATGCCTTAGCTTATCTTTATTCATTTTCTCATTGCTAGAGAAGGAAGGATCGAGGACTTCGATCCTTTGGTGAGGCTGCTCTCGAATGAGTACACTATGGTCTACGCCTTAGCTGCCTCTTTAACCACCCTTTCACTAGCTTATGATTGGTCTCTCTTTGGTTTTATATTATTAAGTAAAAACTTATAGTCGTCCAAGAAGTTGGGAATATTGACTAGTCTGGTGATTTTGGTGTAGTTATTTGCAAATAGATTTTCTCATTTATTTTATGAATTTTTGCAGTCCAAGCACTGATGAGTGGGATTGCAACATATATAAACACGGACATGACTTGCATCTTGAACTTATAACAACGATCCTCAACGTGTTTACATTGCTTGGGTTGGTGCTGACAAGATCGTTTTCTGATCAGCTTGGCCACCATTTGACAATTGTGATGGCAAGGGCCATATATCATGGGACCCTTTATGGGCTTCACCCCAAGTTATGTCGTCTTCTTAGTTGGCTGCCCGTTGGCCAATCTCAACGCCAGCTCCACCCTCATGATTGCCCCAATCTACACGATTGAGATCTCCGCTACCTTCTCCTATGGCATCTTGATCTCCTTACCCGAGGTACCCTTTTAGTTTCGATTTTTTTGCGTCTTTTTTTTTTTTCATGGTTTAGGCACCTTTCATATGTATTTCGCACGTGTATTGTGAATTTTCTTGCCCATCCTAAAATTTATATTTTTTACTCCACCTATTATGGACACTTATACATGCTCTAAGAGATAACTCAGAAATTTTTAAAAGAACTTTCAAGTTAAAATTCACTTGGTCTATTGAAGTGCACAGAGAGAGCCCAAAACATTCCCCGCGAGGTCAAACGCAATCAGGTCGAGATCTAGGATGAAGATCCCCTCCCCCGGTCTGACTCTCACGACCACCCGACCCTCTATAGGGTCATCGATGAGTTTGATCTCAGGTCACAAAAGCTGCCAATCAAGGACCAAATAGGCTTGGATAGCATGTTCCATCACTGGCCTATGTCTGTCGTTCAAAACATAAAGGCAAGCCTGCAAATTTAAACCCCAACCACATGCCATCCCTTCTTCCATTTCAAAAGACGTAGAAATCGAAGGCTGTAGTGAACATCATTTAATCACTCTTTTGCCCTCCTCTAAATTTTGGAGGAGAAATCTGCCTTCACCAGTGCTAACTGACAAGGCATGCCTTTTGGGATTTTCCTTACGGCAACAGACACCTTTTTGTTTTTTTCTCAACTGCTTCTTCTTCTTTAAATGAAGTGAGGATCATTATTAGGCATATTATCTAAAATTAAAACCTTAATTAGTCTCGAAATTTATCAACAACCCGTGGGGGATTTAAGTGTCTTGATCTTCCCTCAAAAAAATTTAACCAACACGTGATGCTCGAAAAGCTTTATTTTCTATTTTCATTTCCAAGTCTACTAAGATTTGCTATGGATGGAGAAATGGAGCCCATCAAGCTGTCGTTGTGGAGATAGAAATATGTCAAGGCGAGCAACTCATATAGCTCGGTAGGGATGACACCAGTGAGCGTGTTGTTTGAAAGGTCGAGCTGCTTCAGAGCACGGCAGTTACTCAATTGAAGGGGAATGGGGCCAGAGAGCTGGGCCTAAGCCAGAAACAGGTGCTCCAGATGAGTGGCTTTGGAGCACAAAGTGGCAACTCTTTTACAAAAGTTATTTGAATAGCTGCATCTGTCACAACTGGGCAAATAACAATGCCTTAACTGATCTTTATTCATTTTTTCATTACTAGAGAAGGAAGGATCAAGGACTTCGATACTCCGATGAGGCCACTCTCAAATGAGTACGTTACAATCTACGCCTTAGCTGCCTCTTTGACCACCCTTTCATTAGCCTATGGTTGGTCTCTCTCTTGCTCTATATTGTTAAGTGAAGACTTGTGGTTGCCTAGGAAGTTTGGATAAAACTACTAGTCTAGTGATTTTGGTGTAGTTATTTGCAAATATATTTTCTAATTTATTTTTGAATTTTTGCAATCCAAGCACTAATGAGTGGGATTGCAGTGTATATAAATATGGACCTAATTGTAGGTGACTTGCATCTTGAGCTTCTAACGGCAATCCTCGGTGCTATTCACATTGCTTGGATTGGTGCTGGCAAGATCATTTTTTGATCGATTTGGCCGCCATTAGACAATTATGACAACGGGGGCCATATTTTTCATTAGACCCCTCATTATGGGCTTCACCCCAAGTTATATCATCTTCTTGGTCAACTGCTCCTTGGCTAACTTCGCCCTCATGATTGCCCTAGTCTATGTGACCGAATCTCTGCTACCTTCTCCCGCGGCATCTTGATCTCCTTACCTAAGGTACCCTTTTAGTTTCGATTTTTTTTTTTTTTTGTAATTTTGTGGCATCTTTTATTATTATTTTTGTTTCCATCGTTTAGGCACCTTTCATAAGTATTTCGCACATATTTCGCACATGTATTGTGAATTTTCTTGCCCATCTTAAAATTTCTATTTTTAACTCCACCTATTATGGATGATTATAAGAAGTGTGCACTTTAAGAGATAACTCAAAAATTTTTAAAAGAACCTTCAAGTTAAAATTCACTTGGTCTATTCAAGTGCACAACTCTTTTACAAAAGTTATTTGAACAACTGCATTTGTCACAACTAGGAAAATAACAATGCCTTAGTTGATCTTTATTTATTTTTTCATTACTAGAGAAGGAAGGATTGAGAATTCGATCCTCCGATGAAGTCGTTGTCAAATGAGTACGTTACAGTCTATGCCTTAGCTACCTCTTTGACCACCCTTTGACTAGCTTATGGTTGGTCTCTCTCTTGTTCTATATTGTTAAGTGAAGACTTGTGGTCGCCCAAGAAGTTTGGATCAAACTACTAGTCTAGTGATTTTTCTGTAGTTATTTGCAAATATATTTTCTAGTTTATTTTTTGAATTTTCGCAATCCAAGCACTAATGAGTGGGATTGCAACGTATATAAAGATGGACCTATTGTAGGTAACTAGCATCTTGAGCTTGTGACAACAATCCTCAGTGTGTTCACATTGCTTGGGTTGGTGCTGGCAAGATAATTTTCTGATCGATTTGGCCGCCATTAGACAATTGTGACGGCGAGGGCCATATTTTTCATTGGACCCCTCATTATGGGCTTCACCCCAAGTTATGTCGTCTTCTTGGTCGGCTGCTCCTTGGCCAACTTTGATGACAGCTCCGCCCTCACGATTGCCCCAGTCTATGCGATGGAAATCTCCGCTACCTTCTCTCGCAGCATCTTGAACTCCTCACCTTAGGTACTCTTTTAGTTTCATTTTTTTATTTTGTAATTTTGTGGCATCTTTTATTATTATCTTTCAATGGTTTAGGCATATTCCACACATATTCCGCACGTATGTTACACGTATTTTGCATGTGTATTGTGAATGTTCTTGCCCATCCTAAAATTTCTATTTTTTACTCCACCTATTATGGACTATTATAAGAAGTATGCGCTCTAAGAGATAACTCAAAATTTTTTAAAAGAACCTTCAAGTTAAAATTCGCTTGGTCTATCCAAGTGCACAACTCTTTTGCAAGAAAGTTATTTGAACTGCTGCATTTGTTATAATTAGGCAAATCACAATGCCTTAGCTTATCTTTGTTCATTTTCTCATTGGTAGAGAAGGAAGGATCAAGGACTTCAATCCTTCGGCAAGGCCGCTCTCAAACGAGTACACTATGGTCTACGCTTTAGCTACCTCTTTGACCACCCTTTCACTAGCTTATAGTTGGTCTCTCTCTTGTTCTATATTGTTAAGTGAAGACTTGTGGTCGCCCTAGAAGTTTGGATCAAACTACTAGTCTAGTGATTTTTGTGTAGTTATTTGCAAATATATTTTCTAATTTATTTTTTGAATTTTTGCAATCCAAGCACTAATGAGTGGAATTGCAGCGTATATAGAGATGGACTTAATTGTAGGTGACTTGCATCTTGAGCTTGTGACGGTGATCCTCGGTGTGTTCACATTGCTCAGGTTGGTGCTGACAAGATCATTTTCTGATCGGTTTGGCCACGATTAGACAATTGTGATGGCGAGGGCCGTATTTTTCATCGGACCCCTCATTATGGGCTTCACCCCAAGTTATGTCGTCTTCTTGGTCAGCTGCTCCTTGGCCAACTTTGATGCCAGCTCCGACCTCAGATTGCCCTAGTCTATGCGACCGAGATCTCCACTACCTTCTCTTGCGGCATCTTGATCTCCTCACTTAAGATACTCTTTTAGTTTCTTTTTTACGATTTTGTAATTTTGTGGCATCTTTTATTATTATTTTTCAATGGTTTAGGCATATTTCGCACATATTTCACACATATGTTGCATGTATTTTGCACGTGTATTGTGAATTTTCTTGCCCATCTTAAAATTTCTATTTTTTACTCCACCTATTATGGACCATTATAAGAAGTATGCACTCTAAGAGATAACTCAAAAAATTCTAAAAGAACTTTCAATTTAAAATTCACTTGGTCCATCCAAGTGCACAGCTCTTGTAAAAGTTATTTGAACCTGCATTTGTTACAATTAGGCAAATAACGATGCCTCAGCTTATCTTTGTTCATTTTCTCATTGGTAGAGAAGGAAGGATCGAGGACTTCGATCCTTCGGCAAAGCCACTCTCGAACGAGTATGCTACGATCCATGCCTTAGCTGCCTCTTTGACCACCCTTTCACTAGCTTATGGTTGGTCTCTCTCTTGTTTTATATTGTTAAGTGAAAGACTTGTGATCATCCAAGAAATTTGGATCAAATTGCTAGTCTAGTGATTTTGGTGTCATTATTTGCAAATAGATTTTCTAATTTATTTTTTGGATTTTTGCAGTCCAAGCACTGATGAGTGGGATTGCAGCATATATAAAGATGGACCTAATTGTAGGGGAGTTGCATTTGAGCTTGTGACAGCGATCCTCGACGTATTCACATTGCTCGGGTTGATGCTGGCAAGATCATTTTCTGATCGATTAAACCGCCATCAAACAATTGTGATGGCAAGGGCCGTATTCTTCAAACCCCTCATTATGGGCTTCACCCCAAGTTATGTCGTCTTCTTGGTCGACTACTTCTTGGTCGGCTACTCCTTGGCCAACTTTGATTTCAGCTCCACCCTCATGATTGCCCTAACCTATGCAACCGAGATCTCCGCTACCTTCTCCCGTGGCATCTTGATTTCACCTAAGGTACTCTCTCAATTTCATTTTTTTATTTTGTAATTTTGTGGCATCTTTTATTGCTTTTTGCTTCCATGGTTTTGGCATATTCCACGCGTATTTCGCACATATTTTGCATATGTATTGTGAATTTTCTTGCTCATCCTAAAATTTCTATTTTTTACTCTACCTATTTTAGACACTTACAGGTTACCATGGACTTGAGAAACAATGTTATTAATTGGAAACGATGGCACCGTCTCCTTAGCAAGGTTCATTAAAGAAAAAAGGCCTGCTGATTTTTCGTCAATGGATATAATCTTTTCCGTCATTTTAATTAGGTTATTGCATGACATAAGTCGCTATACTTTGGACCACATGCACCACCCATTTGCCTTATATAACGGGTGCTAAACTAAAACAAATTAGTAGGAGATACCAAGGTCTATAAATACCGCTATGCTGAAGTAATTAGATTGCAATGTCTTATACATGCTGGGATATACAAAAAAACATGCGCAAGAGTAAATATCATTAAGGTATAGGAAAGAAATTGTGTGCCAAAATTGACACAAATTCTTTATTTTGGAGTTATTATAATATTATACGTGGGCAAGCGCCTAGAGCTTAATGTAAACAAGGTAATCTTAAAATGACATTAGAGCTAATGCTTCATTACTTTTCCTTGTTTGAATATCATGTTGGGAAAAAAAGACAGCATCATTCTTTTGTGGACTGGAAGTGGAAGGCACTCATCTGCGTAACATGACTTCGACTGTATTTTATCCTCTTCTTCCTTTTTCCCCAAAGACAAATGTGTAAAAGCCCTCGAGGTTGGCATCGCAAGCCGTGGCTCGTCATAAAACTACTAGCTTGAAAACTGGAGACGATTCACCAATGCGTGCAAACTTGTCTAAATTAGAGCTCTCTACAAATTAAAACCCGAACTCAACCAATTCATTAGACTTGTAAATATCAATATACGGTTCTCTATGCAGCCGGCTTTTTGCATTTTTACCTCAAATTATTTATTAAGAAAAAATGCCAGCTTTGCTCAACAAAGTATTGACACAATTGTCTATTCACCATCTCAGGGATAGTGGGCACCAAAATTCTAATGTCAAAAAAAAAAAATTAATTGTACCGTTATTCTCTCTCAAATAATGATGCACTTTGCACCACAAATTTCACAAGCAGCAAAAGGATGACTGTTTTACTCGGTAGTGTTAATAAAATAAAAAAAAATTGATTCTCATTAAATGAATTGAATCCGTCCAAATAAAAAGGGATTTCTTGGCCCAAAGTTATGTGTTAAGTATTATATTCAAAGAGGATCATAATAACTCTACATTTCTTTTGTTTTTCGATAGTTTTTTATACATATATCTAATAAGACAATCCCATCACATTTTAATCCCATTACGTTTTGTCAAATGATGATCTACTATTAACCGTATAACCAATGTCTAGTGTTGAATTTTTTCACTCATCATTAGGAATAAATGCATAGAGTATTAGGAACCAACATTTGGCCCCTAAACTAAAATAATATAACTAACTTGCATAATACATGGTTTTAGGAGCATTTATAATGTAGTTTAGTTCATTAACTTCATTTGCTTTAAACCGGCAATGGTGAACAGGCCTAAATTAGTCACATGGACTGGGCCTACAACAAGTAGAATTCAGCCTAGTACGACAGGGAGCAGCGGCCCAAAATTTCAAGCCTAGAGTAAGAATAATTAAGCTTTAATCGAGTTTGGTTTAGCCCGTAAAGTTAGTAGGCTTTCAATTTGATTAGATTAAACCCTAAACGGGTCATGTCATCAATTGAGCACGTAGGGAGCTAGTTTTCGGCCAGCCCATGTCCATACAAAGGCTTGGCCCAAAACCAAAGGAGGATGGGTCAAATTGAGCCCAACTCAATCAAGTTTCAGCCCATCATGAGTCTAATTAGGTGGAGGCCTAGGTTAATTGAGCCCGGAAAGGCCGGACAACAAAGTTCGGGCGATTGGACCTAATTTAAAGTCTATATAAACACACTTAATGCCTCATTATTTGAGGTCCACAACTGAAATCTTAGAACACGTAGAGAGAAAACACACGTGAGAAAGAAAGAAAAAAAGGAGAGGGAGAGAGAGTCATGGCCAAGTAAATACGAGGGTATTTCATGTGTCGGCAAGAATTTACAGTTGAGTGCTTTGCATAAACTTACTTGTTAATAGCATAGGAGGACGAACACTCATCACCCTTGTTGACCACCTGGGTTGTTTAACAAATCTACCTTTTAGAGTAGGCATGGGCAAACTTCTTAGCATCAAATGATCGTCGATACCTTGACCTAGAGTACAAAAGCACACGTGTTAGTGCCAACATAAATCATTGTAGCACTCAGTCAACTGAATCAAAATAAAGCCATAAACTTCACCATAAACACCATCATGACCAGAGAATTTTATTTATGAATCACCAGTACAAGAGCGGAGAGGATTTACGAGTAATTAGCAAGTACCTTGCAGGCAAAGCTTTCTAGTGCATCTTCTTCTCTTGTAATTGCTCCTGAGATTCTAAACTAAAAAGGCCCAAGACCCATATCCTACAGAATTGAGAGTGAAACATGAATAGTAGCATCACCAAGATTTAGACTAGAGTACAGGACGTCGCTTGATATATCCAGGTAATGGCAAAAATCACCTACTCCTGTTGAGGAATAGATAGCATTCAGATCAACTCGTTATCCTTATACCACACAACATTTCACCCCAAAAAAAAAAAAAAAAAAAGCTGGATCTTACTATATTTAAAACAATTTTGTATCATATTATCATAAAATATGCATGCAAGGCCAAGAATGCTTTTCCACATGGAATATTACTTTGAAAATATTACCATGAGCACAAGATAGAGATAGCAGATATGACTATTTGGATTACAGCAGGGGCACAAAGGACTGAAAAGCATAAAATAGAAAAGAAGGCATATTCAAGGAGAATTTTGTCTGGCCTCACTTGAAAAAAGATAACAAGAGTTCTCTTGAGGTGGGTCTCAAAATGAGGAAGAACGGTGTTCGGATGCTGTTCTATCACAGTGATGTAGATTTGAAAGGGATGAGGAGAGATTATAGAACATATGGAAGTAGCTCAACATAAAGATCTCAAATATTTGGATTGTAATCAACAAATTAGAAACAGAGTGGAAAGGATGTAAGCAGATCCATGTAGTCCATTCCAGATTGATGGGATTACGCTAGGTCACTGCTGTTGTGTGGTTAGCATTCGAAACACCGTTGGCCACTTTGTCAAGCCACCATACTATTCTTTAAGCACCAGGAGAATTCTAGTACTACTATCTCTATAATCTCTTGAAACTACAGTAGAAAATAATAAAACTTCCTTTATGTGTCACAAGATCAACTGTAAACTTCCACAGAGATGAAATGATACACACAACTTAGGTGGAGACTTAAGTTTCAATCAAAAGATTGTCAATTGAAAAGCCAAGAATTGCTGTTATGTTCATAGTTGCAAGGCTTTCGATCAGTGAAGGTAATATTCATCTAACGCTGGATATCCTATTTGAGGCTAAAATAGATATTCACACTCATACCCAAAAAAAAGATGCTGCTTCTCTAAGAAAATGAAAGGCATCTTATGACAAAGTATCAGCTGCATAAAATATTGGAAGCCTTCCTAATCCAGCATCTCTCTCTTTTCTTCCTTTAGAAAATATAGCTTACTCCACCCTTGAGCTAGTAGCCGTCAGCACAAACTGAGAGACGCATTTATCAGTACAGAGAATGCGCATGAATCAAACTAATTTGAACATTTAGCAAAGGGAACAAGTAAGCACAGTTTAATAAAAGACAAGGATGGAGAACCATGTGTTGTCTGCTGTATATGCAATTTCTGCTAAAGACAATAGACCAATTCAATGTTCAATTACATACTCTACACTAAATGGGCTGTCTAAAAGAACATGCCACTGCTCCTCTGTGCAATCGGTTTAATGACAAAATACCAGCATATCTACTTTCCTTCGGAAGCTGGAAGCCCTCTTCTGATACCTCGCAGCATCAACAGGTCACTTGCGGGGGAAAACATAAGTGTTTGCTAGCTTCTGGCATATCTGGTGTTTTTTGGTCTCAACTTTATTTAAATGTTCACCGTGTTTCCATGTTAATGAAACAAAGCTTCAAACTTGGAGTCCAATTCAGCATTGATGATATTTATTATACTATTTATTACCATTTAGGAAATTTTATAATTAATACTGATTTAACGCAGCTAGGCCTTTGTTGAGCATGACTCAGATAAAGAACAATATTGAAGATTAGCAGTGGACAGCCAAAGTAAATGATAAGCATGTAATTAGGGGCAAAAATTTGTTGACTAAGGGAAAAGACATGACCAAGGGTTGGAAATAAGGTGAGTATATCATTTTACACTAAAAATGGAATGACATCACATAAGTGCTCAAGACAATGGCTGAAGATTGACTAAACATTTTATTAACCAGCAAACAGAAAGAGCTTTAGCTATTACAAACGCTTCCATCACTATTTGCACACACTAAAGGTGATAGTGGAAAAGGCAAAGACATACCAGGGGGAAAAGCATAAACGCTTTTGCACACACTAAACATCATAGCCCACTAGAGGTGAGAAAAAGAAACTAGCCGGAACCCAGGGGTTTCCTGCAAGAAATTTAAGCAAATTTAGTGAATAAAGTAGATTGACTTGCCACCAGAAAAACCTCATTTTAAACATGCTCAAAACTAGCAAGGAACTGACTCACTAGCTACAATCAGAATTAGATTCTGCCCCAAAAGTTAATCTCATTTCGACATTCCCTTAGAAATATATCACTGAATCTCCACATGAAAATTCAAACTTAATAACACTAAATATGATGTGATCTCTGGAAGAAAAAAAGAATTATATGAGCTCCAACGTAAAACGCGAACCATTTTCCAACATGACATGCTGAGAGATACCATTATAACCTGCACATTAATTTAGAAGATTTCAACTAAAAGGAGAAACAAGCATGCCATGATGACTTGAAAAGTCTGTGATGACAGATCAACAGCAAATTTGTTTCTAACAAGCTGCATCATCCAATGTTAACCACAAGTGGACACAAATAAGTGTTTATTAAGATAACTTTAAACAAATTTTAGTTTCACGCAAAAGTTTCAATTTTACCTAACAGGTATACTAACTTCGATTTAACTCTGTTGATAAACAAGACAGTTGGTCATTTCATGCGAAATTCTTAAAGCTGATATAGAAAAAGTAATCCGAGTTAATGACAAAAATCACCCCCTTACAGTAAGAAAGCTCATCTCCCCTTGTCGAACAAGATAGTTCCAAAACTTCATGTTTTATTTGGACATATTCTATCTGGCTAGCATTAGAAGAATCTATTTACTTATTCTAATATAAGCTACCTAAAAGAAATCAAGTCAATCTTAAACCATGATAACTTAGAACTGTGTGGTAATTTTCTTGTACAGTCTTTGTAGTAGAATATCATAGTTTGAAATGACATATCTTTACCAGCTCCCGACAGATTAGTACAACTTCGTGAATCTGTAATTCAGGAAGACCAAACTAATCCGATCCCTCTCGTCCAGATAAGATAGTAATGCATCATTACAGTCAAAGCTTTATATTGTCACTTAACTTTTAACCAGTAGGATACCCATGCTACAAATGGGCTCACAGTCCATAGTACATTATGATAAAACCAATTAGTTATAGAAACTAATAAACAATGGTTAACTTCTTAACAATTTAATGTACTCCTCCGATCTTTATTTAGATTTTTTTGGTCTAGGCATTATACTAGAAAAGTTGTCTTAGCTTTGTTTAGTGCATGTTTTTAATATCTTAATTGTTTCATCCATCATATCTTTTTGCTTATATTTCATTCGATTTAAGTTTTATACAAAACATTACATATGTTTATTTGATTTCTTTTAATATGTTAATAAAGATGTTTATTCTATTAAGAGACTTCTTATTAAAGATAGTAGTAAAAGAAATCAGCACATCCTTTGCTCTAGAGGACATGAAACAGCATTATATAGGGAAGACACTCAAACGATCAATTATTCCTGGTGTCAGACAAATCAGCACATTCTTTGCTATAAAAAGAAAGCATACGAAACTACTTTGAACTCTATTTCATATGTAGATAGCATTACGATGAAAAAAGTAGGTAATGTGAGAAATAGCAGATCTTTCTAACCCCCAAGTGCGTTTACGCCATAAAAATACACAAACTAGCACATCAATTGCAGGAGAAAGAAAGAACAAAAAACCACTACAGATACTCTTTGATATGTGGATCCCACATGAATCATGCTCAATAAGTGTCAGTGTTACGCCAATAATTGTGGATTAGCTGAACCCCATATCCACGGATCACATCCCACCCGGTACAGACACACACTAAGGCTGCAATGGATCATGTTAAGTATCATGATCAGAAAGAGCATTACAACCAGCAAAGAATGCCCAGTTGGATTGAAAGAAGTCCAGTCTCTTGTCCAAGCCAACTTCAGTGAAGTTCCATATGTACCTAAAAGGTTCGACACCAGAAGAAGGAAAAAAGGCAAGCAGAATGTGTAACCTGAAAAAATACACTGAGAAGATTACATACTCAAAACAGTAATAAGCATACATCCAGGAGAGCAGCAAAAAACTAAGTGGCTTTCCAATATAGGGAACTAAACCTAGAGCATAAACCCACAAAGTATAGCAATCACTTCTCAGCTTGTCAGGCATACAAATGTTATAAGAAAAGATAATAAAAGAGGTATATCATTGTTAAGGCAACAAAGCAGCAGAAACATAGATCCCCATAAAACTGCTTAAAATAATAGAATATATAAGGTCTAGCATTCAAAAGACTTATCTCAGAATTGTTGTAGTATAGAGTCATATGGCGAAGACATATCATCTTATAAGGCAGGGAACAAGTAAAAGATTGGGATTTCAGTCTCTCCCTCAATCGCATCTACATGACTGATTTCATTATGGTAAATCCATAATAAATTAACAACCTTTGGCCGTTATTGCAGTCATTGTTCATCATTGGTAAAACATTTTACTAACATTGTATGAGAAGCCACAATGACGGTACTACTTGGGCTGCTATATTTGTGAAGCATACACATCACAGGATCAGGAACCTTGTCAAATTCTACCATACTTGACCAATTTACAAAGACTTTTACTCTCCAACCAAGAAAAAAAAAAAAAAACGGACTTTTACTCTATTTAACACCTGTGGGGTGTAGAAAGTATTTGATCACTAGGATAGTTCAAGGTAGAATTAAAATGCTTTTAAACCCATGATTTATCTTATCAAGATCGAATCTATATTTTAGTGCACCTCTAGAAAGAAGGTCAGAAGTATTATTGAATACACCTGCTCTCCAATTCCGATCATCACCCTAAGGAAATTGAACCACCTTCGCTTCAGATACACTAATACCAAAAGCCAACTTCTGTAGCCAAATATAAGAATTGTCAATCATGTTTAGTTCTATACCCTCCAAGATCAACAAGTTTTTTCCTTTTCAATCTTACTTTCCAAGGCCACAGCCTCATTTTGGTTTGAAAGTTGCTCTAACATAGAGTGAGATCCTTCCATTGCAGCAAATTGATGTTTGGCTACGTCACAGTACCTGCATTCACATCTTCCACCAAAACCTTAGATTTCCTCCACAACCTATATCATAAGTATTCAACAACAGATTCTGTGTCCTAAAGAATTTAGAAGTGTAGACAGTACATTAAGAGTGAAACAGTAGCCCTAGAAACCTCCTTCCCAACTCAATGCAAACTAACCAGAAGGCAAAACCAAGTTGCAACAGATAAACTGAAATCGAGGCAAATGTTTATCATGGCTTGCGATGCAAGCTATAAAAGTAGACCATCTATTAAATTTAACAATGACCACCTCATTAAAAGATGGTTCATTGGGAGCACCCTCTTCCCCTAGACCAATTTTATCCTCAGACCATGACAACAAGGTTAATCAAACACCAAAGAATTCTATTGAGTGTCTTTAACTTTTCTACTTGTGAAAAGCTCTACATTCCTTGTTTTATTGCATCAACTAAACAAAAGACATGTGGCTTTTTACCAAAGGAAATATGCTAGGTCTGGTTTACCCACAAATTATTTCGGTAATTTTTCTTTCTCCCTGTTTCCATTGATGACAGTATAGCATGTTCTCCTGCATTTAAGTTACCAGAAAGGACATATGCACATGCTTATAAGACTTTATCTCATAATCATAATGCTCATCGATATCCTTGCTTCATGGAAAATTCACATAAATTAAATCAACTATACTACCAGGGTAAACAGACATAAAACTAACTAGTGTAGATTGAAATTTCGGTGAGAGTGAGGGCAACACCATACGGTGCTCAAAATGAAGCTAAATACATACAGTGGGTGGAACCAGAAAACCTGAAAAAAGAACATCCAGGTAAAAATTAGTCAATCCATGAGGGACTATAAGATATTTCATAAAAACAAAATACTGACTTTCTCATTATTGAGGTCTACCAGTCATTCTTTGAGTTTCTGTGAACCTGATGCTAATTCACCTCTCTTAAATTCTTATCTTAAGTTTTTTCTATACAAAGGTTACACCATTCAAATCAATAAAAGTAATCTTTAAGTTGAGCAATTTTAGGGGTCAGTAGGGTACTTTCCATGCCCTATACATCTTTCAAGACAATTTCTCAAGCATAAGAAACAAGATACCAAACAAAATTATGGTACCTATAATTCTTTCTTTCCTTGTCTGAAATCAATCAATATTCAAACATCTAAAATGAGATTAACTTTGAGTGCTAACCTAGGAAGAAATCAAAAGTTATGCCACATACAAGAAAACAAAACTATGGAATGCAGTTCTTGTACTCCTGCCATTGGAGGGCCCGGCATTGAAGGAACTACATGCTTGATCGCCAAGGAACATGTACTGAAGAAAAGTTATCTCAATTGCCTCTTCCATTTCTTGATCACTAAAAGTAGAGAAATGGTGAGTGCTTCTGTGCATCTGCAAAAGCCCCCACTGCATTGTTAAGGACAAATTGCCATTTTATGTCGTCGGTCTAGAGATAACTTGTAATATATGATCTCTTATTTATCAGACCTTTCTTCCCTGGGGTAAAGTCTGAGCACACATGCACTAATTAAATTCCATCATAATTCTGAAAGCTACTTAAGCAGGGACCAAAGCCACTTGCATAGGGGCATTGTCCACGATAGCCAGAGAACAGCTGTTTTAAAAAGTCAACCCAGATAGTCACAACAAACTAATAACTTTAGGTAAAATTACATGTCTTCATGGTATTGTTCACTGAGTTTGTTCTGATAGTAATGTGAATTGTTTGTATTACATACATAATTTGTTCAGCATCAGAGAATCTTTGAAAATCACTGAATAAAAGCACCAATCTGATAGTACAGATCCCTTAGTTAGGATATGCAAGAATATCAATTAAAAAAGTACAAATGTCATGAGCAGACTTACATAAAATAGTTGCACAAGTCCTGAACGTAGGAAGGAGTAGAGCCTCAAAACACCAGAAAATGGACAAGAATCTTGAGAAGCAATCTGAGAGCAGTTCTCCGGTAATATCCACTCAAGTGTAGGGATGACAAGCAATTTCAAGAGAACTATGCTGCAAAAAAATCCAGATTATTTTCTTCCTATGTACAGCATGTCAAATTTCGGAGAACAAAGTGGAAGAGCACCGATAAAAGAGTTAGAAACAAAATCTATTGAAAATATCAAGTACTACAGCTTAGACCTGTTATTCATATAAATCAATATAGAGATTCAACTGATTATAACTATCAAGAGAATATCTGCAACTGAATGCAATGAAAATGATAAGATAACACTTCACAACTTGAGTCAAATAGTTTCTGTAACCTATAACAGTAAATGCTTTGCACATGTTTCCTAACTAAAGATGATGCTAGATTTTCAGCTCTTCCAGTAAAACAAATGTGGTTCAACAGTCCCAGTTGTCCACTTCATAGCTCTACCTTCACTTTTCAAGCTCAAATCTACCTCATGCACCAAATTTGAGCTTTCAAGAGAAACAGCAACCGACAAGAAAATTAACTGAGGGTAAAAGCCATCAGATGTTAGCCTAAAATTCTGCCCATTAAGAACTCACTATGTTCATTATGTGTATTAAGAGTTTCCAACACACCCATGATTAGTCTTCCCACAATTTTCCTCTTCCTTTTTCTTAGCAAGACTAACATAATTCAGTGGATAAACTTTTAGATGCTCCAAAGCATGACGTAACCATCCAACCTGCCAATAACCTCATAGAGTATCTTAAGTGATTTTCTTCCAAATTTCACGTGGCAATTGACTTGGATGGATAGGAACCTAGTGCTCCGGGAGGATTACCTCTCTTCATTAACATTACGTAGCAATGGGTACTTCAAGTGGGTCCATCATCTTGAATTTCTATCAAATTTTCCTCTTTTCCCTCAAGCACAAGATTTAAGCAAAACCAAAGAAAGTACCGTCAGAAATAAGAGAGACCACAACGGAAAACCACTTGTGCAACAGCACCAACCTAACCACAATTCACAAACGATCGTAATAGCTAAAAGAGTTTGATCGAATATCACCATCATCAATGCCAGTGAAATAACACACCTCATTCTGCATTATAATTTCCAGACCACATTCAGAACAATGGATAATAAAAGAAGTCCCCTAAGAAAACTTCATCAAACAGTTAGGATCTTCCGCACAAGAGCATTGGGACGTGAAACGACCGAAACAAAAGGCACAGTTTTGCGGACAAATCAATGGACACCACAGTTTTGTGGCGATGAACTCAAGACCAGTGCTTTCGAGCTACCATAGCTTCTGATCTCTGTCATCACTAACACTCAGACCACCAACGAACGTGTCAAATAACTCAAAATCGTAAATTCAACGAACAGAGAGACCGCGCGGTACCCAACTTCTAAAACAGCACCCCAGTCAAGCACGAAGTCAAATTCATGTGATAAAAACGGATTTCCGGAGACCCAGCAAGAAATTCCCGAGGAATATGAAGCCGTCAAGAGAAAACACTGCCCGGTCCTGATCGAAAGCTTCTTCGACTTCCAAAGCGAGAATTCAACAGACCAAAAATAAAAACCATTCGGTCAATTTCAATTCCTCCGTAATACCCCGGGAAAAACGAAAAAAAAAAAACTGATCGAGAAGCAGCGAAGCCAGGAAGAACCGCAACGACGAACAAGAGGATGGGACTACCAATGCAACAGGTTCAAGTAATTTATTTTATTTTTTTTACTTTTCCCACGCATTTTGTGGGTATTTATTATTTGAGGTTGTTAATTACATCCAACTCGGTTCACGAGGAGTATTATCAACCTCAAATTTGACTTGTTTGGATATTTGGGCTAATTCAAACTCAATTTAGGCTATCTCAACGCTCAACATAACGATTCATAACTAAGATATATATGGATATCTATTTGAATATGAAAAAAGGTTGAGACTTTTCTAAACTCTATTAAGTGAGGACTAGAACCATTCAAACATAAAGTTACGCTACAGATTAAATTTGCAAACTATTTGCATTTTCATTTTCTTTTATTGGCATCTCTTTTAGGTTGCTTTATTTTGACAATAATAAAACTTAAAATTTATACTTCACATATTAGTCATTCTTAAATAAGGATTTCGAAATCATCTTAGTATCTTATACGAGGAACAATATATAATTATATGAAGAGAATAAGTTTTTAATGTTAAATCTGAACATCAAGAATATTTTCATCTTATTTTTTAATACACCATCAAATAATCGAAAACTTGCTATTTTCCTCCGTAAGAAGTTTTATGTAAAACATATGCATATCGAAAGAGAAAATTGAACAATCAAACTTATTTAATGGAAAATTTTCGATATGGTTGCCCCAACATTTAACGGATCTTGAATCAAGCGGGTACAGAATAAAAACTACCTATAAAATTAGTCTCTGCTTAGGGAACGTTAAGCACAACTTTTTTCACATTTTAATGACATGTTTGTTCATTTTTGAGTAAATTAACTTTGATTTTATAAATACTCTGACATGCCTGCTAACAACTTAACCTATGTTACCCATTTCTGCATGATATTACAAGAAGACACCAGCTTGACAACCGCCTCTCTCTCTCTCTCTCTCTCTCTGATGGGAACCAGTAAGTGCAGGAATACGCTCAGACATCATTGTACTTTTTCTCCATTGGAGGATTCATGCCCACTCTGTAATGTTCATTTAGGTTACTAAACGTCTTCCAATTTACCAGCTACCAAAAAAGTAGAAATAATCTGCACAAGGGAATATGTAAGCTGCATCCAGATCATGTGATACCATCCATATTAGCAAAAACTTATAGCCATCTAAGCATACTAGAGGGATCAAAAGCACAATAGTACGAAAGTTGTATGTAAGCGAAGGACACGAAATATGGAGGAAGTTTTCATCCTCCAAGGAAAACTCAAAGAAGGTGATCAATCAATCATTGCAGTTGGTGAAAGTCCTTGCTTGCTGTCTATTTGATAAGAAGAGTAAGTTCAGTTTGTAAGAGCATCACTGACCCATTTTTGAAATGAATTGTTGCCCTTAGGGACACTGATAGCATCCGCAGGCATATTACCCAGCAACTAGCCAAAGGAACAGCATTCATTAAGATCTCGAAGTCACTAGAATTCCCCAGGAGAATTAGCTCAATAGTCTAGGCGTTGCTTTTGGAACTGCTCAAAGAAATATTGCAATTCTCGCTTCATTTTCTTTTATTTTTTCCTTGCACAAGGCCCTTCCCAGCAATCAAACTGTTATCTCTTGCAGCTGCAGTTAGCGTGTGTGTACTTTTTCATGAGCCCAGCAATTTCGGGCGTCATATCCACGCAAGCTCCATGATACCATATTTTGCACGTATCACAGAAAATCCAGAACTCATCACCTTCACATGTCAGCCCGCAAGATCCACAGGGTACATTATCTTCTTCATCCTCCTGCGCTTGTTGAGGCTGCACCACAACCTGGGATTGCTGTGCAAGCGGTGTGAAGGGCAACATCCAAAAGATCAATTTTCATTCAATTGTAAAAGAGCATATCAGTGAAAGTTGAAGTGAAACTATTTGAGCTAGAGAATTCATTTTACCATCCTCTCTCCAGATTTGGTTTGGCTGTAGTTTTCGATGGTGGCTGGGCACTGTTGGTAGAATTGTTTAAAGAGCTTCTATTACCGTCAGGAGATCATTTATCTTGTTGAAGAGCGCCTTCCTGCAATTTTTCAGATGCCACAAATCAATACCGTCTACGAGGTTGCCTTCAAGTGCCAAGATTCAGTCCAAGAACCAACTCCATTTAGTCAGACCATTTGAGGACATCATAAGTTCTGTCCAACAAGAAAACTACAGTCGTATGCTTTCATTGATTTCACCCTGGGCTATAGTTTGGCCACTGGATTGGCAGTCAGAATTCACAAAGAAAGATCAACCAAAGATCCAACTCAATGAGTACATTCACTAAATTCAACTGCACCTCTTGAAAGATCATTCTGGCACATACACACGCTGACATGAGAACAGTTATAAAGGGAAAAGGAAGAATCATTTCAATATGAGACTAAAAGTCTTGAAGACGTACCCCTAACTGATAGAATTGTGGAGTTTGATAGAGAATAATATTATTATGGTTAGGCACTTCCTTGTAGGTCACCCATCCTGAGATATTAAGATATTAAAGGAAATAGAGTTTATATATTTAATTATGTATGCCCTAGACTCTTGTTATAAATAGAGCAATTTCTTTTATAGTTGTAACGCTAAAGTTTTGTAACCCTGAGCTTGTAACGCTGATGTGATATAAAGAGATTGTTTAGTGCGGTACCGTGATTTTTCCCTTCTTGATTTTATAAGAGTTTTCCACATAAAAATTCTTGCTTGCCCTCTTTTTTCTTTCCTACTTTTATTTTTCGCATATTCGTGCCCCCAACAACTGGTATCAAAGCCTAGTTTTGGCAAAATAGTGGAAGTGAATATGGACGAAGGAAAAGTGAAGATTGATCGGTTCGATGGCAAGGATTTTGGTTTCTAGAAGATGCAAATCAAGGATATGCTATATCAAAAGAACTTGCATCAACCTCTGTCTGGAGAGAAACCAGAATCTAAGAAGCAAGCAGAGTGGGAATTGTTAGATCAACAAGCTTTAGGTTTGATTCGTCTTACATTGGCACGGAACGTTGCCTTCAACATTGCCAATGAGGTGACAATGGTGGATTTGATGGCGGCATTGTCTGACATATACGAGAAGCATTCTACATCAAACAAGGTATATTTGATGCGTCATCTTTTCAATTTGAAAATGGACGAGGGTACTTCTGTGACAGATCATACCAACGAATTCAACATGGTCACGACTCAATTGAGTTTGGTGAATATCAAATTTTCTATGGATTGAGCACTATAATGCATATGCCATAATTGAGTCAAGTCAGAGTCCGACTCACCTGATGAAACTATAGCTGTTCCAGTCATGATCTCTCCTAGTAGATGATAGAGAAAATTCACTTTCTTCCCCTTCATCACTATCATGGCACCACAAGAGACTTTCAATACTCCACCTTCAGTAGTATACCTACACCCGATATCATCGAGTGTCCCTAGAGAAATAAGGTTCTTCTTGAGCTTTGGTAAATGCCTCACATCTGTCAATGTGTGCACCACCTCATCGTGCATTATCCCTATAGCTTTGCAAGCTACATTATTCCCCAAAAGAACACTACCACCATTTGCAGTTTGGTAAGTAGTAAACCAGTTATTGTAAGGCATCATATGATAAGAACACCCCGAATCTAACACCCATTCGTCTCCTAACGAAGTAGTAGTCATACATAAAACAGCTTCTCCATCACTAGTGATCCCTTCAGTTAGCTTTGCCACATTACTTGTGGTATTCTACCTATTTCGGGTAAGGAATATCGCATTTGCTTATTAAAAAAATCTTTGTATGGGCTAAAGCAGTCTCCTACTCAAAAAGTCAAATAGATAGATGTGTTTATTTTAGGATATTAGAGAATGATTCTTTAATTTATCTACTCTGATATGTTGACGACATATTGATAGCAACTAAGAATATGTTTGATATTGATGTGCTGAAAAGGCAATTGAGTGCTAAATTTGAGATGAAAGATTTATGTGCTACAAAGAAAATATTAGGTATAGAGATTTTGCGTGACGGAGCTGCATGAGTTTTACGTCTATCTCAAAAGAAATATATTGAAAAGATTGTGACACGTTTTAATATGCTGTCGGCAAAATCTGTAAGTACACCTTTAGCAAACCACTTTAAAATTTCAGATAAATCATCACCACAGACTGAGGAGGAGGATGAGCATATGTCTCGTGTTCCTTATTCTAGTGTTGTGGGTAATATTATGTATGCTATGGTATACACTAGGCCTGATATTTCACAAGTTGTGAGCATAGTTAGTCGCTATATGAAGCGTCCTAATAAAGCTCATTGGGAAGTTGTAAAGTGAATTCTCAAATATTTGAAAGGGATAGCAGACATGAATATAATATACCGAAGGAACAACAATGGTAGTGAAACCACTAGTTATGTGGATTCGGATCACGCTGGTAATTTGGATGATCGCAGGTCTTTAGCAAGGTATATGTTTACACTAGCAGGTGGTGTAATGAGTTGGAAAGCATCCTTACAAGATCATGTTGCCTTGTCTTCGACCGAGGCAAAATACATGACGCTAATCTTTATAGCGAATGAGGTGATATGGTTATAAATTTTGCTCATGGACTTTCGGATTAATCAAAAAGGTGTTGATATACACTGTGATAACCAAGGTGCAATATATTTAACATATAATCCAGTTTATCACGAGCGAACAAAACATATCGATATTAGGTATCACTTCATCCAAGATGTCTTAGCAAAAAGTAATGTTATTGTGAAAAAGATTATTACGGCAAAGAACCCAATAGACATGATGACCAAGCCCGTTCCTTTGGCGAAGCTCAAGCTCTGCTTGAGCATAATTGGCGTCTGTGGAGAGTGAGTACCCGTCGAGGCATTGGGAGAGCAGCATGGATGACGAGTACTATAACTTGGCTTCAAATATCTAGCCAAGGTGGATAATTGTTAAATTATGCCTCGAGTTTAAATTTTCACGAACTCGATCCATAGAATGATTTTGATTTGATCAAAATATTTCCTATCTTATTCAAAATTGGTTTTCTTGTTATTCTAAGTTTGACTAGGATTACTTTTGCACAAAAGGATAAAAACAAAGATTTCTTCTTTTATCTATAGAAGAAGCCTAATAGTGTTGGGTTTACACATATATATAAAAAGCAAAGGTTTCTTCAGTATATAAGAAAAGAGAGGCCGTGCACAAAAATAGAAACCAAGCCAAGAAGCTACAGTTGCCGTACGAAGCATACAATAAAGAACGAAGTTCTTGTTTTTTGTATGTACGTGAGCGAATTGTAGGGGCTTGAACACTCGATGATTTTGTGCTGTGAGTTTCATTATTTATTTGTAAACACTCTGGGTTTGGGTTTAAATCTAGGTGTGGAAAAACTCGAGCGTGTGAATGATTGTAACTCTAATTCTCCAATTATAGTGGATGATTTGCTACTGGCTCTCCCCATGTTGTAGGTACCAATTATTGGACCGAATCACATAAATTTCTAGTGTCCTTATTATTTCTCGTTTATTTCTCTAGTATATTTCATGTTGACATAAATTGCAATAACAGAATTTTCAAATAATAATCAGACAAGCAAAAGTCCCAAATCACAATCAAGAAATATAAACCCAAACTCTTATACCAATTGTTAAAAGTAATATGCGGAAATGACAGGATCTTGCAATTTATGTCAACACGAAAAATACTAAAAAAATAAACAAGAAACAATAAGGGCACCAAAAATTTACGTGATTCAGTCCGAGTATTGATACCTACTTCCACGAGGAGAGCAAACAGCAAATAATCCACTATAATCGGAGAATCAGATATACAATCACCCACACACTCAAGTGTTCCCCACACCTAAATTTAAACCCAAACCCAAAGTGTTTACAAATAAATAATGTAAACTCACAGCATAAAATTACCGAGTGTTCAAACCCCTACAATTCGCTCACGTACATACAAAAAACAAGAACTCCATTCTTTCTTGTATGCTTTGTACGACAACTATAACTTCTTGGCTTGGCTTCTATTATTGTGTAGCGCTCTCTTTTTCTATACGCTGAAGAAACCTTTGCTTTTTATATATATGTGTAAACTTAGCACTACTAGGTTTCTTCTATAGATAAAAGAGGAAACATTTGTTTTTATCCTTTTGTGTAAAAGTAATCCTAATCAAACTAAGAAAAACAAGAAAACCAATTTTGAATAGGATAGGAAATATTTTGATCAAATCAAAATCTTTCTATGTATCAAGTTTGTGAAAATTCAAACTTGACACATAATTTAATAAAACCAATCAAGATTGAGTATGCAATCGGATGAATAAATCACACACGTGCTCAAATTGACCATTGTACAATAGGTTTCAAACTTTTCTAGACAGTTATACCACCTCGTCAATATGCTGCATTTTATAGAATTTAGGGTAGATAAGAAGTAAAAGATTTTCACCAACCACATTAAAGCTTGTCATTTTACATCGTGTAAGATCTAACCACCTACGGGTAGATTATGTTTCAAGCATTGGCTCTGGTGCGAGTACTACTCTATTAATAAATTGCTCTTTTATTTTTCTTCCCCATCTGGATTTTTTTTTTATCAGCAAATTCTTCACAACAAAAAACACTGGTCTAAAAAATAATGAGGTTCCATAAAGTACTAAGAAGAGTAGTAAGCTAATTACTAGGGAGGTAATTACATCTATAGCCTTAGCTTTTCAGTCCGTTACTTTGTTTGCTTCTCTCGAACAATGGGCTATTAGATTAGGGTTTTCAAATTGGGCCATCTCTAATTTGCAGGCTTTGATAATAGCATCCTCCTCCCATCAAGTCTTTTCTTGATCTGTAATTGCCCTGATCACATTGGGTTGAAATCGCCCCTGCTCTCCTCCACGACGGGCTCCCAACCAACTTTGACCTCTGCTTTGTTTTTCTCACGTGGTGGCCCAAAGCAAGGGGAGAGCAGGGCCACGTGGCGGCGCCCCCTCCTTCCCGTCCCCCTGTGGGTCCCCGTGGTGGGTCCCATGAATCTAAAAGGAAGCCAGAGAGAGGTTGCTGCTACTTTATCAAGAAATAAAGAAGGCACGTGTTATAAGGCAGACAATTCGCTTCAAGTGAGGTTTATTTAACGCATACCCACACATATATGTTTTAAGTTTATGGGTTTTAGGTAATCGACATATTCCTAAATCTTTTGATAATTTGACAAATATAAAGTCATTTCGATCAATTTTAATCAAAAATCAATCAAAAAAATTCTGAATTTTGCTCTTTCTTTGCCTCTCTTTTTTTTTTATTCTATTTTCCTTCTTCTCGCCGTTGCTCACTAGGGGTGAGCGGTTCCAGGTTCCTTACAGGTTCCGCTTGGAACCTGGAACCTACCCTCGGGTACGGGTTCCTCATTTTTGGAACCCTGGAACCTACCCGTCGAAATCGGAACCTAGAACCTACCCTCTCACAGGTTCCGGTTCCGGTTCCAGGGTCCAACAGGTTCTTTTTTTTTTTTTTTCATTTAAGTGGAACCGATTCTGGTTCCCAAAAAAGAGGAACCGGGAACCGGAACCTCCCTCCCTAGAACCGGGAACCGTGATCATCCCTTCCAACATAGTCTTTATCAAATGACAATGCGCACGCGTGTGTGAAAATGGCAACACATTGGTCAATCCATCATTATCACACAAGTAGTTGTTCACATTTTTCAGCATATAACAGCACAAGCTCATAAAACAACATAAGATGGCAAAACACTTGCCTCACCAACAACAGTCAAGGAGGAACCAACAGGAAGAACACGCTCAATCCTCTTGACCCCAAGCATCTGGCATAAAAACAGAAGGTGAATATATGAAAAAGAATCAATTGAATCCTCAATAAGCTTGGCCTACAATCCATCAACGAAGACTTCGCTAAACAGGAAGACATGAGAGAGACAAACCTTGAGACCCTGAAGATAATCTAATGTTCCTCGTACAAGAGATCGTCCAGACTCTTCAAAAACTTCACTTGCAATGTTTAGTTCAAAACCTAAGGCTCCTCGGGCCCCCACTACATGCACACGGCCAGTACCATCATCCTACGCATATGAACAAGACATAATCAAGGCCTATTTTTAGATCATCATTTGGACTTAGAGCAGAAAGCAACATGTTCTCAAAAAGTAGAAGAGAAGACTCCAATCTTTCTTGATAAGATAACCTCGCAACTAGTCAGCTATGCAATCAGTATTAAGCAAACTTACGCAACACCATTTTCTCCATCAAGATCTTTTAGAATGAGATAGGTTGACTTTTCAATTACCAAGAACTCATATGATAAATTAGAAAAGAGAAAGTGACCCCACGTTGGCAGAGCTTGACCCTTGTTTGGTAAAATTATGGGAATGGAGACAGAAAACCCCACGGTGAGAACAGTTCTTCATAAAAAAAGAACATCAAATCCACTCATTGCTGGAGGTTGAGGCAACAGAAAAGGACGTACGCATAAGAATTATAGTGGTGAGAAGCATTGAGAAAGGTACGGGTATCAAGTATCAAAGTTATTCCAGATTGCCATGCAGAGGTGCATGAACATGGAGACACATGGATTTGCCTAACTAACAGCAAGTGAATTTGCACAAATACACCACAAAGAAGCCAGTGAAGGAGAAAATACGTAGCTAAAAGAAAAAAAGGTAGAGGCAGTGTACTCACCTGGATGCTTTCTTTTAGAGAAGTGGAATAGCTCCAACCCAAAAGTAATTTGGAAACTGGCACGGAAGCATTTGCCTTCAAGGTTCACCATTTAAATGATATGGAATGAATCTGCAAATTTTCTTTAAATGACTCCAAGCTACATAAGTTCCGTGCCCACAGGATCAATTGAAAAATGAACGGAAAGCATTTTCCGAGTGATGGGCTGGAATTTGGTGCTCCAGATCTGCATGAAAACATAAAGTCAAAAGTCTTGCAATTCTTGCCACTTGAACATGGCAAAGTCTCAAAATCAAAGATTTTCCTTCTCAGCAAACAGGAATTTGGAAAACAGGTGCAGAAAGACAAGAATGAGAAGGATGGCTGCTGGTGAAGATGGGAATAATTGAGCATCATTTGCTTCTCGTGAGGGAAAAGGGTCAGGCAGTACTTGCGTGTAACTCTAGACTCATGGTGAAAACTGATGAACCAATATCTTGAGATACAACATGGAGACATGTTGTCAGAAAACCATTATTCTAAGTCAAGTTCCTTACATGTTTGTACTCTGTGCTCCCAACAAATATTTTGAAGGCTTCAACCGCAAAAGAATAAAGTAAAAACAAAACTAGCACTAATTGAAATTCATGCCATCTGATAAGATAGAAAGCCAAATGACAGCTCACTTGAACGGAATCTTATCACAACACCATGTGTATACTCCATATTACTGGTGGAATTGAAATTCAACCCTGAAAGTTAAAATCAATGAAAACAATGGTTACCGAGACCAGAGTACAATAATTTTCTGCTAAAAAGGAAAAGAGTACCGAGAGCACCAACGACGTATTTCAGTTGACAGCTATTTAGGTTCCATTTTAGAGGCTGAAAAGACCAATAAAACCGCATGAATTCCTTGTTTCAAGCATTGCTTCTTTGGGTTCTTGAGCATCTACACAGAATAGTGGAATTATTTGGACTGTCCATCTAATGAGATATTGTTCCAATTGCTTGCAGGTTTATTACAAGTTTAACAGTAAACATAGGTGAGGCTGCACTTACCGAAGTAGAGGCAGGCAAGCAGAGCCGCGGGGGAGCGGCGAGCAGACGAGCGGAGTGGCGGGCGAGCGGAGCCGCGGGCGGGCGGAGTCGCGGGCGGGTGGAGTCGCGGGCGGGGGCGGAGCTGCGGGCTGGCGGAGTCGAGGGCGAGCGGAGCTGCGGGTGGGCGGAGTCGCGGGCGGGGGCGAAGCTGCGGGCGGGCGGAGTCGCGGGTGGGAGCGGAGTCGCGGGCGGGGGCGGAGCTGCGGGCGGGCGGAGTCGCGGGTGGGGGCGGAGCTGCGGGCGGGCGGAGCTGCAGGCGGGCGGAGTCCCAGGCGGGCGGAGCTGTGGGCGAGCAGAGTCCCGGGCGGGCGGAGCTGCGGGCAGGCAGCGAGTAGAGCAGCGGACGAGCGGCCACGAGCGGCGGGCGGCGAGCAGAGCGGCGGACGAGCGGCCACGAGCGAGGGGCGACGGTCGAGGTTCAAGGCAGTGCCGCAAAGAAGAAGAATTGAAGAAGTTAGGCGTGCTGCGTGAATCTGGGGAGAGAGGGAAGAGATTAGGGTCAGTCGGTCAGAAACTTAGAAGTTAGAATTAGGGATTTTTTGGGAAAGACTAAGGCCCAAGGGGGAGGTGTAGACCGGTTCCGGTTCGGTTCCGATTCCCGGTTCCGGTTCCGGTTCCGGTTCCGGTTCTATGAGGAACCGGGAACCGGAACCGGAACCGCCGGTTCCGGGAAATGAGGAACCGGGAACCGGAACCGGTCTCCCTAGAACCGGGAACCGAACCGGACCCTCCGGTTCGGTTCTCCGGTTCCCGGTTCTACCCGGAACCACGCTCACCCCTATTGCTCACAGCCATAGGCAAGGATTGTCTTTGCCAAATCTAGCGAGGAGTGGTTGACGAGGATCATTGAGGCCTTCCTCCCCTCCCCACTGGTAGAGGTAAATAGGGGAAAAAAAAGGAAAAAAAGGGGGAATTCAAAAAACTTTACAAAAAATTGCTACAATTGTTTAGTCAACAATTTTCAGGCAATTTGGCTAGAATGACTATGTCAACAAATCATCAAAATATTTAGGGAAAATTCCAAATAAGGGTTCAAAGTAACTTCATTTTCTCAAATAAAAGCCTAAAATTAACTTCATTTTAAATAACGGATTAAAGTGATTATATTTATTTCAAATAAATATCTTGCCTTACTAGCTCACCAACCAAGAATATTTTTGTCAAAACACAACTTAGATTTAAATTTAAATTTAAATTAGATTAGATTTAAAAAGTAAAATTACAAAATATATATAGGCTAGAAGGCTTTCTCTCGCCTATGGCCACTGATAGGAGATTACCTGTGGCATCACCCATCGCTAGTGAGGTAGCGGCAATAGCCAACGACCCTCGCCGATCAAAGGTGAGGGCCAACAAGCTTTCGCTACAAACGGGAAATGGTGCAACCTTCTTCCAAATCTAGGTAAGGGTCATTGGCCCTTATGTAAGCTTGGCAGCCCTCGCTAGCACCCCCGACCTCACCACCCAAGTATGGGGGCACTAGGCGAGGGTCACCAGTCTTGCACAAGGGTAAGGGTTGCCGCCACCCATCGCCATCACCACCGCCCCATCAGTGATGGGCGGCAACTATATTTTTCTTTTTCTTTTTGTAATTTTCGTTTTAAAATATATTTAGATTTAAATTACGTATTGACAAAAATATCTCTAGTCAGTCAAAAAATTTTGTTGATCAGTGAGCTAATGAGATTAGGCCCTTATTTGGAACAAACATAACCATTTTAGACTTCCTTTAAAATTAACATCACAACTTCATGCCCTTATTTTCTCAAATAGGGGCATTTCGTGCCCTTATTTGAAATTTCTCAAAGATTTAAAGTTAAATTTATCATATTCAAAAGTTTATAACATAATAGGTGTAATTTCCGAATGATATCATCAACGGAAAGCATGCAAACAAAATGAGCCATAATAGTTGCATAATCGAACCAACCAACACATCCATTAAAGGGCAAATTTTTCGAAATCATGAACACAAGGTGGAATTTGACTGGGTATCAAGAAATTCATATCAAACCATTCAAGTGGCCCGATTCGGAAATAAAATGTTGTTGAAAATTTCCTTTAAAAAAATCGAAGAAAAACCTTTAAATTTTTTTTCTTAATTTCTGCTTTTCGGCAGTGTTGTGTTTTTGCGGTACAGAGCGAAGGGGGGCTTTGGGCGGGAAAGTTTGAGTTTGAAGAAGCGCCCCTGGAGATTGTCGTTAATTACATCGACGCCCTCGTTAAGTTGAGTTGACGACTTTGACCCTGCGCCCCGTCACATCGTCCACGTCTCCGGAATTGATGGAAATTCTTTCGATCTCGTCCGAACTTCACGTGGTCCCATAAAAAAATTCAACGGTTAAATCTGGGCTAAAAATTCAACTGTATTATATTTATCTAAAATTCGGAAGAAAAAATAAAAAAAATCAGAGAAGCATTCCGAACCTCATTACATAATAGAGTAGGTGTTTGCAGACAACGGTGGAATTTGATGCGTCTACGTATGCTCCCACGAGTAGTGCCCTAAAACCACAGAAGACAGAAGAGAAACCCCATGGCGAATCTTCTTCCGACAAGCTCCACACTCTTGAGACTTGAGAAAAATTACGTAGAGCGGAGACGAAGTTTATGAAATTCAATAAGTATGGCTTGAGGTCAAGTTTAAATTCTCGAAATATACTTTTGCCAAGATAAAACCGTGTTCAATTTATATGAGACTATAGTCTTAGTAATCCTAAGGAGATGATTGTCTTCTGAAGATCCTCTCTTAATAATATATTAGACGACTCTGACATTTCTTCACCTTTTGTGATAGTAGGGTTTTTGAAGGGGTTCATCGCTCATCAATGGAAGCATGCAAACCACAACTTCTGTGTTTTCGACCTTGTTAATATTTTCGATATTGAACTCAAAGTCTCCATCTTCGGAAGGAACGTCAAGACTCAGGGGTAAACTTTGGTAGGCCGACTGAAATTTTTCTGCTTCGCTACAGTTTATTTAATTAATCAGATAAAAAGAAAAGCAAAACAATCCTACCGCAACCAATTTAATGATGATGTATTTCCTTAATATATTTTTTTGGGAGTTGTGAGCATTACACAGGGAAAATTGCATCTTCCAAAATTCCAAATAAATGGGTTGCCTAATTTTCAATCCCTTTGTATATCGCGTCTTTATTCGACAAAATATCCAATCGAACTCATGGCTAGCATGGAATCAATTGAATAGAAGGTCAAAAGCAATCCTTATCCATTGTCCATATGGAGAGTTGATATATAACAGAAACATTATTATCTTCTTTTCAGTAATATCTGTCTCGATTGAGATGAATGAAATTATTACATGTAAAGAGAAAATGAGAGTTCAGTGTTCATGTAAAAAGTCGGGATAAATTTCTCAAACGAATAATGTGAAATTCAATTTTGTGGGTTCTTTTTTATTATTTTTATTTTTTGGCAGCATTAGATGTGTAAGGCAAAAACTGGTTTTGGAGGGAAGATAAAGTAAGCGGTTCTCTTCTCATGGGCGGAAACTGTAATTTGAGATGGACGGTCCTGATTGGAATGATGCCGCACGTGGAATTTGGAATCTCAGGGGATGAAGACGTGCGTGATAGTGCGCAGGTGAATAGGGGCCAAATCCTGGGCTTGAACTTTGGGCTTTTCCTACGATTCGAATGGTCTGAACGACCCAAATCCAAATGATTAAACAATATAATTCTAAATTCATGAACTTAATTAAGGAGCTTATCTCTTTGGACAAGAAAAAGTCCTCTTCACAAGCCATCAACCATTCTTTTTCTTTCTTCCATTTTTATTTTTGGCAACTATAAGCAGTGGAATGGCCATTTTTCTTATTATTTTTCGATGCTACGGAAGTGAACGATGGGACGAGAAATGCCTGCTTGATGAATTGATTTATTCTGGCGTACTATGTGATGTTAACAAATAATTGGACGGTTTTCCACTTTCGTTTTGGATTCATAGAAAGGGTACTGCATAAAAAAATACTTAAATTGATCCTATTTATGACTAATCTCTCGTTTTCCTTGTCCAATTTCTAAAGCTAGTAAAGTTAAGAAAGTCACAAACCCATGTGGGATGATTAATTCCCCTATGTATAAAGTTAGGGGTAAAATCAGCAGGAGTATTATAACTTTCATACGATAATTTTTTTCCTACTTACTTGAGTGCCTCAACTTTGTAAAATCAATCGCTTTAGTGTCATCGGTGATTTGCCTCATCGAAAAATCTAATATGAACTTGGTTATCTTACGTGACTTCGTCAACACTAATGTAGATAATTTTTAAAAAATTTTTAAAGTTATTATTATTATTTTTTGAATTTTTTTTAAGCCCAATGAGGTTCATAGTGACCCTTGTTGACCACGAAACCCTAGCCCTTAGCCACGAAAGCCCTTGCCAAATCTAGGTGAGGCCGCCTCGCCCAAGTGCCCTTACCTAAGGCCATTGCAGCCAATTTCATGGCCTTACTGCAGCCAAAGGTGAGGTAGCCCTTGCCTAAGAGACCCTTGTCAGACTTGGGGAAAAAAGAGAGAAAAAAAGAAGCAAAATAAAATCAAAAAATTCATGAAAAGATCCACATAGGATAATTTGCCAAATTGACATTTTGTTGTTGTTCTCCCTATAAAGTTAGAACAATATCTAAACAAAACAAATAGGAAGCAAGCAATGTATCAAGCATATAGTTTCTAGGGATTTGCAAAATGGACCGCCTAAATCAGAAATCGCTTGGATCGAACTAGACCAATCAATGCCGTTTAGTTTTCGGGAGTGTTAATCTGATTCTCGATTTCTAAAAATGAAACTAGTGTCTAGGCAATCTGGTTCCCAGTTCTAAGAAAGAATCAGACTAGACCGATTATATATACATTTGTTTATTATTTCTTCAAAAAAACTTGTAAAATATAAACTAAATACTATTTTGTTCAATGATATTATAAGCTAGAGCACAATAACCCTTCGTTCATTATCACTTTTGTTAATATCTTAAAATTTGTCACTCTTTCTTGTTGTGCATAGCCTTTCTTTAGTGGGAAAAAAAAAAAAGACTGGTCCACTAGATCGAATCGGGCCGGACCGAAACTGACGGTCTGGTCCAGCTCCCATTCTTAGAATCAAACGATCCGATCCCTAATTCTCAAAACTGGAAACCAATCCTTCTAGTCAGATTTTCAATTCCACATGAAATCAAAAACTGGACAGGAAACCAATCATCCCAACAACTTCTCAGGAAGAAGAATAAAATACTAAAGAGGCACGTTCTTGGAGCTTTTTGTCTCCAACTATCTCTAGTTCTCCTTTGTTGTGGGAAAAACTAAATACTTTACTTTAAATCAAGAGCAGGCCCCTTTTTAATATTTTCGTAAACTATATTCTCCTTTGTTATGGGAAAAACTAAATACACTACTTTTAATCAAGAACAGGCCCCTTTTCAATATTTTCATAAACTATAAGAAAGAATTATTGTTCCCAGCAGTCCATTAATATCCTAATAATCATTTCTCCCAATGTAAAGCATTCCTGTCCAGAAAATATTGTTATCCAAGCAAGACAAATGCGGTACTCCGAATTATAATTGACACATGATCAGACATGTTATTTTACAATCTTCAAGATACATTCAATGGAGTTCCACCCAAAAGATACCATCAATTTCTCAGTGATGGGATTATCCAACTCTAAAGCTTGACAGTCTATTATAGTAAAATCATTGTCAATCAAAATCATGCACTGGATAGAAGTACAAATTGAAGTTGTGTTGAAAAAATTGGACTGCTGCAAACAAGATTCTCAAAGTTTCAATCAAAATCATGCACTGGATAGAATGGGCTGATGGATCTTGCATTAATAGGAAATTTTATCCCCCCAAAATCTGAAGCCAATTGATCCTTTCAAAACTCTTTGTTCATTAAGTTTCAAACGCTTTTAGCTATTAACCCATAATTTATCTCATCTTGACCATTGCAACGTGCTCCATTCCATCTAATATCAACCTATAGCAATGGGCTGCGAATTCCCCCCCCCAACGGTGTTGGTAATCTTGCCGCAGCAGCACGTTGAAGTAATTTATCTCTTTTCCGGCGTACCCGTAAATTTATGCATCTGTAGCACAGTGAAATAATTTCTTAATCACACATTCTAAGAAGCTTCTTAATAGCGATCAACTAATAATTATGCATGGGTCATGAAATAAGGTAAATAAAACAAAATGTACATAAAAATAACAGTAGTCATAGCCTCATTGACATGACTTGACAAGAATCCTGATCACTTATAACCATATAATAATCTGACGACACCATATACATATATTAAAAAAAGATTGGGAACTACCCGTCCCAAGGACTATTTGTATTGGATTGCGGGGAAGAGAAATACTCAACTGATTAGATCAGCCATAGATACAATCTTTCGAGTTCTCCCACTGCACAAACTCACAAGGCTTAGGCAATTTTGCTAGGGATCCATCATCATCCACTACCTCACACAGAATTGCCCCCATTTCCAATCCAACTAACATAGCAAGGTTGACAGAAACCTCTATATACCCTACTCTTTTCAGGACACCACCCTCCCTGTACTTCAATAGGAAAATATGTCCCAGAGTGTTGAATTATTCATGTTTCAAATCTCCTGATGCAAGAGCCCAAATCTTTGTTGCCCTGTCAAGACCTGATAAGTCTATAGCCGTCCCACACTTTGCATCCTGTAACAACATCTAATTACTTACTAGCTTATCCCCATTATGATTGTCACGCATTCTACATCTGCGCCTTACTATCCAAATTTTTCCCAAGTTGATTTGCTTTCAGCAGAAACCACAGGATATGTTATCTTCCTTCAAGTGTTCATGGCTATATGTGTAAATTAGGACACAAGGCCAGAGGGTTGACCGAGGCAACAGCCACCATGAATTAGAAATCTATGATTTCGAGTTTAAGCATAAATGCCTCCCCAAAATGACTAATTGATACATTCTCTGGACACAATGACTACTGCGACGGAATATCTTCATTGTTTTTTATAGGGACGTCATTAATAGCGTTCGTCGAGATATAATTCTCTACCAGCAGCTTTGACTGCTGTCCTGGTGAAAGGGTGGATGGTTATTCAAATGTAAATGTTGATTGAGGTTGCTTTCGGAGAATTCCTGTCCAACAAATATAGAATCTAATAGACAATAAAGAGCAATTCCCTACTAATACGAATTAAAGACACGTGCGATTGCATCTTCCCTTAGCTCCCAAGCACTTCGATCCTTGGACCATGTTCTCCTTCTAATCCTTGACGTCTGGCTCTTCAGGCTCTATATCCTCTCTTATTCTGCTTTTACTACGATGTACTACAATTATTATAGTACACAAGTATCATCAAATGAGATTAGATGTCGCTGCATTTTTGGGTCCATATGTAAAGTGCAGTTATGAAGGTTGTGCCAGTTTGGTTTTTTGTTTCCCCAATTCAAACCAAACAGATTACGTCACATGTATCTTAAGAATCCAAGACCATTTGTAGGGAGAAGTTGGACAATTTACTTAATGACGTTGGATTAGATTGTTAGAGATGGATCAAACGAGGAAACTATGTTGACGAGGAGTTACTAACATGGCGATAATGTGTCTAATTCAAAGAGGACTAACCGATGGTGATTGTACGGTTTTGCCCATTTTGATATGATGAACCTATAAATTGAACGGTTTCGCCATTTTGATATGATGAACCTGTAAAAGTGTTCAAGTTCTAAAATGTCACAAGATAGTTTTGTAGTTTTCTATAACTAATCGGAGTGTATGAAAAGAATATTGATAACTTCATATTTTCACCGGATTCGTATATGCCTCTTGTATTGATTACGTGTACCCTATTGCAGAGTGACTAGAGTCAAAGAGCATAGGAATGAAGGAAACGGATTCCCGAATCTAAATATCGAACTAATTGAATATCAATCAATAAAAAATGTGGAAACGGCCCAAAGACACGTATAATACCGGTCAGAAAGCATATCACTTAAATGGACATACCTTATTAGCCACGGATTAAATTCTTCCTTTGCAATGACGAGAGTTCTTGATTTTGGGGCAAAAAATCTACACTTGAGAGAACTATTTCCTTTTGTTCTTGTGCGGGAGATATCTCAACGTTTGAGAGAGTTAAACTGTTAACTTCTCCACAAAAAAATAACTACCTCTCTCATGGGCCTTTTGAAATGGGCTGGGTTTAGCCCAACATGGACCCATAATTAATAGCTAAACCCATCACATAGGATTGGCCATCTTTTGTCATGAAAGGAAAAAGTGGTAAGGTTCTAATATACATTCCTCACGAGCTTATCTCAAATATAAAGCCAAAGGACATGCTATTATCATTAAAGAGTTCATGGCTAACCGAGCTTCCTAATGACGAAGTCGCAGAACAGCATTTGAAATACAGCCTTTATGCTAGGTTTTTTGTTTTTGGCTTTCCCCGTGCCAACTTGAATGTAATTCTTTATGATTAATTAAAGTTTCCTATTTTATTGTCAATTCTTTAAGGCATTGTAGAAATGGAAAAATAGTCGAATCATAGTGAAATCTTATTGGACAAACGTGAATTCTCTCCTCCACATAGCCAAGGATGCTAATCGAGCCGCAAGTCGGGTGGCGAAAGCCCATTGGGTTGACTCTCTTTGCCTGAATTGGCTTTCTAAGTCTCCCTATTTTCTTTGGTCTCTGTTATGTTTCAACTTCAAACCCTTGTATGGTTTAATTTCCCATCATTAACGAAAGTTATGCCTTTTGCAACCCTTCAAAAAAAAAGTGCCACAACCATCGATACAAAAATTATTTATATTCCTCGCCAGTTGATAATTGATTGATACATAATGAAATTTTAGGCTAGAGGATCATCATTCTAATTGGACATGTCAATGGAGTCTTTTTATCTCACGCTTGAAAGTTGAAACCTACCCCTTAATTCAACTATAAAAGTCCAAGTGAAATAAATTTGTAGCATTGCCTTTTGTTATTGTGAACGTGTTGACTAGAACAATGCAATAATTACACATACATGAGAACACTAAAGTTAGTGCATTGGAAGCTCCATAATCTCCTAAATCGATTGTTTAATAAGAGTATTCTACAATGATTGATAGATTTTTCTTGGAAATATTTTTCTCCATAAATTAAATATAATAATGGGGACAGAAAGTATGGCTAAGTGTTAAACTCAGCCATATTTTCTCGCCCCATGTGGGCCCGTAGTCCACATGTGTACGACACGTGTCTAATTTTGAGTGGTGAGTTACACCACCTGCATAGAGTATGAGACTCAGCCAATATTTTTCCGCGTCAAATATCTATCCCTAGAAAGAGAGAGCGAGGTTCTATTTCTGGGAGACCATTCGATTGTTTTCTTTGACCCCTTTTTTTTTTTGGTGGGGGAGGGGTGGGGGCTTGCCGCCGTCCGATCTCTTTCTCTCTCCAGATTTGAACTTTAGAAGCATTCGATGACATAGGGACAAAGGTGGAGCCCCTCTCTCTCTCGTTTGGAGGGAGGGGCCCAAATGCTTACCATCTCCTCATTATACTAATGGCACGGTTAGAGATATATTTAGAATAATACTAGTAGATTGATTAAGACTGATAAGCGAAATCAGTGTGCCGAAGGATGCGACAAATTAAGGATAAATATTACATAAGTGGGTCATATTCAATTTCCAATAATAATGTAGTATATTTGATTTTATAAACCAGTCTCGAAAAATTTGAGGTTTATGATGCATAAATTATGAAGAATAAAATCATTTTTTCGGATGGGTCTTGGATTATGCGTGAAATCTGATGTGATTTATGATCTGCATGAAATAAAAACCTCATTAATAGAGTAGAATCAATAGAAAAAAAAGTCTCTATGTAATAAAAGTTTCCTAATGATTATGGAGTGAGGTATCCAAAATGATTTTCTTTTCAATTTTTTGCAACTTGAATCTTCACTCATCTTGGATACTTCTTGTTCCAATGGTGGTCCTCACCTCTTTGATTCTCTAGTCTTCAAATACGGTGTCGTGATTTAGAAGGTTTTAGAGAGAGAAAAAAAAAACATCTCCTTCACTCACCTTAGAAATGTTAATAAAGACACTCCAAATTCGAATATTTAAATAAAGAACATAAAATGTTGCCTTTCCGAGAAAACTGATTTTAAAGAGAAATTTAAAAGAATTAGCTACATTAACCTTATCCTTGAAATTTTTGTTGAAACTATTTCTACTTAGAAGAGTCGGTCTACTTAACAAAAAGGTAAGTTTTCCATGGGAAATTGGCAATTCAACACAAAATTTGAGGTGCTCAAAAGATAAGAAGTATACCATTCATTAACAAGTATCTTCGCTACACTTCTTCAGTAAATTTTATTTAGAGCAATTCAGTTCTCAGGATACCGATTGTATATATAGAAGAGCAATCGATATAATATCATCAGATTATTCGTTCGAAATTTAAACAAGTCAATATTATAATTGGTCAAAATTTGTTGCTCTCATTTTTCATCAATGAAATGTACCCAACAATTATTCGAGGGTCCTTAAGTGATATCTATGGATGCCAAGATTTTCGAATTCGGGTCAACCCAATATATTATATTTGTTTTTTCTTTTCAAATTTCCGAACCTCAAATTCTTTTTTAATGAATTACAACACTAGTTTAGTGGTGGGAAGATCTCCACTTTCAAGAGAGACGAGTGAACAGTCTCGTTACATAATCTTTTCCCTAGAAAAGAGTTTCCCATAGATTTGCGCAATTCCTATATTTCTTGGAAAGAAAATATAATAACATTTAAGGACACACGAAAACGGTATAGAGTTCAGCGCTGAGGCTGCAAAGTGATCTTAAAAGGTCTTCCCAAATTTGGTCTTTTCGAGGCCCTCTCCTCAAGTCAAATAGTTAAAAATTTGTACCCTTCTTCCAAATCCCATGTTTATAAATCCACCCTTATTTTAATGTCTACCCCCACCACGTGGAGTCCACCCACCATAACATATGCCCAGAAAAAAGAAAACAACAGCCATGCATTATTAATGCAACCATGTGCACGGGAAAGTAAAATACAACGAAGACAGAACAACGGTGCCGCCCTCTTCCTCTTTCCCATGGCTGCTCCGCCCTCCGCCTCGACGACAGCGGCCGAGGGCCGCCCCGCAACTCCTCCTCACCGCGCCCGCCCGCCTCGGACGCAGGCCCCCCTTTCAAATCCGCAGCCACGGGGCGGATCCTCCCCTCGCTTTGTAGTACTGAACGGCGTGGCCATGACTTTAGGGGCCATGACTTTGGTAGCCATGACGGGGCTGACCCTCTTCGGTTGCATCCTGACCGAATCTGAATCTGATTTCCCCACTCTGAAAGTGGCCGCCCTGAGTGTGTCCAACCTCACGGCCAACGCATCCGGCGGGGCTACCTGGAAGGCCGCCTTCTTGGCGGAGAGACAGCTGGACTTGGGGGACTTCTTCTTCCGCGAAGTCCATTGCTTCGTTTACTACAACTGGGACCCAAGGCAACCCCTGGCAGCGGCGTCGGCGGAGCCGTTCGCGCTGCGGGGTGCGGGGAGGACGGTGATACAGGCGACGATGAAGATGGAGAGGGCCGAGGCGGTCGAGGACATTGATAGGGAGCGGCGGTCCGTGGGGACGGCGGCCGTCGGATTGGGGCTGAAGATGCGCGGCAGGTACGTCTTTAAGGGTTGGTGGAAGAAGAGCTATGGCTCTATCGAAGCCCACTGTGACAACCTGAAGGTGGCTTTCGCGAATTCCACGACGGAGGGCACCTTAGTCACCGGAGGTAATATAGTGACTGGCGATACTCCTCCGTCCGATGGTATCCCGTCGTGCTACTACGACGATGTCGACTGAGTCCGGCCTTCCGTCCCCCGACCCCCCACCCGCTTAGGAGTAAGCTGTTGATGTTATTAGGGTTTACGAGTCTTGCTTTCTTTTCTTCTTCAGTCATGCAGGATTTAGTGATAGTTATTACCGCTCTACTGTTAATGTATATGGATGATGATGATTATTATGATGATGATCATGAGGATTGAGGAGTATATATTTGCCTGTGAAGTGCATTTCCGCTAAGGACGGATGAAGGTTTCGTTCCCTGAAAACGCTTCGTCTCCTTCGGAAGCTCTCGTCAATGTCTCCAAGAAGAATCCGACCAAAAAAAAAAAAAAAAGGGTCTCCATGAAGAAGATTCTTGGGTCTCAGTCGCTTGTCTCCATCTCAATGAATGCACAATTAAGACCACATGCCAAAGAAAGTATCTCGCGGAGTCAGAGAGAGGAGAGAGAGAGAGAGAGAGAATTCAATCTTTTGCATTGAATGAAGAAGATTTGGTAATTGCGTGCAAAGTGAAATTTGAGAGCACGCGCCCTGTCGTCTTTGATGGGCATAAAATATTCGAACTAAAACAGGCCACGTTAATCAAACTTGTTAATCAAACTTGTTACAGCCGGCGACCCTCTCGACGGAGATGTCACTGGGCCTGAACGACACCGTTTAAGCATTGCTAAAAATTCACGTGTAAGTGCACCGAATAAATCAAAGCCTATGCACTTAATTAAACATTACCTTTCTGGAAAATCAATAAATTGAAAACAAAAGGTAATTGAACAATTAATAATAAAACATAATTCAATGAAAAAAGGGGCCTAAATAATATGCATGAAATACACGATACATTGCTCAAAATTGAAATTAGAAAATAGTATGATTAGTAAATTTTTCTTATTTTTCAAACGAAACTTTAGGCTTCTTATACTGGGTAGAGCAAGATGGGTACAATTGAGATTCTTGAACCGACGGTAAATTAAACGATCGGACTCCCTCTCACTTTGGCAGCACTCCATGTCCCCTGTGCTTTAAATTAGTAGAGAACGATTGTGCCTCTCTCTAGTCATGCGATCTTCCTCTCCTTCGCTGAATTTACGTTAAAAATCAGTAAACAGCACAGAATGCTCTTCCAAAGCCGGCCCTTCTTTTGAAGGATCAAAGCCAGCACTACAGAACCGAGGCATAAATTCACCGGCCCAAAAAAATTGTAATGCCGCTCAATGGGACAAGTCCATTGTTGGCGTTATATTTCTGGACGTTGAAGAACTGCGTAGCGATCTTGAGAGCGTCGGCGTACTTCTTCCAGACGGCACCGGGCAGGCCGGGGACCGGAGCCGCCTCATTGCCACCGCCGCAGCCGCCATGGCCAGATCTCTTCTTGATGGTGATGACAGTTTTTACGCTCGAGCGGTCCACTTGAGTTCCCCCCCACGTACGGACCGACCAGGCGACGGTAGCCTCTTCAGGCGAAATTACCGTCGGCGTTCGGACCGGTCCGCCAGATCCGACGTGGGGGCCCACGAGCCATTGTCGCTATTCGCCTCTGGACCGCGGACACGTGTCCCACATGAAAGAGTTGATCGGCAATTTGCCTTCGGCAACAGTGGTGAAGAAAAATGGCGAGTGGGATTGACGCGCGCGTTATAAGGCTGACAATTCGATTCAAGCAGGGCTTAAATTTATCTAAAATTCGGAAGAGAAAAGAAAAGAAATCAGAGACGCATTCCAAACCTCATGACATAACAAAGTTGGTATTTGCACTTTAAAGACAATGGAGGAATTTTTATGAAGTTCAATTTCTCTAATAAATACATTAGGCGATAATTTAGAAAATATTTTCCGGAAGTTATTTTCCGCAAAACGAATGGAGCCTAAATGAATTCGCATAGTTTGAAAGGTATAGCAATTTTAGTAAATTATTGCCGGTTTATGACAAGGTTAATAAATTTATAGGAGGTTATTAACTCAATAACCCCATTCATTTTAATATTACAACAATACCGATATTTTTTCTCGAACTGTTATGAAATAATTAAACGAAGAAAGTTTAAATTACAATTTAGTTAAACAACAGATCATTTGTAATGTTACTTTTTTTTTTTCTTTCGCTTTCAAATATATATATTTTTTGGTTTCACTTTCAAATATGGCTTTCCTTAATATACATTGAAATGTCAATTGTAGTTATATCTTATGCTTTGAGAAAACTTACCATCATAGGGTATATTGGTCCAACTCTCGACTCAATTCTTATTAGCATCCACGCTTCTTGCAAAAGCAGACATCGATGAGACCTCCATGCCGTTTGCCTCTTCTTCCTCGTTATGGGGGGACATTAGAAGCGACCAAGCCGCGGTGTGTTAAGAAGATTATTCAACCACGACCATTTATTTACCTCTCTACTTTTTAGAATTTTAAAATACGAGAAACGAGTTTTGCACGTCAATTATCGGGACATATTTATTTACTAAAAAAATGTCGTTTTCTCTTAATAAAATTTCCCAGACCCCTGAATCCTAAATTTTCACACCTTTCCAGAACATGCTTAAAACCAACTAAAGGCAAAGCCATCGGAATCACGTAAGTTGAGTACTAAAATTAATTTGCAAGAAAAGGGCAGCAAAAATGCATATAAGAGAAATGATTTTATATAATTGAGAAAAAAAAAAGATGGCGTTCATCGAGTGCTAAAGGCAATGTATTCTTTCTGGTTGAGTTTAGCCACAAATTATTTACGTAGACGCCATCCGTCCTATATAACCTAACTGGTATTGATATGAATAAATTTTTAAAAATTTTAAAATGTATTTTCTTTTTTATCTTCCTATTTCCCTTTACTAGTTGCCATCCATTGATGAGGATTGCCCTTGCCAAATCTAATGAAGGGTGGGTGACAAGAGTTGCGACAAAATGAAAATCAGAAAGTTTTAAAAAGAATTGCAAAAATCTTTCCGCTAGAATAGAACTGATAAAAAAAAAAAACTCTACATGATAAAAGTTTCCTAATGATTATGGAGTGAGGTCTCCAAAATGATTTTCTTTTCAATTTTTTGCAACTTGAATCTTCACTCGTCTTGGATACTTCTTCTTCCAATGGTGGTCCTCACCTCTTTGATTCTCTAGCCTTCAAATACGGCGTCGTGAGTTAGAAGGTTTTAGAGAGAGAAAAAAAATCTCATTCACTTGACTCATAAATGTCAATAAAGGCACTCCAAATTCGAGTATTTAGATAAAGAACATAAATGTTGCATTTCCGAGAGAGTTGATTTTCAAGAGAAATCTAAAAGAATTAGCCACATTAACCTTATCCTTGAAATTTTGGTTGAAACTATTTCTAATCAGAAGAGTCGGTCTACTTAACAAAAAGGTGAGGTTTCCATGGGAAATTGGCAATTCAACACAAAATTTGAGGTGCTCAAAAGATAAATATATAGAAGAAGGATACCGTTCATTAACGAGCATCTTCATTACACTTTTTCAATATATTTTATTTAAAGCAATTCAATTCTCAATATACCGATTGTATATATAGAAGATCAATCAATACATTAGACATATCATGAGATTACTCATTTGAAATTTAAACAAGTTAATATTATGATTGATCAAAATTTGTTGCTCTCATTTTTCATCAATGAAATGTACCCAACAATTATTTGAGGGTCCTTAAGTGATATTTATAGATGCTAAGATTTTCAAATTCGGGGCAACCTTTTTTCTTTTCAAATTTCCAAACCTCAAATTCTTTTATAATGAATTACAACACTAGTTTAAAGGTGGGAAGGTCTTCACTTTCTAGATGGACTAGTGAACAGTCTCGTTACATAATCTTTTTCCTAGAAAAGAGTTTTCCATAAATTTGCGCAATTCCTATATTTCTTGGAAAGAAAATAGAATAACATTTAAGGACACACGAAAACGGTATAGAGTTCAGCGCTGAGGCTGCAAAGTGATCTTAAAAAGTCTTCCCAAATTTGGTCTTTTCGTGGCCCTCTCTAGTCTCCTCAAGTCAAATACTTAAAAATTTGTACCCTTCTTCCAAGTCCCAAGTTTATATAAATCGACCCTTATTTTAATGTCTACCCCCACCACCTGGAGTCCACCCACCTTAGCATATGCCCAGAAATAAGAAAACAACAGCCATGCATTATTAATGCAACCATGTGCACGGGAAAGTAAAATACAACGAAGACAGAACAACGGTGCCACCCTCTTCCTCTTTCCCATGGCTGCTCCGCCCTCCGCCTCGACGACAGCGGCCGAGGGCCGCCCCGCTCCTCCTCCTCACCGTGCCCGCCCGCCTCCGACGCAGGCCCCCCTTTCGAATCCGAAGCCACGGGGCGGATTCTCCCCTCGCTTTGTAGTACTGACCGGCGTGACCATGACTTTAGTAGCCATAACGGGGCTGACCCTCTTCGGTTGCATCGCGATTGGATCTGATTACCCCACTCTGAAAGTGGCCGCCCTGAGCGTGTCCAACCTCACGGCCAACGCATCCGGTGGGGCTACCTGGAAGGCCGCCTTCTTGGCGGAGAAACAGCTGGGCTTCGGGGACTTCTCGTTCCGCGAAGTCCATTGCTTCATTTACTACAACTGGGACCCAAGGCAACCCCTGGCAGCGGCGTCGGTGGAGCCGTTCGAGCTGCGGGGAGTGGGGAGGACGGTGATACAGGCGACGATGAAGATGGAGAGGGCCGAGGCGGTCGAGGACATTGATAGGGAGCGGCGGTCCGTGGGGACGGCGGCCGTCGGATTGGGGCTGAAGATGCGCGGCAGGTACGTCTTTAAGGGTTTGTGGAAGAAGAGCTACGGCTCTATCGAAGCCTACTGTGACAACCTGAAGGTGGCTTTCGCGAATTCCACGACGGAGGGCACCTTAGTCACCGGAGGTAATACAGTGACCGGCGATACTCCTCCGTCCGATGGTATCCCGTCGTGCTCCTACGACGATGTCGACTGAGTCCGGCCTTCTGTCCAAGCTGTTGATGTTATTAGGGTTTACGAGGCTTGCTTTCTTTTCTTCTTTAGTCATGCAGGATTTAGTGATAGTTATTACCGCTCTACTGTTAATGTATTTGGATGATGATGATTATTATGATGATGATCATGAGGATTGAGGAGTATATATTTGCCTGTGAAGTGCATTTCCGCTAAGGACGGATGAAGGTTTCGCTCCCTGAAAACGCTTCGTCTCCTTCGGAAGCTCTCGTCAATGTCTCCAAGAAGAATCCGACCAAAAAAAAAAAAAAAAGGGTCTCCATGAAGAAGATTCTTGGGTCTCAGTCGCTTGTCTCCATCTCAATGAATGCACAATTAAGACCACATGCCAAAGAAAGTAGCTCGCGGAGTCAGAGAGAGGAGAGAGAGAGAGAATTCAATCTTTCGCATTGAATGAAGAAGATTTGGTAATTGCGTGCAAAGTGAAATTTGAGAGCACGCGTCCTGTCGTCTTTGATGGGCATCAAATATTCGAACTAAAACAGGCCACGTTAATCAAACTTGTTAATTAAACTTGTTACAGCCGGCGACCCCCTCGACGGAGATGTCACTGGGCCTGAACGACACCGTTTAAGCATTGCTAAAAATTCACATTTTATTTTTCATAATTTTTTAAATATGGATGACCTACTTCTTGTTCTTCTTCTTTTTAAAAAAAAACCTCGACAGCTTTTGCTTTAACCGGGCATTTTATTGTTATTGGCAGTTTTGTGCATCTCCAATAATGAAATGAGTTATACGTGTAAGTTCACCGAATAAATCAAAGCCTATACACTTAATTAAACATTACCTTTCTGGAAAATCAATAAATTAAAAAAAAGGTAATCGAACAATTAATAATAAAACATATTTCAATGAAAAAAGGGGGCCTGAATAATATGCACGAAATACACGATACGTTGCTCAAAATTAAAATTAGAAGATAGTACGGTTAGTAAATTTTTCTTATTTTTCAAACGAAAATTTTGGCTTCTTATACTGGGTAGAGCAAGATGGGTACAATTGAGATTCTTGAACTGACGATAAATTAAACAATCGGACTCTCTCTCACTTTGGCGGCACTCCGTATCCCCTGTGCTTTAAATTAGTAGAGAACGATTGTGCCTCTCTCCAGTCATGCGATCTTCCTTTCCTTCGCTGAATTTACGTCGAAAATCAGTAAAGCATCACATTGCAGCACAAAATGCTCTTCCAAAGCCGGCCTCCGCCATGGCCAAATCTCTTCTTGATGGTGATGACAGCGGCGGCCGCCACCAACCGGAGGATGAGGAGCACGAGTAACCAGCCGGCCCAGCCTCCGGAGCGCTTCTCAGCCCCCATCGTCGGCGCAATGCGAGGATGGCGATGGAGAGAGAGAGAAGAGAGAGGAGGTGACGTGGAGCTGACTGAACTGCAACTAGAGAGAGAGAGAGAAGGTGAGAGTGATGGGTGATCACAGGAGACGCGAGTCCGGCCTCTTTGACAATTCGGATAGCGTCGGGTCGGAGGACCACCGACGGTCCCGACCGGGCCACGGTTCCAGCTTTTACGCTCGAGCGGTCCACTTGAGTTCCCCCCCACGTACGGACCGACCAGGCGACGGTAGCCTCTTCAGGCGAAATTACCGTCGGCGTTCGGACCGGTCCGCCGGATCCGATGTGGGGGCCCACGAGCCATTGTCGCTATTAGCCTCTGGACCACAGACACGTCCCAACTAAAATAGTTGATCGGCAATTTGCCTTTGGCAACTGTGCCGGAAAAAATAGCGAGTGGGATTGACGCGCGGCCGCGCGCGTGCGGGGTGGTTGGTTGACCCTCTCTCTCTCTCGATCGCTATCGTTCGCTTTTGCTTTGATCCAACGGACCGGAAGAGCGGAGGTGCTTGCCGACCGATGACGACCGCTTTACGGGAAAAGAAGACGGCGACGTTTCAGGGGGTAGTGGCTAAGCTTTACTATTGGTAAAATTCGACTATCGTTTCGATACGAAAATACGAAATTTAAGCAATCAAGAGAACAAATTAGCAAATCAGAGCCACGTGGCGGTGCCCCCTCCTTCCCCGGCCCCGCGTGGGCCCCTGGGGGCGGGTCCCATCAACCTAAAAAGAAGAGAGCTAGAAGGCCGACGTTGTAAGGCGGACAATTCGATTCAAGCAAGGCTTATATTTATCTAAAATTCGGAAGAAATAAGAAAAATCAGAGAAGCATTCCAAACCTCATGACATAATAAAGTTGGTATTTGCACTTCACTACTTCAGTGACAATCGAGGAATTTTTATAAAGTTCAATTTCTTTGATAAATACATTAGTGCCATCCAAAGCTTAATTAATATTCCACAAGTAATTTGATTTAGTCCACCCGAAAATGGTACACTAAGTAAATAAGTTCACATAGTTTGAGAGATAAAGCAATTTTAGTAAATTATTGCTAGTTTATGACAAGATTAGTAAATTTATAGGAGGTTATTAAAATCAATAACCCCATTCACTTTAATATTAAAACAATACCGGTATTTTTCTCGAACTTGTTATGAAATAATTAAATGAGAAAAGATTACATTACAATTTAGTTAAACAACAATTCATTTGTAATTTTACTTTTTTTGTTTGTTTTTTCTTTCACTTTCAAATATGTTATATCTTATGCTTCAAGAAAACTTAACATCACAAGGTGAGTTGGTCCAGCTCTTGACCCGATTCTTGTTGGCATTCTGCTTCATGCGAAAGCAGACATCAACAAGAGCTCCATGCCGTTTGCCTCTTCTTCCCCATTATGGGGAACCTCAGAAGCAATTGATGTTAGAGGTGTAGTAGAAATAGGACAATGGCCTTTCCTATGTGGACCTTCAATTTAGATTCTGTCCCAACACCTCTCGCCCATTCTCAATCATTCGGCTTCATTTGCCATTGTGGAGAATTATAATTAATGGATCTTTACTATTGGCACAAAATTAGCGGTTGCCTTGGCATGAAGAAGTAATTATCAGGTAAATTTGGTACTCTCTGCCTCTCTTTTTTTTGTTGCCTATCTTTGCTTTAAAAAATAGCAAAATAAACCTTTTATTATATTTCGATTTCATCTCGACTTTAGCGAGGGATAGACAGTCGTTGGTGCATGGACGGAAGCGTCGTCGTTCAAGATGCATGATGGCTGATGCACGACAATCCTGAAACTCTGCGAAAGGTCCTGTCCTTCGCGAGTTGACCAATCGGAGCCCTGGATTCAGATACCGCTGGGAGCTGGCGAACGGTAGCGGCGGCGCCACGTGTCCGGCCAGGGAAGGACGGAAGGCGTGCGCGCAGGTGGGGTCCACGTCCAGGGCGTAGGTGGGCCCCCACGCATCACCAAGCCGCGGCGCGTTGAGAACATTATTCAACGACGACGATTTACCTCTCTACTTTATAGAAATATCAAATACAAAAGACGAGTTTTGCACATCAATTATCGGGACAACTTTATTTACTAAGAAAATGTCGTTTTCTCTCAATAAAATCGCCCAAACCCCCTGGATCCTAAATTTTCACACCTTTGCAAAATATGCTTAAAACCAACTAAAGGCAAAGCCATCGGAATCACATAAGCTAAGTACTAGAATTAATTTGCAAGAAAAGGGCGGCGAAAATGCATGTAAGAGAAATGATTTTATATAATTGAGGAACGACTGTTGGATTCATTTATCTTTGATTGTTTTGTTAATCGTGTGAGCCAGTGTGTTATACGACATATATTCATATGAATGTTTGGTTTCTCATGGAGTTGATTTGTCTAAAAGTGCGATATCAATCATCCTGAGAGTCAGGTGCATCATATGACACCGTTTAAACATTGCTAAAAATTCAAAAAATATTTTTCGTAATTTTTTTAAATACGGATGATTTTTCCTTCTTCTTTTTCTCCATTTTATATCTCGACAACTTTTGCTTTAAGCAGCTTCTTATTCTTATTGGCAGTTTTGTGCATCTCCAATAATGAAAATGAGCTGTACGCATAAGAGCACCGAATAAATCAAATCCTGTACACCTAATTAAACGCTAACTTTCTAGAAAATCAATAAATAAAAAACAAAAGGTAATTGAACAATTAGTAATAAAATATTTTTCGGTGAAAAAAGGGGGCCTAAATATGCATGAAACATGATACATTGCTCAAAATTGAAATTAGAAAATAGTACGTTTAGTAAATTTTCTTATTTTTCAAATGAAACCTTTAGATCCGATAAAAAAAAAAAAAAAAAATTTGGCTTCTTATACTAGGTAGCGCAAGATGGGTAGAATTAAGATTCTTGAACTGATGATAAATTAAACAATTGAACTCACTCTCACTTTGACGATAAATTATACCTCTCTCTCTAGTCTTGCGATCTTCCTTCACTGAATTTACATCGAAAATCAGTAAAGCATCACATGGTAACGAAAAATGCTCTTCCAAAATGCTAGGGTTTCCCTTAAATTACCCTCTAATTGATGACTTAGCAATTTGTCAGAAATGTATAGCACCTCTAACATTTCAAAATTGCACCTAGGCAGACCAAAAATCCCACAAACACATCCATATTTGTATGAAGACGACACGACACTCACCATCGCTCAAATATAAAAATGCCCCATGTCCTTTGCTCACAGCTCAATCGATCGCACTAAAAAGACTGCATATGCTTTGAACGGGTGTAACAACTTCAGAAAAATGTTTGGAAAACCTTAAAAAAGCAGATAGTGGAATCCCAAGAAATTGAAAGTTCAAACTCCAAAAATCCAAATATAAAAGTCCCTTTAACTAAATTCATTTTCTAATTTTTCCTTACTAGCATATTGAGGCTGGAGGATGAGAGAGAGCCGGTTTGTCATAGGTGGTGTGGTGCAAGGGATTCGAACGATGGCTGGGGGCTTCGGTAGGAGAGAGAAGGAGCGGAACAACAGCTTCGAAGGCAGTTCATTAGTGGGGGGCATCTAGTCGAGAGATCAAGTCTAGCGGGAGGACGGCTTTAAAGGTGGAGCGGCACGACGGCTGGCAGATGAGCGAAAGTTGGTTTGTCGAAGGCGGCGCGGTGAGTCAAGGGATCCAAACAGTGGCTAGGGGCTACAGTGAGAGAGAGAAGGGGTGGGACGACAACTTAGGCGGTTCGTTAGTGGGGACTTTTGGTCGAGGGATCAAGCTGAGCAAGAGGACGGCTTTGGAGGCGGAGCGGCGCGGCGACTGGCGGATGAGCAGGAGCCGGTTCGTCGGAGGCAGCGTGGTGGGTCAAGGGATCCGAACAACAGCTGGGGGCTTCTAGTCGAGGGATCAAAAGGACAGCTTTAGAGGTGGAGCGGCGCGGCGGTTGGCGGACGAGCAGGAGCCGGTTTATCGGAGGCGGCGTGGTGGGTTGAGAGATCTAAACGACGGCTAGGGGCTTCGGTGGGAGACAGAAGGGGCGGACGACAGCTTCAGAGGTGGTTTGTCGATGGGGGGCTTTTGGTCAAGGGAATTAGCCGAGTAGGAGGACGGCTTCGGAGGTAGAGCAATGCGGCTGCTGGCAGACGAGCGGGAGCTGGTTCATTGGAGGCGATGCGGTGGGTCGAGGGATTCGAACGACAGTTGGGGGCTTTGGTGGGAGAGACAAGGGCCAGGATGACGGCTTTGGAGGCAGTTTGTCGGTGGGTGGCTTCTAGTTGAGGGATCAAGAGGACGGCTTCGGAAGTGGAACGGCACAGCGGCTAGCGGACGAGCAAGAGCTGGTTTGTCGGAGGCAGCGCAGTGGGTTGAGGGATCCGAATGACGGCTAGGGGCTTCGGTGGGAGAGAAAGGGGCGGGATGATGGCTCTAGAGAAGGTTTGTCGGTAGGGGGCTTATGGTCGAGGGATAAAGCCGAGCGAGAGGATAGCTTCAGAGGCGGAGCGGCACGGCGGTTGGCAGATAAGCATGAGTCGGTTCGTTGGAGGCGGTGCGATGGGTCGAGGGATTTGAACGACGGCTAGGAGATTTGGTGGGAGAGAGAAAGGCCGAGACAATGGCTTCGGAGACGGTTTATCAGTGGGGGACTTTTGGTCGAGGGATCAAGAGGATGGCTTCAGAGGCGGAGAGGCGTGGCGGCTGGTGAATGAGCGGGAGCTAGTTCGTCGGAGGCAACGCGGTGGGACAAGGGATCCGAATGATGACTGGGGGCTTTGGTCGGAGAGAAAAGGGCGGGATAACGGCTTCGGAGGTGGTTTGTTAGTGGGGCGTTTCTGGTCAAAGGATCAAGCTGAGCGGGAGGATGGAGTCGGAGGTGGAGCGGTGCGGCGGCTAGCTGAGTGGTGCGGCGGCTGGTAGACGAGCTGGAGTTGGTTTGTAGGAGGCGGTGCGGCAGGTCGAGGGATCTGAACGACGGTTGGAGGCTTCGGTGGGAGAGAGAAGGGTCGGGACAATGGCTTCGGAGGCGGTTCGTCGATGGGGGCCTTCTGGTTGAAGGATCAAAAGGACGGCTTCAAAGGCGAAGTGGTGCGGCGACTAGCGGACGAGTAGGAGCTGGTTCGTTGAAGGCGGGGCGGTGGGTTGAGGGGATCTAAATGATGCTCGGGGGCTTCGATGGGAGGGAAAGGGGCAAGACGACGGCTTCGAAGGCAGTTTGTCAGTGGGGGACTTCTGGCCGATGGATCAAGCTGAGCGGAAGGATGACTTCAGAGGCGAAACGGTGCGGCGGCAGGCTGACAAGCGGGAGTCAGTTCGTCAAAGGTGGCGCGGTGGGTTGAGGGATTCGTACGATGGTTGAGGGCTTCGGTGGGAGAGAGAAAGGTCGGGACGATGGCTTCGGAGGTGGTTCGTCGATAGGGGGCTTCTAGTAAAGAGATCAAGAGGATGGCTTCGGAGGGGGAGTGACGTGGCAGCTAGAGGATGAGCGGGAGCTGGTTCGTCAAAGGCGGCACCGTGGGTTGAGGGATCCAAATGACGGTTGGGGGCTTCGGTGGGAGAGAGAAGGGGTTGGACGATGACTTCGGAGGCGGTTTGTCGATGGTGGCTTCTAGTCGAGGGGTCAAGCCGAGCAAGATGACGTCTTTGGAGGCGGAGAGGTGTGGCGGCTGGCATACGAGCGGGAGCTGGTTCGTCGAAGGTGGCGCGATGGGTTGAGGGATCCGAATGAGGGCTGGGGGCTTTGGTGGGAGAGAGAAAGGGCGGGACGACAGCTTTGGAAGCGGTTCGTCGGTGGGGGGCTTCTAGTCGAGGGATCAAGAGGATGGCTTCGGAGGCGGAGCGGCGCGGCGCCTATGCGGACAAGCGAGAGTCGGTTCGTCGAAGGCCGCGTAGTGGGTCGAGGGATTTAAATGATGGCTGGGGGCTTCGGTAAGAGAGAAAGGGGTGGGACGATTGCTTCGGAGGTGGTTTGTCGATGGGCGGCTTTTGGTCGAGGGATCAAGTCGAGCAGGAGGACGGCTTCGGAGGCGGAGTGGCGCGGCAGCTGACAGACAAGCAGGAACCAGTTCATCGAAGGCGGCGCGGTGGGTCAAGGGATTCGAACGACGGTTGGGGGCTTTGGTGGGAGAGAGAAGGGTCGGGACGATGGCTTTAGAGGCGGTTTGTCGGTGGGGGGCTTCTGATGGAGGGATAAAGAGGACGACTTCGGAGACGGAGCAGTGCGGCGGATGGTAGACGAGCAGGCTTCGGTTCGTCAGAGGCGACGTGGTGGGTTGAGGGATCCGAACGATGGCTGGGGGCTTCAGTGGAAGATAAAGGGGCGGGACTTTGGCTTCGAAGGCGGTTTGTTGGTGGGCGACATCTAGTCGAGGGATCAAGCCGAGCAAGAGGATGACTTCGGAGGTGAAGTGGCACGGCAGTTGGTAGATGAGCAGGAGTCGATTCGTGGGAGGCGGCGTAGTGGGTCGAGGGATCTGAACGATGGTTGGGGGCTTCGGTGGGAGAGAGAAGGGGCGAGATGACGACTTCGGAGACGTTCCGCTAGTGGGGGGCTTTTGGTCGAGGGATCAAGAGTACGGCTTCGGAGGCAGAGCAGTACGATGGTTAGCAGACAAGCGGGAGCTAGTTCGTTGGAGGCAGCATGGTGGGTCGAGGGACTCAAACGATGGTTGGAGGCTTTGGTGGGAGAGAGAAGGGGCGAGATGATGGCTTCGGAGGCGGTTCGTTGGTGGGGGGCTTCTAGTCGAGGGATCAAGAGGACGGCTTCAGAGGCAGAGCGACTAGCAGACAAGCGGGAGCCGATTCGTCAGAGGCAATGCAATGGGTCGAGGGATCCGAACGACGGCTGGGGGCTTTGATGGGAGAGTAAGGGGCGGGATGACAACTATGGAGGCAATTCGTCGATAGGGGGCTTTTGGTCAAGGGATTAACTCAAGCGGGAGGATGGCTTTAGAGGCAGAGTGGTAGAGTGGCATGGTGGCTGGCGGACGAGCGGGAGTTGATTCATCGGAGGCGGCACGGTGGGTCGAGGGATTTGAAGGACAGTTGGGGGCTTCGGTGGGAGAGAGAAGGGGCGGAACGACGGCTTTAGAGGTGGTTCATCGGTGGGGGGCTTCTGGTCAAGGGATTAAAAGGACGGCTTTGGAGGCGGAGCGGTGCAGTAGTTGGCGGACAAGTGGGAGCCGGTTTGTCGAAGGCGATGCAATGGGTCGAGGGATTCAAATGACAGCCGAGGGCTTCGGTGGGAGAGAAAGGGGCAGGACGACTGTTTCGAAGGCGGTTTGTCGATGGGGGGATTTTGATCGAGGGATCAAGAGGAAGGCTTCGGTGGGAGAGAGAAGGGGCGGGAGGATGGCTTTGGAGGCAGAGCTGCACGATGGCAGGCGGACGAGTGGGAGCCAATTCGTCGAAGGCGGCGTGGTGGATCGAGGGATCCGAATGACGGCTGGGGGCTTCAATGGGAGAGGGAATAGGCGAGATGACTGCTTTGAAGGCGATTCGTTGGTGAGGGGCTTTTGGTCGAGGGATCAAAAAGACTGCTTCGGAGGCAGAGTGGCGTGGCAGTTGGCGGACGAGCGGGAGTCGGTTCGTTAGAGGCAGCACAGTGGGTCGAGGGACTCAAATGACGGTTGGGGGCATCGGTGGGAGAGAGAAGGGGCGAACGATAGCTTCGTAGGCAATTCGTTGGTGGGGGGATTCTTGTTGAGGGCTCAAGCAGAGCGTGAGGACAGCTTTGGAGGTGGAGCAGCATAGCAGTTGGCGGACGAGAGGGAGTCGGTTCATCGGAGGTAGCATGGTGGGTCGAAGGATCCAAATGACGGCTGGGGGCTTTGGTGGGAGATAAAGGGGCGGGACGACGGCTTCATATTGTTGGTTGGGGACTTCTGGTCGAGGGATCAAAAGGACGGCTTCGGAGGCAGAGTGGCGCGGCAATTGGCGAACAAGCAGGAGTCGGCTCTTCGGAGGTGACGCGATGGGTCGAGGGATTCGAATGACGGCAGGGGGCATTGGTGGGAGATAGAAGGGGCGGACGATGGCTTCAAAGGCAGTTCGTCGGTGGGGGGATTCTGGTTGAGGGCTCAAGCAGAGCGAGAGGATGGCTTTGAAGGCGGAGTAGCGCCGTGGCTGGCGAACGAGCGGGAGCCAGTTCATCAGAGGCGGCACGGTGGGTCGAGGGATCCGAACAACGGTTGGGGGCTCCGGTGGGTCGAGGGATCCGAACGACAATTGGGGGCTTCGGTGGGATAGAGAAAGGTTGGGTCGACGGCTTCGGAGGTGGCACGGTTGGGGGCTTCGGTGGGAGAGAAAGGGGCAAGATGACGGCTTCGGAGGCAATTCTTTGGTGGGGGCTTCTGATCAAGGGATTAACTAGAGCGGGAGAATAGCTTCGGAGGCAGAGCGACGTAGTGGCTGGCGGACGAGCGGGAGCCGATTGGTCGGAGGTGTTACAGTGGGTCAAGGGATCCAAACGACGGTTAGGGGTTTCGGTGGGAGAGAGAAGGGGTGGGACAACGGCTTCAAAGGCGGTTCGTCGATGAAGGGGCTTCTGGTTAAGGGAGAAAGAGGACGGTTTTGGAGGTGGAGCGGCGTGGCAGTTGGCGGACGAGCGGGAGCTGGTTCGTCGAAGGAGGCGTGGTGGGTCGATGGATTTGAATGATTACTTGGGGCTTTGGTGGAAGAGAAAGAGGTGGGACGATTGCTTCTGAGACGGTTCGTTGGTGGGGGGCTTCTAGTTGAGGGCACAATCAGAGCAAGAGGACGGCTTCGGAGGTGGAGCAGCATGGTGGCTAATGGATGAGTGGGAGTCGGTTCATCGAAGGCGGCGCAGTGGGTCGAGGGATCCAAACGACAGCTGGGGGCTTCGGTGGGAGAGAGAATGGCTATGCTGACGACTTTGGTGGTGACGCAATGGGTTGGGGGATTCGAACGACGATTGGAGGCTTTGGTGAGAGAGAAAGGGGTGGGACAACGACTTCGGAGGCAATTCATCGGTGGGGGGATTCTAGCTGAGGGATTAACTTGATCGGGAGGATGGCTTCGAAGGCGGAGTGGTGCGGTAGCTGGCGGACGAGTGGGAGCCGATTCGTCAGAGGTGGCACGGTGGGTCGAGGGATCCAAATGACGGCTGGGGGCTTCGATGGGAGAGAGAAGGGGTGGGACAATGGCTTTAGAGGCGGTTTGTCGATGGGGAGCTTTTGATCGAGGGATCAAGAGGATGGCTTTGGAGGCGAAGCGGCACGGCAGTCAGTGAACGAGTGGGAGTTGATTTGTCGAAGGCGGTGTGGTGGGTCGAGGGATTCGAATGACAGATGGGGGCTTCGGTGGGAGAGAAACGGGTGAGATGATTGCTTCAAAGGCAGCTCGTCGGTGGGGGGCTTTTGGACAAGGGATCAAGAGGATGGCTTCGGAGGTGAAACGGCATGGTAGTTGGTGGACGAGCCAGAGCTAGTTTGTCGAAGGCGATGTGGTGGTTCGAGGGATTTGAATGATAATTGGGGGTTTCAGTGGGAGAGAAAGGGGCGGGACGACTGCTTCGGAGGCAGTTCGTTGGTGGGGGGCTTCTAGTCGAGGGATCAAGAGGACGACTTTGGTGGGAGAGAGAAGGGGCGGGAGGACGTCTTCGGAGGCGGAGCTGCGCGGTGACTGGCGGACGAGCAGGAGTCGATTCGTCGGAGGCGGAGGGATCCGATCGACAGTTGGGGACTTTGGTGGGAGAGAGAAGGGGCGAGATGATGGCTTCGGAGGTGGTTCGTAGGTGGGGGAATTCTAGTTGAGGGATCAAAATGACGGCTTCGGAGGCAGAGCGGTGCAGGAGTCGGTTCGTCGAAGGCGACGCGATGGGTCGAGGGATCCAAAGGATGGCTGGGGGCTTTGGTGGGAGAAAGAAAGGGCGGACGACGGCTTCGGAGGCGGTTCGTTGGTGGGGGGCTTCTAGTCGAGGGATCAAGCAAAGCGAGAGGATGGCTTTGGAGGTAGAGCACCGCGGCGGGTGGCAGACGAGCGAGAGCCGGTTCATCGGAGGCAGCGCAGTGGGTCAAGGGATCTGAACGACAGCTGAGGGCTTTGGTGGGAGAGAGAAAGGCTAGGTCGACGGATTCGAAGGCGACGCAGTGGGTCGAGGGATCCGAATGACTGTTGGGGGATTCGATTGGAGAGAGAAGGGGCAGGACAATAGCTTCGGAGGCAGTTCGTAGGTGGGGGGCTTTTGGTTAAGGGATCAAGAGGACGGCTTTGAAGGTAGAGCGGTGCGGCAGTTTAAGGACAAGCGAGAGTCGGTTTGTCGAAGGCGGCGTGTTGGGTCAAGGGATTCAAATGACGGTTAGGGGCTTCAGTAGAAGAGAAAGGGGCGAGACGACTACTTCGAAGGAGGTTCATCGATGGGCGGCTTTTGGTTGAGGGATCAAGCCAAGCAGGAGGACGGCTTCGGAGGTGGAGCGACGCGGTGGCTAGCGGAAGAGAGGGAGCCAGTTTGTCGAAGGCGGCGCGGTGGGTTGAGGGATCCGAATGACAGTTAGGGGCTTCGGTTGGAGAGAAAGGGGTGAGACGACTGCTTCGAAGGCGGTTCATCGGTGGGGGGCTTCTAGTCGAGGGATCAAGAGGATAGCTTTGAAGGCGTAGCGGTGCGAGAGTCGGTTCGTCGGGGCGGTGCGGTGGGAGAGAGAAGGGCGGACGACGACGGAGGCGGTTCGTTGGTGGGGCCTTCTAGTCGAGGGATCAAGTAGAGCGAGAGGATCGGCTTCAAAGGCGGAGCACCGCGACAGTGGCGTACAAGTGGGAGCCGGTTCATTGGAGGCGGTGCAGTAGGTCGAGAGATATGAATGACGACTGGGGGCTTCAGTGGGAGAGAGAAAGGCCGGGCCGACGAATTCGGAGGCGACGCGGTGGGTCGAGGATTTGAATGACTATTGGGGGCTTCGGTGGGAGAGAGAAAGGCTGGGCCGACGGATTCGAAGGCAACGTGGTGGGTCGAGGGATTCAAACGACTGCTGGGGGCTTCTGTGGGAGAGAGAAAGGCTGGGCCAATGGATTTGAAGGCGATGCGGTGGGTTGAGGGATTGGAACGACTGCTGGGGGTTTCGGTGGGAGAGAAAGAGGCGGGATGACGGCTTTGGAGGTAATTCGTCGATGGGGGGCTTTTGGTCGAGGGATTAACTCAAGCGATAGGATGGCTTCGAAGGCGGAGGGGCGTGGTGGCTAGCGGACAAGCGGGATCCGATTCGTCGAAGGTGGCGCAGTTGGTCGAGAGATCCGAACGATGGCTTGGGGGATTCGGTCGGAGAGAGAAGGGGAGGGATGACAGCTTCGAAGGCGGTTAGTAGGTGGGGGGCTTTTGGTCAAGGGATCAAGAGGACGGCTTCGGAGGCGGAGCGGCGTGGCGGGCCTTGACGAGCGAGAATCGATTCGTCGAAGGTGGAGTGTTGGGTCGAGGGATTCAAATGACGGCTGAGGGTTTCAATCGGAGAGAAAGGGATGGGACAACTGCTTCGAAGGAGGTTCGTCGGTGGGCTGCTTTTGGTCAAGGGATCAAGCCGAGCAGGAGGACGGTTTCAAAGGCAGAGCGGTGCGGTGGCTGGCGGAAGAGCGGGAGCCAGTTTGTTAAAGGTGGCGTGGTGGGTTGAGGGATCCGAATGACGGTTAGGGGCTTTAGTTGGAGAGAAAGGGGCAGGATGACTGCTTTGAAGGCGGTTCGTCGGTGGGGGGCTTCTAGTCGATGGATCAAGAGGACGGCTTCGAAGGCAGAGCGGTGCTGGAGTCGGTTCATCGAAGGTGGTGCGATGGGAGAGAGAAAGGGCGAACGGCGACTTTGAAGGCAGTTCTTGGTGGGGGCCTTCTAGTTGAGGGATCAAGCAGAGCGGGAGGACGGCTTCGAAGGTGGAGGACCGCAGCAGGTGGTGGACAAAAGGGAGCTGGTTCATCGGAGGTGGCGCAGTAGGTCGAGGGATCTGAATGACGGCTAGGGGCTTCGGTGGGAGAGAGAAAGTCTGGGCCGACGGAATCGGAGGCGACGCGGTGGGTCGAGAGATCTGAATGACTGTTGGGGGCTTCGGTGGGAGAGAGAAAGGCTGGGCCAATGGATTCGAAGGAAACGCGGTGGGTCGAGGGATTCGAATGACTCCGGGGGCTTCGATGGGAGAGAGAAAGGTCGGGCCAATGGATTTGAAGGCGATGCGGTGGGTTGAGGGATCCGAACGACTACTGGGGGCTTCGGTGGGAGAGAAAGAGGCAGGACGACGGCTTTGGAGGCAATTCATCGGTGGGGGGCTTTTGGTCGAGGGATTAACTCGAGCGGGAGGATGGCTTCGGAGGTGGAGGGGTGTGGTAGCTGGCAGACAAGCGAGATTTGATTTGTCGAAGGTGGTGTAGTTGGTCGAGGGATCCGAATGACGGCTTGGGGGATTCGGTGAGAGAGGGAAGGGGCGGGATGATAGCTTCGGAGGTAGTTCGTAGGTGGGGGGCTTTTGGTCGAGGGATCAAGAGGACAGCTCAAGAGGCGGAGCGATGTGGCAATTTGCGGACGAGCGAGAGTCGGTTCGTCGAAGGCGCGTGTTGGGTCGAGGGATTCAAATGAAAGTCGAGGGTTTCAATCGGAGAGAAAGGGATGGGACAACTGCTTAGAAGGAGGTTCGTCGGTGGGCGGCTTTTGGTTGAGGGATCAAGCCGAGCAGGAGGACGGGTTCAAAGGTGGAGTGGCGCGGTGGCTGGCGGAAGAGCGGGAGCCAATTTGTCAAAGGCGGCACAGTGGGTTAAGGGATCCGAATGACGGTTAGGGGCTTCAATTGGAGAGTGAAGGGCTGGGACAACGGCTTCATAGGCGATTCATCGATGGGGGGCTTCTGATGGAGGGATCAAGAGGACAGCTTCGGAGGCAGAATGGCGCGATGGATGGCGGACGAGCGGGCTCCGGTTCGTCAGAGGTGACGCAGTGGGTAGAGGGATCCGAACGATGGTTGGGGACTTCAGTGGGAGAGAAAGGGGCGAGACAATGACTTCGGAGGCGGTTCGTCAGTGGGCGACTTCTGGTCAAGGGATCAAGCCGAGCAGGAGGATGGCTTCGGAGGTGAAGTGGCGCAGCGGTTGGCAGATGAGTGGGAGGCGGCTCGGTGGGTCGAGGGATCTGAACAATGGTTGGGGGCTTCGGTGGGAGAGAAAAAGGGCAGGGCGACGGCTACGAAGGCGGTTCGTTGGTGGGAGAGAAAAAAGGCAGGACAACGACTACGGAGGCAGTTCGTCGGTGGGGAGCTTTTTGTCGAGGGATCAAGAGTACGGCTTCGAAGGCGCAGTGCGATGGCCAGCAAACGAGTGAGAGCCGGTTCGTTGGAGGTGGCACAGTGGGTCGAGTGATTCAAACGACGGCTGTAAGCTTCGCTAGGAGAGAGAAGGGGCGGGACGATGGCTTCGGAGGTGGTTCGTCGGTGGGGAGCTTTTTATCAAGGGATCAAGAGTACGGCTTCTGAGGTAGAGTAGTGTGGCGGCTAGCGAATGAGCGGGAGTCGGTTCATTGGAGGTAAGGCGGTGGGTCGAGGGATTCAAACAACGGCTAGAGGTTTCGGTAGGAGAGAGAAAGGGCGAGACGACGGCTTCGAAGGTGGTTCATCGGTGGAGGGCTTTTAGTTGAGGGATCAAGAGGACGGTTTCGATGGGAGAGAGCAGGGGTGGAGGACGGCTTCAGAGGCGAAGTTGCGCAATGGCTGGCGGACGAGCCAAAGCTGGTTTGTTAGAGGCGACGCGATGGGTTGAGGGATTCGAACGACGGTAGGGGGCTTTGGTGGGAGAGTAAGGGCGGGCCGACGGCTTCGGAGGCAATTTGTCAGTGGGGGGCTTTTGGTCGAGGGATTAACTTGAGTGAGAGGGTGGCTTTGTAGGCAAAGCGGCACAGTGGCTGGCAGACGAGTGGGAGCCGATTTGTCAGAGGCGGTATGGTGGGTCGAGGGATCCGAATGATGGCTGGGGGCTTTGGTGGGAGAGGGAAGGGGCGAGACGACGGCTTCGAAGGCGGTTCGTAGGTGGGGGGGGCTTCTAGTTGAGGGATCAAGAGGACATCTTCGGAGGAAGGAAGAGCAGTGCAGCTGTTGGCGGACAAGCGGGAGCCAGTTCATCGAAGGCGGCATGATTGGTTGAGGGATCTGAACAATGGCTAGGGGCTTAGGTTGGAGAGAGAAGAGGCGGACGACGGATTTGGAGGCGGTTCATTGGTGGGGGGCTTCTGGTCGAGGGCTCAAGCAGAGCGAGAGGACGGCTTCAGAGGTGGAGTGGCTGTTGCTGCTCATAGGCAAGCAGGAACCGGTTCATCGGAGGCAAAGACAAAGGGGTCGAGAGATCCGAACGACGGTTAGGGGGCTTCAAAGGGGGAGAGAGAAAGGCTAGGTCAACGGCTTCGAAGGAAGCACGATGGGTCAAGGGATCCGAACGACAGCTGGGGGATTCGATGGGAGAGAAAGGGGCGAGACAATGGCTTCGGAGGCAATTCGTCGATGGGGAGCTTCTAGTCGAGGGACTAACTCGAGCGAGAGGATGGCTTCGAGGTGGAGCAAAGGCGGTGGTCGGCGACGAGCGGGAGCCGATTCATCGGAGGCAGCGCGGTGGGTTGAGGGATTCGAAGGACAGTTGGGGGCTTCGGTGGGAGAGAGAAGGGGCGGGACAACGACTTTAGAGGCAATTCATCAGTGAAGGGGCTTCTGGTCGAGGGATCAAGAGGACGGCTTTGGAGGTGGAATAGTGCGACAGTTAGCGGACGAGCGGGAGCCGATTCGTCGAAGATGACGTGGTGGGTCGATGGATTTGAATGACAGCTAGAGGCTTCGGTGGGAGAGAAAAAGGCAGGACGACTGCTTCGGAGGCGGTTCATTGGTGGGGGCTTCTAGTCGAAGGCTCAAGCAGAGCGGGAGGACGGCTTTGGAGGTGGAGCCGGTTCATCGGAGGCGGCGTAGTAGGTCGAGTGATCCGAATGACGATTGGGGACTTCAATGGGAGATAAAGGGGCGGGACGATGGCTTCAGTGGCAATTCGTTAGTGGGGGGCTTCTGGTTGAGGGATTAACTCGAGTGGGTGGTTGGCTTCCGAGGTGGAGCGGCGCAGCTGGGTCGCGTGACGAGTAGGAGCCGATTCGTGGAGGCGGCACGGTGGTTTGAGGGATCCGAATGACGGTTGGGGGCTTCGGGAAGAGAGTAGGGGCGGGACGATGGCTTCAGAGGCGATTCGTCGGTAAGGGGGTTTCTGGTCAAGGGATCAAGAGGACGGCTTCGGAGGTAGAGCAGTATAGCAGTTGGTGGACGAGCAGGAGCCAAATCGTCGAAGGTTGCGTAGTGGGTCGATAGATTCGAATGACAACTAGGGGCTTCGGTGGGAGAGAAAGGGGCAAGACGATTGTTTCGGAGGCCGTTCATTGGTTGGGGGCTTTTGGTTGAGGGCTCAAGCAGAGCGGGACGACGGCTTTGGAGGCGGCGCAGCGCGATGGCCGGCGGACGAGCGGGAGCCGTTTCATTAGAGGCGGCTCAATTGGTCGAGGGATACGAACGGCGATTCAGGACTTCAGTGGGAGAGAGAAAGGCTGGGCCGACGGTTTTAGAGGTGGCATGGTGGGTCGAGGGATCCGAACGACGGCTAGGGGCTTCGATGGGTGAGAAAGGGGCGGGACGACGGCTTCGAAGGCAATTCATCGGTGGGGGGTTTCTGGTCAAAGGATTAAGTCGAGCAGGAGGATGGCTTCGGAGGTGGAGCGGCATGGTGGCTAGTGGACGAGCGGGAGCCGATTTGTCGGAGACGGCACGGTGGGTCGACTGATCCGAATGACGGTTGGGGGCCTTAATGGGAGAGAGAAGGGGCAAGACAATGGATTCGAGGCTCGTTCATCGATGGGGGTTTCTAGTCGAGGTATCAAGAGGACAACTTCGAAGGCGAAGCGGCGCAAAGAGTTGGTGGACGAGTGGGAGCCGGTTCGTCGAAGGTAGAGCGATGAGTTGAGGGATTCGAATGACAACTGGGGGCTTCGGTGGGAGAGAAAGGGGCGGGACGACTGCTTCGGAGGTGGTTCTTCAATGGGGGGGGCTTCTAGTCGAGGGATCAAGAGGATAGTTTTAGTGGGAGGGAGAAGGGGTGTGAGGATGGCTTTAGAGGCGAAGCTGCACGGTGGTTGGCGAACGAGCGGGAGCTGATTCGTCAGAGGCGGTGTGGTGGGTTGAGGGATCCGAATGACCACTAGGGGCTTTAATAGAGAGAGAAGGGGCGGGACGACGACTTCAGAGGCGGTTCGTTGGTAAGGGGCTTATGGTTGAGGGATCAAGAGGACGGCTTCGGAGGTGGAGTGCGCGACAGTTGGCGAACGAGCGGGAGTCGGTTCGTCGAAGGCGGTGTAGTGGGTCGAGGGATTCAAATGACAGCTGGGTGCTTGAATGGGTGAGAAAGGGGCGAGGTGATTGCTTTGGAGGCGGTTCGTCGGTGGGGGGCTTCTGGTCGAGGGATCTAGAGGACAGCTTCGATGATAAAGAGAAGGGGAGAGAAAGATGGCTTCGGAGGCGGAGTCAGCGGCACCGGCGACAAGCGAGAGCCGATTCGGCGGAGGCGGCACGGTGGGTCGGGGGATCCGAATGACGGCCGGAGGCTTCAAAGGGGGAGAGGGAAAGGGCAGGGACGACGGCCGGAGGCGCCCGTAGGTGGGGGCCTTTTGGTTGAGGGGTCAAGAGGACGGCTTTGGAGGTAGAGCAACAAGCGCGGATGTTGCGTACGAACGGGAGCTGGTTCGTTGGAGGCGATGCAATGGGTTGAGGGATTCGAATGATAGCTGGAGGCTTTGGTGGGAGAGAGAAGGGGCGGGACGACAGCTCCGGAGGCGATTCGGCGGTTGGATGCTTTTTGTTGAGGGATCAAGAGTTTGGCTTTAGAGGCAGAGCAGTGTGGCGGCTAGTGAACAAGCGGGAGCCGATTCGTTAGAGGCAGTGCGGTGGGTCAAGGGATTCGATCGACTGCTGGAGGTTCGGTGGGAGAGAGAAGGGGCGGAATGACAGCTTCGGAGGCGGTTCGTCGATGGAAAGCTTTTTATCGAGGATCAAGAGTACGACTTCGGAGGCGAGCAATGCAATGGCTAGCGGACTGCGGAGTCGATTTGTTGGAGGTGGCTCGATAGGTCAAGGGATTTGAATGATGGTTAGGGCTTCGATGGGAGAGAGAAAGGCGGGATGACGGTTTTGGAGGCAGTTCGTCGATGGGGAGCTTTTTGTCGAGGGATCAAGAGTATGGCTTTGGAGGCAAAGTGGTGCGGCGACTAGCGGATGAGCGAGAGCTAGTTCGTTGGAGGCGGCGTGGTAGGTCGAGGGATTCGAACGACGGCTGGAGGCTTCGATAGGAGAGAGAAGGGGCCGAACGACGGTTTTGAAGACGGTTCGTCAATGAAGGGCTTCTGGTTGAGGGATCAAGATGACGGCTTCGGTGGGAGAGAGCAGGGGCGGGAGGACGACTTTAGACGCAGAGCTGCACGGTGGCCTAAGAACGAGTGGGAGCCGATTCGTCGAGGTGACGCGATAGGTCGAGGAATCTGAACGTCGGCTGGGGGCTTCGGTGGGAGAGTAAGAGCCGAGACAACGGCTTCGGAGGCAATTCGTCAGTGGGGGCTTCTGGTCGAGGGATTAACTCGAGCAGGAGGATGGCTTCATAGGCAAAGCGGCGCGGTGGCTAGTGAACAAGCAGGAGTTGATTCGTCGGAGGCGGCACAGTGGGTCGAGGGATCCAAACGACGGCTGGGGGCTTCAATGGGAGAGGGAAGGGGTGAGACGACGGCTTCGAAGGTGGTTCATAGGTGGGGGGCTTCTAATCGAGAGATCAAGATGACGGCTTTGGAAGTAGAGCGATGCGGCTTTGGTAGACAAGCAGAGTCGGTTGTCGATGGCGGTGCGGTGGTTGAGGGATCCGAATGATGGCCGGGGCTTCAAAGGGGGAGAGAGAAGGGGTGGATGACAACTTCGGAGGCGGTTTGTCGATGGGGGGCTTCCGGTCGAGGGCTCAAGCATAGTGGGAGGACACTTTGGAGGCGAGTGGCGTAGTAGCTAGTGGGCAAGCAAGAGCCATTTCATCGGAGGCGGTGCGGTGGGTCGAGGGATTCGAACGACAGCTAGGGGCTTCGATGGGAGAGAGAAAGGCTGGGTCGACGACTTCGGAGGCAGCACGGTGGGTCGAGGGATCCGAATGACTGCTGGGGGCTTTGGGGAGAGAAAGGGGTGGGACGATGGCTTTGGAGGCAATTGCGTCGTGAGGGGCTCCTAGTCGAGGGATTAACTCGAGCGGGAGGATGGCTTCGGAGGCGAAGCGGCACACAATGGCCGCGGACGAGCGAGAGTCAATTCGTCGAAGGTGGCACGGTGGGTTGAGAGATCCAAAGGACAGTTGGGGGCTTCAGTGGGAGAGAGAAGAGGCGGGACGAAGACTTCAAAGGCAGTTCATCAGTGAAAGGGCTTCTGGTCGAGGGATCAAGAGGATGGCTTTGGAGGCGAGCGGCACGGCAGCTTGGTGGACGAGAGGTAGCCGCCTCGTCGAAGCGGCGCGGTGGGTCAATGGATTCGAATGACAGCGGGGCTTCGATGGGAGAGAAAGAGGCGGACGACCGCTGGAGGCGGTTCGTTGATGAGGGGCTTCTGGTCGAGGGCTCAAGCAAAGTAGGAGGACTACTTCAAAGGCAGAGTGGCGCAGCGGCTGGCGAACGAGCAGGAGCTAGTTCATCTGAGGTGGCGTGGTGGATCAAGGGATCCGAACGACGGCTAGGGGCTTCGGTGGGAAAAAAAGGGGTGGGACGATGGCTTTGGAGGCAATTTGTCAGTGGGGGGGTATCTGGTCGAGGGATTAACTTGAGCAGGTGGATGGCTTCAAAGGCGGAGCAAACGTGGTGGCCGGTGGATGAGCGGAGCCGATTCGTGGAGGTGGCACGATGGTTCGAGGGATCCGAATGACGATTGGGGGTTTCGGTGGGAGAGAGAAATGGCGAGACGATGGCTTTAGAGGCGGTTTGTCTGGTGAGGGGGCTTCTAGTCGAGGATCAAGAGGACGGCTTTGGAGACGGAGTGGCATGGGAGCCGCTCATTGAAGGCGGCGCGTGGGTCAATGGATTCAAATGACAGCCGGGGCTTCAAAGTGGGAGAGAAAGGGGTGGGATGACCGCTTCGGAGGCGCTTCGGGTGGGGGCTTCTAGTCAAGGGCTCAAGTAGAGAATGAGGATGGCTTCGAGGCGGAGCAACGCAACGGGCCGGGCAGACGAGCATGAGCCATTTCATCGAAGGCGGTGCAATGGGTCGAGGGATCCGAACGACAACCGGGGGTTTCTGGGGAGAGAAAGGCCGGGCCGATGGCTTCCGAGGTGGCATGGTGGGTCGAGGATCCGAACCATGGTCGGGGGCTTCGGTGGGAGAGAAAGAGGCAAGACGACGACTTCGGAGGTAATTCATTGGTGGAGGGCTTCTGGTCGAGGGATTAACTCGAGCGAGAGGATGGCTTTAGTGGCGAGCGGCGTGGTGGTCGGTAGACAAGCGGGAGCTGATTTGCTCTGGAGGCGACACGGTGGGTTGAGGTATCCGACTGACGGTTGGGGGCCTCGATGGGAGAGAGAAGGGGCAAGACAATGGCTTTAGAGGCGGTTTGTCGATGGGGGTTTCTGGTCGAGAGATCAAAAGGACGGTTCAGAGGCGAAGCTGTGTGGTAGTTGGCAAATGAACAGGAGTCGGTTCGCCGAAGGCGGTGCGGTGGGTCGAGGGATTTGAATGACAACTGGGGGCTTCGGTGGGAGAGAAAGGGCGGACAATTGTTTCAAGGCGGTTCATCGATGGGGGCTTTTGGTCGAGGGATCAAGAGGACAACTTTGGTGAGAGAGAGAAAGGGCGGGAGGACAGCAGATGCGAGCTACGTAGTAGCCGGCGAACGTGCGAGCGATTCATCGGAGTTGGGGCGGTGGGTCAAGGGATCCGAACGACCACTGGGGGATTCGATGGGGGAGAGAAGGGGAAGGACGATGGCTTCAGAGGCGGTTCGTCGATGGGGAGCCTCCGGTCGAGGGATCAAGAGGACGGCTTCGGGAGGTAAAGCGCGCGGTAGTTGGCATGGACAAGTGGAGCCGGTTCACAAAGGTGGCACGGTGGGTCGAGGGATTCGAATGACATATGGGGGCTTCGGTGGGTGAGAAAGGGGCGGGACGACCGCTTCCTGAGGTGGTTCGTCGCTGGGGGCTTTTGGTCGAGGGATCTAGAGGACTCGCCATGGTGGTAGAGAGAAGGGGCGGGAGGACGGCTTCGACGCAAAGCCGCACGGCGGTTGGAAGACAAGCGGGAGCCGATCTGGCCTGAGGCGATTCGTAGGTGGGGGCTCCCGGTCAAAGGATCAAGAGGACGGTTTCGAGGCAAAGCAAAGATGGTAGTTAGCGGACGAGCGGGAGCTGGTTCGTTGGGGGCGGCACAGTGGGTGGAGAGATCCGAATGACGGCTGGGGGATTCATTGGGAGAGAGAAGGGGCAGACGACGACTTCGAAGGTAGTTCGTCGGTGGGGGGCTTCTGGTCGAGGTCTCAAGTTGAGCGAGAGGATGGCTTCGGAGGTGGAGTGGCACGATAGCTGGCGAACGAGCGGGAGTCGGTTCATCAGAGGCGGCACGGTGGTTTGAGGGATCCAAACAATGGCTGGGGGCTTCAGTGGTAGAGAGAAAGACTGGGCCGATGGCTTTAGAGGCGGCTCGGTGGGTCGAGGGATCCGAACGACGGCCGGGGGCTTCAAAGGGGGAGAGAAAGGGGGACGATGGCTTCGAGGCAATTCATCGGGGGGACTTCTAGTCGAGGGATTAACTCGAGTGGGAGGATGGCTTCATAGGCGGAGTGCCATGGTGGCCGGTGAACGAGGGGAGGTGGCACAAAGGTCGAAGGATCCGAATGATGGTTGGGGGTTTCTGGTGGGAGAGAGAAAGGGTGGGACGACAACTTCAAAGGTGGTTCATCGATGGGGGGCTTATAGTCGAGAGATCAAGAGGACGGCTTCGGAGGCGGAGCACCGCGGTAGTTGGCGGACGAGTAGGAGCCTGCTTGTTAGAGGTGGTGCGGTTGGTCGAGGGATTTGAATGATGGCTGAGGGCGTCAGTTGGAGAGAAAGGGGCAGGACGACTGCTTTAGAGGCAATTCATCGGTGGGGGGCTTCGGTCAAGGATCAAGCCGAGCGGAGGTCGGCTTCGAAGGTGGAGCGGCGCGGCGCTTGGTAGACAAGCAGGAGCCTTTTCGCTCGGAGGCGGCGCGGTGGGTCGAGGGATCCGAATGACGGGTGGGAGCTTCTGGTGGGAGAGAGAAGGGCCGGGATGACGGCTTTAGAGGTGGATCGTCGGTGAGGGGCTTCTAGTGGAGAGATCAAGAGGACAATTTTGGAGACGGAGTGCGCGCGCTAGTGAACTAGCGGGAGTCGATTCATTAGAGGCGACGTGGTGGGTCGAGAGATCCGAACGACGACTGGGGGCTTCGATGGGAGAGAAAGAGGCGGGACGATGACTTCAGAGGTGGTTTGTCGGTGGAGGCTTTTGGTCGAGGGGTCAAGCCGAGCAGGAGGACAGCTTCAGAGGCGAAGTGGCACGGCGGTTGGCAAACGAGCTGGAGCCGGTTCATGAGAGGTAGCATGGTGGGTTGAGGGTTCCCAACAACACTGGGGGCTTCAGGGAGTGAGAAGGGGCGGAATGATGGCTTCGGAGGCGGTTTGTCGGTTGGGGGTTTCTCGGTCGAGGGATAAAATGACGGCTTTGAGGCAAGGTGGTGCAATAGCTAGCGGACGATTGGGAGCCGCCGTTGGAGGCGGTATAGTGGGTCGAGGATTCGAACAACGGCCGGCAAACAAGCAGAGCCGATTTGTCGGAGGCGACGTGGTGGGTTGAGGGATTTGAACGATAGCCGGGGCTCGGTGGGAGAGGGAACCCAAGGGGACGACAGGCCTGGAGGCGGTTCATAGGTGGGGGCTTCGGGTCAAGGGATCACCAGACGGCTTCAGAGGCGGCGGTGCGGCAGCTGACGACGAGCGGGAGCCGCCTTGTCGAGGCGGCACAAAGGGTTAAGGGATCCGAATGACGACCGGGGGCTTCGTGGGAGAGACGAGGGGCGGACGACGGCTTGGAGGCGCTCCTCAATGGGGGCTTCGGTCGAGGGCTCAAGTTGAGCGGGAGGATAGCTTCGGAGGCGGAGCGGCGCGGTGGCTGGCGGACGAGTGAGAGTTGGTTTAGCGGAGGCGACGCGGTGGGTCGAGGGATCCAAATGATGGCCAGGGGCTTCGATGGGAGAGAGAAAAGCTAGCCGACTACTTCGGAGGCGGCTTGGTGGGTCGAGGGATCCGAACAACGGCCGGGGGCTTCAATGGATGAGAAAGGGGCGAGACGACGACTTCGCAGTCAATTCATCGGGGGGGCTTCTAGTCGAGGGATTAACTCGAGCGGGAGGATGGCTTCGTAGGCGTGAGCGACGCAAAGGCTAGTGGACGAGCGGGAGCCAATTCATTGGAGGCGGCACGATGGGTCAATGGATCCAAATGACGGTTGGGGACTTCAAGGGGGAGAGAGAAGGGGTGGGGGTGACGGCTTCGAGGTGGTTCGTCGCTGGGAGGCTTCTGGTCGAGGGATCAATAGGATGGCTTTGAAGGCGGAGCGATGCAGCAGTTGGCGGACGAGCGGGAGCCTGTTCGTGGAAGGCGGCGCGATTGGTCGAGGGATCCGAATGATGGCTGGGGGCTTCAATGGGAGAGAAAGGGGTTGGAAGACTCGCTTTAGAGGCGGTTCGTCGATGGGGGCTTTTGGTCTAGCGGGAGGACGACTTCGAAGGCAAAGCGGCATGACGGCTACCGAACGAGCAAGAGCCTCGTTTCGTCGAGGTGGCGCAATGTGTTGAGAGATCCGAACGATAGTTGGGGGCTTCAAAGGGGAGAGAGAAAAGCCGAGACGATGGTTTCGTAGGTGGATCATCGATGAGGGTTTTCCGGTGGAGGGATCAAGAGGACGGCTTCAAGACAAAGCGGCGCAACAAATGGCGACGAGCAGAGCCGGTTCACAAAGGTGACGCGATGGGTCGAGGGATCCGAACGACGGTGGGGGCTTCTGGGAGAGAAAGGGACGAGATGATGGCTTGGAAGGCGCTTCGTCGATGGGGGCTTGGAAGGCAATTGTCGATGGGGGCTTTTGGTTGAGGGATCAAGCCACAGAGGACGGCTTCGAAGGCGAAACGCGGGGCCAGGGTAGACAAGTGGGAGCTGGTTCGTGGGAGGAAATGCGGTGGGTCAAGGGATCCCAACAATGCTTGGGGGCTTCGGGGGAGTGAGAAGGGGCAAGACGACATTTGGTCTTCAAGGTGGTTCATTGGTGGAGGGATTTTGGCCGAGGGATCAAGAGGATGGCTTCGAAGGCAGAGCAACATGGCGGCTAGCGGACAATCGAGAGTCGATTCATTGGAGGCAGTGCGGTGGGTCGAGGGATCCAAACGACGACTGGGGGCTTCAGTGGGAGACAGAAGGGGCAGGAGGACGGCTTCGGAGGCGGAGAGGCGCGGTGATTAGCGGACAAGCGGGAGCCAATTCGTCGAAAGCGGTGCGGTGGGTCGAGGGATCCGAATGACAACCGGGGATTCGTGGCGTAGGAACCGGCGAGACGATGGCTTCTGAGACGTCAGTAGTTGGGGGCTTTCGGGTCGAGGGGATCAAGTGGACGGCTTCGTAGGCAGAGCAGCACGGGGCTTGGCGACGAGCGGAGTCGGTTTGTCGAGGTGGTGCGGTGGGTCGAGGGATCCGAATGATGGCTGGGGGCTTCGATGGGAAAGAGAAGGGGCGGACGACGGCTTCAGAGGCGGTTTGTCAATGGGGGGCTTATGGTCGATGGCTCAAGTTGAGTGGGAGGACGGCTTTGAAGGCGAGCAACGCAGCGACTGGCGGACAAGTGGGAGTCGATTCATCGAAGGCGGCACTGTGGGTCAAGGGATCCGAACGACGACTGGGGGCTTCTGTGGGAGAGAGAAAGGCAGGGCCGACGACGTCGAAGGTGGCACGGTGGGTCGAGGATCCGAACAACTACCGGAGGCTTCTGTGGGAGAGAAAAGGGCGAGACGACTCGCTTTGAAGGCAATTCGTCAAATAAGGGGACTTCGGTCGAGGGATTGCCGAGCGGGAGGATGGCTTCGAGGTGGAGCGGCGCGTGACTTGCGACAAGCGGGAGCCGGTTCGTCAAGGTAGTGCAAAGGGATCGAGGATCCAAACGATGGTCGGTGGCTTTACCGGGAGAGAGAAGGGCCTGGACGACGACTTTGAAGGCGGTTCATCGGTGGGCAGCTTTTGGTCTAGGGATCAAGAGGACGACTTTGGAGGCAAAGCGGCGAGGCAACAGCAGATGAGCAGAGCCTGGCTCATCGAGGCAACGTAGTGGGTTGAGGGATTTGAACGACGGCTGGGGGCTTTGGTGGGAGAGAGAAGGGGCGGGATGATGGCTTTGGAGTGGTTCATCGGTGGGAGGCTTCTGGTCGGGGGATCAAGCCGAGTGATGGTCAATCAAGGTGCGGCATGGCGAAGGGAGGGTCGAGCAAGGAGTGGGAGAGAGAAATGGGTAAGGGAGAGAAAAGAAAAGGAAAAATTGTCAGAAGAGAAAAGAAAAGGGGCTTAAAAGAGAAGAAGAACGCACAGGGGTTTGACCTGGACTGACATGGGCCGACAAGCGTGGGCGCGCAGGATATGTGTCAATCAGTGAAGACCCTTCGCGTTTGCCACGTTAGCACAAGACGTACACCCAATATTTTTTGAGGAGTTTTTGGTTGACTCTCTCTCGATCGCTATCGTTCGCTTTTGCTTTGATCCGACGGATCGCAAGAGCGGAGGTGCTTGTCAACCGACCGTGACCACTTTACAGGACAAGACGACGGCGACGTTTTGGGGGTAGTGTCTAAGCTTTACTATTGACAAAATTCGACTATCATTTTGATACGAAAATACGAAATTTAAGCAGCCGGTAGAAGAAATTAATAGAGCAAAGCGACGTGGCGGCGGCCCCTGGTGCCTGGCCCCATGTGGGTCCCATGAATCTAAAAAGAAGAGAGACAAAAGCGAAAGGCTGCTGCTACTTTAACAAGAGAGCGAGAAGGCCCGCGTTACACGGCGGACAATTCGATTCAAGCAAGGCTTATATTTATCTAAAATTCGGAAGAAATAAGAAAAAAATCAAAGAAGCATTCCAAACCTCATGACATTATAAAGTTGGTATTTGCACTTTAATAACAATCGAGGAACTTTTATAAAGTTCAATATCTTAAATAAATACATTAGTGTTATCTAAAGCTTAATTAATTTTCTTCAAGAAATTTAATCTAGTTCACCTGAAAAACACACTTGAGTAAATAAGTTCGCATAGTTTGAAAGGTATAGCAATTTTAGTAAATTATTGCCGGTTTATGACAAGGTTAATAAATTTATAGGAGGTTATTAAATCAATAACCCCATTCGCTTTAATATTATAACAATACCAATATTTTTTCTCGAATTGTTATGAGATAATTAAACAAGAAAAGTTTACATACAATTTAGTTAAACAACAGATCATTTGTAATATTACTTTTTTCTTTTCTTTTCACTTTCAAATTTTTTTTTTTTGATTTCACTTTCAAATATGGCTTTCCTTAATATACACTAAAATTTCAATTGTAGTTATATCTTGTACTTTGAGAAAACTTACCATCATAGGGTATATTGCTCCAACTCTCGGCTCAATTCTTGCCAGCGTCCACGCTTCTTGCAAAAGCGTACATCGATGAGATCTCCGGTGGCAATGATGATTATATTAACAAATCATTAAAGGATTTAAAATTGAATTGACCGCATTGAAAGTTTATAAGTGAATAGATTTAAGATTCTTAAACAATTTTCCCGAATGCCATGAGTTCATAATTTTCTTCCATACATGCATTTGCATTCATTTGTTTTGGTATTGTAATTATTATTTATTCCAGATAATTAGGCAATTCCCACAAGTATAATCTAAAGAAGTCAATTGATTCCACTTTTGTAAACTGAACATTTAAGCTTAAGGTCGACTTCGATGAAACTGAAGTTGAATTTGTAGATTGATCAGATGGAAACAGCCTCTCAATTCTCACTTCCAGGGTGGCTTTATTGGTGGACATGGTACGATAAATAAACGACATAAAGATCACATTTGTACAAATCATAGGAAGATTAATAAAAAAGTCATAAATTTATTACAATCATGTCAAGTTAATTCTAATACTTTTTATTTGGCCACTTTTGGTCCTAAATTTTTCGAAAATTTGCCGATATAATCTATTTGTCTATATTTGCCGATATAGAGGGGGGTAGTTAGACAGAAAATGACTTACTGTTTGTCTTTAGGCTGTGCAGAAAGATCCCTTTGAAGTACAAGGGTCGTTTCCTAAGCTCCATTCATTTCTCCATAGGTTCTTATCTTATCTTTTAATATAAATCCAGCGCTCCGAGTCTAATTTAATTTTAACCATGTATGAGAACACCAAATAACATCCTTTCTCGTAACCTTTTCAATTTTTTCAAAGCTACCATTCACAATCGTCTCAAAACAATTTCAAGCACTACCTTGCACTACCTTTTTCATATAATGATGTTACAATAACCTTCCGAAAAAAATGAATAGGGATGACATTTTGAGCCAAGAGCTATATCTCTTCTATTCAGCTTATGATTATGGCGGCTGCACTACCCTTCTTCTTTAGAAGCGTAGCACAAAACCACCCCATTTCGGGGCTTCATTTTTCCAACACTACCATTTATGATTGTCTCACAAAATTTTCAAGCACACTCGGTTCTGACTAATATAGCCTACAATCTTGAACTTATTCTGGATGAATAGGATCTTATTTTGCAAGATTTTTCAAAATGAACTTATTTTACATAGTTACAAATTAAAGGGTATCGATTTGTGATACAACACCAACTTTGCAAATTCAAAAACCGACATGGCTTGACACTAATTGACATTTTTAATATAAAAAAGGTTTATATTGAACCATATCAATACAGAAAAGAAAGAGTATAAGTTACAAGTGCAAATAGAATGACAAAAAGCACAAACACAACTATTTAAAGAGAAATTGTAGCCCTCACTGGCAGCTAGTGAGGGCTTGCTTCCTCGTCCACAACCGGTGATGGCTCGCATGCCCTCGCCCAATGAACGCCGAGCCTCGATAGTGGTCGACTCGACACCCCTTGCCGACATTAACAATAAAGATGTGAGCGCCGGCCGTATCATGTTTCACGTCATCAATCTTTGACCAAAATTTATTGGATGGACTATATTAACAAA